>CACVBM020001385.1:1212500-1940520 GCA_902728155.2 Microthlaspi erraticum | reverse complement strand
TCTGGTTTCACAACAATCGTCAATATCTCTGTCTCTTGCGCCTGTCTCCTGCACAAATCACCAAATGATACTTAAAAACAAGAAAAAGATATTATAAAATAAAAAAAATAAAAATAATAAAACTTTGTTTACCCGTTAGCATCAACAATGGATCTAGAGATCTTCATTTTCCTAGTTGATCCAGAATACAATTCTTCAAGGGTACAAGGCAATTTACTCTCAACCGGTGGAGGTTTCTTAGGAGCAGTCCCGTCGCTGTACGTTCTGAATATATTGTTATCGCTTCCGTTGTTACCACCGAATCCACCAAACATTCCTCCTCCGTCTGATTGAAACCTCGTTGACCTTCCGGGACCACCGGCTGATCCAAACCCAAATGGACTACTTCCAAAGAACTCTGCAAATATATCTTCTGCGTTTCTCGGGTTAAAACCACCGGCTCTTCCGTTGTTAGACGCCGTGCTCCCTGGAGGAGGCATGTCGCTCAAACCTTCTTCACCGTATTGATCATATACCGCTTTCTTCTGCGGATCACTCAGAACCTGAAACATTGCCTCATATGATTTAGAAAATGTGGTTGAGGAGTTACATTTTGCTTATATCCCAAGAAACTCATCCATATATTCATTAGGTTAATTTATAATCCAAAGGAATGGATCTCAGCTTGACATGTATGAACACAGAGTTTTGCATTTTGCGGGATCTATGGGATCATGGGGGACGGAGATTGGAAGATGAAAGAAAATGGAAAATGACTTGCCTCATAAGCCTCAGAGATCTGTTTGAACTTGGCTTCAGCTTCGGTTTTGGAGTTAGGGTTTTTGTCAGGGTGCCATTTCATAGCTAATCTCCTGTATGATTTCTTGAGATCATCCTCCGTTGCGCTCTTGTCCACTTTCAATATGGTGTAATAATCCAAACCCATCTTTTTTTTTTTTTTTTTTGAATATTGATCTTCCTCTTTAATAACCCCAGAAGAAATAATCAGATCTTAAAAAGTCACCAATGGTTGATGAGAAAAAAATTGTATATCTAAAGAATGAAAAGAAAATAAGAAGTTAGAGAGACTCTAGGATCTCTACCCTTGCTTTCTCCAGTTTCTCTACAGAGTCTCTCGTCTCTGAGCTTTCCAAAGGAGCAAAAACTGGAGAACCCAAAACGGAAAACCCTAGAATCACCATTACATCCTCTAACGTTATGGTTGCTTCACCCCAAGGGAAGACGAATGATTTCGTCTCAGGACACCATTTCTCAACAAGAGCTGAAATCAGAGACTGGTCTTCAACGATTTTGTATGTGGAGGTCTTGATTGCCTCAAAAATCCCAGCTTTTCTCCAAGTGGGTTCGTGTAAAGCTTCCATCTTTTTAGCCCATGATCTGAAATTACCATCTGCAAACCAAAACCCAGTGAAGGAGATCCTAGAAAACAAGTCTTCTAGATCTGATGAAGAAACAGAGTGATGGTGACGAGGAAGCTCGGCTACAGGACCATCAATGGAAGTTACATAGGGTTTTAGGAAATGGGTTTTCATCAAGCAAGGATCTTTCTGTTTTTCTACAATCGAATCCATCTGGAGAAGATGATGAAACACAGGAAAAGCTTTTTTTCCTCTGTTTACCTTTGAGACGAAGAAGATTTTAAAGTTTTGATCTTTTTTTTGTTTATCAATGTTTGAATTTTGACAGCAGAGAAGATATGTCAAAGGTTGCAGGTAGTGGAGTGTGAATGAGTAGGTGAAACAGTTTCTTTATATGGTAAACTTGAAAGAAACTAAACAAACAAATTTTACTCATAAATAGTGAGCCAACATTTAAATTTTAAAGTTCTTTTTAGATTCTCATTTTTTGTCAGTTTGTGAGCCAACTAGAACTAAGAAGTTTTGGGACTAAACCTATAAGAAATGGATTCTACAAATCATATCTGCAAAATCGATTTGATCAAGAACGAACAGAAGAGAATTAGCATTTGGATAATTCGCTTTGGTAACCGAATTTTCTTAGGATCGGTCAGATTCAACTCTGATTCAGTACAGTTTTGTTCAGTGGTACAATCATTTTAATATTGAACTTCAGGAGGTTGAAGATTCCAATTCTAACATACAGTAAGGACGTATGGTAAAATATCAGCTCTGTTAAAGTGTCCACCTTTTCCAAAGTTTCAAACTTTTCCGACACTTTTGTCTTCAAAGAATCTCAAGTAAAAAAACATGAATTTACAGTCATGGTAATTGGTATGTAACAGATGTAGCTGTTGTTCAAAACGAGATATTAAAAGAAGGTAATAAGAAATTACCAAACGTAAACAAAAGGGAACCTACTATGTGAGTTTCAGTTACTGTTGTTGATCTGAGTATCCATGTGTTGTCAAAGTTAGTGCGTAAAATCCTATTTGTAGATTGACATGTAATCCTAAAACTCATCTTCTCAACCTTCTATTCTGTGTTTCCATGTTAGTACCTCTAAGCTTTTCTTTATACAGACAATCTTCTACTTCCTTCTGTTATCAGTCTTTACCTTTCTGCAAAGCAAAGATGTAACAAACAAACAAACAAAAGAAACGAAATGGAGTGTTAGCAAAAAGGTAGCGTTTTTAAAAAAGAAGTTTCAGGTGTGTTTCATGGCAGAAATTGCTAACCTTTCACACATACACTTGTGTCTTTCTGCCTACACTGAAACCTGAAAAAGTTTGTGTAAAGAGAATATGAATGTTTTATTTAGTACCATGAAATTATAGTCAGATTTAGGGAGAGATTTTGAAGGTACCATTGCTAGGCTGATTGATCTGGTGCGGCTTCCTTACTTTGCTCGGTATCAGACTCGGTTTGGCGGGCTTCGTCAGACTTTTTGGGGGAACCAAACAAGCTCTCAGGAAGACTATTCTCCAGACTCGTCTCTTGCCTTCAGAAATGATAAATTAACCGCAAGTAAGAACTAAAGTAGAGCCTATTCTGTAACAAGAAGACTTAAAGCCTTGATTCTATCACTCGCTTACCTTTTGTAAAAATCGTTACTGTAACCACATTCTTCGCTACTGTTTGCTCCTAGCTGAAGATGTTTCTCACTTGTATCCCTATCACCTGTCAAGACTCAAGAAGAAGGGATCGATCATCAATAAAGGGCCAAAAAAAAAAGAAAGCTTAAATGTAGAGGCCAACAGCAACAACCTTCCGTGATTTCTTCAGCATTGTTTTCTGATTGAAAGAGCAGACTATGATTGAACCGAGGCGGGAAATGAGGAGGGGAGCCAATAGAAAGACTACGCTGGTGATGGTGAATAGACTCATCACTCTCCATGTCAGGCAACTGCAGATTCAAGAACCTTCTTCTCTGGAGTTCTACTTCGATTATAGCTTGTTGTAAATCAGCCTGCTGCTCAGCTTTTCTTCTCAGCATCTCCTGTGTGTGGCTTGAAAACATCCTTGGTCCTGGTAACGAAAAGACAAATGAAGAGTTACTAACTACCTCAGTAAGAAACAGTTTCTTTAACTATATCGAAACTAACCCAAGCGACAGTCATATAGTTCCCTTGAGTCCATTGCAGAAGGACTTAAAGAAGGAGAATAGTCCCCTCTCTCTATCAGCTGTTGCAGTTGCTGATGTTGCCTCTTGCTATTGATTCGCCAAACAATAATAAGTAAGGGAAAGGAAAAGTAAAGAACAGAGATCATCAAGCATTGGTACATTACCTTTGAAGGATTTTTCCTTTCTCCTTGTATGGTTTAACGAGCACACGCGAGTCACAGATGAAATGAGGGTTGCCTCGAGCCAATATGATTCTCACAGATTCAGCATTAGCGAAAGTAACAAACCCATACATCCGTTGCTGCTGATATGGAATCCTCACATCTTCCACAGTTCCAAAATTGCTACATTCATTCAAGAAGAAAACCATCACTGACTAAACAAAAAAGAAACATCCATAGCCCAAATTCTCTCCTCTCACATCATATACAGTATCCTCACATTACCTGAAATAATGGGACACGTCTGCATCGGTGAAGGTGCTCTCAGATGGAAATGTCAAGTAAATCTGTCTAGAGACAGATTCATCTCTTTCATGCCTGCTTTGACTATAATAATAGCCACCTTCTTCTCCAAACTGTCCTGATCCTTGTCTGCAACGAAACAAACCAATCACAATAAGCAAAACCAAACCAAAGCAACAGAGCTCAAAACTTCTTTGATCCCATATGTAATCCCAAATGTTACATTTTTGTGTGTAAAGTTTCAGTCTTTTAATATGCAAAACCAAACCAAGCAACAGAGCTCAAAACTTCTAGCTACAAATGAGTTCCCAAATGCAACACTTTCTGTGTGAAGTTTCAGTCTTTTACTAACCAAACAGCAAACAAACAAAGAGAGTCCAAAATTCCCAAACATACCTTTGCAAATTCCGCCTTTGGAGGAGGAATTGAGCAGCAGCAATTCTCTGTTGCCGAGCTAATTTCATCATCATCATCTCTTCTCTCTGTAAAAAGACGTAATCCATCTCACTCGGCGACACAAAACCACTAGAGGAACTGAAATCATCAACTAAACCGCCCTGTGGAAACCGATAACCGGCTCCACCAAGCCACTGCTCGTCTGATTCGAGAAAAGCATCGTTAGCAGAGTAACTCCGCTTGTGAAAATTAGCGAATGGATCCTCGTTGTTGAGGAGCGAGAAGTGGTTACTCAGTTGTTGTTGTTGCTCGTCGGCGAAATCTCCGGAAGAAGAGGCGAAAAGCGACGAACCGTCACGAAATGGGCTAGAATCGAAGTTAGGGTTACTGCTGAGAGTTCCCGAAGTGAAGGAAGAAGACAGAGGGTTAGGGTTTCTCGCGAACTCATAAAACCCATTCCTTGGAGATGACTGAGAAAATGGCTGACGACGGATATTGATGGGTCTCGAAATAGGGTTTGAAGAGAAACCGTTGGAGGAGAGACCCAAATCGGATTTAGCTTTTCGACAGAAAGTCTGTATGAGAGTGTCAGGGCCAAAAGCAATTCGAATCAAATCGCTCTGTTCCATGTCTTGCAACAGAAAATAGCCAATGATTTTGGAAGCGTTGTCTGGTTCTAAAGTTCTGATCTTTGTGAAGATAACGGAAGTTGGGTCGTCGGGATCCATGGCCGGAAAAGTTTGGATTTTTTTTTTCACAGAGAGGATGGTGAGGAAGACGAAGGAAGGGAAAAGCAAAAGGCTTTTTTTTTTTTTTTATGTCTCTGAGAATTGTGTGTGTGTGAGTAATTGGGTTTGCTTTTTAGGTTTCTGTTAAATGTCAAATGTATATTTCTTTCGGAAAATTTGTTATGATTTTGTGATTTTTATCTTTATAAAAAGCATTTAGCCGCAATATTAAAGAAAATTAAACAAATTTATTTGTTTTATTGTTCTACTATCTTTTTAGGGTTTTGAATTGTTATCGAGTTTATGAATTTTTGAAGTTCGCAAAGAGCGGGATTAGAGTGAAACAAAAAATCATTTATTTTTGCCTGATTTTTTTGATGAATTAATTAACAAATTTTTTAAAAAGATTGATTAATTGCGAGTGTGCGAGTAGTAGGCATCAACTATTCAACGCTATTCGGCTCCCCTTTTCTTGGATAAAGTAGCTTTTTGGCTTTTATTTTATTTTTTTGGCAACGCTTTTGTTTTTCATTACTTACGTTTTTTAGATGGAATGATTTTATTAGACAAATTTTGTTAATGTCCTAACTCCTAAGAATAATGTACCATACCAAAAACACAAGTAATAAAAAAACTTGTTCAATTAATGGAATGTGGCCCTTAGTGATATGCAATAGCTTAAACATGATTATGGACTTTTTC
This sequence comes from Microthlaspi erraticum, assembly GCA_902728155.2. NCBI lineage: Eukaryota > Viridiplantae > Streptophyta > Magnoliopsida > Brassicales > Brassicaceae > Microthlaspi > Microthlaspi erraticum. Next base: position 1,934,708 of record CACVBM020001385.1, on the reverse strand, counting down.
CTGGGGGAGAAAATTAAGGAAGAAGCTATTGCATATCAACTTGTATGAATACACAAGTCTACTGTTTCTTGATCAAGAAGCAAGAGATATTGATGCAAAGCCTTTCAGTGACTTCTGCTTTCCACTTATCTTCTTTAGCCTTCTTCGTTGCATTGGTGGCTAAACCACAACCCATTTGAGATGCTATATAAAACATAAAATATAAAGATGCAGATGAAATTGTGACGAAACTTAACAAAATAAACAAAATAATATAATTCTGTTAAAATTTCAAAATAGGAGGACTTATTTACAAATACCTAAAATATTAACGCATAAAGTGAATTGGTAACGCCGGCGTGGGAAGTTGAAAAGTAGTATTACGGAGGTTTATAAGAAAGAGAAAAGACATTTAGGGTTAAGAGTCAAAAGAACGAAACAGTGAGGGGAAGTTGAAAAAGTCGCCATGAAAAGGGTGAACAAGAGGTCTAAGAAACGAGACGAAAACAATGGAGCCGCAAACGTTGCAAACGACCCGTTCTCGACCATTCCTCTAGAACTGAAACTAGAGATTCTCATGAGATCGCCGCCAAGATCCATAGCCAGGCTCCGTCTCGCTTCTAAACACATGTCATCGATAATCGGCGGCAAAGACTTCACCGAGTTGTACACGGCTCGATCTTCATCTCAGCCGCGCCGTCTTCTTTTCTCAGTCCACCGTGGCAGCGACAAGCAGCAGACGCACTTCTTCCACTCCTGCTCTCTGGATGATCCGTCTGATTCCGATCATCATGATAATGTTAGTTACACTATGGATCCGGATCTACGGTATTCATTTTCTCCACCCATCCGCGGCTTGATCTGCGGGCGAAATGGTATCAAAATGATTATCGGAAACCCTAGCACGGGTCAGTTCGTTTTGTTACCAAGAATCAAAACGAGGAAGAAAGACATCTTCTCTGCCTTTGGATATGATCCGGTTAATAATGTTTACAAAGTGCTGTGCATGACGCTGAAAACCAAACGTGGAAACCCTCATATTATATCACGAGACATGCTTTGGGATGATTATCTGTGGGAGGATATGTCGGAAGAGCATCAAGTTATCACTGTAGGAGCTAAACAGAAATGGAGAATGATCGAATGTAAGTATCTACATCGTCATGATTCTGGATCGGTAGGGATATGCAGGGATGGTGTTGTGTATTATCTAGCTTCTTACAAACAAAAACGTTCTCTGATGAGCTTTGATCTGAGCTCTGAAGAGTTTAATGTTACGAAGCTACCGGAGGATTATCATCTTGAACAGTTTGGTCATATGGTGAATCATAGTGGAAAGATAACTATAGCGAGTATGGCATATGGTGGACCAATTGACCTATGGGTGCTTGAAGATGTCAAGAAACAAGTATGGTCAAAATCTGCTAAAGTGGTTCCTTCTTGCCGAGATATATTTAGGGAGAATGATCAATTCATGTTCAAGGGTATACTTGGTACTGGAGAGATCATATTCTCACCGATCCCATCACCTAACCCTTTCTTTTTTCTTTGTTACGATCCCAAGGAAAAAAATGTTAGAAAAGTTTTTGTTCAAGGAATTGGAGATGATGAGTCTGCTGCTATCCAAGTTCAACTCTTTTTCGATCATGTAGAGAGTTATATGTTTCTGTGAAAGGTATGTTAATCCGTCCATGAAGCCTGAGCTTTCTCTTTTGTTGCTCATGTTTCATTTCAGTTCTTGGATTGTAGTAGTTTATGACTCTTTCCTTATTACTGGCTAGTCATCAATTATGGCTTTGTGTATGCTTGTGGATTATATATGCAACATGACTTAATTAAAAAATTTGGTTTTGTGTGGAGCTAAAATTTTGGGTTTTGTCTTTTTATATTTGGATCTTAATTCTTCATCATCGTTTTGGTTGCCTTTTAAACTTTGTTTGACGGACAATGTTGATTATGTATGTGTGTGTGTGTGAAAAAGGAAGAAGCTAAACCATATCAACTTCTGTGAATAGGTCAATTAGTCTACTGTTACTTGACGAAGAAGCAAAACACATTAATGCAGAGAAGTTGCATTATGTATGTTCATTTCTCAAAGTACCGGCTCTAAACTTTTATTTATTTATTTGGGGTGTCGAACAAAAAAAGTGAAGACTGTCGTACATTGGAAAATTCATATTGTAACTAATTTCTATTGAATTTTGAACGGAACTTTCATGAGTAGACATGATTCAGCTGTTTCTTACTATTTCGGCTCCACAAAAACTTCTTTGCATCATTGTGTTTTTTACTTTTCTAGATCAAGTAACAGTAGACTCATGCTATGACACATACATTACACAAAACATCTTAGCGAAACAGGTAATAGAAACTTTCCTCTCTAACTAGTAACCATACAGCAATTCCACTCTTTCCGTATTATTAATTTCCTAATTCCAACTTATTCAATATATTAAACCATCATGTGTTTTTCACCTAGTCTAGCCGTGAAAAGTGAGGGTTGTTAGGTTGATTTGTTACACAATTTTTTTATTTATTTTTGGTCAGCAAAGATATTAACCAGGGCCTAGAGTAAAACGGAAAGAAAGGGAACGTATCATACATGAACTGAAAAGCGTCATGAAAAGGGTCAGGAGGAAAGAGACGATCGGGAACAATCATCAACTATGTCTTACAAAGAAACGTAAAGAAAGCGACGAGCCGACGATGAAAAAGGAATCGATCCGTTTTCAGTCATTCCTCTTGATCTGATAATAGAGATTTTCCTAAAAATCCCGACCAGATCCGTAGGCAAGCTCGTCTTCGTTTCAAAACAATGGTCATCGATACGATAATCCAAGGCAAACATTTCACCATGCTGTACATGGCTCGATCTTCAACTCGGGCGCATCTTCTTCTCACAGTCTTCCATAACTACCTGAATGAGCAGTTCTTACAACTTTGCTCCCAGGAGGATCCATCTTCTGATCGTCTTAGGGTAAACGTATCTCGTCATCCGACTCGTATAGATGATTTTTCTCCACCCGTCCACGGCTTGATCTGCCGTAAGTATGACTCTAACGTGATAATCGGAAACCCTAGCACGGGCCAGTTCTTGACTTTGCCTAGAGTCAAGACTAGGAGAAGAGGTGTATACTCCTTTTTGGGATATGATCCAGTAAATCATGTATACAAAGTGTTGTGCATGACGGTACTACAAGGTCATCGTCAGAGACGTGAGTCACAAGTTGTGTCCGAGGAGCATCAAGTTTACACTTTGGGAGCTGGACAAACCTCATGGAGGATGATCGAATGTAAGCATCCCCATCTAACTCATCCTTGTTATTCTAAAGGAGGGCTATGCATTAATGGGGGTTTGTATTATTATGCTTGGATCAAAAACAAAGGATCTTTGATAAGCTTTGATCTGACATCTGAAGAGTTTAGTGTCATCAAGTTACCAGAGGATAGCGCATGTCTAGTGAACTACACCGGAAAGATAGCTCTAAGAAGGAACCATTCTATTGGCAAACTTGATCTGTTGGTTCTAGAAGATGCCAAGAGACAAGAATGGTCGGAAGTTTCTGTCTTGGTTCCTTCTTGGATAGATTCTGTTGAGTTCAGATTCAGGGGTACACTTAGTACCGGAGAGCTTGTGTTTTCACAGAGCACTAGAGCAGTTGCAGTAACTCGTTCTATTTTATCAGTTACGATCTCAAGGAAAACAATGCCAAAAAGGTTCTGGTTGAAGGAGTCGGAGATCAGCATGTTTCTCGCCACGTCTATTTTGATTATGTTGAGAGTCCTATGGTTCTGTGAGTTTTTAAGTTAATCCTTTTTTGTGTGGTCTCTCACTTAATTAAGATCTCGGACAAATACTAGCTTTGTGTTGGCGATTGATGAGAAAGAAAACAACTTGTTTTAGTGTTATATACCAGGAGAGACTTGTGGTAAAATAACTTAAAAAAAAAAAAAAAAAATTGTAAGTTTGACTTGTATTAGCTGGAAATTGATCCATTTTGGGAGACTGCCACGTCACCTCCCAAGAAAGCGACTTCTCTCTGAAAACCGGTAAAAGCAGTCAAAATTTTCTATGTCTTAAGCCGTTTCTTCCCGACTCTGTTTCACTCATCACAAAATTCTGTATTTCTTCTGGTTACCTCTCAGCTAAGTACACGTATATAGCAAAATAGTAGTAAGTTTGTTGTTGTAGATATGTGATAGCTGGGTCCTTGAAAGGTTTGTCTCAATATTACAGAGTAAATATAAAGCTTCAAGTACGTTATTACTATAATTATACCTAGTTACTATACAGGGCAAACAGAGACTAATCGTTATTTATAGTATCATTACTCATTAGACTTGATAAACAGAAAATATGAGAACTAGCGAGCGTCAAAAGCCGAAATGGTGATCTGATTTATCGAGGAAGATTCACACTCTTGAGGCTCTCTGGGCGACGAGGAGGATGATCCAGTCTCCATCGTGGGCCTGTCCTCTGCGTCATGCTGGACACAGAGCAAACCAATCTGAATGCAACGAATCACCTCAAGCTCACTTAGATTATTTCCAGATGGTGAATCCTTGATGGCCTGGTCTAGCATCTCCATCCCGTTTCCTTCCTTCCACTTGTTCCATATCTATTCACACACACAAAACAAAACAAAACAAAAAAAGAAAACAAAAAGCATTTAAAAAAGTGTATTGTATTACTACTGTTTAATGTCGTTTTTGAAGATGGTTTTAAAAGCTTACGACGCATAAGAGGTTATCTCCATCATGGTGCTTAGGGTACTCTTTACATTTAATACCTGTGACGATTTCAAGAACCATGACCCCAAAGCTGAAGACATCCGACTTCACTGAGAAGCTCTTGTATCCGCTGCATATGTAAGAGTAAGAGTATGATTAAACTCAGAAACGGATTTAGTATTTTTTTTTTTTTTTTTTTTTATAAATATTTGGTGAGAGTGTCTTACTAAGTTCCGCCCACGGTCGTGGCATTGTCTTCCGTTTTATCTTGTGCAAGTGTTTGCGCCATTCCGAAATCCGAGATCTTCGGGATCATATCTCTACCGAGCAAGACGTTACTCGGTTTAAGATCTAAATGGATGATCCTAAACCGGGAATCATGGTGAAGATACGAAAGCCCTCGAGCAATTCCTTTGGTTATGTCGAGTCTCTGGTTCCAACTTAGGATAGAGCTGCCGGTTTTTTCTGCGAGCAAGATTTCACATGTAAACTACAATCCATCTCTTGTGAAATCTACATAACTAATAAGGCTTGGACACTCTCAAGTCTTTGACACGTGGCATTTTTTTTTTTTTTTTTTCGCCTAACACCAAAACGACGTCGTTTTGCGCTTTTTTTTTTCGTCTTACACCAAAACGACGTCGTTTTGCGCTTTATCTTTTTTTTTTTCGTCTTACACCAAAACGACGTCGTTTTCGTAAAAAAAAAAAAAAAAAACTAAATCAAAATTATGTGTAATGTTGTTCGTTTTGATAGGCTTGATTATTTATCGGACCTCTTCGTTTCCATGGTAGCTTTAAATGGGCTTACTGGCTAATTAGCTCATTTCATTTCCTTTTAAAAAGGGTTGCAATTATTATTATCTATGAGTCTGTAGGATAATAATCAATCTATAATGATTGTTAGTATAAGGAAAATTAGAAGAACTCAACTCCAGTCGATAAATTATTGTATAAAAGAACAAAAAACATATGAAACTATTCACTATGAGTCTATATAAGATTTCACGTAAATAACAACTAAATTTTAAAACTATATGAAAAAAAACAAAATGCAAAACTTACAGAATCTAATATATTCGAGTAAAAAACAAATGATATATTCGAATCTAATGTTCTGAATAATTAAATTAAAAATATTTGGTTTAATAAACCCGCGCATTGCGCGGGTTCTCTCCTAGTTAATTATTAAATTAATTAATAAAAAAACATTTGACTAACCGAAAAGATGATTGTCCAAGCTAGAGTTCTCCAACAACTCGTATACAATTATCTTCTCATTGTCGTCACAAAAGTAACCTATAAGTCTCACTATATTCTTGTGCTGGGCTACTCTAATGTGCATCACCTCTCTCTCAAACCCTTGAATTCCCATTTCTGACTGATTAGTCAATCTTTTCACGGCGATCTCTTGCCCGCCAGGTAGTGTACCCTGAGACTCACCGCCGATACATGGCATTGTCTTGTAAGTCGATCAGAAAAAAAAAAGAAAAAAAAACCAAAACAAACGTTATATTTTTCACAGTTTAGATATTTACCTTGTAGACGACGCCGAAGCCACCCTCTCCGATGATGTTGGTTGCTGAAAAGTTATCCGTTGCTGCCGCGATGTCATCAAATGGCACGATTCTAGATTCCCAGGTGTTGCGCTGTCGCGTGTTTTGATCTCTCGCTTGTAGTTCTGTTTCCATTAGTTAAAAAAAAAAATTACAGAGATAACAATTATTAAGATTATAGTATCATATCGATGATCGATCATACCTAAAGCCGCGGCAGCAGTTTTTCTATCAATCTTGGTTTTTCGAAATTTCCAAAAGCAGAGCGTTATGAAGACTATAAGAAGAATGCCACCGGCTCCAGCGGATACTCCCACTATAATCTTCTGCTTTCTCTTCTTTTTACGCATTTCACCTGTAGTAAAGAAAGAAACAGTTGTAAGGGGTTCATTCTTTTCCGTTTACACACCTATGAATAGATACAAAACCCCAAAAACAATTTAACGTCATATTTTGTAAGTCATTTGAGTAACTGACGTTAACAAAAGAAATTAGAAAAAGCAATTTTGCGTCGTTTCGACATAACTAAAGTAAGTTTTTTTTTGCTAGATGGAAAACGAATTCTTTTATGAAAAAAATCAAACCACTAAAAGCATTTGCAGTCTAGTTTAGCTGCTCTAAACAGTAATTTATAGAACTATATGTTTCTTCTAAAGGCCTACCGCATTCGTCTATCACTTTCATTTTCTAAACTACATCTCTCTGCATTGTCCTAGATTCTCTATTTGGTTACCTGATTTTGTTTATTTGGAATGCAGGAGAGAGAAACCAGGTTACCAAATGCCAATTCATGCTACAAAGATTATGGAAGAGGTCAATCCATTCATTGATACTCAAGGTAATGCAAAGAAACCACAACACCTATATCCAACAACATCTTGTTTTATCTTTCTGAAATAATGTTGATTTAAGAAATTTGAGAGCTGTAGACTTTATTTCAGGTATGCAATACTAGATGAATTTGCTTGTTTTGGTGCAAGAGTCGTGAGACAGAACAAAATCTGCTTAACCAGTGCTAAGGTGAATGGCAAACAAAACTAGTATTATAAGTGGATTTGGCCCTAAGAGCACGAACAAGGTCCGTCTCTCTGGAAGTCTATGATTCATAGGACCTATGGTTTTTGTATATCATGTTGAGATTTTGTTCTGGATTTGTTTAGGTTCCTAGTGTGTATATGACTTTCTTAGTGACTGGACATGTGTGATATTTGACTTGTGGTTTAAGCTTTTGGATATTGGATTTAGAGCTATGAATCTAAAGCATGCTTTGGCTTTCAGAATGTATATCTTCTGTGATCTCTGGGGTTGTCCATGGACTCAACGCTACAGTGTTTGCCTACGGTTCCACTGGTAAGTTCTCTTCTCTTGTAAAAAATCTGAGACTTAATTTGTTTTGATATGATATTTCTGCGATAAAATTATCTCATATGACCATTGTCTTGCTGCCATTTTACTTTTTGGTTACTCATTCTGGCTACTATGTTGACGACACAAAATGTATCTTTTATAGGTGACTGCAAAAGATGAGAATACCTCAGAAAGTTCAGAGCATAAAGAGAAGGTATAAAGGTTAGAATTCAAGTCTTTGTTAAGAATTTTAGGTTGATTAGGGAGAAATCGGTGTTAATGTTATTTATGGCGTGTGAGTGTGACTGAAAGATAATTTGCTTGGCTAGCTAAGTTTGACTAGGTTATAGCGAAGAATCAAAGATTCTGTTTTCGTTGAAATATTTTAGTTTCATTTTACCTTTTGGTTAGTGATTATGGCGCTACTATACATGTTTTTGCAGCTGGGATATGCTTTTAAGGAATCGTTCAGAGTTGGAAAACTTGGATGGAACAAATATTTATTTTACAATGAGTCTATTGTCATCTAATGTTTTAAATTACAATTGTATTGAATGTAAGAAAAAATGACATAAAAGCTGTATTAGTGACGGTAAGGCTTTTAAAAATTGCGTCGGTTTTAAAAGTAGCGCACAGTAAAATTAAAGTTTTGGAGTCATTTGTTAGATGACGCTAAAGCAATGAAAAACTGACGTAGGCTATCGACGTTATAACCGACGTGAACCCCATATATAACCCATATATAACCGACGTCAAACTCTGTCTTTCTTGTAGTGAAATAAGATGGAATGGGCCAATGCGGGGGGTAGGAAAAAGAAACGTATCAGCTCAAAGACCATGATACAGTTTTGTTCTCACATAAATGTTTTATGGTTTACTTAGGGTTTGTAGTATATTAATAAGTAAAGTATATTAAGAAAAAGGAAATAAAAATCGGTTTATCCGAGTTCATAGTACTATACACTAAGGCCTAAGCTCGATAGTAAAAATGGGATAAGAGAAAGGTAGAGAAAACTCACGAATATGAGCAGCCGAGACCTTGACATGTAGATCTTGACCCTGGTGGTCGTTGGTGTAAGTGCGAAGATCAATCAAATCTCCAGTCCACATCAAACAACCTGAGCCAGCACCATTAGGCATCTCAGCATTGGCAAACGCCGTGCAGTTGCAATAGCTAAGGCACCTCTCCTCACATTCCTCGGAACCAAGTGTCATGTTGAGTATAGTCTCGTAAAGATAAAGTTGTGGAAGTTTCATGTTCCTGAGGCGGTGAAACCCATCATCGATGCCGCAGCTCAGCCGTGATTCCCTCACGCACCCATGGGGAGCGTTTGGCGTCTCTCTTTGCTGGCGAAACCCTGGTAAACACTTGCAAGTTTGTAGTGGATTCATGAAATAATAAGAGTTGGGTCCACATGCCTCGTATTTGTCACATGGACAGCCAGGTAACTCCCATTGGGCCTTCACTCCTCCAGCTCCCGGAGTCCAGATCAACCACCTTAATACACCATCGTACGACAACTTCAACGCCGCGAAGTAGCTGGCGTTAATCCCCACTCTCAGACTGTAGGTGATTTCTTCACTACTATTGTAGGTTGTTGTGTATATGCTTGTATACCTCGGTTCCATACGGGCTTTTATGTGCTTGTAATCCTCATATACGTAACTTTGCAAAAGATGGTCCACAATTTCTGTTTCTGTATCTATTTCGTACGTGTAATATCCGATCGTAGGGTCCTTTACGCCAGCCCATGAAGTTAAGATTCTGTCTTGGAAATACAATTTGCCGAGTTTCATACCGGGGAGAAGAGTATCCGATCCGTCGGCTCATCAAAACTCTGCCACAAAATCCCATCTGGATCGCTGTGGTTTGTAGAGCACCTTAGGATAAAATTCCCGGTATCACGCAGCTCCATAACCAGTGCTTCTGTGGAGAACCGATACTGCCTTGCTTTGTGCGTCTTCCAAAGTTGGCCGCCTGATTCGTTGAGGAGTAGGATATCCGATTTGGAAATTTGGAGGGAGGCCCTGGGATTTGAGAGAGGGCTCTCTCGGTTAGCCACCCATATGACTGTCTCCGGGAACTTTTTTAACCAAATCCCAAGATACCAACGATCGCTCTCTATTACGAAACTTGATCGGCCTCTGAATAATCCCATTTCGAAAAACTGGTTTGGGGAGAGAATAGTTTCGTTTGGGTAGGAGAGGGAGAGCCTCTCGTTGCCAATGGTCGGACTGATCAAAAGCGCTACTAGAAGAGTTGATAGCCAACTGTAACAATATGGCCTCTCCACGTCGTCATCATTTCAATCTTTTTCTTGGTGTTTTTTCTATCTTCTTTCCTTCTTTCTTACCCAATGAAAAATATGTTTCTATACTTATACTTGAGCGATTCAAGATACTAGACAAAACTATATGGCAAGTGAGACTTTTTATCACTTCAATTAACTAAGTGTTTAGACACTATTATTATTGACTTCTCAAATAATGCACAACAATTACCATATTAAACTTTTTATTTATCAAAATTTTACCATCTATTATTATTATTATTTCAGTGAAACCAAAACCGGAAACGAAGAAATCCTGGAAACCTCCAATGAAATCATGTATACTACGAGACTCTACTAATACGAGGGGTGGTATTTATAGGTCTCAAGACGAACGGTGCTTAGACTTTTGCCAACGTAAAGTCTCTTACGACTTCGGAAAATGTATAGGTACTGAAAAAGGCGAAATATTTTGTGAATGCACATTAGCTGCCCATAAAGAATGTAAAAAATAATTCCGATTCAATTGATACTTGATATTGATTATCATAGTAATAGTTGATGAGGTAATCGTCAGTGAAAATGTTTGTTGGGTCTGCCTTACAGCTCGTATTTTGTTTTTACATATTTCATTGTTTATCAATTTCTCTTTTATGTTATCTCAAGTATAAATGTATAATAAATTTGGGGTTTATGGGTTTATATCTTGAAAAAGAATATAATAGATATGATATGGATATGGATATTTTTTTTTTTTTTTTTTTGAAAAAGGCGAAATATTTTGTGAATGCACATTAGCTGCCCATAAAGAATGTAAAAAATAATTCCGATTCAATTGATACTTGATATTGATTATCATAGTAATAGTTGATGAGGTAATCGTCAGTGAAAATGTTTGTTGGGTCTGCCTTACAGCTCGTATTTTGTTTTTACATATTTCATTGTTTATCAATTTCTCTTTTATGTTATCTCAAGTATAAATGTATAATAAATTTGGGGTTTATGGGTTTATATCTTGAAAAAGAATATAATAGATATGATATGGATATGGATATTTTTTTTTTTTTTTTTTTTTTGGTAAGGAGGATATTTTTAAAATGTGGAGTATTCAATGTACAATAGAATGCAAACACTTATTAAAAAATGTTGAATGCAAAAACTGATCATAACCAGTATGTTTTTGCTTTTTTGGTTAATTTTCGACACAAACTCTTAAATTGTTAATTTCATTCATAAAAAAAATAAGTAATAACAAAAGGGTAAATTTAGTCAATATACATAGATAATCTGACAATTAAATATGTCACTAGAATAGTTGTTAATTAGATCAATATAAATACATATAGAAAAATCATACATATTTACCCCTATGGAATAAAATATAAGAAGTGACATCTTGTAAGATTTCGTGTTAACAAATACTAACAAATGATATAACATTCAAACCATTACGTGCTAACATCTAAACTATTACTTGCTAACATTACTTATTAGCCAAATTAGTAAAATCATGTTAACATTTGAATCATTACACGCTAACATTCAAACCATTACAGGCTAACGTTCAAATTATTACTTGCTAACAAATTATTTAACAACAAAATGTAAACAATTTGTCATAATCTGTGTTAACAAGGTAACATAGTCTTTGTTAACAAGATAATGTGATGTTTGTTAGCAAAGAACATGGTATTTGTTAGCGAAGTGACATGTTTTGTTAGCAAAGTAACTAAAAATTTATTAGCAAAGGGATATAATATATGTGAGAGAGATTTAGTACTAATTGTTAACAAGATTGTTGTGAGTTTAGTAGGGATTTTAGTGTCTTCAACCATATGAACAATGCACATAAAAGTTGTCAGAAATAACCATTTAATTTCAGAACTATTTGTGTACATCTATTGCAATTTCCCATGACAAAACCTCGTAAGCAATTAAGCACTATGTTTGCAAATACAAACTCTTAAATAGTTTTTTTTTCTCAGACCTAGTGTTGGTCAAATAAAATATTACTCTACATTTTTAACTTGTTTGTTTGTTAAAAGGCCTGATTGATCTACATAATTCTAAAATATTTTAAATCAGTGAACAATTACCGAATGTCACCCAAATCTTTTTGAGAGAGAGAGAAGCAAAATTAAATTCCATTCATAAAAATTACCTTCGTCTTTGTCTTGTTGATCATGGCCTACTTTTCTCCATTTTGACACCTTTTTGGCTCTTCTTAAACCCCAAATTGTATCCTTTTTTTTTATGTTAGCTACTTTCCAACACTTGAATGATCAGTAAGAAAATATAACTTCAACACAAACATAAATATAGCGTGCATAAGAAGCAAAGTGTTATTTAATCTTGAGATTAAAGACGTGTTGTTTGCAATTAATGCCAAGCAATAAGTCTCCTGGTCCTGGTGGGTTTACTTGTGAGTATTTCAAGTCTGCTTGGACAATTGTTGGGAAAGACTTGGTGGTTGCTATACAATCGTGTCATAAGGGGATTAACTCAACCATCTTAGCTCTTATCCCTAAGAAAACAGAGGCAAAGGAGATGAAAGATTACCGTCCTATCTCTTGCTGCAATGTCAAAACTTGTTGCTTGTTGATGGAAAATGTTCTCCTTGCATCTGAGTTGGTTAACAAGTATCACAAAGAAACAGTTTCACCAAGATGTGCAGTGAAAATAGATATCTCCAAAGCATTTGACTCGGTTCAATGGCCATTTTTGCTCAACACAATCCAGAGAAAGAGGAACAAGACAGGGCTGTTCCTTATCTCCTTACCTATTTGTCATATGCATGAATGTTCTCTCGATAAAGAAAGATTGGTTACCATCCGTATTGTCAGAATTCAGGGATTCTAGAGATATTTGAAGAGTTTGCTAGTGCTTCAGGTTTGAGAATAAGCCTAGAGAAATCTACAAAAAATACATGGCAGGAGTGGCAGAAGATACAAAAAATGCAATCCTTGAGCAACTTCCTTTTGTTACGGGGACTTTACCAGTTGGCTACTTGGGGCTCCCACTGTTGACGAAAAGAATGGAGAAAATACGGAAATGTATCAGTAACTGGACAGCACGATACAGCTTATCCTTTGCAGGGAGACTTGAGCTCATTGCATCTCACTACTCCAAAGCCTTACAAACTTTTGGATGTCTGCTTATCGGTTACCCAAAGCTTGCATCAGTGAGATTGACAGAATTTTGTGCTGCTTTCCTGTGGTTTGCAAACCTAAGGAGGAGGGTGGACTAGGCTTACGACCTCTTTGTCTTGCTAATAAAGTTAGTTGCCATAAGGGAGACAAATTTAAAGCCAGCTTCTCTACAAAGCATACATGTGCTCTCATTCGAGTGGCGCAACCAGGGTATATGGTTCTCCTATGCTACGCCCAAGTACTCATTCACCTATCTTCTGTGGAGATATGGAGAGCCGTTATCATCTCTGTTTCTAAAGAGACATGTCTTTCAAGTAACAATCTTCTGGATTTGGAGGGAAAGAAATGGACGACGTCATGGGGAGCAACCCACGCCTTCCTCTTGCCTGAAGCAACGTATCGACAAACAAGCTCGCAATAGACTTACCTCTGTTCGGAACTTGGGAGATGCAAGATTTGACAATGGAATGCAGACTTGGTTCGCAAGCTTCTGAGACATTTTTTTCACCATCTTTGTAACTAAATTTGTTTCTTTCTTACTCTGCTCCACTCTCTAGATAAAGTAGCACTCTCATGTAGCAACTAGCAATGACTTTTTTTTTTTTTTTGAATTAACTTAACATTCAATTCGAACAAAAAAAAAGGCACACCACCGTCACTTTCTATCGTGTGATACATTCACTGGATTGGACTTGGCGAGTTGGATCTTCATCATCATTTGGATTTTTTAAATGTTTTTTGCTAGCTTTTTTATTTCATAATAAGAATGTTATTTGACCATTTTTGTTTGCTATGAAAGTTTCTAAATATTCCCTGTTTTGTGTTATGTTTCATAGCATGAGTATACTGTTACTTGATCAAGAAGAAAAACACGTTGATGCAAAGAAAATAGGTAAGAAACAGCTGAATCTGTATAGTTATGAAAACTTCCGTTCAAAATTCCAATAGAAATTAGTTGCAATTTGTACTTTGTTTTCCAATCTAGGACAGTCTTTAGACTTTAGTGTTGTGACAAAACTTAAAACTTATATTTGAATTAAGTAAAAAATTGCAAGCGTGATACAAAATTAAAACGAGAAAGCCCAAAATAGGTTCACTAAGGCCCAATACAAGTTCCTATAAACCAGTGGCAGAAATATCTAAATCGAGGAAACTCGAGGAAACAAACCCAAGAGTTTGTGGCTGTGTGAAGTATTATTATAGGAACGGGAAGAGATCGATCGGAAGTGACGGCGGCGGAAGTTATGGCGAACATAGAATCTGAAGCAGTCGATTTCGAGCCGGAGGAGGATGACCTTATGGATGAAGACGCTGGAGATGTCTCTCCACGCGCGGGGCATCCCAGATTGAGGTCGGCTATTGCCGGAGCAAATGGCGATTCGGCGCAGAGGAAGACCAAAGGCCGTGGGTTTCTCGAGGAGAGAGATTCCGATCGACAGCGCCGCCTTTCCTCCCGCGACTTCGAATCACTCGGTTCCGATGGCGGCCCTGGCCCGCAGCGATGTAAATTTCCTCCAATCTCTCCCCCAACTTGAGCTCTTTCTGTTTGTTTTTAGTTTCAATGATTGATTCATTGCTTCGTTGATTGATTTGTATCGGTAAGCTGTTCTAGGGTTTGTCAAAAGACTGAGATTTAGCTTGACCTAGAAATTTAGGTTATTAGATTGGTCTAGAATTTGTTTGGAATTATGTCTTACTCCTTTCTCGCTAAACGGAACTTGTATTATTCATGGTGGTGATGAAGATTTAGAAGTATTGTTGTTGATCTGTTGAATTGGTTAATGTGCAGCCATTGAGGGATGGATTATTTTGGTCACCGGAGTTCATGAGGAGGCACAAGAGGATGATATAACGAATGCTTTTGGTGATTTTGGGGAGATCAAGTCTCTACATTTGAATCTCGATCGCCGTACTGGTTTTGTCAAGGTATGGAGTTTCGCCTTTTGTTCCTAGTAGGCTCTTGATGGGTTTGGTATGATAAAGATTACTTTTTTTGCTGGTTAGATTTATGTCATGATGAATATTAGAGATGTGATATTCTGTAGAGTGCAATACTGTTTCGTCCTAGATGATACTTTTCTTTCAACACACCCTTATGTGTTAATGAAAACATCTCGTTGGCTATCAAAAATGTAGAGCCTAAACGATAAGCTGTGTGGCTGTGTTTCAGAATGGGAGTTAAAAGAGTTGATTTTTGTTCTTCAGTTTTCGTGAATATCTACTTATGGAAGCTGTATTGGATTTACCCACTTCGTTCTGTCTTCTTTGTTTAGGGCTATGCTTTGGTAGAGTATGAGAAGAGTGAAGAAGCACAGAGTGCTATTACAGCAATGGATGGTGCTGAGCTTCTGACAAAGAATGTCAACGTAGACTGGGCCTTCAGCAATGGACCAACTGTTAATCCTTACAGGAGAAAGAGCCTGAGGTTTGTACCAAACTGTCCTCTCTATTGCATATTGTCACCAATTAGTAGAATTTGTTTGCTGTTTTGGCAATGAAGCCGAGTGTTGATACATTTATGCACTTAACCAAACTGTCCTCTATCTTTATCCTTGTGAATAAGGTTCATCGTCCATTGATCATTGGCTTCTTCTGGGTCTTTGCAGGTCTGGGAGGTCGCAACGTTCACGAAGCCCGAGAAGACGATACTGATTGTATGATTTGGTTTCGAGAGTTGTCTCACTTCTCTCAGTATTTGGGATTCTCTCTCTCTATCTGTATGGTACTGATATAAGTCTTCGAGTGTTTGACGTTTTTCTGAATTATGTAGGTGTGGCTGTTTTTGTTTAATCTTTATGCATTTTGCCATGAGATCTGTTTTTAATGCTTCTGGTTGGAGAGAACAAGAACAATGGTTGAGGAAGAAGATGCTTTGATCTTTATTACTATTATCTTTGTTGTTTCATGTGCGTGAAAGAAAGATCAAAAATCAAAAGACCTATCTTCACTAAAGAAAGTCAAACCAGATCTTGATATACACATGTGAAATATGATAAGATCGACAAGATGATTCTACTAAAAATTCGTCTATGCTGCTCTATTAATTGAGAACATTATTAGGAGATGGCTATTCCTTTTTTTTTTTTTAGCTATTCCTGTTAACCAGTATTTAAACATGTTAACACTATCGGAAAAAGTTATCAAAATTTGATAATTTTGTTCATGGTGCTACTCACACGATGCAATGCATGATAAAGCTGAATTTATCAAGAAAAAGTAATCAATAGCTGAATTTTATTTTGTACTCGGTTTCAATTTTTTTGCATACCGTTGGAACAGTTAGGTAAGTTCTACTTTTACATTAATCGAACAAAAAAAAAATAAAGTATTGTTTGTTTTTTTCCTTAGACCATACCTTAGATTCAGTTTGAATTTAGAATCTGGGTTTCTATCTCTTTTCTGGAAATCTTGATTTCGCTTTTTGTATTTAAAACTCCAATCGTACCCTCTATATGTACCAAAACTTTGTTAAATCTAGCTACGTACTTTGTTTAGTATCAGTTTTTTTTTCATCTGAAGAAAGAAACCAAGAAACTTAGATATGATTAGTAAGTAATAGATCTACAATTTATGTTTGTGTTAAATGCTTAAAAATATCGTTAGAGCAAGCTAGACACGAAGCTAAAGATAACCATAAATCACGAAAATAATAAATGGACAGACCAAAAGAAATAAAGAACCATAACACAAGATAACTATATCGGTCGCCAACTACCGCGCATTTAATTCCTTTCCCTTATCATTTACAACCTGTGATGAGTGAGCTTCTCACCCTTTTCTATAAGTACAAATCTCATTTTCATTTTATCAACTTAGTACATTATTACTTATAGTTATAGGTTTTGTATCGGTTTTATAGACTAAAATTTTCAACCAGATATGACTTTTCAAAGTACCTAGCAATTAATAATGTAGGAATTAGTCTAATCTAGCCCTTTCTAATTAATGATCAAAATATCTTCACTCTTCTATTATAGCTCACAGTTACAAAAACTGAGAGACTGTACTAGTTTAAATGTATAACCTATAATTATCATAATTTTACAGATTTTATGAAACATTTTATTTCTCCCTTATTATATCAAAGTGTCAATCATTCTCCCATCCAACTATGATTTCTTTAATTGCTCTGACTATTTGTAGTTCTTCTGAAATGGAAACATCTCATCGTAATTAATCATTCGATTAGATATCATTTTACAGCTCAAAATCATTTGCTCTCGTGTCGGAATTTCTTGTTAGGCAACATTAATTGTCAAGAACCGACATACAAAAATGTATCTTTATTCAATTTATATTCATACGTATATGTCAAATATGTGGATGGTTACTACACAAGGACGATTGTGGAGTATAATATTAGACCACCTCCTTCACAACTCTCGTTTTCTTCACATTTAATGAGCGAAGAAACACTATATTATATACGTGCATATATATGGTTATCTTATTAAAGCCACCCATTAAATGTGATTAGTTGTTTGTTGATTGTTGCTATCAACTAAGAAAATCTTAGACCTACAAAAATTAATCTCTATCTTTATAATTCACTCTCCAACCAATAAAAAATAAATAACTAGAACAAGAACAAGAACAGAAAAAAAAAAAAAAAAACCTCTCTCTCTAAGGAAGCTTTGTTCTTGTTGAAGATCAAAGACCAAATGGAGTTAGAGAGTACGAGCAACGGCCGGCCTTCTCGTCCTCCTCCTCCGCCGCCGTCACAGGAGATTGGCCGTGGAGCGTACTTGGCTTGGGAAGACTTGACGGTGGTTATACCAAATTTTAGTGGTGGTCCGACTCGAAGGTTGCTCGATGGACTTAACGGGTATGCTGAACCGGGTCGGATCATGGCCATTATGGGTCCTTCCGGATCCGGAAAGTCCACGCTTCTTGATTCTCTCGCAGGTTCGTACTCTTTTTTGGTAATAGTGATTGATAAATAAATAAAAATAAAAATTAACAATATTTATGTGCAATTAACACTTTACACTTTTACTGATTTAGTTTTCGTTATTTATGTATTTATGAATCTTTTTAAAATCTTTAAACATTGTACTTAGCTAACTCTAGGTTGTAAATCACACTCACAAATAATTCGAAGGCCTAATTAGTAACCTTTTGTATAATAGATAAATAAACAAATCCGATCTTGAATTGAATTTTCATTAAATTGTTTCCGAATTATGCCATATATATAGGTAGACTCGCAAGAAACGTGATTATGACCGGTAATCTTCTATTGAACGGAAAGAAGGCAAGATTAGACTACGGCCTCGTCGTAAGTATAATTAACTAATCAATCAAAATTTAATTCGAAGTTTTTTCTTTTTTTTCTTCTTCTTGATTCAAGAATTTTACTTCAAAATGATGAATAGGCTTACGTAACACAAGAGGACATTTTGATGGGAACACTAACGGTTAGGGAGACAATAACATACTCAGCTCATTTAAGACTTTCAAGTGATTTGACCAAAGAAGAAGTCAACGACATCGTTGAAGGCACAATCATAGAGCTTGGTCTTCAAGACTGTGCAGACAGAGTCATAGGTAACTGGCAGTCTAGAGGAGTGAGTGGCGGCGAGAGGAAACGCGTCAGCGTTGCGTTAGAGATCCTAACGCGACCGCAGATTCTGTTTCTTGACGAACCAACAAGCGGTTTGGACAGTGCTTCTGCTTTCTTTGTGATTCAAGCGCTTAGGAACATCGCTAGAGATGGCGGTCGAACCGTTGTTTCGTCGATTCATCAGCCTAGCAGCGAAGTCTTCGCTCTCTTTGATGATCTTTTCTTGCTATCTAGTGGTGAAGCTGTGTACTTCGGTGAAACCAAGTTTGCTGTTGAGGTAAAAAAAACGAGATCTTGGTTTCTTGCTTCCCAAGAAACGCGATTTCTTGCGGTTGTCTGATCGCTAAACCTAACGTTTTGTTGTTGTTGATGCAGTTCTTTGCTGAAGCTGGTTTTCCTTGCCCGAAGAAACGTAATCCTTCTGATCATTTCCTAAGATGTATAAACTCTGATTTTGATACCGTCACAGCTACACTCAAAGGATCTCAGAGGATGCGAGTGAGAAATTCAAATCTTTAAACCTAACACTGAGAAAAATGTAGAGTCTTTTGAAGCAAGACTTCATCTTTATTGCAGGAGACACCAGTGACATCAGATCCTTTGATGAATCTAGCAACATCTGAGATCAAAGCTAGGCTTGTTGAGAATTACCGTCGTTCAATCTACGCCAAAGCTGCAAAGTCTCGGATCCGTGAATTAGCTAGCATTGTAAGCAAACTCTTCTCTGTCTCATTCATTCAAGAATCCAGACAAGTGTGTATTGAATGTTTCTCTGTTACAGGAAGGGCATCATCAGATGGAAGTGAGAAAGGGAAGCGAAGCGACCTGGTTTAAGCAGCTAAGGACATTGACAAAGAGATCGTTTGTGAACATGAGCCGAGATATTGGATACTACTGGTCAAGAATTGTGATCTACATTGTGGTATCTATCTGTGTGGGGACGATCTTTTACGACGTTGGACACAGTTACACATCGATCTTGGCTAGGGTTTCTTGCGGTGGATTCATCACCGGTTTCATGACTTTCATGTCCATTGGAGGGTTTCCTTCTTTCATTGAAGAGATGAAAGTGTTCTACAAAGAGAGGCTGAGTGGTTACTACGGCGTCTCGGTTTATATCATATCGAATTACGTCTCTTCTTTCCCGTTCTTGGTTGCGATTTCCGTCATCACCGGGAGCATTACTTACAACATGGTCAAGTTCCGTCCAGGGTTCTCTCATTGGGCCTTCTTTTGTCTCAACTTGTTCTTCTCTGTCTCAGTCATTGAGAGTCTCATGATGGTTGTTGCTTCTCTTGTTCCAAATTTCTTGATGGGTCTCATCACCGGAGCTGGCATCATTGTAAGCAAAAAACACTTTACCTCTACTTCAAGATCCTCTGTTTTATGGAGTCTCAACGGTGTTCTTGATTCTGTTTTGTTTCTTTTGACAGGGAATCATCATGATGACTTCTGGATTCTTTCGTCTGCTTCCTGATCTTCCAAAGATTTTCTGGCGCTACCCGATTTCCTACATGAGCTATGGTTCTTGGGCAATTCAGGTACTTGTTTTGCTTTTTCCGCAAGAAACACTCAATACAATTGTTGAAGGGTTTTAGCTTCCAAGTATTATGAATCTCACTATGCTCATTGTCATTTAGTTTTGATACTAAACTCATGAAAGCTTAAATGATGGAGAAAAAAAGTTCGAATACGGTCCAAGATGCATATTAAACCTAAAAAGTATATAACAAGTCTAGAATCACAGTTAACATGTTGGTACATGTGTTTACTTCTTTTGTATTACTACAGGGAGCATACAAGAACGATTTTCTTGGTCTAGAGTTTGAGCCAATGTTCGCGGGAGAGCCCAAGATGACAGGAGAGGAAGTGATAAAGAAGATATTTGGAGTGACAGTCACACATTCTAAATGGTGGGACTTAGCAGCGATCGTGTTGATCCTTGTGTGTTACCGGTTTCTCTTCTTCATAGTCTTGAAGCTTAAGGAGAGTGCAGAGCCGGCTTTGAAGGCGTTGCAAGCGAAGAGAACGATGAAGAGTTTAAACAAGAGACCTTCTTTCAGGAAAGTCCCATCTCTATCTTCCTTATCTTCAAGAAGACACCAACCTCTACGTTCACTTTCTTCCCAAGAAGGTCTTACATCCCCAATACATTAAAGACAATATCTATATATATATGTGTATACACTTTGTTTCTTGATTTGATTTGCACATACAATAGTTTCACGTTTCAACATTTATCAATATGTATTACGTACTGTATCAGAACCTGATGATTCTATTATTCAGCAATATTATTTTTTAAATAATAATCTGAACTTTTCATAATGATTTGACTTTTTTCTTGAACTAGATGTTATATCCTTGGTTTGGCTCTTTTGTTATGCAAACTTGTCATTGTTACTGATTTAAGAGAATTTTATACTTAGCAAGGGTATAGAACAAGAACAAGCAAGTCCAATTATTATTACAACGTGTATTAACAACATGCATAGCAGTGGCACATACGCTTGATTTGATCATCTTAGCCTACTCCGAACAAAGTTTTTTTTTTTTTTTTAAACATGTTAGTCGATCTAGTGAGTTTAAGTACTTGACATAGCCCAAGTACGAGCTTCTACGCTTTTCCGGTTTGCTTTGGCACCTCAAAATGGCTTATTGTCTTTTAAAACAACCTACAATCTATAAAGATGAAAAACAAAAGAACAAAAACTTCTATAGATTTTACAGAAGTTATACTTGGCAAGAGTATATAAGAATAAGAACAAGACCAAGAAAAGCTTCATAGAAATACTAATTTTTATTAATAATATATTATGATTTGACCGAGATTTAAGGTCAAATTATTACAACGTTTATTAACAACGTACATGACACATAAACGATACATATAGTACAATAGTTATTAGATTTCGAGGTTGGATACATGGAACTGATATATATCTATATCGCTGCCCCTTATTTTGTGATGAATGTAGAGTACCATTTGCCAGAATCCTTTTGTCTTCGGTCAGCTAGGATTAGTAAAGTTGACCCAATTCATACCAAACCGGAGAGTGTAACCATTTCCGAATTCGTAATTGTCCATTAAGGACCATGCGAAATATCCTGCTACGTTGGATCCGTCCCTATAAGAAAATGTTGATGTACGTTAACATTTATAGTTCTAAAAAAAAAAGTATATAAAAGTACACGAGTTTTATAACTCACGCAATGGCACATTTGAGACACGAAAGATGGCTGCAATGATTTTGAATTCTTTTTGTGTCGGCAAGAGCTTCTCCAATCGGTAAGTTTCCGTTTCCAGGATCAGCAACTCCTGAAACACACAAGATTTGATAATAAACACATATTTACGTTTTTTTCTATTGGATAAAAACAAAATATATATGTACATACCGTTTTCAGTAATGTAGGTAAGTGGGTTTCCGTAGTTGACTTTGATGTGATTTAGAATCATACGGAATCCTGGAGGATAGTACACGAAGCTAGGAGCCTGTAGAAGAAGAATAAGACAAGAATAAAAACCAATGTTGTAATCTTCTAATAAAAAAAACAATATTCCAAATTGAAATCGATTCTCACCACAACGCCAATAGGATCTGTACCCCGATAATCTGAGACCAATTATAGGGAAAAAAAGAGATTAGCTAAGATATCTAATCTAAAAAAAAAAAAAAAACAACTAGAAGTTTAACATACATGTAAGTGTAATTCGTGGATCGGTTGCGACACTAGGTATTGGAGGAATAGAAATAGATGCGTCGGCCGTATAATGTGTAACATAATAGTTCAACCCTAGAAAATCAAGTGATCCTTTGACTAAAGCTGATTCTTTAGGTTCGAATGTTGGCAATCTATCTCCAAGCATCTTTTTCATTATCTCTGGATAGTCTCCATACACCAATGGATCCAAGAACCTTCATATATGTATGAGCAATATTCACAAACTAAATTCATTGAACATATATGGGTGATGTGAGAATAAATTAATTGAATATATACCATCCGACGATGAAATCAAATGCCCGTTTTGAAGCAGCCTTGTCCGCCTCACTAGTTTCGTTTAATGGTACGAACCATCTTCCAATCAAGGTCGTTCCTATTTTACCACCTTGAGATTTCTGCATAAAGTAAATCGAAACTGATGATCATCTTGAAAGAGATTATGTACGATTGATTTATATATTTCTATTTATCTATATACCTTATATCTTTCACGGTACAAAGCTACAGTAGTTGCATGAGCTAGAAGTTGGTTATGTGCAACTATATAAGGTTCGGTCGCAGAGTTTCCTCCAAATTCACAGCCGGTGCACCGTCCCGGTGGATACGATCCATCACCATAACCTTTGGTTGCGAGAGAGTAAGGCTGGTTCAGAGTGATCCAAAATTTGACTCTGTCTCCAAATCTTTGGAATAGAAGCTCCGCGTAGTTGGTGAAATCCTCCCTGTTCATGTTTCATATCATATATATTAAATATGGATAGATCTGTACATAACCAAACTAAAGAATTTAAACAAGTATTAGCTGATGGACTTACACTATACGTTTGTCTAGGAAGCCTTTGTATTCGTCTTCTAAAGTTTGAGGCATATCCCAATGAAATATAGTGACATATGGTTCAATGCCTGTGAATCGTATTCATGCAAGTTAATTAATTATGATTAAAACCGTATGACTAAGTATTATTAATTAAGAATTCGGAATTTACCATTCTTTACTAACTCGTTGATGAGATTGTTGTAGTATGAAATACCATTCTCGTCGATTCCTCCACTCAGTCTTCCCTCTAAGATTAGTATATAATCACAAATTAGTTAAGTACGTAGTGTAAATGTAAATAAATATAATTAATATTCTTTCTGTTAATAATTAGATGTAGAGATGAAGAAAAGACCGAGTATATAGGTCTATATATGTACTTACTTGGTAAGACCCTTGACCATGCTATTGAGAATCGGTATGCTTGAGCCTTGAGTTTTACTAGTAGTGCGACATCCTCCTGTTCAGATTATTATGAAAGTTAAATATATTAGGGTTTCCAAATTTAAATGGAACAAATACATCATATATTATCATTATTGATATATTGCCTCTCACCTTGTAAAGATGATACGAATCACAAGCAAGGTCTGCTGAACTCCTATCTGGAACTTTTTCTGTATGTAACAAACCAATATATGAGCATGACTGGTTCTTTCTATAATCCATACATGATCGATTCGAGGTGCATAATAATACAGTACTACGTAAATGATGTTATTACCTGGATATCTATGAGTGTAGTAGTCCCATCCATTCAATGCTCTATATGCAGCACCTTCAATCTGGGAGAACAAATTAATAGAATCAATCATTCTATTTTGTAAATAATTATGAACTTGACAAATATTGTTACTGTTACGAATCGATATCCAAAGGCCACAGAGATATATGTATGTATGTACCTGGTATGCAGAAGTAGCTGCACCAAAAGTGAAATTCTTTGCAAATCCAGATCGGTTGAATGTAAGAACATCGTCGCAGTTGAAGGGTTCTTTAGCCTTGCATTCTGGATTGCAGACAGTTTGACTACTCGAACCACAAAGAGAAGGACAAGGATGGCTAAAGAGTAGAGAGCTTTTGGAATGCCATGGATGAGAGATCTATGGTTTCTTTGATGGGCTTATAGACCGATGTTGATTTGATGATGATTAAATGATGAACTTGGAGGGGTTTATATACAAGAGTGCATGGGACTTGCATGGAGATTAATGAAGTAAACTCCTTACGTATATTTGCATTCAATTTAATCATCATGAACTCCACCTCGCTGTCTTGTTTCTGATTAAAATAAACATTTCATCAAAACTATCCCTTATGATTTTTTTTTTTTTTATTTTTATAGAAACTTCATGTTAATTTACGGCATCATTTATTTCTCTTATATATGTAGAATACGTATATAGCTTTACACGATATGTACCTGTACATGTCTGCGTGAGAATGTTCTAAAAGTCGGCCGAGTTGCCGAGTACTCGGTCCTAAAACCGTCAGAAGGAGGTTGCCGTTCCGACTTTTTAAAAACCGAGTAAAGATATGGTCAACCGTTGACCGTACTTTGACATTCACATTATTATAAAAATCAGCAAGTAAATGTTAAAATCTAGTGGGCTAAAGTTTGATTTTTGTTCACAATTAGCCCCAATTCGCCCAAAGTGTGTAAAAGCACTTTTCATTCAACATAAAACCTTAAAAATGTAGTATATGACTTTTATATTGATGTATTATATATAAAAAAAGAATGTTATTTGGTAATAATGTAGTATATGATTTTCATGTTGATGTATTATATATAAAAAATTAAAAATGTTGGAAATATATAAAAATATACTTAAAATTAATCTCCGAGTACTCTCCGATTTATTTCCGACTTTTGAGAAAATCGCTAGAAGGAGACGGAGCGCCCTAGTACCGCCTAACGAGTTTTAGAACACAGATGAGAATATATGTTCCTTAATTATAATTTATATGCAATTTTTTAATATTCAATCAAAAGATTAAAATTTACGTATAGTACCATTCCTTTTTTTATTCATTTTTAATCTGTGAGAATGCATGAAATTGGTTGGAGCCTGGAGGTTTAAGTTCCGTGTGTGTGTGCCCTTCTCCTTTAGCTTATGTTCTAGCTATCCAGCAGCAACCTCCGTTCTATAAGCAAACCATGACTTGTCTCATTGATAAGTTTCAGAAATATAATTAAGTAATTACAAACCCCGTTGAATTTAAAGGAAAATATTGCTAAGGAACTTTTATATTGTTCTTCAATGCAGCAACTAACGTTCCATAAGCAAGCTTTCAATAAGAACTCCACGGCAGAGTGTAATTTGAAGGATACACATAGTTGAAGCAAAGGAGCCACTGGATCCATTCTGCCCTAAACTCTAGTATGTTAAAATCCATTAGGCCCATGAAATATAGACTAAAATACAACACAGAATGTGGACGCAAGGAGAACTTGAGGAAGAAAATTAAAAATAGTACTCCCATATTTGCCACGGCAACAAGTTGCAGGGAAGAGAAACAAAAAAGGGACTTACAAGAAAATAGTTGAATTAAATCAAGGTGTCAGAGATTCGCAGTTCACGGTTGAGATGTCATAAATTTAACAAAGGATTTCAACTCAATTACCAAATATATATGCATATAGTACAGAATGTCATGTTTCATTTCTCTCTTTATTTATTGCATATCTCTCTTTAGACAATATTTTTGTGTTTGCATTCTTTGTCCTTCGAGCCTTCATTCTATTGACAGATCAATCTATTAATCAATGAAATTTTCACAGTTTTTATTAATATGAAATGTCTATTTTCTATAAGATTGACAGATTATGAATATCAGCATGGCTTCAAAATTTCAGTAAAGAGGTTTACTGGAACTTTTAGTGTAAATCAAGAATCCATTGGTTAATGAGTTATTTATACATACAGTTGAACTCTTTATATGTAAATCATTTGGGTTAGAAAAAATATTACCACACAATTTTGATCAGGATAAAAATATTCCAAAATGTTAGCTCTGTATTTTATCTATGTATGAGTATATATACTAACTTATTTTTTTTTTAGTTTTCTTTATATTTATGGAAATATGAGGATCAGACCGAAACTTTCATCCTTAACTGAAGCATGTTCAAAGCTGTTTGTATGTATATTTCAGGCTTTCATCTGATGCTATTTTCCCCCGGTTCACTTTAGTATTAGGTGTGTGTGTGTCAATATGAAAATAACTTACTAGCTAAAGCAGAATAATTTACCAAATAAAACTTGGTCTTGTTTCCGTCGAATATTATTTTTAGAAGTTTAGTTCGATGCCATTAAGCTAAATACCCTTTGCTTTGTCGATTTATTCTTTCCGTTTCACCTGTGACATTAATATTATAGCATTTATGGTCCATGAAAAATTGATTATAACTATGATAGGAAGAAGTGATCATTTAATAAGTTTAG
Organism: Microthlaspi erraticum; assembly: GCA_902728155.2. Classification (NCBI taxonomy): domain Eukaryota; kingdom Viridiplantae; phylum Streptophyta; class Magnoliopsida; order Brassicales; family Brassicaceae; genus Microthlaspi; species Microthlaspi erraticum. Next base: position 1,908,119 of record CACVBM020001385.1, on the reverse strand, counting down.
CTAACAATCTATGATTAGGTTACTGCAGTAATGAATTCTTGTTGGTACAATTTAGTAGAAGATTCAAACTTTGTACAATTCAGTTGTATTCAGAAACTGCGTGCGTTGTTTCTTGGAAGTTTTGTTTTATGATCAAATACTTACACTATTGTATATCCACGTAATATAATACACATTGATCTATATACTAGTCTGTTTTACACCATACTTTGGCTAGTAAGTAGGTTAGGTATATGTATCAGTTTGAAATTCAATGGAGTATCTTTTATATTTCGAAAACTTAAAGAAGAGGCTGCCATTGAATTTCAATGATGCTGGCTGATGATCCGTTTAAGATAAAGCAATGCATGTGCATTTAAGAGCGTCCAAAACATTAACTTCTAAAAAAAAAAGACAATTCATTTGACACAATGGGATAAATTAAAGGGTTAATTTGCTGAATAATAGTATTGGGGTTGGAAATTAAGAATATAGCCATATTAGTTACAAAATGTAGTAACTAACAAAGAGAAACATTTTTTTCCCTTTTTCTCCCTAGAGGTATACCCAACAATTTAATCCTAATCCCTAAATCCAAAATATTATAAACCCTAAACTATAAATCCTAACCCCTAACCCAAAAATAAACCCTAAATCTAACCCCTTAACCCGAAAATTCAAAATATAAACTCTAAACCTAAACCCTGAATCTGAAACCCAAACCTAAACCCCTATCCCAACAACGTTCTGTGTCAGCTTTTTTTACTTTATGTATTGTGGGAAACTAGCAAAGTAAATAATCATGCGCTATGTAACAGTTAAATGCCGAAAACAGTGAAATGCGTATATGAAATGTGACTATAGTATACTACCAGCTCTTTATACTATAAACCGAAAAACACCTTTATGTTTCTCTTTCCTCTTCCGATTCTGTTTCTTCAGATCTGCAATTCATTCGAAGTATATCTCAAATAACCTCCACACTGTTAACGACAAGCAACAATTAATTCCAGTTTATCTTTCCTTTCCCGATTCTGTTTTTCACTCCAACTTCCAATCGCAATCGAGAAGGAAATCTTAGTTTTTCGTCTCAATCTATTTGTCTCGTCGATGATTTAATTTTTAATAGCACTATTCCTTGAGCTTTCTTACTCTCCACGAGAAAATGACATAATTTTCAAAATTGCATATTTCTCTCTTATCCAAAGGACAAAGTTGGTATTAATTCATAAATTACAAGGTATATTCTAGCCATGAGTATGATTTGTTAGTTTCTTAATTATGAGTTTTTTAATTGTCATCTACTGCAATTTCCCTAAATTAAATTTTGTTGATGACAAGTTTTATATTACAAGAAATTTAAAAAGAAAAAACATACAACCACACACATGAAGACAATTTAGTTGACACAAGGGTTCAAAGTTCAAACGAACCACAAAGAGAATCGAATGCAACAGAAACGTTTTAGAAAAAGAAAAAAAAAAATCATCATATGTTAAAAAGATTGAATCTATACATTATCAAGAATACATATTATCAACATAGGGCCGTTTTTAAAAAAACTTTTAGATAAAAACAAACAAAAAAAATCCAAAATTGCCAGAACGGAAATGTATTGCAGTTTACATTATACATTCATATGATATACACTAAAGACTTGAGTGTTATGTTTCCTAAAATCGTGCAAGGAAAACCATGTTTCATATCATTCGTACGTCTTTAGCACTCGACTTATATGGTACATAAATTCATAATGGGTCCAACGAGTTAATGAAACTAACATCAAACGTCAACTATTCTGTCACATGCCTTGGTGCTTAGCCTATAGCTAGCTCTACGCATTGCATGCATGTTAATGTACCTTTTTTTGGTTAATGATGTTCATGTACATACAAAGAGAGAGGCTATATATATAAATGTATATAAAGATATGCCTGTCTTTAATAATTTTTCGGTGTTTTGCATGATTCGGATTTATGTTTTGGTTTATAAATTTAATTTTTAATGGATTTTTGGATTGTTATTAATATAAAATTAATTTTTTTCTTTGTTATTACCTCTTCGATCTAAGTTTTACGAATCAACTTTCTTGGTACAGTTTCTGTTTGACTCAAATTGTTTTAAACCAGTTGGGCCACCGTAATTAATACATTCACCACACCAGTTCTAATTATAAATAAGATCATAAACATTTACACTCTTCTTCTCCCAAAAGACCCTAAGCTACAACAAGTCTAAAACCCTTTATATACTGCAACCACCTAGCTGTCTCGTTATATGGCTACTCCGGAGGAGATGGAGCACGGTGGTGACAAAGCGGCGGCCATGTATGTGGCATGGGAGGATCTTACGGTGGTGATTCCAAACTTCGGTGAAGGGCCGACTAGAAGGTTACTGAATGGAGTTAATGGTTGTGGTGAGCCAAATAGGATCTTAGCCATTATGGGTCCTTCTGGTTCTGGGAAATCTACACTTCTTGATGCTTTAGCAGGTCACTCTCTCTCTCTCTATCTCGATCTACGCACATACATGTGAGATATTCTGCATATTTCCTTATAAGGGTTACTTTGTGTAGTGTTATACTCTTTGTATATATCTTACTATACAAACGTGAGGATGTGTAGTTTTTTTCTTATTTATATTTTTTGCAATTTAACGATAAGGTTTATCCGAGGAAATTCCTCATGTCTATCACTGTATATAGCATTTTTGTGAAAAATGTTTCACTTTGATTAAGTAATAATTGATTTTTAAGTTCACAAGCATTTAATTGTCGTTGGATCGATTACTGTTTATATTGGATTAAATCCTAATACACTGTTTCGTAGTTAAGTTTTGGAATAAAAAGTTAGTAGCAAGACTTGTTTCATCTCATATATTTTAATATTTGAGTGTGTCATACTCGACCTAAAATAATTGATTATTAGTCAACATGTTATTTTCGTAGACAATCAGAAGCAATGCTCATCTGTTTCTCTCCTTTTTATTTTATTTTTGAATTATAGGAAGATAATAAATCGGTTACTCAAAAAAAAATATATATAGGAAGATAATAATACATTATTAAGAACAAATATAAAGCTTTTCCAATTTGAAAGCAACAAGTGTATCCCATTTTGGTGAAATTAAAACATTAATTGAAGTTCCTCTAAACTGTTTTGTAGCTTTGACCAAACTCATTTGTTGTATTTATGAGATTATATAACTATCTATACATATATTTGTAAATAATGAAAAACAATGACATTTTCATCTAAAGTTTCATATACACGAGGATACATACAAAATGTATCTCTAACTTTATATTTATGGATTCCAGCTACCGATTTTTTTTTTTTTTCAGTTTAAACTATTGTATGAGTACTACTACTAATTAAAAGTGAAACATAGGGGTGATTGGTTGTTGCTCTAGTTTTTTTTTTTGTTGTAGAGTTTTTGCTTTATGTTTTATAGCTGTGGCTGTGAAATCGTTGCTTTAGGATACTGATTGCAGGATTTTAGTAAAAAAGGAAATAGATAAATATGGAAAATAATAATAAGGAAAAAAGTAAAGAAAAAAACATTATATTTGGAAAGAATGAAAGAGAGAGAAAAAAAATTCAGAGCCTTTAAAATTATGCTCTATAAATTTTGCTCTCCAAAACTAAAAAAGAAAGGAAAAATGAAAGAAATGAACGAAGACTGTAGATTTTTTTAAAAAAAAGTATAGAGCATGATTGGTGATCTATTTGGCTTTAGAATTTTTTTTGCTCTCTACAGCTTCTACAGCCACAACCAAACCAATCAGCCCAGCAAGTTTTATGTTCCGTATTAAATTCTACATGCTCGTACATTTAATATTGAATATATTGATAGCTACATTTCTCTAACACATCCTGCTACCTTTTTACAGAAATTCCGCGGTAACTTAACTTATATGATTTTAAATGTTAACCAACCACCCAACACCCACAACCTGACACAAAATTTTCGAATTGCACGATCCGGTTTTCGGTACGGTTTCATAAAAACAAAACCGAATTGGAATCTCTAGTAAATAGTAAAAACACTAAACCGCATAAACAGAGTTGAACCCGGTTTTGATGTTCAATCAAAAAAGTATCCATAACTTTAACTAGATTGATTTTGATTATATAAGTTACTTGGTGATGGTACAGGGAGATTAGCAGGGAATGTTGTAATGAGTGGCAAAGTTCTTGTCAATGGCAAGAAAAAAAGGCTCGACTTTGGTGGTTCTGTAAGCAATTCTATCTTTTTAACACAATCAAACTCTTAATTCATGTCCTAAACCCAAAAAACCTAAAATGTTTTTTCTTCTTCTTTTGAAACTGTTTGAGAAACTCAGGCTTATGTGACACAAGAAGATGTGTTGCTAGGGACTTTGACAGTGAGAGAATCCATAGCTTACTCAGCTCATCTCAGGCTCCCATCAAAGCTCACCAGAGAAGAGATCAACGACACTGTGGAAGCTACAATCACTGAGATGGGTCTGCAAGAATGTTCAGACAGGACTATAGGAAACTGGCATATGCGTGGAATAAGCGGAGGAGAGAAGAAACGGCTCAGTATTGCGCTAGAGGTCTTAACCAAACCGAGCCTCCTCTTCCTAGACGAGCCCACAAGTGGACTAGATAGCGCCTCGGCTTTCTTTGTGGTTCAGATTCTCAGAAACATCGCTAGCAATGGCAAAACAGTGGTCTCTTCCATCCACCAGCCTAGCGGTGAGGTTTTCGCTCTCTTTGATGACCTGCTACTGCTTTCTGGAGGAGAAACAGTTTACTTTGGAGATGCAAAATCTGCAACGAAGGTAGTACTAAACTAAGATGGAGCATTTGCAAAAGTGTGTATATATATACCAAACATGCTCATTTGTGCTCATTTGTATTGTGGTTGCTGCTTCGACTTTGTAGTTCTTTGGCGAAGCGGGTTTTCCTTGTCCTAGCAGACGGAATCCATCTGATCACTTCCTTCGCTGTGTCAACTCCGATTTCGATGACATCACAGCAACTTTGGTTGAATCTCGGAGAATCAACGTTTGTTTTCTTCTTTCACCTTTTTTGTTTTCATGAGCTTTATGTTTTACACTCTCAAGCTCTTTGACGTCTTAAGCTTTTTTGCCTGTGCAGGATTCTTCTCTTTCTCATTACCAACTACATGAAACCTCAAACAGATTAGATCCCCTGAATGATATACCAACAGCAGAGATTAGATCAACGCTCGTCAGAAAATTCAAATGTTCAGAATACGCAGCAGCTTCAAGAGCAAGAATTCAAGAAATATTATCAATCGTAAGTTATGACTTAAGCATTTCTCATAAGAACTACAATGTATCTCATTAAGCACATTTAAACCGCATGCAATGCAGCAGAAGGGACATGACACTGAAAGGAGAAAAGGGAGTCAAACAAGCTGGTGGAAACAGCTGAGAATACTTACGCAGAGATCTTTCGTCAACATGAGTAGAGACTTGGGGTACTACTGGATACGGATTGGCGTCTACGTAGTGCTTTCAATCTGCGTCGGGTCAGTCTTCTTCAACATCGGGAGAAGCCACACAAACGTCATGACAACTGCAGCTTGTGGAGGATTCATGGCAGGTTTCATGACATTTATGTCCATAGGAGGTTTTCAATCCTTCATTGAAGAAATGAAGGTAAAAGAGCTTAACACCAACCTTCTCCTTCTTTCCCCTATAAAGTTATCTTTAAGCCTTAGCATCTTTCTCCCTTAAAAACAGGTGTTTTCTCGGGAAAGGCTCAATGGATACTATGGTGTTGCAGTGTACACTCTGTCTAATTTCCTCTCGTCGTTACCTTTCATAATCCTCATGTGCCTCGCCACTTCCTCAATCACTACCTACATGGTGAAGTTCCAACCCTCGGCCTCTCATTTTTTCTACAACTGTCTCGACCTCATCACTGCGATTGCAACCGTGGAGAGCTGCATGATGATGATAGCTTCGTTGGTCCCTAACTTCTTGATGGGAGTCATGATAGGAGCTGGCTACATTGTAAGAACATGCTCTCTCTCTCTCTCTCTCTCTCTCCCTCACCTAAATGCTTTCTTATACATCTCTAAAGATTATTCTCTATTCTCCATGTCACAGGGGATTATGGTGTTGAGTGCGGGTTTCTTCCGACTGTTCCCTGACTTGCCTATGGTGTTCTGGAGATACCCAGTCTCCTACATAAACTACGGTGCATGGGCACTACAGGTAAGTTCTCAACTTTACGATGGAGATTATGTTGGCAAATAGATATCTAAAATTAGGGGTGTCAAAATGGGTCATTACCCAACCCATGGGTTGACCCTAATGGTCAAAAATTTTAATGGGTTTGGGTTGAAATTTTTTACCCATATAAATAAATGGGTTTTTGTGGGTTGACCCTAATAATTTATGGGTCTAACGGGTTTACCCATTAGGGTTACGGGTTACCCATGGGTTTCTCAAAATTTTTTTTTTTATAAATTTATAGTTATATTTTATGATTTTATTTTATATTTTACCTAATTATGAGTATTTTAATTTGTTTAATACACAAATATTACTATAAATATTAATACACAATTATTTTAATACACAAATATTACTATAAATTTATTATTTGGAAGTTTAAGTTGAATTTTTAATAATATATAGTATATTTTAAAAAAAAATATTACTCATTTATTGTAAAAACGAAAAAATATTACTTATTTTTAATATATATGGATACCCATAAAACCCATTTAACCCATGGGTACTAACATAATTGGGTTCGGGTTATAAATTACAACCCATAAAATAAATGGGTCGGGTCATAACCCAACCCTATAACCTTCAAACCCGTATGGGTTAGGGTCGGGTTGGATCGGGTTACCTATTTTGACACCCCTATCTAAAATGAGCACACATGGAAAAATATTGCAGGGAGCATACAAGAATGAGATGATCGGAGTTGAGTATGATTCTCCATTACCTTTTATACCAAAAATGAAAGGGGAGCTCATTCTTGAAACCGTTCTAGGCGTAAATCCAGCACAGTCCAAGTGGTTGGATCTAGTTGTGGTGATGATGATTCTCATCGTGTATAGGCTTCTCTTCTTCGCCATCCTCAAGTTTAAAGAAAAGGTTTTCCCATGGATTCACATGTTGTACACGAAGAGAACTCTGAGCCATATCCAGAAAAGGCCTTCTTTCAGGAGAATGGCACCGTTCCCTTCCAAGCGATACCATGTTCACCATGCTCTCTCTTCTCAGGAAGGACTTAACTCTCCATTGCATTAGAAGCATATCCAGCAGGCAGGATGCCATTTCCATGCGTGGAAGATAGATTTGTTACCCGCTAACCTTATGCTAGAGGTCCATGTATAATGTATTTCAATGTGCCAGATGTAACTTTCTTCAAACTTGTTAAACTATTTGTAGCCTGTTGTGACTAATGAGATCTGTTAAGCACGTGGATGGAAATCACAGGGATACATAACTACAGAAGAGAAATAACTCAAACCAGACATTTCCTTCGCTAACAACAGCTACAGATAAACGATGGAAAAACTCGTTACCTGACAATAGAAAAAGTAGTCCTTGTTTGATACCAGGCATATTTGGCTTCAAGATTCACATCTGAGCAATTCTAGACTCTTGAGCTGTGCAAGTCTAAATTACTTTGGTCACTCAACTCCATGAAGTCTCTTCTTGTGGCTTATAGCTGACAAGGAGCAGAATCAAACCTAACAAAAGTATTGTTTGTTGAAGAAAGATCGGAGAGACAGAGTGCAATCAACGAGAAGCTTCAAAGTTTAATAGAGTAATATTAAGCAAAAATTTCAAGTGTTAACCATTGAATATGAAGATAAACCCAAATATAAAATCTCGGAGAAGTTACATATGAAGGGAAAAGACAACAAACAATCATTAACATTGAACCAATATGGCTAATCCAGAAAGAACAGAGAAAATTCAGCCTAATTTCCAGCGTATCAGAGCAAACATGCACAAAACACCTTTGCTCATTTGCTACTTCTATGATCGTACCAACTCAGCTAAATCTGAACCAACATCTAGTTTTGGGAAAACTATGCTAAAAAATGTCAAGAATACGCCTGCCTTTTTCAGCCTAACCCTTCATCATATCATCAGAACCATTATTTTCAAGTTTACCATTGTATCCATGATACTGAACCTCCCACATAGGCCTCGGGGTTGCACGCCCACCGAAATCCTCAGGGAAGAATTCAAACTCAGGGCCGAAATTGAACTTCACGACACAATTTGACTGCTCAGGGAGAGTGTACATAGACGCCGCAGGATAGTAACGACCCCCAAAAAGCTCCTTGAATGCAACTCCCTGACATACACCGTTTTTGAAGAACGATATCTCACTGCCTGCATCATCAGAAGGAAGACATTCGTTAACAAAAAAAAAGTTGTTCATAAAGGTAAAGATCGAAACTTGTACAAAGAAGTAACATTTTGGCCATACCTGGTATGACTTTAGGAGGCTCCTCTTTAGTTTCAGGTGCACATACATATCTCTGACCTTTATACCACACATAATGCGGTGGCTTTGGAGCAAACGATTCACCATCAGGCAGATTTATGTAGAATCCAATCACATCACCTTCCTTATACCCTTCCTCTGCATACTTCTCTCTCAAAGCCTTGTGTATCTTACAACCATCAATGTCCCTAAACCCGAAACTATTCCCATCGTACCCTACCGGAGCCTGCAAATCTCCTTTATCAGTCGACCAACCTAGCCGCGTGTGACCGGTCTCACCCAAATTCACAACTTTGATCTCAAAGTACCAAGCTCCTTCCACAACTCCTCTCGTAGCTCTCACCATTCTGTAACCTTTGCTACTCCCTGCAGTGAGTCTGTCTTCGCTAATCTCAACTTTCTCAGCTTTGTACACTTTCGAGAGGCAGATTTCCAAGTCGGGCGTGTCGTCACCCTTATCGGGAAACCTCGGCACCGGAGTTATCAGCACTTTGTCTTCTACGGCAGCTGAATTCGGCGTATTGGTTTTGCTCTTCTTCTTCCCCTTTCGTGTGCTCTTCGTCACCCAGACGTTGTTGTTCTTCTTCTTCGATTTCGATTTCTTAGCCGCCGCATTGACAATCGGAGTCGCTGTCTCTTCCACGGCCATTGCTACTTGCTCCGGCTCGTCCTCTACCTTCACGGCGGCTGAAGTGAGAGAATTTAGCTGCTTCTGCTTCTTCGGCAATGGCTCGTCTTCCTCGTCGTCTCCTTCGTCCTCTTCCATTGCGCTACCGTTCTGGGTGGCGGAAGGCTCCGGTTTCGGAGATTTAGGGTTGTCGGAGGAAGAAGCAGTTGGACCTTCTTCGGAGAATGAGTCGGATTCGATCTTCAAGTCGGATCCGGGTCGATCAACATCCATCGCCGCATCTGATTTCTCCAATTCGGCATCGTTTTGTTGCTCGACTACAATGGATGGCTCATGCGGCACCGAATCGTCCGGTTCAGAGGGAAGAGCGGTTCCGGTAGGGTCGTGGGGAAGTGGAATTGAAACTTCTACTTCTTCGCCATTGAAAATTTGAGCTGCTTCTTCGGATTTGGAGCTTTGTTCTGCTTCGAATTTGGAATTTGTTTGAGGAGACTCCATTGGAACACGAACGAAGTTTGTTCTGTGAATGCAGAAGAGATTTTTGTGGGACGAGATAAGATTTGGCAACAAATAGAAAGAGAGAGACGACGACGAATAGAAGGAACTTTCTGGGGCTATGTGGGCTTCTTAAGGCCCAATAATAAATAACGGTTCGATAGTGTTTAGTCCATTTCAATTTCCATTAAGGCTTTAGTGGCTTATATATGATTACGATTCGTGAAAGTTGTATGGCTCGATCTTTCTGTTTCTAATGCTTTCTCAATTTTTCAATAGAAAGAACGATCGAATCAAATCTAGCTTAGCTATATTATAGCCACTATCTGGTTCCTAGACCTTCAAGCCTAACTCTGATACGTCTATCGTGCGCACATCTTTGATGTTATGTCATGTGTGAGGAAAACTGAAATTCATCATCAAGATTTTATTTTCCTTTTTGTAGTGGTCCAAACACTCGACATATATATAAGCATGCACTTTGTTGTGGTCCACTTTTCTTCCACCTTACTAGTATGAATTCACCGGTTAATCAATTACCAGTGATGGCTGAATTGAAGTTGGTTCTCTCCTAAACCACAAATTCCATCTATCATTCTCATAGCTGTCTGAAACAGATAATTAATGTCTTGAATCGGGGTTGGTGATGGCCTCCAAAATTATGGAAGTGTAATTAAGGACGTAATAAATCAACGTATTTAAATGATATGTGAATGTGATGCAAACACATACTTCTACTAGCTAACTCTTGTTTTGTACTTTGGTTGTAATCGTCATTCTAGAGTTCCAATACATATTTTAAAAAAAAAATTATTAAATTTCTGATCATCATATGATATTATTCAACTATTAATATTATACTAAGCCGTTATGGGCTTAGGATCATCATCGTTATTAACCTTCCCAAGAACCTGTTGAAGATGACGTGTGATATCCTCCGGTCGGTGAGGCTCGAGACGTGGTCGATCCGGCAAAACCCACCGTCCATCTCCGGTCTTGACCATCCCTTTGTTCTCGTCTTGTCTCCAACAAGGCGGCACATGGTACTCACTTCTCAAGAAATCACAGCTCTTGTTCACTAAAGCTATGTCTCTCTTTGTCACTAAACAAAACCTCTTTTCTTCTTCTTCTTCTCCATGATATCCATCCACCAAATGAAGCAAAGCTTCTAGGTTATGAGCACATCCCAAATCCTTAGTCTGTTTCAGAAACGGACTTTTCTTGTGGTCCAAGGCAAGCTCTACGCCAACGTGCGCGTAGCTCCATGGGAATGATGTTTTCTCCTCTACATACTTCTGAAACTGGAATTTTTCGTTTGCGAATATCCCTGGAACGGAAGGTACCTTGTCGTGCACGTTTACCACCCTCAACACTTTGATCTCTAATTCTTCGCACCGTTCCTTGAACCTCAAGTTACCTACACGAGGTCCTGAGAAGGAGAACACACTAATTGGGACTTTATTGTTGTTCTTCTCTGGTATGTGATTCAAGTTTAGCTCCGCGATATCATAAGCACTGACCAAAGCAAGAGCTGCGCCAAGGCTGTGACCTGTCACGGTGATGCTTAGCTCGTGACCTTCTTCTCCCGAACCGTAGTACTCGAGAAGCCGTTTGACTTCTGATAAAACCTGTTCTCGAGCGGAAAAGGAAGAGAATTTGCAAGAATCTTCTTTCTTGGTGTATAAGTCATGAAACCCTAATTCAATCTTGATTAAAGGGTCGGCACCGAAGTTAGCTGAACAGAGAATGTCTTTTAAGTCATAGATCCATTCGAGATAAGTGACTGTGCCTCTCCAAGCGATGACTATATCACGTCTCCCGAGCCGAGCCACCTCATCTTCGTCCGTAACTACAGCAACGTAACCCATCCAGTTCGCGTGTTGGCTCCAAATCTTGTTGAGTTTTGATTTCTGGAAGAAGTTTGGGAGGTTGATGTTGGATGTTGCGTAGAGGTAACGTGTTATGGTGTAGCCTTTGTGGAGATTCAGGTCAAGGTTTGAGAAAAAATCGGAAGGATGGTATTTGCAAGAGCCGCAGTATTTAGAGTGAGGATCAAAGTCGAATGAGTCGTAGCAAGCTTGAGCGAATTCTCCATAACGTATAATCTCTCTTCGAAGATGGTTGTTCATTGGATCTAGTAGTCCTTTCCAGTTATTACAACCTTGTATTTCTCTCCAAATCTCTCGAAGTTCCACTTCTTCTTCTTCAAGTCTTGCTTCTTGTGCTTCTTCTTGTTTGTTTTCTGAAACAAGGTTTTGTTTCTGTGGCAGCTTCTGTTGAGATATGTTTGTGCATGAAGATGAGCAAATAACGGAACAAGTATTGATCTTTCTTGACAATATTAGAGTCTTGGGTTTGATACTGAAGATGTTGTGAGGAGAAGAAGTGAAGAATTTTGGGTTCTTGAGAGTAATCTGTGATGATGGAGAAGCCATTTAATTAGAGTTATAAATATTCTGTTTTGTTGATTTGTGTAGAGACTAGAGAGCAAGTGAATATATATATATATATATATATATATATATATATATATATGAGATTTGATTTAATTTGCTCTTATTTTTGTGTGTGGTTATGATTTGGTTGGGTAACAAATTAAAGTTGATGATGAATTTGGTATGAGTGTCTCTTCTTATTGTTGTGTATTTAATGGGGTCGGCGAAGAAGAGGGAGACGTGCAATTTAGTGGAGGTCTCTTTCTTGTCCTTTAGATAATGGAGTTCCAAATTCATTCTTTGTACTATAGGACCACACATGATTTAACACGTGTACTTATGTGCATATGTATTAAATATGTGAATAGATCCACTGCAAGAACACAAAGAAGTGTTCCACTTTGTATCCAGTCTTGAGTTTCCTCTATTCGAACATTGAAGTTATATGAATATAGAAATTTTAAGCTTTAGTTGGCTAGTGATACATAATGAGGACTTGCAAATGTAATGACTTTGAAAGTTAAAAAAACATACAAACTTTTATTAATGGATCATGAATGTGGGTTCTATTAGTCAAACCCAATGCAAATCCATAATGACCTTTTTTTTTTATAACATGTAAATTAAATTATCATTGAAGTTGTGCAGATTCATATGGTCACAATGTAAAGCTTGAGAGATTATAACCATATATAGTGACATGTTATCCTAGGAATATTCTGCAAAATAATAATATCTCGTGACCATAGAGTTACCATATGCTACAAAATAAATATATTTGGTGGAAACAAAACAAAATAAAGAAAATTTAAATAAAGTTAAGGAAAAGGTTGACTTGTTCTTCCCCGCTCTGCGCTCACTCTCTCAAAATCCCTCTCAAGCATAGAGGTTCTTCATTCGATTCTTCTCTTACACCAAATCGTCCTTTCACATTCCTAAGGTTTGTCTCGATCTCTAATCTCCCTCAAGAACCTGGTAGCAAGATTAGTCAGAGATCTAATCGTTAAAGTTTAAGATTATGAATCGAAAATGATTGTGATGTTTAGGTAAACTTAAAACGTTGCTCTCGATTTTGTTCAAGATGGCACAGTAACCCTAATTTCTTAACATTTCTGTGATCTTATATTGAAACTTCAGGACACTGATTGTGTAGATCATGGAACGGTTAACATCTCCTCCTCGTCTGATGATAGTCTCAGATCTTGATGATACAATGGTACAACACCATCAACAACTTTCTCTTTACTCTAAGAACAACGCTTTGATTTTATTGAGCTGTGTTTTTTATAGGTTGATCGTCATAATGATCCTGAGAATCTGTCTCTACTGAGATTCAATTCATTGTGGGAAGACGCTTATCGCCATGGCTCTCTTCTTGTTTTCTCAACTGGAAGAACACTAGCCATGTACAAGAAACTGAGGAAAGAGAGACCATTGTTGACTCCTGATGTTATCATTACCTCTGTAGGCACTGAGATAGCTTATGGTAACTCCATGGTTACTGATGATCATTGGGTTGAGATCATGAACAATAAATGGAACAGAGGAATCGTCCAAGAAGAAACCAGCAACTTCCCTGAGTTAACTCTTCAGGTAACTTTCTTCTTTGACACAACAAAGTCTCTCACTGTCTCACACTATATTGATCATTGACATTGAGAATGCAGAGAGAAGCTGATCAGAGACCAAACAAAGTTAGCTTTTGGATTGATAAGAGTAAAGTTGAGGCAGTGAGTAAAGAGCTGCATCAACGGTTGGAGAAACGTGGGGTAAGATTTGGTTTGTTACTTTGTGAAATTTTGTTATAAGATTTGTGGTTTTTATTTTTCATTTTTGTTTTTCAGTTGGATGTGAAATTTATATTCAGTGGAGGAAAGGCTTTTGATGTTATACCAAAAGGTGGAGGAAAGGGACAAGCTCTTGCTTATCTGCTAAAGAAGCTCAAGAATGAAGGAAAGCTTCCTGTGAACACTCTTGTTTGTGGTGACTCTGGAAACGACACTGAACTATTCACCATTCCTGATGTGTATGGTGTTATGGTAAGCAATGCTCTAGAAGAGTTGTTGGAATGGTATGAGAAGAATGCGAAAGACAATCCGAAGATAGTCCATGCGAGTGAGAGGTGTGCAGGTGGGATTATAGAAGCCATTGGTCGTTTCAAGCTCGGTCCAAACCTTTCTCCGAGAGATGTTTCTGACTTCTTGGAGTGTAAAGAGGATAATGTGAATCCTGGTCATGAGGTTGTCAAGTTTTTCTTGTTCTATGAGAGATGGAGAAGAGGTGAAGTTGAGAATTGTGAGGCATACACAGCAAGCCTCAAAGCTTCCTGTGTGAGTAATGACTTCACTGTTTCTCTATTTATGTGAAAATCTTACTGTATATAAGAGACTAATGACTCTTTCTTGTCCTTTGTCATAACCATTTCAGCACCCTGCTGGTGTCTTTGTTCATCCATCTGGTGCTGAGAAGTCTCTCAGAGACACCATTGATGAGATTGGAAAGTACCATGGAGACAAAAGAGATAAGAAGTTTCGGGTTTGGACGGATCAGGTCTTTGCAACAGACACTACTCCTGGGACTTGGATAGTGAAGCTTAATAAATGGGAACAAACTGGTAATTTAAATCCCAAAGAATTGTCACTCACACAAACCCCATATAAGTTAACTAATTCTCTTGTGGATATCGCAGGGAGTGAAAAGAAATGTTGCACAACAACTGTCAAATTCACCTCAAAGGTAAGAGATGATTAAAGAGTAGAGATCATTGGTAATGAGTCATATTAGAGTAGATTCAGTTTCTTGAGGATTGAAAATGTTACTGGAATCTGCAGGAAAATGAAGGATTTGTGTGGGAACATGTGCAGCAAACATGGTCGGAGGAATCAGAAGTGAAGGATGATAGCAACTGGATCATCTAAATCATCATACATTTAGAAGAGAACACAAAACAAACTATATATAATTCAAGAGGCTAAAGCGACTTAATACTATTTGTTATACACAAGTATCATCAACATACATGGTTTATTTTCGCTTCTCTCCCAAGACAACAACAACGCTATGTTAATGACACAGAGGAGATTAACGATATCAAACCTCATGAGTTCCATTTATCCGGCGCTGTGTTGTAAGCTGCGTTGTTAACTTTTGGGATTTGAAGATAGTGCCTTAAGAAACATACAACTCAGCTTGGCCGTCGATAAAGAGACTCATGAACTCTTCTCCATCAACAGTTTCTTTCTCGATCAGTAGCTGTGCAAGCTTGTGCAAAATATCAATGTGAGTTGTGACGATGTCCGTTGCTCTCTTGTAAGCCTTCTCCACAAGCTCTCGCACCTCTGAATCTACAATATCTGCAGTTGCCATTGAGTAATCTTTCTGTGACGACATCTGCACACACACACATAAAAAAACCATTTCATGAATACAATACATAACACAACACTAACGATGAAACTGAGAAACCATATAGCCATAACGTACTTGTTGACCCATGAAGGGATTTCCACCAGGGCCACCAACAGCAACTTGTCCAATCTTTTTGCTGAAACCAAACCTCTCAATCATTTGACGTGCCACACGAGACACCTGCATGAAATCATTCGATGCTCCTGTCGTCACATTCTCGTCTCCGAAGATCACCTCCTCTGCAACCCTGTGATAAGCCAACACAACAGAGATAGAGATGGTTTAACACAATCATACTCTCTAAAACCTGGCTTTTCTGTTGCATTTTACTACTAACTAACCTTCCGCCAAGTGCAACAGCCATTTGATTCTCGAGGTAGCTTCTACTGTACAATCCAGACTCGAGTCTTTCTTCGCTCGGGGCGAAAAAAGTGAGACCACCAGCTTGGCCACGAGGAATGATGGAAATCTTGGCGACAGGATCATATTCCGGCATAAGAGCACCCACAAGAGCATGTCCAGCCTCTGCAAATTCAAAAGTTCATAACTCAGAATCCAAAAGTCGCCGAAAACCAGAATCACAGATGCTCCCAACATATAAGTTAGTTACAGAAAGAATGCTAACTAACCATGGTAAGCAACTAGTCTCTTCTTCTCATCAGAGACAACTGCATTCTTCTTCTCAGGTCCAGCAATGATCCTCTCAAGAGCATCAGAGATCTCATCCTTGCTTATCTCCTTAAGCTCACGCCTAGCCGCAAGAATCGCCGCTTCATTCATCAAATTCTGCAAGTCAGCACCAGTGAAACCAGGTGTCCTCCTCGCAACCTTGTCAAAGTCCACATCTTTACCAATCGCCTTCCCCCTAGAATGAACCTACACAATACAACACAACAAAACCAAAGTTAAGAATCATTCACATAAACTCCAGAGACAAACAACCACTAAGAGCAAACCAAACCTGAAGAATCTTGACTCTGCCAGCAACATCAGGCCTATCCACAGTAACCTGCCTATCAAACCTTCCAGGCCTCAACAGCGCCGAATCAAGAACGTCAGGTCTATTCGTAGCTGCCAAAACAATCACACCAGAGTTACCAGAGAACCCATCCATCTCCGTCAACAGCTGATTAATCGTCTGCTCCCTCTCATCATTCCCTCCTCCCATCCCAGCTCCTCTCTGCCTCCCAACAGCATCAATCTCATCGATGAACACAATGCAAGGAGCTTTCGACTTGGCCTTCTCGAACAAATCCCTAACTCTAGACGCACCCACACCAACAAAAAGCTCCACAAACTCCGACGCAGCACAAGAAAAAAACGGCACTCCTGCTTCTCCAGCTACCGCTCTGGCCAAGAGAGTCTTACCAGTACCAGGAGGTCCAACCAACAAACACCCTTTAGGAATCTTAGCACCCAAAGCTGTGTACTTATCCGGATTCTTCAAGAAATCAACAACTTCTTGCAATTCAAGCTTAGCTTGATCGGCGCCGGCAACATCCGCAAATGACACACCAGTCTCCGGCACTTCCTGGAACTTCGATTTCGAACGTCCGAAATCCATCGGACCTCCTAACCCTCCAGGTCCACCGGCACCGCCGCCACCAGCTCCCCTGAATAGTAAAAAGAGTCCACCAAATGCCAAAATCGGGAAAATCAAGTTTCCGATGATAGTGAAGATGTCGTTACCGGACGATTCTCCTTCGGAAACCGATATATCGACTCCGTTCATAGCCAAGATGTCGATGAGGTCAGGATCGTTAGGGACGACGACGGAGGCGCGGCGGTTATCGACGGCGGTGAGCTGGAGAACGGAACCGTCTTTGCTGAATCTAACTCTCTCCACTTTCCCTTTCTTCACCGCGTTTAGAAACTCGCTGTACCTCCATTGCGTTCCGTCCGGAAGGTCTGATGATGATTGAGCTGCTTGTGGATTAGGCGCCGTAATCGACTGGATCTGACTGAACGGCGAGGAAGACGACGGCTTTACTGCTTGGGCTTCAACGACGACAGTCTGTGGAACCGTAACCGGTTCGTCAACAGCTAAAGCTCGCGACGACGACGACGTAATCGAAGAGAAGAGAATAGCTGCTAACGCTGCTTTTGAAGACAGAGACTTTATGGGTTTTCCATTGATTTCGTCGCTTCGAAGAGACGATCGAGTGACGAAGGAGAAGGGAAAGGAAGGCTTTTTGGTGGTTTTAGGGGTTGGAGATGAGATTATGATTGGGGATCCTAAGAAATTTGAACACCGTAACGCCGTCATTGCAGCTGCTTCTTCTTCTTCTTCGTGGAGACTTTGATTCGAATTGAATCAGAGAGAGGAAGAGAAGATATTTGGGGATTGAAAGAGTGTTTCTTTTTTTCTCGTCTCTGATTCAGAATTTGTGATTAAAGAGAAGCCATATGGAAGAGAAGCTATATCCTATGAGTGCTTGATTCTGGTTTGTCTACGTGTGCAGTCTTTTATCCACAAGTGAAATGATCGCAAAATGCCAACCTTAAAAAAAAAGAAAAAGGACAATGCAAAATTGAAGTTTTTGTTGTATGAGAGATGGAGAAGAGGTAACGTAGAGAACTGTGAGGCATACATAGCAAGCCTAAAAGCTTCATGTGTGAGTATAATCTTAATTATGTGCAAATTTTACTGTATTTAAATATTTAATGACTTTTTGTCAACCATAGTTATTAGTCAACCTTTTTTAGCACTTGGCTTGTGTCTTTGTGTCTTAGAGACACCATTGATGAGCTAGTGAGTAGTGAAGTACCATGGAGACAAACATGGGAAGAAGTTTCGGGTCAGTAGTATAGAAATGTACAAGTTCTTAGAGGACTGAAAGTTTTTTTAAAAAAGTTATCAACATTTGCAAAAGAGAAACTATTAGTACATTTATAATTTATTTTCTGTAATCAACCCAACTAATAGCATACGTAAACTATAAGTCTATAATTTACCTTTTTCCAGCAAACATTGTGTCAAATTCCATTTGAATGAATTGTCATCAACTATATCATAGCTCTACAAATTAAATAACAATTGTGAGTGGTACGAGTCTAGGAAATGTGAACTACTACTTAAATATATGTAGAGCTACTATTTTTTGCTAAAATTAAAGGTAAACGATAAAGGTAAACAAATTTGAGTCTTTGCTATATGATTGTAACCACTTCAATTACAAATCCCACTGAGAAAATAGTTTAAATCAAATGATTCCATCGGTCCGAAATGATGAAAAAATGTTCACAATATCATAGGCAACACACACCATATTTAAAATTTAAAGAAAAATCGCCACAACACAAGGAAATAAATAAAGAAACATGTGACTCAAAAACAAACAGATCCAAGTCTAGATCTAATTTGAATTTTTTTGAAAGATGAAGCTCAGAATCTGATGAACCCTTTGTCTCTCAAACTCTCTACAGTCTCTTTAATGCTAACCTCCAATGGCACAAACTCAACCCCAAGAGACTCTGCTTTCTCTTTGGACACTTTATACGTCGGAATATATATCTTCTCATCTGCACACCTGCAAAAGAAATTCAATAGATTCATTTCAAAATGATCTTATCTTTTCATTTCTAAAAGTTTCTAAAAAGATAAAACAGAGAGACTTACTTCTCAGGGAGTTGAAAATCAGGGTAAAGCTCATTCAAAATGTTAACAACCTCAGAGTAATGAGCAACTCTCTCCACTAAACAGTATCTTCCATTAGCATCTGGATTCTCAAACGCTTGAATGTGAGCGTTTGCTACATCTTTCACATTAACCCACCCGAATGTCGCATTCGGAAACGTCTGTGCTCCTGAAAACGTAAACCAATAATGTTCAAAGCTTAGAAACTGTATCAATCAAACAAATGCTCTGTTTTTTTTTTCTTTACCTTTGATCAAGCTTAGTACTGCAGCAGCACTAGTGTTAAGCGTTGGCTGCAAGAGAGGACCAATCACCATTGCTGGATTTATCGAAACCAACTGTAAATCGTTCTCTTTCGCAAACTTCCACGCTGCGTTTTCAGCTAATGTCTTTGAGAGTACATACCATAGCTTTTGGAACAAACAGAAAAAAACAGAGGATTTCAGCAAAAGAAAACAGAGTAGTAACTTCAAGATCACGTAAACATTATATATTTTGATATATACCTTGGAAGCTCTGCAATATTCAGGATCGGCGAACCAAGATTCATCAACTATGGTTTCGGGTGTTCGAGGCACTCCATTGAAAGCAACAGCTGCTATAGATGAGGTTAAGACAACTCTCTTAACAGAGGAAGTCTTCAAGCAAGAGCTTAGAACATTGATTGTTCCTTTCACCGCTGGATCTAGTAACTCAGCCTGCAAAAGAACATAAATCAATCGTAAATTTGGAAGATCATTTGATAACTCGAGAATCCAAACAAGAAATGAGAAAGAGAGAGACTTGAGGGTCCTTGACGTCGTGATAGAATGGAGATGCGGTGTGGAAAACTCCTTCGCAGCCATCGATTGCTGAATCGAAAGAGCCTTCTTCTAACAAGTTTGCTTTGAACAGTTTAAGCCTTTCCTCTGCTCCTTCCAATGCAAGCAAATGCTCTGTTTTCCTCGGATCATCTGTCCCATTGAATCATATACACATATAGAGAATACATCTATTAACCTTGAATCATCTGAAAATTATCACATATAAAGATCTCTAATTTTTCGAAAAAACAAATCTTGACAAGAGTTTTCGACGTAAACATAACAGAAATTATTAGATCCGTTGTGTAGATTCGATATATAGATTGAATAGAGAAGAGGAAAGATAGAGAGAGACGGACTTGGATCACGAACAGAGGCTTTAACGGTGTAGCCACGGAGAAGAAGAAGCTTGACGATCCATGAAGCAATGTAACCTGAAGCTCCTGTCACACACACCGTCTTCTCTTCTTCGCTGCTCATTCTTTCTTCTTTCAGATCTCCTCAAATTTACTTCTTTCCTTTTGTTGTGTTTGAATTTTTCAAAACTGAGAGATATTCTTATCTTCTGCCTTTTTAATTTTTTTTCCTCCCCTGTTTTGTTTTTTGGGTTTTCAAGCGCGCCATTTTTGGGAGAGTTCGTTAGAGTATTTTTCTCTGCCAAATGTGTGACTCCTCTTAAATCTCGTCCGTACGCTTATTCACAAACTAAATTCGATGTTTTTCCAAAAAAAAAAAAAAAAAAAAAAATCCATACTTTATTGAGATTATAAAACCAAGATTTCATGAACTTAATTTGTAAATTTATTAACCAGTAAAAAAAAAAGGTTACATTTTCATGACAGTGGAGTTTCTCTGTCTCGCTGTTGCTACTGAACCGTTCTTAACTTCTCTTAAAGGCGGTCTTGAGCAAGACGGTTTTGTTGTTGTTCTTCCTTCTCTGTGCTTAGACCAATCTCCATTGTTGCTATGTCTGTTTTCTTTCAACCTACAAATCAATACTCTCTTCTCCGACTCTGATGGCAATCTGTCTTTCTTCTCTGCTTCCACCACCAACTTATGTTCCTTCCTCAATCTCTCCATCTCTCCTTGTAATCCACAAACCTCTGCTTGCAGGTTTTTCAACTTTGCCTCTGATGATATCGCCTTTCTTCGCCATCCTTCAACCTAAAACAGATTCATGAAAAAAATGCTTAGTCACCAACATTTTCAGGTAACTTTATCAAGTGCTGCGTGATTCTATCTTACTGAGGAATGTAGATTTTGTATCTGAGAATCCGAATCAAGAGCGCGGTTTTGCCAGAAATCACGACAAGACTGAAGCTCCTCCATCTCCTTCCTCACTTGACACAACATTTTTTGCATTTGTGACCATTGCTCTGCCTCTGCTCTTACTTCATCCGCAATCTTCCTCATTACTGCTTTACAGTGTCTAGAACAGTCTTTCTTTTCCTCGTTCGCTTTAACTGTCTGCAAAAGGTAAAAAACTCATCTTGATAAACTTCATTTGAGCTCAATATTGTATAGAGAAAGCACAAAATTACCTTGCTATACATGTCTTGTGCAGATGCATCTTGAAGATCAATGCATTTGGAGACAGAGCTTGATCCATATTCTTTCTCCATTCTTTCCAACAAAACCCCTTTCGACAAGGCCTCCATTTTACTACTCAATGTATCTATCTGCATCACAAAAACATCAAAATCAACATCATGCAAGATCAAGATCATGCAATTGTACATTGTTTGTCACTCACATTGTCATTGTTGTTCTTGGCTAGAGGGTTAGGATTGACCAAGAAGCTAGCTTCTGCCATTTTTCGAATCCCTTTCACACAAACCTCCTCGGAAACTACTCCATCGTCGAATTTCTCAAGCTCTCTTTTCAAAACAGAAGCTTTCTTGTCAAAATTATGTCTGAACTTTCTAGCTTCAATGTCTTTAACCTTTGGAGACTTTAACTCATTCAGCTTCTCAATCAAATAGCTGATCTCATCTTCCAAAACCTTGCTCTCTTTCTTCCCTTCTGAGATCCTCTGTTTCCCCTGAATCCAATCACCAACAGCTTCATACTCAAAACACTCAGCATTCACAAACAAATCAAAAGGAAGAAGAAGAAGACGATTTTGACTTACAGAGAGAAGAGTAAGAACAGCAGATCTAAGCGTCTTCTCCATTCGTTTCTTCCTTCTCTCCATCTTCTTCAAAGCAATCTCCTTTTCTATCCTTAACAAATTACACTCTGATCTCAACATCTCCGCCTGAAACCTCCACTTCGCTTCCTCAACTTCATCAACCGACCCACCAATCTCTCTCCCGTCTGCAACTTTCCCTCTTCTCCTTCCTTCCTCCTCATCACCTCGATCGAACGATCTCTCTTGGTGAAACAGAACCTCCAGCTTCACTCTACGATCCTTCTGAGACGAAGAAGAAGAAGAAGAAGGTGTTGCTGTTGTCTTCCCCTTCGTGGAGTTTCGCCGAACAATGTGCCTACGTGGCAACTGAAGAATCCTCGGCGTTGGAAGGCCCACTTGTGGATACTGCCATTTCTTCATCACCGTCGCTGTCGCATCGTTTCTTCTCTCCATTTTTCTTTTTACCGCCGACTTTAACAAAAAAGCAGAGGAAGTCTCTGTTCTCTGTCTTTGTCTCTTCTGTCAGAAAAAGAAAGACATCATTTTTAGACTATACTAAGTGAAAACTCCGATCTTTAACTTTCTCTCTCTCTCTTTGCTCTGTCGTATTTTGAAAAAGAAAATCAAAACCCTTTTTTTTTGTTACCGTTTGAAAATAAGAATCACTCGAAAGCAGAGAAGAAAAGAGACAACCTTGGAGAATTCAAGTGCAACATCAAAAGATCCCCAATTTTTTCGTAATTTTAAATTATGTTTTTTCTCCATTGTGGTGGATTTATATATATAATGAATCCGGGTTTAACGATTTTCGGGTCTGGTTCTCGAGTAAAGCCTACGGCGAGAGAGAGATAAGGAGAGAGAGAGAGATGAAAGAAACCTCGTGAAGTGGAGCCATTTTCAAATAAAAGCTGTGTTTTGTTGGGTGTCAAAGTTCGTGATGAAACCGCTGCTTCCTCTTCTTTTCCATTTATTTACATTTCTACCACTACCAAGAACTTCATTGGATGATAATCATTCAAATCTGTTTTCCCCTTTTTACGATAGCCATTAATATACATAGTGACCAGTGAACAAGTGGGTGTTTTTTTGTTGTCTTTTTGTCAACGACTAGTGATTGTTTACTCCATTCATGTGTTTTTTCGTAGTCTTTTCAAATACTCATGTGTTACATACATTAGACGATTCAAAATCATTCAAACTCGATAGGAAAAAAAAAACATACTATATTATTTGGAAAGGTTATTGCAGGCCACACAAAACATTATACATTTGGACGCTCCACATAAGTATCTCTACGGTTCATTAATGGTGTCTGCAGTAACCTTCTTCTTTAGTTCATCTCCAAATGACACAAACGTCAAACTGCACATAAAAGACCCTTTCTATATACTTCTTTCGTTTTGATTGTCAATGGAAGAGATTTGGGTCTCGACGTTTGTTTATATCTTTGGTTACTACTTTTTTCCCCTTAAAATTAACATTTAAAAGTTTCCTATTGAAGAAAACCAACCAAATATGGACCCCAACTCTGTATGTTACATACTTTTCAAGCATTTTATAGGAGATTTCTACTTAGATTCAACGACCACAAGTTCCTCTGCAAAATAGATAGCACAAGGACACGTGGCAACAACCCATTTGCTTTAAATTCATGTTTTGGATAAGGAAATGGATCATAATCCCTCAAAAATCAATTCTTTTTCCCCACATCCCCAACTTTTTAAACACAATCATCACCAACTAACTCATCAACAAAAGCAGAGAGATCAAGAGATCACACGTGGGAATCAACTTACCATTTGCAATGGCATCAATGACCATGACATCTTCATTTCTCCCAGCCGTCTCCAAGCTTCCGGCAACAACAGACGAAGCCTCACGGTGATCAAAGCCTCCATGAGCGAGAACACCACCAGCTTGGAGTACAGTAAGCAAGAACAGAGCATAAAGATGAGGAGGGATCTGGTGTTCACGGCTGCAGCTGCAGCTGTGTGCTCTTTAGCCAAGGTGGCCATGGCGGACGAAGAGCCCAAGAAAGGGACAGAAGCAGCCAAGAAGAAGTATGCTCCTGTCTGTGTCACAATGCCTACGGCCAAGATATGCCATAACTGAGTTCGCTATGCTACCAACAAAACTTGCATATTTTCATGTCTATAATATGTCTCAGTTTGGTATGTAATGATCATATTAGATTAAATCTACAAAATCCGTTGTTAATATAGTTGAATCGTCCATTGATGTGATTGTAGACCGTAAAACCAAAATAACTTAAAATCAGCAAAGAGTTTCTACAGCTAAACTAGGAAACCTGCAACAAATCTTTACTCTTTCAACTACAGTTGAGCATGTAATATAATCCACAAAAGTTCAATTATTGAGGTAATATCAGACAATCCTGTGGTTTCACAATGATCTATAGTTTTCAGAGGCTGCCAGGTCTCCAGGAGATGACAAAACTAATGTACCTCTGCTTTTATTCTTCCTCTGTATATTGAACAACAGTAACAAATCTCAAGTTTTTTTCTTGATGCGTTCTGCTACTCTACTCCAAAGGGCCAGACGTTGTTCCCTCTTCTTCACCATCAAATTCTTGCTCAACGCCTTTAACCTGTGATTTGCACAAACACTTTGGTTAGGAAACAAGAGAAGAGACTACAAGATCAAGAATCACGATTTGTGGTTAACAGCTGAAGACATAACAGAAATGAGAGGTATTAGGAACTTAGGACCTCTCCTTGTTATCAGCTTACCTCAGATATATAATGCATAAGCATATTCTCAATTCCTGATTTCAAAGTAACAGATGAACTTGGACAACCGCTACAAGCTCCTTGCATTCTAAGCTTCACTATACCAGTTTCCCTGAACAAAACATATAGGTTCGATAAAGATATAAAAGAGAAGAAGCAGAATCTTCTTGACCATTTGCTCTATTACTCATAGAAAAACTTACGTATCAAATCCACAATACTCAATGTCCCCTCCATCATCTTGAACTGATGGTCTGATACGTGTCTCCAAGAGCTCCTTGATCATTGCTACAGTTTCAGAGTCGTCCTGAATCGTGAAATCCCCAATGAGGTAGAAACAATCAACACTTGGAGAGCATTGAAAACCATCAAACCACATAAAATCTGAGAGCAATGATAATATCAAGAATCAACCTCGTGAATGGCAGTATCCTTGGCAGCTGAAGCTTGTGAGTCGAGAAACAAAGGCTGTCCAGAAGAGTAAAAGTCCATAACAACTGCAAAGACTTCAGGCTTGAGGAAATCCCACGTTACATCATCTGACTTTGTCACAGTGACAAAATCTGACCCAAAGAAAACTCTAACCACACCTGCATCAAGAGAGAGTATCACAAAGTCACTAAAAACGAAAACACAGATCATATGTAAGTAGCAAAAAGGAGAAGGAGAGTACCATCAATGGCAAAAATGGCGTTGGCCAAAGGTGAGCTCATAGCAGAGCGAGAATTAGGGAAATCTGCACTTCCAACTTCCATGACTGGTTTACCAGGATTAAACATGAGAGAAGATGGGTTTGGTGTTGATTGTGTTTGCATAAACATTGTCCTCCTTTGCACTGTACCAAACACCAACAAGTTTTAGTTAATTTGAAGCCATAATTTTCAAAAGTTAGTTCATTTCAAGAGGTAACTTTGGATTTGCCAATAAACAAGCCTAAGTAAAAAACTCAAATTTCACTAGAGCTAAACAATCATCAAATAACGAATCGAATCACGAGTCATAGAGATGAAAATGAAATACATATTCGAAGATTAACGACCTAGAAATATTCATACCTCCAATGGAGATCCAATTCAAGGGAAAGGAAGAAGATTTCGGAGAGTTACGAGCAGAAATAGTCGTTCTGCCATCCAAGAAATTCGCTGGAAACTGCGTCGCCGCCGAGATAAACAGAGAGCGACGAGATATCAGAATAGAAGAAGGAGAAGAAAGTATCTCACAAGCTCTCTGTCGCGAAATAGAATTGAGAAGCCTCGTAATCCCTTTCATGATCTCCGTCGTCGTTGCCTAAGTTTGAAATTTCAAAGTTCGCGTTTCGTCGGAAAATCGCAAATCAGACGGCGAGAAAGAGAAGCCCGGTTACGAACGTGGAAATGGCGATCGGAGAAACCTCTCTGTGTGTTGAACGAGGCTTTGAATTGCCGTTACCGTCACCGTGAATTATTTGAACCGGCTTAAACCCGAACCAAAATTTCTGCAATTTCTTTAACAAATGGAATCGAAACCGAACCATTCCGGACTTGAACAAATTTGACAATTTCGTTTCATCACGTTCGGCTAGTTTCAAAAGAGCTGTTTAGTGAAAAAAAAGTTTGGATTTCAGTTTTATAAATAGCTTACAGTACAGAAATGAATTAAGTGAAGAATTTCATATTACATTATATGCTAAATCTAAACTAATGAAGTACAGAAACAAAACTGGCCTTAAAACTGATTCTTCGACCTCAACTTCAAGAAAAAAAACAAAATCTTCAGGCAAGATCAGCCGGCATCTCACGGATTCGAGTACCGTAATACCGCTCAATGTCTTTCAAAGTCTTCATGTCAGAACTTTTCACAAAGTTAATCGCAACACCCTCACGACCAAAACGACCAGCTCTTCCAATACGATGAATGTAGAGCTCCGGGTTGGTTGGTACATCATAATTGATCACATGAGAAACCTAAACACATAAACTTTGTTCTCTTAATGAATCTCATCTAAACCATTCTCGAGACACAGAGAAAAAGAGAGAAAGAGAGATCATACGGTTTGCACATCGATGCCTCGTGCCCATACATCAGAGGCGATTAAAACACGGGTTTTAAACGACCGGAACTGGTTCATGATTTCGTCTCTCTCCTTTTGACGCTTGTCTCCATGCATTGACGAGACTATGAAATTACTACTCTTCATCTTCTCAGTAAGCCAATCCACCTTATA
Organism: Microthlaspi erraticum; assembly: GCA_902728155.2. NCBI lineage: Eukaryota > Viridiplantae > Streptophyta > Magnoliopsida > Brassicales > Brassicaceae > Microthlaspi > Microthlaspi erraticum. The sequence continues at coordinate 1,881,167 of CACVBM020001385.1, read as the reverse complement.
TTCAAAAAATACAGAATCAAAAGCTTTTAAGATTATAAAGACACAAGACCAAAAGCTTAAAGAATGCGAATTTTTAACTGTATTTTACCTTTTGTCTTGTGTTGCAGAAGATAATAGCTTGGTTAATAATAAGCCTCCCATAAAGATCACAAAGTGTATCAAACTTCCACTCTTCTTCCCCAACATCAACATAATATTGTTTAATTCCCTGAAAAATTAAAACTTTAATTTACGCTCTTCATGGCTAAACTAAGAGCTAAGCATTAAAAGACACTTACTTCAAGAGTCAACTCGTCACGCTTTACAAGTATCATCACAGGGTCTGTCATAAACTTCTTTGTCATCTCCAGAATCTCTTGAGGAAGTGTAGCAGAAATCAAGCAAACCTAAATCATAACAAAACTGTAATTTACATTTACAGTAAGAAACTACGATATACCAATTACTAACAGCTGAGATTGAATACCTGAATATCGTGTGGAAGAGATCTGTAAACGTCGTAGATCTGGTCTTTCAAACCTTTGCTAAGCATTTCATCTGATTCATCGAGAATCAAAAGTTTCACAGCTTTGGTTTGTAAGCTTCCTCTCTTTATCATATCGTAGACTCGACCAGGTGTCCCGGACACAGCGTGGACGCCACGCTCCAGCTTCTTGATGTCTTCTCCGATGCTTTTACCACCGATGCAAGCATGTGCCTGAATGTTGGTGTGTACTCCAATGGCTTGTATCGTCTTCTCTGTTTGTGTAGCCAGTTCTCTCGATGGAGACAAGACCAAGACTTGAATCCTTAAGACAAAACAAAAAAAACAAATACCAAACAACCTTAAAGTAAGTTTTCCTCAGCTAAACCACAAAGCAATATCACAAATTATTAAGTGTTCCTAATCATTAATCATAAGATTTTAATGAATCGTAGAGAAAGATCATAAAGCATTGTAATGCAAAGTGAATTAGTTAAATATTGCAGCGTTAAGTAAGTGTTCCTCATCTTAATCACAAAACCAGAGCATCAATCATATAACACTAATATAAAGTTACCATTTTTTCCTCATCTAAAGACCAGTAATCATGTAACTCTAATGAATTGACCATTTTAAAACAGAGATAAAAAAAATTCCCAATTGGAGTGAAACCCTAAATTGGAAATCCGATTTAAAGTTTGCATTTTTATTCAATCTCAGGGGAGAAAAGAGACGTACTTTCTGGAGGAAGTGTTGACGATTTGGCAGACGGAGATTGCAATCATGGAAGTTTTACCGGTACCGGACTGAGCCTGAGCGATAACGTCTCGTCCGTTGAGAATCGGCATCACAGCTCTCTGCTGAATCTCAGATGGTTTTTTGAAACCGTAGTCGTAGACGCCGCGAAGAACTTTATCATCCATCCCCATGTCATCGAAGCTCGTGATGGGTTTGATCCCTTTGGTCGTTTCGAAGACTAGATTCTCTTCATCCAAATCTCCTCCGCTTTTCCAAAATTCGCCTCCTTTCGCTGCCGCCATAATTCTCCACTCTGAATTTGATTTCTGGCAGAATCAAGACAAGTTTAGTGGTGGATTCTGCTTATTGCCAGCTTCGGAGATTTGCCGGATTGCGACGAAGAGGAAATTGTCGGGAGAGAAAAGAAAAAGGGTTTAGGGTTTATTGAGAAATAATAACCGTAACCGAAAAATCTGACCGAACCGGACCAAAATGTTTAAACCAGTAAAAATCAGAAGACTTTGGTTGATTAATTAAAGAAAGCGTAACCATAAACCCATGCATTGGTTGCATTGTTGCAACTTGCAAGAGCAAGACCTTCGTTAAAGTTATCTCAAGCTTTTGTATTCCATTCATATTTATATGTTGTAGAATTTTTGTCTAAACAAAGCTTAATTCAGATGTTAAAACAAACAAAAAAAGGGACATAACACATTCATTTTTTAAAAATTTTCTTACACACATGAAACGAGGACTCGATTGCAAAAACAAAACGACACAAATACAAAAACGGACAAGACTAAACGGAAAAACCAAGAACTTGGTCTTAAATTTAAGTAGTATTATTCAAGAGTAAAAGAGTCTTCAAGCTATGAAACTTGAGATTTTTTATGCGGTAGAAGAAGGCACCACGAGCTCAACAACAATGGTATCATCAACTCACCAACTTTTTCCTTGTCAAACTCCTTGTGAGTCTCCATTTCTCCAAGATCCTTAAAATACGCAACCGATGCAATTGAGAAACCATTTGCTCTAACCGGACTGAAATTTTCTCCCACAGTGATCTGATCAGTTCCTGGAGATGTCTCTTTAATCACTTCCATTATCTCCGTTTTCGCCTCATCGGAAACGTTCTCTTTCACCTTGAGTAACGTGAGTTTGGCAGCCGAACCGGGAGGTGGTGCTAGGGTGTTTGGGACTTGATCGGCGATATAATCAACGACCAGAATGTCTTCCCAGATCGGTAAATAATTATGGAGGACGCGAACGTGTTGAGGATGTGCAAGGTACGCGCTGAGATCTTCCTTGGATATGTAACGGCTATGAACGACGTGAGTGAAGGCGGAGTTGGATCTGAGACGGTGGATAGGACCGGCGGTGAGGTAAAGAACCTCGTCGAAGGTGGCTAGGGCTTTGAGAGCTGGAAGACATGGCAGCTTTCTGATGAGAATGAGAGACGCAGATTCAAAACGTTAAGACCATCTCCATTACTCCATTTAGTGATATCCTCATATGGATAGCACTACACTTTTTATTAGTAAACTTGTATTTGATTATGTTTTGCTAAATGTTTTAAATACCCTCCTAAATATTTTATTATAAACAAAATACATTTAATAAAAACTAATTGATTGAATAAGAGAGAGTTGGTGAAATCACATTTAGCCCAATGATTTGATCAAAGATTCATTAATACTTTTACACCAAAATATTTGTGATTCAAATCCCACAAAATATGATTTATTGTTATTTATGAAGATTATTGAAGACATATTTATAGCAGGCTCGAGATTGTTGGTTGTGGCACCTCAAAAGACGGAACGTTGCAGAATCTCAATCGTAACATTTCTACTCATCTCTCATATATTAAAAAAGAAAACGATATAAAAAATACATTTATATTATGTGATATTAACAAAAATGACATGCTGATATGTCATTTACTTGTAAATTTTAATTAAAACAAAAACTATTACATTTTATGTCATTAAATTAATTTGATTATAAAATAGGTTATGTGAATATTTATACATAATTCGTAAAATTATCATTCTTTATTCTTTATATTTCTAACAAATATAACATATTAATTGTTTTTCTTAAATACTATATTTTCTTTCATTTTCCACATACTGTCTATAACACGCATACGGGTGCGATCTTCCTTGCATGAATCTACGAATAGCTATTACTCCATCCGTTTTAAATTAGTTGTCATTATGATAAATGTATATGCAATTATTTGGATGTATCTGGATATGTTTTGAGTTTAATATGTCCAAAAAATTGCAGATACATTTTTCTAAAATGACAACTAATTTAAAATGGAGGGAGTATTCTCTTTTTATTATCCTTACATGTACGTACGTATGGTATGGTTTACACCTTAACTACTTATGATAAAAACAAAATTATCATAGAAGAACTTCGTTAAGTATGGTTTCAAATGAGGTCCAGTTAAAATATATATTATTTCATGTTTAAAACATGCTCTTTTCTAAGTTATTGCGAAAACAAAAGAATTTTAAAATTCAAGTATTTTACGAATTTTGTATCAAGAAAATCTTATTTGGTTTGTTACTAAGGTTTTTTTGCTTCAAAATAGTAACCAAAAGTTTTCACTTCCGTAATGATCAATAAAAAGTCTCATTTCCACAACATCCATAGAAAATGCATGGTTTGTCATAGTTATAGTACAACAGAAAGACTACTTAATTAGCTAGGATTTAATCAAACTTATGTCAAATCATATGTTAAAACCCCCCAAAATGTTATAACTATAAATAGTAGCTCAATAATAGAGAATATAGTTATATGTAAACTTTCGAATAAAATTCAAAATTTTCCATTTATGTTGTAGTTTTGTAGATTTTAAAGTGACCCTTTAGGCTTTAAGTAATGGACATCACATTCAGTATTTTTTTAATTTTTCTTACAACCATCACGTTCACTTTATGTATATACATAGAGAAGTACACACAGGAAACGAGAACTCGATAGCAAAAACAAAACGACACAAATACCGAAACGGACAAGCTAGAAGGAAAACCAAGAACTTGTCTCAAACTTCAGAGTTTGAAGTTTTATTTCAAGAGTAACATAGTCTTCAAGAAAATGAAATTTGAGGTTTTTTAAACGGAAGAAGAAGGCACTACGAGCTCAACAACAATGGTATCATCAAGATACTCACCAACCTTTTCCTTGTTAAACTCCTTGTGCGTCTCCATTTCTCCAAGATCCCTAAAGTACGCAACCGATGCAGTTGAGAAACCATTTCCTCTAACCGTATTGAAGTTTTCTCCCACAGTGATCTGATCAATTCCTGGAGACTTCTCCTTAACCACTTCCATAATCTTCATTTTAGCCTCATCGGAAACGTTTTCTTTCACCTTGAGTAACGTGAGTTTAGCAGCCGAACCGGGAGGCGGTGCTATGGTGTTTGGGACTTGATCGGCGATGTAATCAACGGCCAGGATGACTTCCCAAATCGGTAAGAAATCATGGACGACGCGAACGCGATCGGGATGTGCAACGTACGCGTTGAGATCTTCCTTGGATTTGTAACGGCTATGAACGACGTGAGTGAAGGCGGAGTTGGATCTGAGACGGTGGATAGGACCGGCGGTGAGGTAAAGAACCTCGTCGAGTGTGGCTAGTCCTTTGAGACCGTTGACCATGGCGTCGATCTTGCCGGAGTCAACATCATCCTTGACCTTGAAAAGAACGATGTGCTCGATGATCTGATTCTGAGAGCTCGAAGGCATGGCAACGTTCTGAGGAGAGACGCAGATTAAACGTTAGAGATACGATTGAGATATGTGACCCAAAACAAAATAAATAAGAACAATATTTGTTTACACACCCAAAGCGAAGCTTCTTGACAAGTGATGTTAATGTCAGTGTGTAATATGATAATGAACGTAAACGTAAGAGAATATATATACACAAATATAACTTGCGGGGACCCTTAGGTTAATTGACCCTTTCATATATAAATAGATTAAGCCCGATATTATATAACACAGCCCAATAATTTATGGAAAAATATTTATTTGTTTGTCGTTTTAAAAAGCCATCTGTGAGAAGTTGGAATTTATTTGTCTGATCGTTGATGTTGAAGATTTGTGTTGTTGTTCCTGCATGGAATCCTCAGTTTCTCCGCGTGCGACAACGTGACTGACGACGACGGGCCCACGGATTCCTTGGCCTTTTTTTTTATTTTTTTTATAAGTTAGAGAAAAAAATAGAATAATTGAAATGGGCCTGAAAGGCCTAATGTATGTATCTTACGGGAGCCCATCATATGTGCAAGATTTTTTAGGAGGGGTATTGGCATTTAGTATTTCGATGGAATTTAAAGGAATTGACGATTCCATTCAATTCTTGTGTTATTCGAGTATATGTTTTTTCAATTCTTTTAAATTCCGGTGTTATTCAGTGAAGAATTTGTAGTCATTCTATTCAATTTCTTTAAATTCCGATGTTATTCAACGTATCAGTTTTTCAATTCCATTAAATTCCGGTGTTATTCGATATCAAGATGTATTTGGTGGTATTGTCATTTGGAAGGAATTTAATAGAATTTGAAGAAAATTTTGTAAATGCTCAATTCTTCCAGTTTTTGCAGTCATTTCAATAGAATTGATTTTAATTCCCCATAAATACTTTAAAATACTTTAAAATTCATTACTTTTTAATTCTTTTCAATTCCTTAGTTTAATCAGCTTTGACATAAACATACGATAAGATAATATGCTTGTTTTGTTTATCTTTGCTTATCTTAGCTAGTAGCCAAGTACTGTATTAAATATACTTAGTGGGGGTATTGGTGAGTAGATTACTTTATCTGATACTTTAATGGTATTTTTAATTTAATTACAATTATTTTTGGGACGATGTTAATAAAAAAAAGTAAAGACGTACTCCTGTATTAATAAATACAAGGGACAAAAAGAGAAAACCAAAAGAAATTGATGGACTCAAATCAAATCCTCATTCCAAGGTGATTTGTTGCTTTACCTAATTGGGTTTTTGTTTGTACGTGTCTGATAACATGCACACGGGCGAGATCTTCCTTGCACGAATATACGAATACTTTTTATTATCCTTACCTAGTTACCTGTACGTACGTATAAATAAGAGAACTATTTTTTAGTGTCACTTTTTTTTAATGTTAGTATCATTTTTTAAATGATGCAAGAATTATAGCATCATTTGTAAAAATGACACTAAATTCAATGACACTAAGTTTTTTTTTGCATCACTTTTATAAATGACATGAAAAATACATCATTTAGTTATAAGTGATAAAAAAATGAGAGTAAAATCATTTGTAAAAGTGATGCTAAAATGAGAGTAAGGTCATTTGTAAAAATGATGCAAAAAAATGAGATAAGGTCATTCGTACAAGTGATACTAAAATAAGATTAAGGTCATTTGTAAAAATGATGCAAAAAATGAGATTAAAATTAAAAAATATATATATTTATGCTAAAAATGATGTCATAGACGAAAATTTCTTTAATTACATATTGTCAATGAAAAACTAAATAACAAATATTGGAATGTATTCTTCTTCTCTATATTTCGTAGTGTATATGTGTCTTCTTCTTCTATGTTCCATATCTTCCTTATCATATATTTATCGTATATCGTATATTTATCGTATGATATGGTTTACACCTTCACTACTTATAATACAACAAAATTATCATAACCAATGGAAGAACTTCGTTAACTATGTATGGTTCCAAATGAGTCCAGTTAAAATATGTATCCTTTCATGGTTAAAAGTTAAAACATGCTCTTTTCTAAGTTATTGTGAAAACAAGATAATTTTAAAATTCAAGTATTTTATGAATTTTGTATTTAGAAAATCTTCTTTGGCTTGTTGCTAAGGTTTTTTTCTTCTAAATGGTAACAAACAGTTTTTACTTCCGTAAGGATCAATAAAAAGTCTGTAAACTTTCGAATAATAGAGAATTTCTTTGTCAGTAAACTTTCGAATAAAATTCAAAATTCTCTACCTATGTTGTAGTCTAGTAGATTCTAAAGTGACCCTTTAGGCTTGAAGTGACGTAAAAACGAATAGATAATGCACGGATAGGTGTAAGTTTATAATTTCAATCATGAGATGCCTACGTCCTCATGTTATGATTTATCCCACATTACTATTAATTGAAGTCTAGCAATAAATCGAAACTATTTAAATGATTGAAAATTATTTTACGTAAATAATATCGACACTATCTATCATAGCTGATACGTCGTCTTCTTACGAATCTTACCTACTCTATATATAGATATAGTTTTATACATTCGTTATAACTTGTAATTATTAACTTTGTTCTCAAAAAGGAAGTGGGAGGGGAAAAAAGGAGAAAATGATGAAAAAAGCCGCACGAGTCCTTTCATTGGATTCCCTTCGGAGATGTTATTTTCTGATCCGACACTTTGGCCATCTCTTAAACATTTCGATCTACTATCTCTCTTTTTTTACTAACTATAAAGCCAATTTTTATAATTACAGCACACGTTAATAAGGTAATTTTGTTAATTTCCAAATAAATTTGGACAGTACTATATATACATATATCAACGTTTATGAACTTTAAATCCAACGTTGGAACAGTTGAATCTATCCGAAACTTTTGTAATGCATATTATTCTGCATCCACTATCTTTTCCCTGTATAAACTTTTTTTTTTCTATGGAACTTTAACATATTTTTGAACTCGGAACAAAAGTTTTGAATTTCAGTTCATTACTGATAAAAATGGTGTCATTTCATGACTTTTTCATGTACTCGATAAAAAGAAAATAGGTTTCAGAAATACTTTTAAGTTTTAATGGAATTTGATTTTGATGAGATTACGAATAAATCAACTAGGAAAACCAATAAAGCGTACTAAGTATGTAAGAACAATCAATCCAACTTGTAATTAACTCAAACCAAAATACAAAACAAAAGAAATCGCAAAAGCTAACAAGCCAGAAATGTTAGGAAGCATCATTCAATTACAAAAAAAAAAACCTAAAACAAAATTACAAACACTTAACTAAAAAGGCGATAGGGTATTTGATTAATCATACCGTACCACAAATTCAAACCCGCCTAATTCAAAATTGTCCAAAATCTAAAAAAGAACCAAAGAGAGGAAAAAAAAGCAAGCTAAGAAAAAAGAAGTAGTAGAAGAAGAAGATGCAAAACCTCACACTACACTCTCTATATTATACTTTCAATATTATTGTATTTGGATCAACCTAGAAACTTGAGATATTGATCACACCATGGTAATAACCACAAAACCCTAATTATAAACTTAACTTATTTAGTGATTTGCTGACCATGATTATGACCAAGTGCGAAAACGAAGAAGAGCTCTACGTCTGGAGGAGCAAAGAAAGCGATTTGCCTCCTCCTCAAAGCAAAGTTTTGCGCCACCCTTTGCTTCTTCGGTGCAGGCGGACACGTCAGCATATCCGGTATCCGTGACTTCTTCGAATTCGGAGTACAACATCCGCTAGCTGGAATCGACGATGTTGACGTGGCGGTTGATGAGGGTGAAGTAGGTGATGCTGTCGTTGAAGTGACGTCACTGTTGATACTACACGGAGGAGATGGATTCTTGAAGTTGCTTCTTGTTCTTCTTCCTTTAGCTGTTCTTCTCGTTGGTTTCTTTCCTTTTGATGCCATTTTTAGACCAAATTAAGAGAGGAGAGAAGAGATAGAGAGGGAGCAAGAGAGAAAATAAAGTGTGTGAATATATATATATATATATGAGGGGTATCTAAATGTTTAAAACTTAGTGGACAATTTACTTTAAAGCTAATAAATTTTGACTGGAAAAAGTTTCTATCAGAGGAGAAGAAAAAAAGCCAAGAAAGAAAAAGGTAAGAAAAAAAGAGAGAGATTGCTTAGTATTTGGAAACTAAAGAAAAAAGAGTTTCTTTTAGGTAGAGGATCATGCATAGTGTGAAATGGGTACGCTTTATTTTACTTAAATATTCACAAAAAGAAACTATGTAGTAGGATTATCTCGTCATCGTGTAATTTTGCACTGATTCATCCATTTTTTATTATAACTTTATTTGTATGAGTAAATAAGAATATCTCGCTTCATAATACTTCAATATTGATCGTGAACAAAAAATCAATTTCTAGATGTGAACGATAGTGTGTTTGTTGAGAAATTCAAATACCTAATCGTGATGTTTAAAAATAAAGGTATTATTGTTTGGTTGTCACATAACAGGGCAAAATAATTAAATAATTAGAATCAAGGTGAATATATCGAAGAAGAAAACCCTTTTCCCGAAAAAGAGATATCATAGTACCGAAGAAATAATTTAATTCCGTTGTTGTTTCAAATGCATCTTTAAGTTCAAGGCAAAGGACAACACCATAATATTCTTTCTTTATTTGCTATAATTTTTTTTTTGTAGCTTGTAAGTTATATACAAGGTACACAAATCATTCAAAACTCAAAAGGTTCCCTATTCAAAAGCATGGCATGTGAAAACGCTATTAATTCAATGTACACAAATAAGTTTTGTAAGTTTATATCGTGTATTTCATACTCATATATAGACATGATGTCACATCACATGCATTATTAATTGCAGTCATTTATACCCACAAGTTAAAAGATTTATAGATAAATGTAACAACAGTATTTAACTATACAAAAACAAGAAAGGAAAAATACATAAAGGCCAAGGGAGAGAGACGTCCCGAGACAAGAGTCTCACATTTGATCGATGATTAAGATATTTTGTCACCAAAACACTATTTCTTGGAGGTATTAGGTAGGTGGTATATATAACTGTTACATACTAGTATATCATTATCTATTTAGCCGTAAGATTTGTTTTCTTAAGAAGAAAAAAGGAAAGATAAAGAACTGCAGAACAGAGACAGAATAAAAAAATATCACAAATCAAACTTCGATGTAATATACAATTTCACGTGGGATGGCATTTGAATTCAATGTATAGACATGGAGTTTCTACACTCCAACTAACACTAATCTCTTAAATTATTATAACCAACTAACCCTTTTTGGGTTTAGTTGAGATGCTCTCAGAAATTTTGTATTCGTGAGAAATAATTATTGTAGAAAAAAGCCTAAATTTCTAAAAAGACGTACACAGTAGTCGAGGCTGGATCTGATCATGGGATCCATAACATAGGATTCACTGTGCACAAACGGCGAGTTAGATTCTCAAAGGCCATATTTTACGTAAAGACAGACATGTCTCACAGATAGTCTCTCTTCTTTCTTCAATAAATTAAGTTTCAGGCTCTGATCGGTGATGTAGTATTGTTTTAGTCCAGTGTGGACCATGTTTTGTGTAACTATTCAATAGTGCCGTAAATAGATAGTGTTACAATGGATGATACGATTGTGTTTTATTGTAATGTTTTTATTTTTATTTTGGGCTAATGTTAAAGGAGGGACATTACAATAGTTTAATGGTATTGTCGATACAAAACAATATTAATACAAAACTCGGATGTTTTTTTTTTACATGCAATTGAAGTTCTTGAAGGCAAAAATAAAAAATGGGAAAAAAAAATACAAAAATGTGGTGAATCTAATCTAACTGTGGCACAAGTAATAATAGCACAACTCTTTCTCTGTTTCTCACTGCTTCCACCTGCACACATAATAATCAAACACAACTGAATTGTCACATGATCTCTGCTAAAATTATGCTTTGAAAATGCTCTGGTCAAATGGTCGGTTTAGGCGGTCCCAGTTTCAGTTATGGCCATTTCAGGTAAGCAGAAACGAGAAGAACAAGCTCAAGAAAAGTAATGTACCTGTTGAATCATAGGCGTGTCTGGAACTGGAAAGAGACAATCAATGATCATGACCGTAAACTCAAGGCTCTGTCTCTCTCTCTCTCTTTTGCTAAATCACTACTGATATGTTCAATGTATAATCTGTGGGATTGGTAAAAAAGCAATATCTCTGTGTTTGCTAATTATCACCAAAGGACATTGACTGGCCTAATACAGTTCTGATGCGAATCTGCAAAGCAAAGAACATAGCTGAGTCAATCATAAAGAACAGAGTAAACAAGGAAGATTTCAAAAGGGCAAAAAGTTAACTCCTTTACGACCTTAACATCGAGGCAAGCGTCGTTGACCATGTTCTTTAACTGTGGAATAATACCCGCACTCCGCAATTTCACATGCCGATCAGGTGCACCAGGACTTGAAGGACTAATGAGGTTTATGATTGTCCATACTGTCGCTGACCGCAACTGGCTCTCTTCGCTCTGCAGAAACTTGAGCATGAAATTCTCTGATCCAGTTTGAGGAAACAGTTGCTGCATAACCGCTTCTTTATGTAACTCTGTACCACTCGCTACATTTGAGAGCACATACATTCCCTGCAAGAGAGAAAACATTTATATCAGCAAATTTTCTAATTTATTGGTGTGGTAAAACATTTCTTCATGTTTCTTACCTGTATTGCCATTTGAGCTTGTGGAGATTTCCTCAGTTGCCTCCCAACAGTTTCTAAGATAAGACCATCTTCATCAAATACAAACTCGATGGATTTGATGCATCCATCAACAAGATTACGAAGGAGGGCCAAAGCTTGCTCTTGTACCGGTGGCTCAGGATCTGAGGGAAATGAGTTTCTTTCTTGTTATTTGACATTTTGCTTAGATGGAATATTCATATGATTTTGTGGTTTTAAGGACTCTTTACCACTAATAAGGCTAGCCAATCCTTGAGCCTTGACGTCTGAATAATAGAGCTCTTTACGTTTATTGTCTGCAAGGAACATGAGGTTCCTTAGAGCTCGTAAAGCGCTACACCGAGCGTTTGCATCCATTGATTTTGACAGCTCAATAAGCTGTTTTATCCCTCCATACTCTATGAATGGTGACTTGGCTGATGAAAAATCCAATACCATATTACTCAGAGCACCAAGAACTGCAACCTGGTCAACGATATATAAGGTAAATATACATTCAAATCGGAAACTAAGCCAAAGAAATGCTTCATCTTATGTGACATGATGGTACCTGGACAGAGGAAGATGGATCATGCAATAACTGAACCAAAGGAAGCATAACATTCTCTTGAGAGAAACGTCCTGCACTCAAATTCTAAACGACATGTCTCAGGGGTTTTACCACATTCATAAAAAGCAACTGTAACTAAATCCTAATAGCATCCGGAAATGTATACTGTTCACAAACCTTGACTGATCGAGAAGCGTTTCTAAAGCATATGCACGCCGCAGTTCTTACATCAGCGTTTTTGTGCCTTAGCGCAGCAATCAGCAAGTCTAACACCTAGTTGAAGGAAAGAAAGACAAACAAACTAAGCATAAATACTAAACTAAACTAACCAAATATCAAATCAGATATTAGCAATGTGGAAACACACCTGCAATGACAGGAAGCTACACCTGCAATCTTCCAGCTTTGAGCACAATTCAGCTAGAGACAAAAACAAACCCTGAAGACGTTTAGGATGGAGCTCACTATCTGTCTTCAAGATGTCAACAATATTCTTGACTGCATCGGCATCGTAAGCTAACTTCTGTAAATCCTCTTTATCCGCAATCAGACATGATAAACCTAACGCAGCATCATCTCCAGATTGACCAGGCTCGTTGAGAAGCTCAAGCAGAGTAGTTATCAAACTTGATTTTGTTCCCATGTTCACGAAATAAGACGGAGAAGTGTTGTATATGACAACTAAGCAGAGACAAGAAAGCAGCCTCGTCCTCGGATACCTATCCTTTGTCAACTCAGTTACACTACTCAGATATCTCCCGGCCTCAAGTCCAGCAAAATGCGAAACAGCTTCAGGATTGTTCTTCAGAACAGTGGCTATAGATTCAAGACAAGCTTCTCTCTGGCTTAGAGAACCATCAAGAAGGATCACAAGCTTCTCCAAGACGCCAGCGTCGCAGAGCAGCCGTTGCTCTACACTTGTTCCACAAGCATGAGCTATAATGCTCGCACCAAGACCACTAACGTTCTCATTCTCGCTATTCAACAAGGAGAAGAGAAACTCCATGTTCTTCTCTCGGAGGAAGTCATACTTTGGAGCTAGATTAGATTGAAATATCATTCTAAGCGAACGAGCTCCTGCATCTACTACCTAAACCACAAATTACAAAAAGAAGAAGAAAGAGGATCAAACAAACATTCCAAGGCCAATGCTTTAATTCCTCAGATACAGACAATTTCAAAGGTGGAAACTTTTTGATAAAAGCTAGAAAGATCGAAGAGTAAATCTCAATCGTTTAAGCTTCATGTGAGAGACCCACAAGTGATTTCTAATGTCATTTCGAATCTGGATAACCATTTGGGGGAAAAGAATTAGACTTTTTTTCAAAAAGTCAATAAATTTTCAAAATTCACCTTTTCGTCAGGATTAGTGAGAAGACGGAGAAGATGAGGGAAGACTCCGGCGTCGAGAACAGCTTGAACTCCGGCTTCAAACCCACAAGCGAAACTCCCGAGCGCCGCCGCAGATTGGACGAGGATGTTGGTGCATTCATCGGAATCGTCGGCATCAGCGAGAGCGGAAGCTATGGCGGGAACAGCTCCGAGTTTGAGGAAAGAGAGTTTTTTGGTACGATTTCCGATAATCTGGTTTTTGACCTCGCGAAGGGCCTTTAGCTTGACTTCAGGGTCAGAGGAAGCGAGACGAGAGAATACATCGGCTTGACGGTTACCGGAGGAGGAGGAAGCGGCGGAGGAGGAAGAGGAGGAAGTGGTGGTAGGCATGGCGGAGATTTAGTTTCTCCGGGAAGTGGGGAAATCGGTAAAAAATGCTTAATTTGAGCTCTTTCTCTCTTAGATTGGAAAAGAATGGCAGAGAGTTTCGTAAAGGTTTGTACTTTTTTTTTGTTTATCTTGCTCATTTCTAAAGATTGGATTTTTTTATTTTATTTTCTTAAGCTAAAAAATTGAGAGTAGCTATTAACCAATCATGTTAAAGAAGAAGTTTTCTAAACATAGGCACTATCAGTTTTGTTTATTTCATTATTGAGGATGAAATTTCCATACAAAAAAATTATTTATTCATTCTTACAGTATGATTAAGTTTTGCATACAGTTATAAATTTTGATTAATCATTTCGGTAACTTCTGTTAAACTAATGTTTGTCCAGATAAAATAAAATAAAAACTTATCTTTCTCAAAAAAAATATTTACTTTCAAACTTATAATTTTTTAAAAGAAAATTTCTACTTTCAAAATTTGTTTTCAATCCAATCAATTTTTTTCATATAAATAATCCAAACTAAATGTGATCGAACCAAAACAAATTGGTTTTGATAGTTTCTCTATTTTTATATGATAACAGTTTTGTAATATGCCATGAGTTGTAGATTATAAAACCAAATCGAAAAAAACGGAAATAAAATCTTTGGACTAAACGACCTCTAATATCGGATATACATTATTTGGATCTCCAGGGTGAATATTATTGTAATTTTATTTAGTTACAATTCTCATTAGAAAAAAGGTTCAAGAACAGTTAAAACATGCTCTTCTTCCTTAATCTCCTCCTTCAGCTCCTGAGAAAAGACCAAGGTCCTGTTCCTGTCCCAATCCTGTTACAACCATTCCAATCAAATTCTGTTATTTAATGGACCAAAAGATTTTATCCTTTTAACTGCAAGAAACAGAGTTTCATAAAATTTTACCGCCAGAATCCAACGGCTGCTCTAAGACTCATGTAAATGGTGAGACCACACCAAAGTCCGATGAACCCATGAGTAGATGATAAAAAGATCAAACACAAAATGCTAACTATAGCCACCAATACTAATGATGCTGCGGCGTAACCAAAATCAGATGCTCCAAAGTTAACTCCATCGAATACAAACGCTAAAGCATTGATTGGCTGTGTCCCTGCCACAAACTTTAGAAAACAAGAACCGGTTTTAGCCACTATGTTATGACATAATATTGGTTTTGGTTACGGATTAAAGGGAATTTAGTTAACTAACCGGAAGTCCTATGCTAATGAGGTGCAAGACTTTATCGTCTTTCGTGAATAATCTTGCTCCAAAATGCAATCCTACTCCAAGTACAACCGCGAGTAGAAATCCAAGAACCAATCCCAACTGTCACAAGATTTAGGCCTTAGGTTACATATTGATCGAAAACCAAATCTTGATTAGCTTAAGTAGACACAAGCCTTGATTGTTTGTTTGCGTTGAATTTGCTTCTTATGTTTACATTTAAATAAATCCACAACCATAAGCAAGATTAGTTCTTTTTGTTAATGTTTTTCTTTTTCATGTAAACACAAACGCAAACGCAGAAATTGAAACAAATAGAGGTCATAAGTGTATACCTGCAGGACACGGGAGGCCGTAGCTGCAGCTCTTTTGTAGTCTTTTTTGGCAAACGCACTCGCTAATATTGCCTTAAGAAAAAAAAACATTTGTTAAAACTTAAAACCACTTAGCAAAAGATGCATCAAGGAGAGAGAATGAGAGATCTCAAGGGCTAAACCTGGCCAGCTACGGCGAACCCATCTGCAAGAAGTGAAGTAGCTAACCAAACTTGCAAGCAAACTTGGAAAGCTGCCATGGAAATGGATCCTTCTCTTGCGGCTAGTGACGCAGAAAGAGTTACGCAGAATGTTACCGCGATTACTCTCATCAGTAAAAGAAACCCTGTGAGAAAGAGAAAGACATCACATAGAAAACAAGAACCAAATGATGTTACTTCATCAGAAAATTTCACTATGAAGAAACTGTAAAAGACTATAAGTATTTTGTAATACCATTTTTCATGAATCTACAGAGTTGAAGATGTTTGGTACTCATGTTTAAGAGATCAACTTGACCCATCAGCTTCCACAAGAGTATTCCACACATAAGGTATCTGAAAATGAACATATAAAAACACTATTACTCAAAGAAGAGGTCATTTTGAGATTAACCAAGCTTCACATGTGAGATTAAACTCACTGAGATATAACATGAGCCGTGGCTGCTCCTGTTACGCCTAGACGGAACACGAATATGAAAATCGGGTCAAGTATTATGTTTGTAACATCTCCAATCACTGCAGAAGAGATTAAAAGATCATCAAGCTTTGTTCTGTTTTTTTCAAGAACTTTTGATCATATGATAAATCTTGCATCTTATTACCAGTTGCGTATAACGGAGTTGTCGTGTCTTTAAATCCACGGAAAACGCCTTGTGTTGCAAGTGAGAGAAGAACAGCTGGTGCACCAAGTGATCTTAGAGATAAATATCTCTGAGCAGGTCTCAACATTGGAGAATCCTGTAAAAAACATTTCATCAACGTCATGAACATCATCATATAAATATTGAGCCTGAAAGATGGATACTTTACATGTTTAATTCCCATGAAACTCAAGAGAGGTTTCGCTGCGGATATAAGAAGCACAGCTTGAAGAAGACCAAGAATGCCTCCAATGATCAAAGCAGATGAAGCTGATGGTATGTTTCTTTTCTTGGCTGGAGGTTTACTAACACTAAAGATACCGATACCGGTTTTGGATTCATCGGAGGATGTAGAATCTGAATGAAAGATCAAACAGACTACTGATTAGTACTTAAAGAAATCAAGATGAGTGATGATGTTTCCAAGAATATATATATATACCTTTGCTGTTTTCAGGAATCAGTTCTTGAGTTTCCTCGTCTGTATTTTTAATACCAGTTTCAATACATTCTTTATGATCCTGGACTGTGTTTTGCTGAGAGCTACAAGCATCTTCCTCTGCTACAAAGGAAGTTGTGATGCTAACGAGTGGGAAAATAGCGATTCTTGAAACTTGGTTAAACAGAGCAATTGAAACTCCAACTGCAGCAAGCTCTACAGGACCTGAAATCATCACCAAAACAAGAAACTTAAATTTAAAAGATTATTTCAACTTTTGTAAGACTGGTTTTTGTTGCTGTTGGTGTTGTTGTTACCAATTTGGCCTATGAAGGCTGTGTCAACAAGAGATGCAATAGGATCAGCTGTTAAAGCAAGTGCTGCAGGTAAAGCTATTCTTGCTATCTCCAAACCCAGCTCATCAAACTTGAAAACCGATCTGATACATGAAAAAGAAATCTAGTTTCAAGTTTCTTATTGATCATGTAAAAAACATAATTTTTACAGAAAATAAATATGTTACCTGAAATCAGTAAGGAAGATGCAAAGAGGGTTTCTTGGAAAATCAGAAGGAGTTTCTTTGTTGTTGCCATCTTCAGACATCATTAAGAGATGTTACTGAAGCTTCTTGAGTTTACAAGCTTCACAAGTACATAAGAGAATGTAGATACAGAATCTAGAAAAGTAAATGATTCTCTGTTAGTTAGGTGGCAATTTGATTAGATGCCCTCAGAATAAAAACAGATAACTTTTATCTATTTCATTTTCAGAAAAAGGGCTTTCAAAGCTAACCACACATTACATTTACCTTTAAGCCTCAAATTATTGAGGAGATGGTCTTAACATCATCAAGTCAAGCTCGAATTTAGCCTTGGTTCTTTGTCTTCTGTCCAGAGGCCTAGAGAATTCCAGAAACTCCCAGAAAACCAAAATTCTGTACCAAGAAAAAATCTAGCTTGGATCAAAGGCTAAAAAGTTTCCTATCTTTAAATAGAGAAACAAAAATTAAAGAAAATTATCATAAGAAAGAAGAAATTAAAGATATTTGAGAAGAGAAATTTGGTTACAACAGATTGTTCAACACTGAAAGTTTGGTTAACGTCAACTACCAAAGAAAAATCAAAAAAGTTGATGTCAAGTGACAGAAAACTACACAACCATTTTAGGATACCTATATGAATTTCTCTGAAAAATGAAGTTAACAAAAATAGAAGATTAATTTAACTTTAATCCAAAATTATGCCAGGAACTAAAACGTGACCACGAACAGAGTTAGTAAAAATGTAACGTAAGAAGAACACACCTTTTTTTGTCTGAACCACGAGAGATCAATAATGTCTATTTTCTTTTTCTATTTTTACGAAACAATTTCCCAGAAAATTATAAACAGACAAAAAACAAAAAAATCCCAGAAAATTTAAAACTTCAGCTTTTTTTGTTCTCTAGCCGTTTCAACTTTCCAGAATGTAACACTCTGTTTGGACTTTGGACCAAAAAGGGTTAATTTTTCCCTTGGATTAGGGTTTTTAAAAATAAATGACAGTGAATTTGAATCAGATGATGAAATGATAATCAATCAAGGAGTAGGAAAGTTGACGAAAAAAGTTGAGTAGGCAAAAAAAAAAAAGAGGAATGAGGAAAAGAAATGGTTCAGAAAGACTCAGAAACCAAAGCGTGTAGATGGAAGGTGGAACGTCTTTTAAGTTTTAACATTGGAAAAAAAAATTATTTTTTCTTTTAATGGGAAAAATTGTACATTTAGGAAAATGTCATAAAAAAAAAATCCTGAAGCTAACTATACCTATCACATAAATGAATTTGTTACTTAATTTTTTAACAAAACTGAAATGAATCTGATTACTATTCCACATTTTATTCTAGTTCTTACGATTCTAATACAATTTTACATAGTTAGCAATATATTGGGTAGATAACATTTCACAGAAATTAATGAATTTGATTGTAAGTTATATTTCCTTATCTGTACTAAGATGTCTTTAACAAAAAAAAAAAAAAAAAATATGTACTAAGATGTTTGAGTTTAGAAAAAAAATCAGATGAATTACAGTATTAGTGAATTTGATTGTGTTATCTGAAATAACTTTTCTCCCGTATGTAGGGGTTCGATGTCGAGTGTTTATTAAGCTACGTGTATAATCTACAGTAGATTTTTGTTTTTCTGCCGACCGCATAAAACTAAAATTAGAATTTTACTAAAGATTAAAATTTTAAAATTAGAAAGGAGAAAATCAAAAATATAGTAACGTGGGATATGATATCAAGCGACAAGCGGAAGCGGTGCGTTACATGACTCGCACTTTCTTTGATTTTGAAGCACCAAAGAGGAGATGAAGCTTGACCAAAAATCTAACCAACTTTAGTTTATTTTCGACTTCTAATCCTGTATTTTATCCGGAACTCGATATTAAGTAATTGATCAAAAATGCATTTGGATGTTTCACTTTATGTTTTTCTACTTATATTCGTTGTTTTAATAAACAACTTCTATTGAGAAAAAGGAAAATTAACAGCTTTTGTTCTCTTGAACCGACTAAAAATATCGCAAACACACCGACTTAATCAGTTTCCTATTCCTTAAGAACAATAGTTTGGTGTACTGATTTTCTATATATAGTAAGTTTATATGTTAGACGTAACAACTCCTTACGTGGAAGAGTTTACCCATCCTCTCTTTGACTTTGTCCGACATGGAAGGCAAGGAGCAAGAACATAACAAGGACGATTCCAACGACGGTCTAAGTAACATAGACACGATCCCCTATGATCTAACGTTGGAGATTCTAACTAGATTGCCCGTAGAATCTCTAATAAGGTTCCAATATGTTTCCAAGACATGGTCTTCCATAATCCGAAGCAGAAAGTTCATCAAGTCCGTCGTCTCCATGTCCTCGAGCACGCCATCACCACGACTCCTAATCTCTTTCAGAAACGGTAAACTAACCAACAAGAACGCTGAAAAGCGTTTGTTCTTCTTCACGGCCTCTTCACAAGAGGAGGACTCATCTTCTTCTTTGGTAGCAAATTTGGACATGACACTGTCTTCCATGGACGCTTATTACTACATACGTTGCGCTTCCGTCAATGGCTTTATCTCCCTTTCACATAACGGCCAGTTCAAGATATGTAACCCTAGCACAACACAGGTCATAACCTTACCCGAAATCCCGGGTGGTGCTGATTGGAATTGGAATTACTCAACTTGTAAATACTTAGGGTACGATCCGGTTGATGATCAATATAAAGCAATGTGTAAGAAGGTTTCAGATTCTAAAGAAGATCAAGAACACATGGTTTTAACACTCGGAGGTGATAAAAAGCCTTCATGGAGACGCATGGAAGGCACAACACGAGATTATTGCCCTTTAACGAAAGGAATATGCATCAATGGGTTTGTGTACTATGGCGCTTGGACTCCAATACGGTTTATGGAAAGAGTGGTAGTGTGTTTTGATGTTAGATCAGAGAAGCTAAGTTTTATCGAACTACCTTCGAGGAACGGCATAAATTGGGAAGGTACTTCGGCTTTGATAGACTACAAAGGAAAGTTAGCTAACGTAAATGTCCACTTGTCGCGGGATGGTGTATATTATGAGTTTGATATATGGGTATTAGAAAATGCCAATGGACATCAATGGTCGATTAAGTCGTGTTCGTTTCTGAGGTCTTGGTGGGATTATCTTGGAGACATTCCAATGTCTATTCAAGGAGCCAACAAGAACGGCGAAATTCTTATTACCCCGAAGTTCTTGCCACGTGGCGGTGGATCTTTTTACCTTCTCTACTTTCATACAAAATCTAAAAGTGTTAGAAAGGTGCAAGTTGAAGGAGTCGCAGATGGTGAAGAATTTAGGCGTCGTTATGGAATTGGGAAGAATGGTAATTGCCATGTATTTATCTCACCGGAGTATGTACCGAACTATACCTTTTTATTATAGTGTAATTTGTTTTCTATTCAAGGGCCAAATTTAGTTTTCGATATAAACGATTAAGAACTAGAGAGTAATGGAGCAAACTTCATAAGAAAAAAAAAAGTAAAAAAAAGATGGACTTAATACAAGTTCGATTGAAATGATAATTCATTATTAGCATTTACTTTCGTTCAACAAAGATGAAAACCTTTTCAGAGAGATGTTACATTACTCAAACCTGCTTTTCCAGTCCAAATGTTGAAATAACTTTATGGATGTAGGGAGTTTTGTGTTTTTTTATTTATGATAAAGTATTTCAATCCCATTACACATCTTATTCCCTAAATTATCTCTAATATATTATCTGTTTTCTTTTAATTTTAAAAATATGTCACGTCTTGATTTTTTTTTTTTATTTTGCTATTTGATTTCGTTATTCTTACCAATTTGTCATTGTACAAGTTTTGTGTAGTTTGTTGAGTTCCAACACAAGTTGCTGAATTTGATAAAATAAAAGTAAAGCCGTAGCTTTAGTAGAGAAATGAAAAGCATTGTTGTCTACATAGGTATCTCACTGTCAAAATTAAACATAACATGGTTTTGCAGAAGATTGATTCTTCTTTGTTTTAAGATATTGACAATGATTTCTTGATGATCCTTCAAATCCTGAAAGAGATGTCACCCATGACAGTGGCTGCTCTATTGATGAACCCTGTTTTGGCTCCTTCAGATGTTGCAGATGTTGCATCGAGCAATAAACCCTACATTCCAAGTCAACATGTTTGGGTCGAAAGTCGAAACTAGTCAAAGCTAATATGAATTCATTTTGGTTCACTACGGGTTTGATTTATCAACCAGTTTCAAATGAGGTTTATTTTCAGTTAGATCCTATTTCGCATTGGTTTTATTTGATTAACGAGAATCTGAAACCAGTTTTATTTAGTAGACCATTCTTAATTAAAAAAAAAAATCTAACCGAGTACCAATTTATAAATAGGTTCAATTAAACTCGGTTAGGATTTTAATTAAGTTTGGCTCGGATTCGGTTAACGTAGAACAGTTGAACATGGATCGGTTCAATTGGATGCAATTAGCATTCAGTTCGGTTTACCTCATTCAGTTCGGTCCAATAAACTGTCGTCAACGTTAATAACAATCACATTGACAGAGCCAAACCTCCGGTTAGAAATTTCCGATGACGTTCTCGGCGGTCGTCAAACCCATACTCTCTCCGTCACTGTCGCTTTTCCGACTTCCTCATCTTCCTCCTGCTCTCTCACTTCACTTTCGCATTTTCCCCTTATCCTCTCACTTTCCGTCTCCGCCTCCTCAATCTTCTACTCCGGTGACGCCTCTCCTTTCCTCCCGCCGTAATTATAGCCGCCATGCGTTTCTCAGTGACCAGCACCTCTCGTGCTCCATGCCTGAGAAGCCTCTTCGTATCGCCGTACTCCTCAGCGGCGGCGTCGATAGCAGCGTCGCTCTCCGTCTCCTCCACGCCGCTGGCCATTCCTGTACCGCTTTCTATCTCAAAATCTGGTTCCAGGTGTGTTTCTGTGCTTCTTCATCTCATCTCTCTTTCTCTTGGTTCCGCCATTTTATCTCAAAGTCTATATTTTGATTCAATTTTGGAATTGAATTGTATGATTTGGGTTGTGATGTTCTTCTATGTTTCTGTAGGAAGGCTTTGAGAATTTCTGGAATCAGTGCCCATGGGAAGATGATCTGAAGTATGCAAAGCATGTTTGTGAGCAGGTAGTGTTTTTGATAAATATTTTTTTTTATCAAAAACACAGATCTTCTAGAAATTTAGATTCTTGCAAATTCGAAAAAGGTTTATACTTTGCAATGTAAAGAGACGATGTTTAACTGATTCTAGTGGTGCCATTTTTACAGGTTGATGTACCCTTGGAGGTTGTGCATTTGACAGATGAATATTGGGAAAGAGTTGTAAGTTCTTTCTTCAACTGCTTCTTTGTTTTTAAATGCCTTAGTTGTTTGGGGTATCTGATTGGATTTCCATCAATAAATCAGGTGTCATACATTATTGAGGAGTACCGTTGTGGGCGTACTCCAAATCCGGATGTACTATGTAACACTAGAATTAAGTTTGGTAAGCTAAATAGTTTGTAAATCAAGACTTCTTCTTTCAGTTGATTGTGTCTCTGTTATTTTTGACTAATCAGTTATAGATTGACCTTATATTGCCAGGTGCATTCATGGATGCGATTAGTGATATGGAGTATGACTACGTAGCGTCAGGTCACTATGCTAAAGTTGTGCATCCTCCTGCTCACCAAAGTGATTCATCATCTCTTTTGGAACTTTCACAAGACATGGTAAGGGTCTTTGCTGAATACAGCGTAGAGAGAATGTCACTGGTTTGGTTTAATGATTGCATTGGTCATAGGCCCACTAATGCTCTGTTATTTTCGAATTTTCAGTTGAAGGATCAGACTTACTTCCTCTCACATCTCTCTCAAACACAGCTTAAGCGACTACTGTTCCCACTTGGCTGCATAAAGAAGGTACTCCAGGAAGTTATATCTTTGCAAAATTGTGTGAGATGAGACAATAATGAATAACATTTTGATTGTTTGGCCTTTCTTTCTGATGTACAGGACGAAGTTCGAAAACTAGCCACAGAATTCGATTTGCCAAATAAAGATAGAAAGGATTCACAAGGAATATGTTTCCTTGGAAAGGTAGACTCTATCTAGTTTGTTCTTCTAGTTTATGACAGTTTGCCTTGTTGCAAGAGTCTGAAAACACATGAATATGGTTTTCTGTAACAGATAAAGTTCAGCGATTTTGTGTGTAGACACATAGGAGAGATGGAAGGAATTATATTGGAAGCTGAATCTGGCGATTTTCTCGGTAACCATCGTGGCTTTTGGTTTTACACTATTGGACAACGCCAAGGCTTGCGTTTACCAGGTGGACCCTGGTATGTATGCTTCTTAACTGGCTCGTATGAACATTAGAAGCAGCAGCTTCTATTTCTGAATATGAGCCCTTTACTCTGTGTCCAGGTATGTTGTTGAAAAGGACACTAAAAACAATGTAGTGTTTGTCTCAAGAAACTACTACTCAATAGACAAGAGAAGGCGGATTTTCCGTGTTGGCTCTTTAAGATGGCTTAGTGGGAATCCTTCAGGGAATGTTACCCAGCTCCGTTGCAAGGTAAAAACAAGAATATGATTCAGTTACTTTATGACAAACGATGGCTACTTTGACACTGATATAAGTTGAGAGCGGCTTGTATAGGTCCGGCATGGGCCTGGTTTCTACAGCTGCAGCTTTGAAATGGAAGCAGGAGGAGGAGGAGATGTTGCGGTTGTACACTTGGAAGAAGACGATCAAGGTTTAGCTGCTGGACAGTTTGCAGCGTTCTACGAAGGAACCACTTGCATCGGGTCGGGTGTGATCCTGGAGTCATGGGATGATCAGTGTTTCCCTGTCTGTGCAAAAGCACTTGAACTCGCTGCGATGGAAGACAAGACAAAACTCGGGAAACCTGTCAAGATCATGACGTTGCCGGTTACGACATCTGTTGAGGCTGAGAAAGGAGAGACCAGACAAGAAGAGAAGCTGGTGGTCAATGCGTGATGACAAGATCCTTTCGCGTGACAACCAACTAGAGCCAGATGTCAGTATTTTAGCAAAAATATACATTACTTGTGGATTATTAGATAAAGGATACACAACTTTTGTTATTTTTAATGGCATTTTATTCTACTTCATGGGAGAGATTTACATTCGCACATGTCTCCATGTGTTTGGCAACTAAAACAGAGTAGGAGAGAGAGAGAAAAAGCTTGAAGGGCTAAAAATGGCGCTTGAAAAACGCTCTTACATCGAAATAGCAATGATGTTCCTCAATTCTCATTTCTTTGATTCCCCAAAAAGAATCTAAGAAAAAAGGAAACAAAAAATATTGCATAATAATTGTGTCTTCTCCACCAATTGTCATCTTCTTCTGTGTTCCTTCTCTTTATCTCAGACATGGCGATCCCTGCTGCTCTTGTATTTATCCCTGTTGGTGTCCTCTTCTTGGTCTCAGGCCTCATTGTCAATCTCATCCAGGTCAAAACTCGATCTCTGAATCTGATAGTGATACCAAAAGAAACTCATCTTCATTGTCTTCTTCATGGAAGAGAGACATTTTGTGTTCTTTAGATAACATTTCTTTGTTTCCAGCTTGTCTTCTTCATCATTGTTCGTCCATTTTCAAGAAGTTTGTACAGAAAAATCAACAAAACCGTTGCGGAATTACTTTGGTTACAGCTCATATGGCTGATTGATTGGTGGGCTTGTATAAAGGTTTGTAATTTTTTTTTTATGAAATCTTGTTTTGTCTATACAGAAGTATTCCGTTTGATATGTGATCATGTGTTGTTGTTGCTGCTGCAGATCAATTTATATGCTGATGCAGAGACTCTAGACTTACTTGGTAACAAAATAGATGATTTAAGAGCTTATGCGAGCTAAATCTTAAGTATCCGAATCTAATACTTCTAATTCTTGATATAAAATTTCAGGGAAAGAACATGCACTTGTTTTATGCAATCATCGAAGTGACATTGATTGGCTTATTGGATGGGTCATGGCTCAGGTTTTTCTATCTTTCTTTTGTCTGAAACAAAACTCTGTTCATTTTTTTAAACATTTTCCAAAATCTTTTCTGTCTCTGATTGAATGTTATTAATCATATAACAGCGTGCAGGTTGTCTTGGAAGCTCTTTAGCCATCATGAAGAAAGAAGCCAAGTTTCTTCCAGTGAGTCTTCTTTCGATATTTTTTTGTTGAATCTTCTTAGACTTATTTTACTAAAACAATACAAGTCTTTCACAGATCATAGGTTGGTCGATGTGGTTCTCGGATTACATTTTCTTGGAAAGAAGCTGGTCTAAAGATGAGAACACCCTCAAGGTTAACTTTTTGCTCTGTTTCTCTCTTTTGAGCTTAGAATTTTGATTCTGTTTTTATTTTCTTGAAATGAAACATCTTTTTGGTTTTACTTTCTTGCAGGCAGGTTTTAAACGACTTGAGGACTTTCCAATAACATTCTGGTTGGCTCTTTTCGTTGAAGGAACTCGTTTCACTCAGGAGAAGCTTGAAGCTGCTCAACATTACGCCTCTATCAGAAGCTTACCGTCTCCTCGAAATGTCTTGATTCCTCGTACAAAGGTGAGTGATCTTGTTCTTTTTTTCAGGGTTTTTCACTTCACTTGGATTTACATAAGAGTTATGCAAAATCAGGGGTTTGTTTCGGCGGTGTCTCACATACGTTCCTTTGTCCCTGCGATTTACGATTGTACCTTAACCGTTCAAAACAATCAACCTACACCAACTCTTCTTAGGATGTTCAGTGGACAATCATCTGAGGTTAACTTACAAAAGATTCAAATGTGTTTGTTTGTTTTGTCTTTTAACATTAGAAGCCTATAACATGCTTACTAATATCAGAAACTTCTTTGGTTTCTTCTTTTCTTGAAGGTGAATTTGCAGATGAGACGTCACAAAATGAGCGAGTTGCCAGAGACCGATGATGGCATTGCACAATGGTGCCAAGATCTGTTTCTCACCAAGGTAACACCAACAAATATTCTATCTCTACTCATCAAACTTTCCACATTGTTTACTGAAGTATTCACTTTTCTAAACCAGGATGCTCAACTTGAGACATACTTCACAAAAGACGTGTTCAGTGACTTGGACGTTCACCGAATCAACCGGCCAATCAAACCACTGATTGTAAGAAAACATCACACATTGGATTACTGGGAAAATGCTATTCAGTTGATTCTCTAATGAAACTTGGTGATTTTGTTGGAAACAGGTGGTTATAGTTTGGTTGTGTCTTCTTGTATTTGGTGGTTTCAAGCTACTTCAATGGCTCTCTATGGTGGCCTCGTGGAAGATCAATTGTTTGTTTGTGTTATTCTTGGTGATTGCAACTGTAACAATGCAAGTACTGATTCAATCTTCTGAGTCACAACGTTCAACTCCTGCCAAGAAACCTCTACAAGAACAACTTATTCCTGCCTAGGACAGAGATTTCCTAAATTGTTTTTGTTAGAATCTAACACTTAAATTGTCCATGTCTGTTGTAAAAACAAAAAAAAACAAAAATTGTTCATGTCTAGTTTAATCATTTAATTTTTAATATAGACTAGCATAGCTTCTCCTCTCTCTTCAATGAGACTAGTCTCAGTGATGATGATGATGATGATGAGTCAATCGAAAAGAAGAAAGCTTTGTACATGTTTTATGAATCAGTTTCGCCACAAAAAGCTTGCAACTTTGGACATGATTCCCTCTTCATTAGACATGTGAAGTACGAGACAAGATTTCATCAAGGATTAAAACATATGATAAAATATTTTACATGCAGGCGCGCCAAGATGCAGGCATCACTGGAGATAATAAACACATAGAAACACAAGAACAAGAAATGAGATTACATGTCAGCTCTTTTTTTTGCCTCCAGCTCGCTCGATTTGAACCAAACTCGGAGAATAATTAAGAATATCTGCCTGCAACTCATCCTTTATCGCTGGTCCAAGATCCAACTTGTGTGGCTTCATTGTCCTCCCCAACAATGTATATCGCCTCTCTCCTCTTGGTCTCGTCTTCAAAGTCATACCAATTCAGAGCAATCATGACGACTTTCTTCTCGTCGTCGAGCAAGAACCTTGCCTCGTCAAAAAGTTGAAGACCAGGGCTCATGTAAAATGCTAAGACCTTGCTCCACGACACCACTTGGGTGGTCTCAATCTTATTTGTCACCCATATCTCAGTCTTGGATGTACGTTCGAGCTGTAACAAGACCGAAAGTTTCTCGTCTTTAACAACGGAAAGACCTATAACTCAAAACATTACGCTGATAGGGAAGAGGCACAGGCACACATTTCTCTGTTGAGAAATCAAATCTGACCAAGGACACGAT
Organism: Microthlaspi erraticum; assembly: GCA_902728155.2. Classification (NCBI taxonomy): domain Eukaryota; kingdom Viridiplantae; phylum Streptophyta; class Magnoliopsida; order Brassicales; family Brassicaceae; genus Microthlaspi; species Microthlaspi erraticum. The sequence continues at coordinate 1,853,454 of CACVBM020001385.1, read as the reverse complement.
GGATTGCGTTTTTGTTTCATCTTGCGAACCCGTAGGTACTTCCCTTCAAAGACACGTTGATACTACAGTATCCAAGAGCCAGCCAGGATCCATGATATCATCAACAACCCTCCACGAATCAGAGCCGAACTCGTACATTTCAAATCTTTCATGATGATAAAAGCTCAACACTTTGTACCTCTTATTGTTGCCTTCTTTGTAGTATCCCAGAGCAAAATGGCGGTCTTTCGTCACACGGTAGCTGGGTAGGAACCACCTGGTCTCGCCAGTAAATGGGTTCCAAACCACGAATCTAGATTCGTCGGCGGAGGTGCATAACAAGAGGCCGTCACAGTGAAAGACTCTGCCTACATTGAATTGAGCAGCAGGATATGCGGATACGGCTAGGCTAACCTCAGTTTTCGCCTCTAAAGATGGAACCTTTCCGTCGAGATCGACGATTGCCGACTAATCCTGAAGGTCCCTCCTCAACAACAGAACCATAAAACTGCTTTGCGGCTTCGTCACTGTGCTTTCTAGCGAATCTCCGGTCACCGTTAAACATACGGTTCCATAGTTTACAAGTAGATCCCAATCCTCTCAGATGCGTAGCCGGAACACGAGTCAGTATCTCCTCCTCTACCAAATCCCTCGGAGATCTCTCAACATCTTTCTGATAGGGTTGGAGTTCCAATGGGTTTCACGAGAAAGAAGAAAAGAAGCAAAGGAACTAGGAAGGAAGAGATACGAATGTGGAAGCAAAGTGGCTAAGAGTTTGGTCAATGACACAAGGAAGAGAGAAGACTCTGTTTGGCGAAGAGGCTTCAATCACATCTTTTATTAAGGCTATGTCGTTTAATATATATAGATAGATAAATGTTTTGTGCTGTCTTGGTACTGCATGCAGAGTAATTTGTATGCTGATGCAGAGACTCTTGAAAAAATTGGTAAGATGGTTATACAATTCGGCTCAGGGTCTGAAATAGTATGAATTCATGTTCAAGATATAACTCATTCTTCAGGGAAAGAACATGCACTTGTTATATGCAATCATCGAAGTGACATTGACTGGCTCATCGGATGGGTCATGGCTCAGGTCTTGAAACAGAACATCTTAAAAGATATTTCTTTTTCTGTTGATCCCTTTAGGTCTGGAAAATCCATGTTTCTGTCTATGATTGTTTTATCATTACTATGACAGCGCGTAGGTGTTCTTGGAAGCACAATAGCGATCATGAGGGAAGACGCCAAATATCTGCCAGTGAGTTTATTTCTCAATGATTTTAGAGCCATTCTCAAAGCTCTCACGTTTTCTTCTGAAACTGTAAGTCTTTCAACAGATCATAGGATGGTCAATGTGGTTTTCAGATTACATTTTCTTGGAAAAAAGTTGGGCCAAGGATGAGAATACCCTCAAGGTTCAAGACCTTTTTCAGACTGATATTGATTAGTTTCTTGAGCTTAAGCTATTTCTTGATTTATTTGTTTGAATGTTTTTTTTCAGGCAGGTTTTAGACAACTCAAGGACTTTGCTACACCGTTCTGGTTGGCTTTTTTCGTCGAAGGAACTCGATTCAATCAAGAAAACCTTGAAGCTGCTCAAGATTACGCCTCTTTAAGAGGCTTACCATCTCCTCGCAATGTTTTGATTCCTCGTACGAAAGTGACTCTCACCAAAAACATGTTACTTTTCTCTCAAGTTATTATGAGCTTTTACTTATGGATTTCCGAAATCAGGGATTTGTTTCTGCGGTGACTCACATACGATCGTTTGTTCCTGCGATTTACGATTGCACATTTGCCGTTCGTAAGAAACAGCCTACACCAACATTGCTTGGGATGTTCGCTCGCCAATCATCTGAGGTTACAAAAGTTTTTTTTCAATGTTGTCTGTCATATGGCTCTCACTTCTCTGAAAACAAAAATCACTCTGTTTCTGCTTTCTTTGAAGGTGAATTTGCAGATGAGACGTCACAGAATGAGCGAATTGCCAGAAACCGATGATGGCATTGCGAAATGGTGCCAAGATCTGTTCATCACCAAGGTTTAAACCAACCAAATCTTGCTCATCTAACTTTCATTTTGTTTCTCATTTTTCTACTAATCTTGTAAAATCAGGATGCTCAACTTGAAAACTACTTCACGAACGATGTGTTCAGCGACTTGGATGTCCACCAAATTGGCCGGCCAATCAAACCATTAATCGTAAGACACATAAAATACATATGGACTTAGTGAAAAATTGTCGTCAAAACTAACCCATCTCTTACTAACAGGTGGTAATAACTTGGTTCTGTCTCCTTATATACGGCGGTTTCAAGCTACTTCAGTGTCTCTCCATGGTGGTCTTGTTGAAGATCATCTCTATGTTTGTCTTCTTCTTGGTGATTGCAACTTTAACTATGGCATTTATGATCCAAAGATCTTCTATAAGACAGCTCCCCAAAAGCCTCTACAAGAACAGCTTATTCTTCCCGTTGTCCTTGGTTCTTAATGTCTAAAACGGTTATAAATTACTCTAATGATAATAATGTATCAAGTGTTTAATCTCACATAGAAGCTTTTCACCGGTTTCATTCAGTAAACTAATGTGGCTCTAAAGTACACTCAAACGAGCTTCCCATATGTCTTCCAAGACAATGTAAGCAATCATAGATCTTCTCATATCCCGGTTTCGATTTATCCCTAACAATGAACTCAGATACAACTCCGTTAACCTCAATAGAACTACAACCAGGAGTCTTCTCTACGCCTCTCTCCTTCATCATCCCTCTCGCTCTCTTTGCATCTTCCCACATATTAGCCTTTCCATACATACCATCCAACAACACATAGATCCCACTGTCACCGGGATCAAGCTCTAAAAGCCTCTTAGCCGCTTTCTCTCCCATTTCAACGTTTCCGTGCATCCTGCAACCGAATAACAAAGCTCCCCAAACCGCAGCATCTGCCTCCATTGGCATGCTTTCCATGAGCTTCTCTGCTTCTTCTAGTAGCCCGGCTCTTCCCAAAAGGTCCACCATTACAGAGTAATGTTTCAATTGGGGATTTAGCTTGAATCTAGACTTCATCTGAGAGAAATAATCACGACCCGTTTGGACCATTCCTGCGTGGCAACAAGCTGATAGCAACCCTAAGAAAGTGATCTCATCCGGAGCTACCCCTGTGTCAATCATTTCGTTGAAGTATGATATAGCAGAGGATGCATCTCCATGAAGAGCCAAGCCTCCGATCATCGCTGTGTACGTAAGCGAGTTTCTCCTCTGCATTCCATGGAAAACACTGCGAGCTTCTGAGATGTTACCACATTTGGCATACATATCGACCAATGAAGTTCCTAAAGCAACGTTGAGACTAAGCCCATGTTTCTCGATGTAACGGTGAATCCAAACACCTACATCAAGAGCACCAAGGTGAGAACACGCAGAGAGGCAATGAATCATTGTGATCTCATCAGGCTTGACGCTACTCGTTTGCATCTCTTGGAACAACGCCAAAGCGTCTTGACCACGCTTGGCGTGGACTGATCCACCGATCATAGCATTCCACAGCACAACATCTTTCTCTTCAATACCATCGAAAATCTCCCTTGAAACATCAAGCAGACCACATCTCGCATAGCCTGAAATCATCGTAGTCCACGACACGATTGTTCTCTTCTCCAGCTTATCAAACACTCTCCTCGCCTCGTGAACATCTCCGCATTTCGAGAACATATCCATCAGAGCATTTGCAAGAGGAACTGTCATCCTCAGTCCATTTGCTTTGATGTATTCATAAAACTCTCTCCCAAGACTCAAACTTCCCAACATTGCACAAGAAGAAACCAACCCAATCATAGTCACATCATCTGGCTTCACTCCTTCAGATTCCATTTCCTTATAAACCGCAATCGCTTTCTCTCCCTCACCAGTCTTCTTATACCCATTAATCAAACAGTTCCAAGAAACCAAATCTCTCACAGGACTTTCATCGAACACTTTCCTCGCATTCTCCATCTCACCACAAGAAGCAAACATATGAATCGAAGCGTTGTGCACATGACTAACCAATTCCAATCTCACCTGAAGAACATGAGCCAGAATCATATGACCTAATCTACTCAACGCGAGATCAGCACAAACCTTGAGCAAAACTGGGTAAGTGAAATGATCTGGCTTTGAATCGCAATGTCTCAGCATCTGCTTGTAGAGCAAAACCGCTTCTTTCGGATTCTCGCTCTCGGAGAATCCTCTGATCGTCACGTTCCATGAGAATGCGTTAGCGTTCTCGATACCTTTCAGAAGCTTCACGCAGTAATCGAGGTACCGAGATTCTGACAATGCGCAGAAGGCGATTAACCGGCTTGACGCGAACGCATCTAGAATCAACCCGGTGATTATCATCTGAGCTTGAATCTGCTTCAAGTGGAGCAAGGATTTGCATTTCTCGAGCAGCGAAAGGAGAGGGTTTTGGAGAACGAAGCTGTGGGTGGAGTTCCAGTTGATGGGTTTGTCTCTGTGATGAGGAAGGGAACGAGTTCGTCGCTGAGAATGAGAATACAGCGAGCGATTGAGTTTGGGTATCAGTGGAAGAAGAAGCTTTGCCTTGCTCACATTCGATATGTTCATCGGCCGTTGATTGTCGTCGCCGGGAGAAAAACGTCGTCTTGTTCTCTCCGACAAAACACATAATTGGGCCTATAGCCCAATTAGTCTGGGCTTTATGAGATATTTTGTATTTAGCTGTAACTTTAATATAAAATGAACTCCTCCATAATCAAATACGTATGCATATACACACATGCATGTATTTTTATTTTATTTTATTTGTGAAAGATGTATATTATATACTTGCATATGTTATTCAATATTTGTAAGATGATAACATCAAAACTATTGTTTTGGGTCAACAAAATATCAAAACTGAATAAGTTGTATTAATATAGTGTGGTTGCATAGATAGATAAGAATGTTTGGAGAAAAGAGAACAACGAAGAAACAGAAGACAAGGGACGGTTTGAAAGAACGTACTGATGCAATTGCAAAGTGCAACCACAAAACATTCACACTCGTGCTATCTCGGGAACATCTCATGTTCTTAAAATTCTCTAATAAAGTATTAATATAAAAGATTCAAAAGTAAGCTGTGTGACAAAAATAAGTTGGACTTTTATCTTAAGAGCTTCGAGTTCACACACCTTGCGACCAACACATTTTACTTTCAACCCACGATCTTTGACCCAAATCACATGTTTGATCTTACAATAAGAAAACAGCTTGAAGAGTGGTAATCAATGTTACATCATATATGTTATACCGATTGCTATTGTATCAATGTAGCTATATACAATGTTTTGATTTCCATTTGGCTTGTTCAGTTTTTCAGTTTGTCTGATTCCAAAAAAATTAGTTCCGTGTTTTTTCACATATAAAATCAAAACACAAATGAAAATTTCATTTTTACCAAATACTACAATTAATTAGTTTAACCAAATGCCACAAGAGTTTGATTCATAGTTCAGATCTCTTTCAAAAATCCTCAAAACAAATGTGCACTTGGTGTAACAAAGGCTTTTCATTGAATATTTTTCACATATAAAATCAAAACACAAATGAAAATTTCATTTTTACCAAATACTACAATTAATTAGTTTAACCAAATGCCACAAGAGTTTGATTCATAGTTCAGATCTCTTTCAAAAATCCTCAAAACAAATGTGCACTTGGTGTAACAAAGGCTTTTCATTGAATATAGTTTTACATTCACTAAAAATAGTAGTTTTATTTGATTTTTAGAATAGTTCATTTGCAATTTAGAAAGTTCTTGAACCAATTAGCTTATAAACTCGAGTTTAATATGTTCATTCCTATTATACACCTATGACACATGGCAACAAATGATAAGTCTATAAAGAACCATAAAAACAAAACAAAATTATCGTCGTAGCATGCTACAAGAGTGATGTTTTTTTTTTTTTTTTTTTTTTTTTGCTAAATTTTGCTAAAAGGTTTAGCGAAATACTTGTTGATACAAGCACATGATTCCTTGTGGTCCTTATTTTTCTAGTAAAAAGCATGGTATGTGCAATAATGCAACCCTTTACAAGCATATGATTGATTTCTTAAAGATTATTATTAGAAACAACAAACATCCTTTTTAAGATTTTTTGTGTGTTAGAAGTGTATGCACGAATCATCAGGATGCAAGAGAATTTTTGCATGACAAAAAAAAAAAGTAAGAGTCAACGAAAATGCAAATGCTTATATAAAATAGTTTAAAAGAACATTGAAGAGTTAGATGAATAAGAAATCGGGGTTACATTCCCAAGTAATATGTTTCTGAAGCGGAGCCGACATGGAGACGAGACCACCAAAGCAAGTGCTGTCTTAGATCACAACTATCTCCTTTCCCAAAGCCATCAATATATATATTATCCCCAAAACACCTTATTGTTTACCAATATCACCTCTCTCCATAAAAACAAGTATACATAATTATCGGTATTCGATGTTTGAGGTAGAGAACAAGCCTCTATATTCTTGATCTTTTTTTTTTATTTTACGTTTGGGTTAGGTGGTGTCTTTCTGACCAATAGTTTCACTTACTACTCACATTTCGAATTTTGTACTTCTTTATATCCAGTTTTAGATGTGATTTAGTTGTGCCATAACAGGAAAGTATGTTCATTCGTTACGTGTATTGATGCGATTTAAGTGGTACTTTTATGATGAATTTTAATGACAAAGTAATAACTCGTCCCTATCCTTTCTTTAAAGTGGATATCCTGAGCACCAAAGGGAATCCAGCATCGACGATATTTCACCGATGAACAATTCCCTATTGAATTGTCCGAGCAGTCTCCAAAAATCCAACGCGGAGAATAGTGTAGCATTTATATCGGCTATGTCGTAATTTAGGTTTAAATTTGGGACTTGAGAGTGTAGTATGTATGTGTAAAAGGGAAGAAAAAACATCGTTAAAGCATCATGTAAACGATAGGAAGTTACATATGGTCTAATAATATGGGCGTGTACTCGTGTTATTAATTACTGTGTTAAAACTCATTTGATTGTATTTGAATTGCAGGGATAAAAAACAAAAAAAAAATCAGAAAACACCACCATAATAGAATTTGGTTATTTGATGATAAAATACCGAAACCTACTTTAATCCATCGGCTGTGAAATACCGAAACCTACATTAATCCATATAATATGTAAAATAGCCAAATATTTTTGTTATCTTTTTTTTTTTACAATGGCCAATCACTATTGGAATTACCGTGCATGGTTGGTCTACAACTCTAACTGTAACCACGCAAGCTAAATTCTCTAGCTAACGATCATGCATTGATTAACCACCATTACACCCCGATACTAATTGATTTTTACGGCAGAAATTGAAGTTATTTAAATATATTATTGTCACACTAATTCTTTTAGTACAAGGATCTAATATTTTTCTTTCTCTCTTTCTCCTATTTCTCCCGTTATCTCTCTTTTACACTCACACTCACACTCACACTCACACTCACATCCCTACTTCCTCTCTCTCTCTCTCTCAAACACAAACCCATATCAACCATAGATTCGGTGCCTTTCTTCTTCTTCTTCTTCTTCTTCTTCTTCTTCTTTGTCTACTCCTCAAAGTCATGTCTAATCCAGCTTGTTCCAATCTCTTCAACAATGGATTTGACAATACTAACTTCAACTATTCCACTTCTCTCTCTTACATTTACAACTCTCACAACAGCTTCTATTACCCTAATACCACAAACCCTAGTTACATGACTCCTCTTCCTAATCCTACTTCTTCCACTTCCCCTAACTCACCTCCACTCAGAGAAGCTCTTCCTCTTCTTAGCTTAAGCCCCATAAGGCGCCAAGAACAGCAAGATCAAAACTATTTCATGGACGCGGAATATCAGATCAGCTCTTCAAACTTTCTTGATGAACCTCACGTAACTGTGGATCTTAATCTCGGGCTGCCAAACTACGGTGGTGGTGGGAGCACTGGGAGTTTCATCGCTGCTCCCGAAGTTACCACCGAAGAGCAAGATCGTGATCAAGGAGTAGAAGTCACAGTTGAGTCCCACGTTCATGATGATGATGATCATGGAGATCTACACAGAGACCATCACTATTGGATCCCTACTCCTGCTCAGATTTTGATTGGTCCTACACAGTTCTCTTGTCCTCTCTGCTTCAAGACATTCAACAGATACAACAACATGCAGGTACTACTCCACTGAACTATAAACTCATCTCAAGATTTGATATTTTGCTTTTTTTTTAAACAAGATTTGATTTCTTGTTCTTCAAATAAATTATCAAAAAAGTAATTATAATAGTACATAGCTTTTTTCTTCTATTAAGTCTAATAAAACGTATAAAAACTCGTTATTGATTTTTGGATCTTTAGGGGTATCTCTAGAAGTAGTAATTTACCTGGTACTTTTGGCACTTACTACTTCGCCTTGATGTTTAGTAACTCGAGAATAATTAACTCCTTTAAAAAAATGTATGGTATACGTCAAATCGGTTTCAGGGTGTTGAATGATGGTGGCTATGTAAGATCAGTTTTCCTCTAGAAGTCAGAAGATCTTCTTTAACCAACAGTCTTTTTGTCAGACTGACACTTTTTAACCCTGAAACATGCTTAGTCCACCTCCATCTTTATTGTCTCTCTTGATTTTTGTGAACTATTTTTTCTTTTAAACCAAGGAAGATTAATATCTTGCAGATTATTCGTGGATATTGACTTTGTTTTGTTTACATATATAGTACCCAAAAGATAGATAGAGCTAATAATTATTGCATGCCAAAAGCAAACTTTAACATGACATAAAGAGGCTAAGATCTACATATAGAACTTTACCTAAAGTGTTTCATATTTGAAATATTATATTTCACATTTACATATATTTTAATTTGGTTAGAGCACATTTATATCTAATACAAGGCGAGATTTTTATTTGATTTATGTTCATATGTTAAATTATTGTGTTCATTTGGAAGAAGAAAGAAACATATCATAATGTTACAAATAGTTTTTGAAAATTATACAACCCAAACCAAAAGAATTGCGTTTGCGTTTACTATTTCCGAACGCTGATAAAAGAAAATTACTTGAATTAATAATCGTAAATCTATGTATACAAATACAGTAGTTCCAATCTAATCAATTAATTGTCTCACAATACCAACCACATGCAATGATGCAATAGGATGTACCCTAGAGTTAATACTTTCTAAGACTGATGATGACTCTTTTTTTTATAGATGCACATGTGGGGACACGGCTCACAATACAGAAAGGGACCAGAGTCGTTAAGAGGAACCCAACCAACAGGAATGCTAAGACTACCATGCTTCTGCTGTGCACCAGGATGCAAGAACAACATCGACCACCCTCGAGCCAGGCCTCTCAAGGACTTTCGAACACTCCAAACGCATTACAAGCGCAAACACGGGTCTAGACCTTTTGCTTGTCGCAGGTGTGGCAAGGCCTTTGCTGTGAAAGGAGATTGGAGAACGCATGAGAAGAATTGTGGTAAGCTTTGGTATTGCTCATGTGGCTCGGATTTTAAGCACAAGAGATCGCTTAAAGACCACGTCAAGGCTTTTGGGAATGGTCATGTCCCTTATGGAATTGAGAGCTTTGGCGGAGATCATGAGGACTACTATGAGGCTGCTTCTGATATCGAGCAACAAGATGAATGCAACAACAATAACTGTTGACGATTATGTTTTGTTTGTTTCTCTTTTGCTCTCTCATGACATTAACTATGCATGTGATCTTTAGTTATGTTCTTCGTAACCTTTTAGTTTGTTTTTGTTTTGCTTTGTGCTCGTTCTTATAACTAATTAGAAGTTAACTAAAGATTTTGTTCGGCTACTTGAGATAATCTTATTATTTTCCTTTTACTAGTAGTCTATCTTCATATTTATTTTCGTTGTAGTCTCTCTAGTTTCAATAGACGAAATCACCTAAAAGGCTAAAACTTTAGTTAGTGTTTTTCTTATTTAATTCGACAATTCCGATAGATTCGCATTTGATTATGTTCTAACTATATGAAGATGCTTGATCTGCTTGCATGTTTATAGCTAGTAACAATGAAAACACAAGTTGTATTTGGATCAACATATACATTTTTTAAAGGCTTTTAATCATTTAGAATCATCTCTATCTTTAATAGAGAGCTTAATTCTTTATTTTGGTAAAAATGTTAAAGAGAGCTCAATTCTTTAACAAGTCTTTGTAAATCTACACTAGAGCTTCCTCCTGCTTCAGTCGCAGCTCTTGCCTCCCGTCCCATCTCCTTAGCCCGATCACGCACCTCGCGACCAACCTCACCCATCGTCTCAGCAATGACCCGACCGAACTCATTCGGATCCGGCACAGTCTTACCACCTTCACAAACCCGAACCGCCACACCCATATGCTCAACAAGCAACCTCGCATCCACAAACTGGTCTGCTTCCATGGGCCATGCCAAGATCATCTTACCACTAGCCATCGCTTCAAGCACCGAGTTCCATCCACAATGGCTCAAAAACCCTCCAACCGCCACATGATTCAACACAACCACCTGAGGAGCCCACCCTCTAACAACCATTCCCCGACCCGCAACCCGATCCTCAAACCCATCAGGTACCGGGTCGGTTTTCGCCACCCAAACGAACCGGGTCATGCTCTTTTCAAGACCAAGAGCCAGAGCATCGCATTGCTCTTTCGTCAACACTTTCTGACTTCCACAACAGATGTAGAGCACGGACTCGTCTGGACATCCGTCGAGCCAACTAAGCAGCGCCTTGCTGTCTACGTTAGATTCGGAATTTCCTTGACCTAACCCGGTTAAAGAAAGCGGACCGACACCGAAAACTCGGTTATGACCAGCTTTCTCCTTCGCGTACTCCATGTATTCCTTTTCAAGACACTCGCAAGAATTGAAAATACAACCATCGCTCGAGAAATTCATCGTCGTGTCTTTGATACATTCTTGCGATAATGGAGTTTCCGGGACAAAAGAAGGGAGATGCTCTGTTTTGAAAACAGGGGAGCGAGGAAGGTCCGTGAAACAGATCGGCTCTGTTGTTTGAAAGATAAGAGGCTTCTCAGAGAAAATATGGAGAGTCGAAGCTAAGAATGCTCCGGAGCTGAAGAAAGCGAAGCGAGGAAGGCCGAGATCTTTGGTCCATCCAAGGAAGAAGTCAGAGATGAGAGCGACGGGAGGATCAGGATGAGAAGTTAACCAGTTGATGAGAGGCTCTCGAAGCTGACGAAGAGCAGCCATGATCAGAGGGTTTCCGGAACAACCGAGGTCTTTGACGTTTTCAACGCCGGAAGGGAGTGAAGGATGGTGAGGGAAAGGGAAAGTGATGGCGGTGACGACGGATGGATGAGCGGAGAGAAGAGGAGAGAGATAAGGAAGGTTTTTGGGAGTGACGATGATGGAGACTGTGAAGTCGCCATGAAGACAGAGCTGATGGGTTAAGTCTAGAAGAGGGAGCAAGTGGCCTAGTGCTGCATATGGAAACACCATGATGTGCTGCGGTTTCGAAACGGGGCGTTTTGATTCTAGCGGCGGCTGTGGTGGCACTGCTCCGGTCATTTTGGCGGTTGGGGTTTAGGACGGTAGTGAGATGTTCAATGATTGTGTTTGTGTACGTAACACAACACAAGTTGATACAATCACTATATATCTACACATTATGATATCAAGATATTATATCTCTTTTTTTTTAAAACGTCGGATCATATTCATACAGTTAATAGAGAAAAATTAATTAAAATTTTACATATTAAGGCTATTTTGACAAAGTATGTTTTTTGCTGTTGGTAACTTGGTATTTTCGTGAAATCAGACAAACTTCTTTTCTCTTCATCAAATCAGACCAAACAAAAATGTGAATCATCATCATCATAATAGTTACGTAGGAGATGCCGTGCTGGGGTTTTATGACGTAGACACATGGCTTTAGTTCCTTTTGTTACAGGCGAAACAATCGATGAAGAATCGGCTCATCAAGTTATCACACAGCAAAGAACGTTGATGCGGATATTGGTGATGATTAAAGTAACTGTTTACTACAACGTCCTTATGAATAATAACACGAAAATAATATGCAAATTATTAACCTTTTTTTCTTTAGGTAAACTAAATCTTGTTTACAAAAAATCCTTAACCGTAGCCTGTAGAAAGCTGTCTACTTCAAGAATTAGTCGGACGATTCAACGAAATTTAGATATCTAGGATTTAATATATATATATATATATATATATATATATATATATATATATATATATATATATATATATTGAAAACAAAGACAATATACATTAACCATATTTGAACTCATGTGGCCACTACGGTATTATTGAGTATTGGCATTACACACATATTTGCTCTAAAATATGTCTGTCTTCACAATTCAATAAAGATATAAATGCCAAATTTACCATCAATTTTATTGGTACTTCCAACTTAATTTTCTCCCATTTTTCTTTGTATGATAATACTAACAATTCTGTGTTCAGTCATTTTTTTAGATATTTAGTTGTTTTTTATAATCAAAATACTTGTAGAAACGTGAGTTTTACAGACTAAAAACCACCAGCATTTACTAAAGAGGCTTTTTTGTTTATCTGTGGCTATATGATAATACGTTATTCACAGGATCTGAAACAACAGGCAGAAGCCAAAGCAATGACTTGACTGATTGGTACTTTAGGTAATTAAAAAAAATCCAAAAAAAACGTCTAAAATAGAAGATTCGATACTTGATAGTTTGTAGTCTCTCTAACAAGTGTGAAGCCTCCGATGCCATGACTTACTGCTTTTTGGGACAGATGATACTACCAATTTCAGCAATTGATAGCATTGAAAGCCTTTCTACCATTGCTCATTCAAAACCTTTCAGACTTGGCTGCATCACATTATTTAGTAACATTTATATGTTGATTGTTGATAGACTCTACATGAGGAGATGGGAACTCAGAAAGAGTCCAGACTTGTCTAGCTAAAGACCACGACAACGAAACATGATTGGTAGATTCACATACCTGTCAAAAGTCCGAAATCTAGAATCAATTTTCATAACCTCCATAAGCAAGATTGGCTTGATTTAAAACTCTCCATTAGAAAGATTTTATCTTCTGAGTAGTGTCAAGAGACCAAACCTATTTAATTAGCTAACCAATAAGTAGTTTTGACTGAAAAGTTTCCTCTCTTATTATACTCCCAGGACAAGAAGTCATCTTACTCTACAACCAGCTTAGTAGATAAGATTAAGAGAAATCAGCTTTGAATGAGCGTTCTGGTGATTGATTTTGGGAGTTTCCATCGAGTGTTAACCGTATTATCCGGTTATGCATGTTCTTAACAATTACCAGAGATGTTAAAAGTTAATGACTTTGCAAAGTTACATAGCTCGCCAACCAGAGAATTGAACACGAAAATCAGCCTGAGAGACGAACACAAGCCACTTCTTAAAAATAAAGCTTCATATAGCTACAGAGACAGTCTCAAATATGATACAGACCACAAAGGTGGAGACATAAAACATAGAGAGCCCATAAAAATAATTAAAAAAAAAAGAGAGAAAACACATCAAAGCATAACTTTTTAAGAGCACATTTCTCTGCTTGCATACACAACAGATAATAGAAAGTTTCACACCACAAATATTGCAGACAGAGAGAGGATGGAATAAGCTTAAAGATCAACCCACGCTTTTGTTCGTTCAGACCATATATAAAAACTTTTCTTTTAAACATGAGAGATACTTGAACCAGACACAGACAGGAGTAGAGGAATGAAACATCGGTGTACCTGAAAACAGAGATTTCCAGTTTCAGATTTTGTCAAGCTTCTCTGCCTTCACAACCGGGTTTGCTTTAGCTATTGCTTCTTGCGCAGCAGCATGGTAATTGAAGGAGCAGTCGTGTATGTCTGCGTAGCGGTGTGTCCCGCAGAAGAGGTTGCCACAGCGGCATTTGAATCCAGTCAGGCCAACTCGTTTATTGCAAGTGGTACATCGGCTTGGTCCTTCCTTTGGTTTTGCTGCAGCTTCTTCTGGTGCTACTACCTCTGGAATGGCTTGGACAGAGGATGGCTGTACAGAGACAGCCACCGGCTCAACGGACTTGGTTTCAACATCGACGAACGCAGCAGTAATGGTTTCCTTAATCATGTTGCTGGATGATGATGTTCCAGACACTGCAGACGCAAACTTAGCTCCCTGCTCCTGTTGAAACACAATAGCCTTGTGACACTTTGAACACATGTTCATTGTCGCAGCGCTTCCGAAGAAACCGCAGTTGTTGATACATAGCTTCGGACCTTCGGGTGGGCTTTGGCAACCTGTCTTGTCGTGGTCCATTTCTGCATTTAAAAACAGCCACCTTCCAATTCAGTAACATAGAAAGAAAGAAAAAAAACACAATTCTTCACAAGTTCACACTATAAATACACATAAGCCCATTAGCTGCGTTTGAAAATCAGTGAAAAAACATAAAGCATGTGAACACATAAATTTCATGAAATAACATATCACACATACCTTATGCATGATCTTCATAGCCTATAACCACACTACCTATGAGCCGTTTACTATGGTTCAATAACTCAAACACGTAGAAGGAAGATAACAGAAGCAAGCCTAAAAACATTTTTCTGCTAACACTAGAACCTGAAAACACAAACAGATCCTACTAAAACCTGGTTTCCAACCATAAGCTACCTAACAGGACAAAAGTATCTAAGCTACTTTCCAGCTAATTCCACAAGAGCACATCATATATTAGGCAAATTGGTGCGTAAATAAATCTTCTATCAACAGCAGAGCAGCTAAATCATCTAAGCTAAGAATATAAGAACTTTCATCGAAAATCATTCCAAATGACTAAAACATAAAAAAAACTCTCATAGTTAATCTCATTTCCATCCACAAATTAGTGTTTTATATCAGCACAAAAGCTAAGAACTTTCATAGCAATTCATTTCAGATATAGAAAAAATACAAAACCCACATAGTTAATCTCATTTCCAACCAACAGCAGAAATGAAATGTTAGATATCAGCCATTCTATCAGCATAAAAGCTAAGAACTTTCATAGCACTTCATACTAAATTTCAAAAGAACACAAAACCCCACATAGCTAATCTCACTTCCATCCACCACTACCTTTCTTCACCGAAATGAAATGTTCAAAAATAAACCTTTTATATCAGAACAAAAATTACAACTTTGCATAGCAATCCAATTCAGATTCAGAAAACATACAAAACCCACATGCAAATTGTACCCAGCAATCAAATTCATTTCACATCACCAGCTTACAAATGAACCCTAGATGAAACTCAAAAACAAAATACCAAAAAGCTAATCACCTGATTGCCCGAGAAGCCTTGATCGATCGGTCCCTAATCAATCAAATTAAGAAACAAAACTCACAACATAAGTCGACAGAAAAAAAAAAACTCCAAACAGAAAGGGGAAATCGAAATTGGAATCGAAATCGAGACCCAAAACCGATAAAAACGCATAAAAGCAAAATAGAAATGAAGAGAGCCCACTTACCCTACGAATCTCCCCGAACAAGATCGGCTGCTGGAGAGATCCAGCAGAAGCTGAGAGGTAGAGGAGAGAAAAAAAGGTCGGCTTTTTAGGCTTTTTCTGGTTTTTCTCTCGTCGATTTTTTTCTAGCGAACCTTTATATTTTCATTCACACCGTTTGTGCTAGAGTCGGCTATGACGTGTACGTATTTAATTGGCTCCTCCGTTTGATTTTTTATCTTATACTCATTTCAAATTTTCAATTCATTTTCTTAACTTTTTGTGTGAAAAGTTATGCTTCCAAGTTCCAAATGTTAACTCACTTTTCTGTAACGGATCTAGACACTAGACATGTAATAAGAAAATAGCCAATAATTTGAAAATGACATCAACTTTTGGTTAATACAGTATCTGGAATAATGTAATGTACATCGAGATTTTCTTTAAATGGCTATGGTTTTGTTGGTTAATATCTAGAATAATATAATGTACATCAAGATTTTCTTTAAATGGCTGTGGTTTTGTAAATGTTGATGAATAGTCTTTTATATTTCGAAAGCTAATATATAAACAAACTACAAAGGATAACAAACGTAACATATTGTAGATACTATTTTTTAATGTCATTAAATATAGGTTACAAATGAAATCGTAGAAAAACAACCTCAAATTTTACTGATTTATACAACAGAAAAACGGCAAAGTCAAGATCTTGGAAACCAGCTTGTATATAGTAACAACATGTGAGTAATGGCTTGGGAATCTTTTAGCAGCATCTGTTTTTTTCTTTCTCTCAGAATTGAAGTTAAAATTGTTGTATTTATAGCACGGTGCATTTGTCATGAGAAGAAGAAGTTCTGAACAACCAAAAGAATGTCAAACCCAACAACAGACCAACCATCTTTACAAAACAAATATGAGCAAGCCAACCAAAATCCAAAATTCTCGCAGCGATAAGGGATCATGATTTGGAACTACGCAAGAGGGCAAAGTGGACATGAAATTAAATACCCAAAATTTCTTTGAAATATGTAATAGACGTCGACGGCTTGTGGATATGGTCATATGGATCAGATCAGTTATTGGACTCCACTTGCGTCACTGAGTGTGAACATAACATTATAAGCTTGACGACCAATGCATGCTGCATCTATGAAACAAATCCTATCCACTGATCTTAAACGGTCAATTTTTTCATATTTTTGGGGGAAATCCTTTGTTAGAGTACAACTGTGATACAAAGAAAGCTTAAATAGTCTCTAACCATTTTTGTTGAAGCTTGCTTGTTAGAGGAAGACGTGGAAGGATTTATGAAGACTTTGAACTCGTTTAAGCAAAATGTTGGTTAAACAAACTCTCTTCTTACTACTTGTGTATTTTCTCTCTAATTACGATTTTTAAGGAACTCAATCGTTAAAACAAAAAAAAGAGAGCGCCAACAGAAGTCCAGCTAAGGACTAGGTAGAGATTACAATTTACAACCAGCAAGAAACTTGAGTTATCTACATGATGTAGGAGATATTTAGAAGATATTTGGAGATTTTCACAAATTTCCTTTTTCTCTAATTATGTTTTTCCTTTTGGGTTTTGGATATTTTCTAGGGTTTTGTTTTCTATATAAACACTTTTAAGTTGTAGCCATGAGGCATATCATATCTTATTATTCTAATTAATCAAAGCAGAGAGCTTTTCTCTAATCTGGTGGATTTCCAGAGTTTTCTCTTCAAGTTCATGCTTGTGAACTTGAATTCAATCTAGGTTTAGTGCTTGCTATTCCTAGGGTTTTCCGACTGCGTCAAGTGGTATCAGAGCAGGCTTTCTCCTGTCTCTTTTTCGAGCTTGAACAGCTATGGGAGATCAACCATTGACCAAAGCAGATTTTCAGGGTTTTACCGTGGCTCTAACCTCGGCCCTAACTGCTTTGACTAATCAGATGAAAGTTTTAACCAATCAGACGGAAGCTTTAACCAACAAGGTTATCAAAGCCGGACAAAGAGAAAGGAGAGGAGAACGAATTAGGGTTCTACATGTTCAAGACAATAGTGTCGAATTTAGCAATCACATGAACATGCTAATCGATAGATTGAAGATAGCCGGCAAAAGTCAGAAAATAGACAAAGAAGGAGATTCAATTAGGGTTCCAAGAGATGAAAACAATTGTGTTGTTGTTATTGAAAACCCTAGTTCTCTTGAAGAAGACTTTGTAGAGAAAGAGATTGATCAACAGAATCTGCATGATAATAATG
This sequence comes from Microthlaspi erraticum, assembly GCA_902728155.2. Taxonomy (NCBI): domain Eukaryota; kingdom Viridiplantae; phylum Streptophyta; class Magnoliopsida; order Brassicales; family Brassicaceae; genus Microthlaspi; species Microthlaspi erraticum. The sequence continues at coordinate 1,835,686 of CACVBM020001385.1, read as the reverse complement.
CTTTTCACACTAAGGCAGATATTTCATTATCCTATGAAATCCCAGAAGTGGAGAAGACAGAAGTTCCAGAAGGAGTGCTAGTGATCTACAAAGATTTTAAGAAACTGATTGCAGATGAACAAGGGAAGAAAAAGATTGATGTTGGCAAGCAGAAGGGAACCAAAGTTTTCAAAGAGGATGATGATTTAATTGTGTTCCTCCATAACAAGAAGTTTCAAGTTGTTACATACAACAAAGCACAACCTAGCAACTATGGTCAACCTTTTAAAGAAGATGTGATTATATATCCAGAAAAGAACTTGAGGAATAATAAGCTTCCAACCTAGCAAATATGGTCCTTTCAAGGTGTTGCGGAAAATCAATGATGATGTTTATGTAGTGGCTCTCCAGTTTCTAAGACATTCAATGTGGTTGGCATTCATGAGTACCATTCATATGAGATTCTTAATCTAGAAGAGAACTCGAGGTCGAGTTCTTTAGAGGTGGAGGAGACTGATGTAGGAGATATTTAGGAGATTTTCACAAATTTCCTTTTTCTCTAATTATGTTTTTCCTTTTGGGTTTTGGATATTTTCTAGGGTTTTGTTTTCTATATAAACACTTTTAAGTTGTAGCCATGAGGCATATCATATCTTATTATTCTAATTAATCAAAGCAGAGAGCTTTTCTCTAATCTGGTGGATTTCCAGAGTTTTCTCTTCAAGTTCATGCTTGTGAACTTGAATTCAATCTAGGTTTAGTGCTTGCTATTCTAGGGTTTTCCGACTGCGTCACTACAATATGGTTAAAGTTTTAAACGTGATGTTTTTGCGAAGACAAGCAATTAAGGCATTTAACACATGGCATTACACCGAAGTAGGTACAAAAGAGCAAAACAGAGGAAACTTGAAAATCATTAATTATAAACGAATTACATGCTTAATTGAGATATTAGTCAGAAGGATTAGCTTTTAAACAAAATTTGGGCACTTTCAAATCTTATTTTAGAACCCATAAAAAAACTAACCCTCGAGGACTCTGTTACCGCCGTCTACAAATTCATCATCTTCGCCGTCAAAAGTTAAAAGAACAGAAAAAAACACCTAAATCCTCTGCTAATCAAGAAGACTCTAGCCGATCCTATTACTTGCGAAACGAGAAAATAATAGCTATTATTAAGAACCTACCTTGCCTCGCAAGAAACACAGAGAAATCAACCTTTTATTCATTCCACATTGTGAAAACACCTCCTGGATTCGATCCATCTCCAGTATTCCATCCTCCGTACCCTGTGGCTCCACCGGAAGGAGGCATATCGTAATCCACTTTGACCGCCGGAAACCCTTCCTCAGCCGACGATCCAACGGTAGAGCTCGACCCGAGACCCATCCCGTTGCTTCCAAGAAACCCTGAAGTGTTGTTATTATCAGAGACAAATCCGTGAAGCAAACCAGGGTTGCTCTGGAGATAAGCATTGTAGAGCTGCGAGCTATGACTAGAAGACTGCAAGTAATTGTTGGTTTGTTGCTGGTGAAGATGAAGCTGCGTCTGAATGTAACTGTAGGAGTCATGAGCGTTAGTACCATACTGAGACATATCGTTGTTGTTCTGTAGAGTAAGCAAAGGCTGGTGGTGAAGATGCTCAAAAGGTTGTTGAATGCTTAGAGGGTAAGGTTGAAGCTGAAGCCTAGAGCTCGAAGCAACAGAGCTCGGTGCACCGTACTGATGGAAACTTGAGCCTAGGGCTATCATTTCCTCGCGTTTTCTTGATGATTCTAGAGCTTGAGCTTCTTTGAGCCGCTTAGCCGCACCACCTCCTATAGGAAGTGTGTTGCTCTCTAGTATGGCTTTCACGTCATAGCGGTTTATTTCAAAGTTTGTAACCGCGTTTAGTCCTCGAAACTTAATCGCAGCTATGTCATATGCTTCTGCTGCTTCTTCTTCCGTGCCTAAGCAAAACAGATGAATATATAAGCATGACAAGTCTAAGTGGTTTATTAGCATAATAATTTTTCAAGAAAAAGTAGAAAATATTTTGAAATCTCTTTTTATTTTTATTTTTCAGTATTAAATTCATCATTAAATTTACAGAGGTAATTTGAGACATCTTCATATGTTGAAGTCGTATTTAGTTTTGGACAATAATCTCCGAATGGTTTTGTAAATGACATAATAGTATATACTTACTGAAAGTTCCTAAGTAGAGATCTTTGTTTCCGGCAACACGGCCGATCCTTGCCTGCCATCTTCCATGTTGATGATGCCTTGTTACACCCCGATACATCGATGCACCACGCGAGAATCCACTACTTTTCCTGTTATCGATTAGGAGAGGTTCTTTGATTAGTAAACTACCATGCAACTATGAAAGGTGTACGTATACGATGAAGGTCTTTAATATGAGGCTAAGCCAACCTTCTAATAGAAGCCACAAACTCTTGTCTCGTCATGTTTTTCATCTCCTCTATTTCCTTCTCGTAGTTAGTAATCTAAAATATGCGACCAATAACGATATTATCAAATCATTATGTCGATTAGAAGCAAACTTATATTTATGAGTTATGACGATTTAAAAAAACATACAGGAAAATTGGTTGTAGTAGAGGGACCCCAATATTTGAGTGCAGAAAGGTCATACGCTCTTGCTGCTTTCTCTTCTTTGTCATACCCACCTGAAGTTTTGTAACCCAATTAATCAAAACATTTTTAAATTGTTAAATAAAAGTTATAATCGAAAACGAGAATAACAAAAACCATCTGTCTATACTCACCTAAGTAGACTGTTGAGATTTCAAAGTAGTCCAAGATTAAGCATCAAAACATGAGGAACATAATTAGTCCAAAATAGGTGGAAAAAAAAAACGAAAAGATACAAATTAGCTAATTATTCCAAAAAAAAAATTACTTACCTTGTCTTCCTTTCCTTGATTGTCCTTCTCTTCTACAGCTATTATCCCAAAGATGAGCTTCATATCTACCGGTCCATCTATGTCTATAACATCCCCAAGAAAATGTATAACATACTTTAAATACCCATTTCGTTATTCGACTTGAAAAAATGAGAAATCTCTAAAAATGTGACTCGTTAATTACCTTGTAACGCCACGATAGATAGATGTTCGTTGTCCAAAAGTTTCCAAGGTCCGTCTCGGTGAAGCTTCAACGACGGCTCCTCCACTTGTGTTAGTCGTGCTACTACTATTATCGGCGCTGGTCTCACCCGGCGAGGCTTTCACGGTAGCGGCTGCTGCAGCGGCGGCTCCGGTACTTCCCATGGAAAGAGTGAGAGATTGCAAATTGTGAGCACTCTCTTGAAGCTCGTAGTTATTAGGTGTATTAGAGGCACACGTGACAACGGTAGGTAACAAGCTATTGGTTTGGAAGTAGTAATCTGAGTCGTTGGTTTGATGAATGTCGTTGTAAGGTACGAGGTTGTGGTCGGGTTGATGATTCTCTGATGACTTGCTCACTCCTAAGAAATCAGCCACTTTTGGTATCTCTCCTCCTTCGCCGCCTCCACCGTGTGGATTGATCATATTCCATTCTGAGAAATAATAGAAATGTTGAGAATATACAAACAAGAATTTGAAAATTTTCCTTTAAATTAACATGTGCAATTGGTGCATTCGAATAGGATCTCGATTTTGCATTTATATGTATATGGATTTGGACCCTTAAAATAGTTAGAAAAAAAACAATTAACATTAAATATACTTTTAATAATTACACAGGGCCTTGAATATGAACATATATATGTGTGCATATACCTTGGTTTTGGAAAGGGTTGTTGTCGATATTGTCGTTGACTAAGCCGAGATTGAAATGAGAGGTTTGTGAAGAGTGATTTGGTGATAGAGGAAAGGCAAGCCAGTTGTTAGAATTCATTTTCTTTTCTTCTTGGAATCAAATCTTAACTCGTCTTGATATGTATGATCCTGCGATTATAGAAATTGAGAAGAAAAAGAATTTGATTAGATAAAGAAAGAGATTTAAGAATCGCAAGTTTGGTGAAGAGAAATGTTATGAAGAAGAGAGATTACTTATCAAGGATTGAGGAGAAGAAGAGATCTTGTTTTGCTTTTTAAGTATGGCTGCAACGTACACAATCTCTAAACTTAAATTTCTCTCTCTAAAAACTCTTTCTCTTGGATACCTTCAGGATTTTAAACAAAGGAGAAGAAGATAATGTATGTGTCAAAGTCTTAAAGATAATTTTTCGGAAGCTAAACAGGTTTTTAAGTTTAAACCTATTACATGGCTCGCTTTAAATGGTTTTTCAATCTCATTAAGGATGGCTGAAATTTAATTATATTATAACCATAAAATGATATTTTTAGCAAAAGAGAAAAAAACATAAAATAATGCATGTATATATAGATAGATATAGAATTATTAAGTATCATCATGGCGCAACCACATCTTATTATATAAAAATTATACACTGAAGTGACTTTAAATTAAAGTTGGCGATTGAAAAAAGACTAAAATTAATAAAAAAAAAAGATATTACACTTCATAGTTCATATGTTTGACTGTATCAGCATATGATATTGCAATAAATAGGGACACGAGTGTCGTAAATAAGACAAATCTACGCTTCCAACTGGAAAAATTCGAAACCCTAAAAGCAAACCCCAAACAAAAAAAAATGATAAAGAAACCCCAAACAAAATTAAAGTCTCTCTCTCTGACTCTCTAAATTAACCCACTTGGATTATCGGAACTCACGTCCCTCGTTTAATGCGATTAATGACTCCACAAAGCCCAGCATTCCCACACTCTGCAAATTATCTCTTACTCTCTTACCATTGACCATTCTCTCTCTCTCAACATACACATGTAGTTACTTACGTTTCATATACATGTGTAAGCGAACGGCTACGTATTCGTATACATCTACGTGTACACATACATGCAATCACACTGAAATGACTAAAAGATAATAGTATAACATCAAAACAATTGGATCTTTAATGCAATTGGAGTAGTATATTTGTAGATCCCCGAGTTCACTCATCTTCTGCATGTGTGTACGGACATGCAATATTATATGAAGAGGCGTAGTTGAATAAATATTTACAAAGCACATTTGGAAAGAGTAAAAGTCACTCTTTGTTCAAAATAATTTGAATATTTTAGAGAGAAGGAAGAGAAAAAAAATATTTTCGTCATCGAATACATTAATCGCATTTGTTTAGTTAGAAGAATATCATTTACTATTAGATTTTCTCCTGTAAGGAAATTAGGAAATGGAAAAGAATTGGGGTGGGATTTTGTTTTGGTTTTCCCGAGTTAAAATCTGTTGACCGATGAATCGGACTTCGCACCCGTCAAAGAGAGATATTGTTTAGTAATTAAAATTTAAATAAAAACAAATTTAACATAATATTTAAGTTAAAATCCTATGCACACTAGAAGCTTGTATGGTGCTAGGAGCCAGCCCTTTGTTTAGTCGCATGCCTTTGTGGCATCCATGACACCGTTCCTATTATTGTATGTGTATATACTAATTTTACATTCACCGTAAGAGAAAAGCATGACAATCTTTAACACTAAATAAATACCATATTTCTCCATTTCTCAAAAAAAAACAAAAAAAAATCAACAAGGAAAAAAAGGTAGTCGTTCCCATGTGAAGACGATTACAGTATTCGTTGGTACTAAATTTATTATCTTAGTTATAGTAATATTCTACTTCGTAAGATCAATTATTACCTCTTTAGGATTGAAAATCAGAATAAGTTATTAGTCATCTCAATAAGAGGGAGCTTCCATTTTTTACCATGAGAAAAGTTGGAAAAAAAAGCTTTTAAAACATACAGAGTGAGATCGATCGTCTCTGTGTTTGTATATTGTATTAAAACTTTAGTAAAGATTACGTACTATGTTAAATATATATATATTTCGCAGAAAAATATAAACTCCCAAGAATTTTATTTGTGTGTGTGTGAGTAGGAGGAGCCTTCTTCAATTGTTTTACTTATGTATGCATGCTAAAAGATGGTCATGCAAATCATAAATGCAATGTTTTGTCGCATAAAATGCAAACCCACAAACAAACTGATGAAACAATCACATTATATTAAAAAGAATATTGACAATATAGGCCTAGTAAAGGTTGGTGATTCAAGATAAATAAGGTGAGAACTGAGAAACATGATATCTAGTGACGAATCTTATACACGTGTTTCAAAACAAAAATATTATCAACATTAGTACTAAAAAAGAATAAAGAACAAAGCCAAACAATGTAAACTTGACATAAATATGTTGTATAATGTATATCAGTAGTATATGTGCATTTAATTTTCCATAGCCAAGAGGAAATTAAGCAAGAAAAAGGATAGGGCGCACACCAGTATATAGCAGGTTACAGTTACAGGTATATAGGTCTGCTTCAAAGAAAGTTCTTATTCTTCTTTTCTTCTCCCTTCTAATGCCGGATATTAAAAACATATCTGTCTCTTTTTTACAATATTTAAATGTATCTTAAATATGTATGAGAAAGAGTCAGTTTTTTAGCAAACGATGTAACGAACTATAAAATTTCTATTAGAAAATAAGTTTCCTTTTTTCGCTTTCTTCCAAACTGAAGTAACTGAGAGTTCAGACTGCTGCGCCTCAGATAATTAATGCTCCTAGAATCTAAAGAATAATAATCAAGTAACAAAATAATAACACTGATCATATGATTGTATATGTAAGTAAACAGTGATCATATGATTTCATAATATTTTAGAAGATTTAAGTAATCTAACGGGCAACAAAAGGAATCCTCTGTCGACATTTTCCCGCCAAATTAGTACCCTTTTCCCTTTTTAATTGTTTTTTCTTTTGGTTTTTTAAATGGTTAGTTTGACTGAGAAAAGGTAACTCGACAAAGTGCATCTTAAGCAATTTGAAAATCCAGAAAACTAATTTCTCCTTAATTTTTTGCCACTAAACTATGACTCTGCTACAAATAAAATTCTTAATCATGCAGATGTTACAACTGTTAAATTACTAAATTTCAAGAGCTTTGTTATCTTGAAAGTTTTGGTTATAAATTTAAGTTTTTTTGTAAAGTACGTCCTTACCAAACCAAGTTCAGATATTTTTTAAGTCACTTTCTCTTTTTCAAGGCGATAGTAGGAATCAGACAAAAGAAGAAGAAGAAAGTGAAAACTTTAACAGAAAAAGAAGAAAGAAAGTGAAAAAGGTTGGTGATAGAAATAAATAAATTGATCAAAGTGAGTTCTAAAAGAAATTCTTCAGGTTTTGTCTCGATAGAAAATAAATAAATGAGAGTAAATAAAATAACAATAACAGAAATTGGGAAGAATCTATAAGAGTATAAGGAGTTGAAATGTGTGTTGAGAAGAGTGAGGAGGGGTGCAATTTGCTGACTTTAGTGACCGGCTATCACCAGTTATTATTGATTTTATTAGTATTATTCGTGACGTTTTAGATTTTGCTGCCTAGTATAGTAATAATGTAATATTATATCTCCACAGTCACGTGTCGATTTAGTTGATCAAATTCCATTTCTATTTCCAGTCAGTCGGCTTTGCATGCAATCTACAAAAATTAACAGAATTTACAAAACAAATGTATAGAGAAATCGAATATTCTTACTCATGTGTATATATTCACATAATTGCATCTACACTAATGCTCTCATGTAATCATATTCTATGTCTTGACCAAAAAAAGCTTTTGCCAATTTGTCTAGATCCAAATCACAATGTGGTGTTTGTGCTGAATCAGGGTATATATAGTAGCTTAATGAAACGGAAGCTAGTGCTGAAAAAACATTTATGGGTAGCTGAATAAATGGGTTGCTGAATAATTAGAACTCCAATATTTTATGTTTGTGTTTCTCATATTTGACGAGTATAGTATACAGTTATGTTCTTGATGAATTTCATGCTTGAAATCGTGTGCTAAGAAAGCACTAAATTTTAGTGACCATTACAAAACCGCGCGAGCTTAGCGAAACACTAGAGTAGACGCAAATGTTTTGTTTTTTGTTTTTTGATAAAATACAAAACGAAATGTTGTTATGCAGTTTAGTAAATTTAGGTATTACAATGCCACTTATTGGAATTATCGACTAAGCTCGAACAAATCGTTATATTAAGTGCTGTATATTGAACTTTTGCATTACACCAGTACTATAGTATCATTATCTATATAGGCGTTAGTTCATGTGAAAAAAACAAAAATGAGGCGATTTCAGCATGTGATGTATATATATATTACATAATTTAAAAACGAGATAAAGAATGTTTGTAAACATAATAATGTACACACGTAAATGAGGATACCGCTTATTCTTTCTTTATCTCATTTCGGAGTTGCTACTTGCTAGTCTTCTAGACCGTTCAAAAACTTTAAAAAGAAAATCATAGTTAAAATTTTTAGATTGGGAATGTTTTACAAAATAAAAGGGTTTAGTAAATAAACGCGTGCTCAAGGGAAAAGAAGAAAACAAAAGACGACTTCAGCGGCATGCAATGCAATCAAATTAATTCTTACTCCATTATGTTGTTGTTGCCAGTTTTAAATTTCCTAGACTTATAGACGACTTAAAGTGTTTGTTTTCTAAACATTTTCATAATATGATTATCAATTTTAAATAAATAATTATTTAAATGGTAATAAAAATGGGATGCCAATGGAGTATATCAAATTTGACAAATTTATCACCATTTTTCAATTGTTCATTTTTAACTAATTTATAAATACAAGTGAATAACACGAAAACCGGTGGAAATTTCTCGGGGGGCAAAAGAGAGAGAGGTTCACGGGAATCCAAAGGAAAGCTTTGGAGAGTTTCAATGGTGTGTAGTGTATGGTGGGAGGAATCGCCGGAAAAGTGCTCGTGTCGCCTCGAGATGTCCCTCCCTCTTTTAAAAATAAATATGTTTCTATATATCAACTTATCAAGTCTCAACTTTAGTCTTTCGCTATTTATTTTCAGTTTTGTTCTTGCAATTGTTTTGGAACTTTAAATATTGAAAACAATAGAGTTTATAGGGTTTGTCTTTGTATGAACATGATGTCGCATCATAGTTGTCGTAGGCTATTAGTTATGTCTATCTATTTTTGTGTCTACTACTATATTTGAATGATCCCCAAAAAAAATAATCTATGTTGCTAAGTTGACGTTTGTGTTTGATTTATTTTTAAGGTTTTTGTTTGCCCAAAATTAATTGTTGTGGGGATTGTATTTTGTAATCGATTTCATATACATTGTTCAATTATCGTTATATTGTAGAAAACTTTAGTGGAATGTTTACCAAGTGTGTGAAACTGTGGAAATGTGTTGTATAACTCAAAACACAATTTGGCAATACAAACGTTCGGAAAAAAATGTTTCACACTCGACAAATAAAACTTTTAGCATGAGAAGTGAGAACTAATCGTTTTTTTTTGTTAAGTGAACAATAATAAACACTTCAAATTAGCCATTCATATAATTGGACTTAGGTATATTTTGGGCCCAAATTGTCCACACGTTAGAGGTTCGCTTGGAGTCAACCCAGCTTTTTCTCAAGCCCACTATCTAATGCGCCCACATTAATTTTTCTTTATGGGATTATTCTTCTTAATATTTCTATCTGATCCCATAATAGATGATGAACAAGGTTCAGAGTTTTAAGATTTCAATTATAAGATATACATGTCAGTTTCGTGATAACCGAAGTCAAACAAAAAATATATAAAGGTTTTAACGCTTCTAACAATTGGCGAAGCAAAGTTCTTTGGCGTTCGGAAATTCTTTAATTCCCCAACATCTATCCTTGCCTTTTTTGGCGCAGCACCAACAATTCTTTTTAAAAAATGAACCAGCACAAACTTCTTTGGAACAATATGGTAGATAGATTTCGCTGATCGGTGCCTCTACTATCCCTTTAACCTCTATCCTTCCACCTACACATCGTTTTAAAGCACACAAACAAAATTTTCAAGATGAAAACAAAAAACAAAAACAAAGATTTCTGTATTGTAATTTATGAGAATAATCTATACGTACATTCATGCAGAGCGAAGAGGGGGAACATGACTATGCAGATTAGAGCTATATGTGATGATTTCATGGTTCGGATGACTCAAAAGACCGACTTGTGATTCTTGTTGTCTTGTTGGGTGGTTGTAAATTGTAAACACTAAACTTAATATATACATATAAAAGGTAGATAAATTCTCCATGTTACAAATTTTCTATAATATTTTCCATATTTCATACAACGACCAAATCTTTATATTCTCTTTTTAAAATTTCCATTTTCAAAATTAACAATTATAATTTGCTATTCTAACTGAATAATTTTTTTCAAATTCAACTTGTAATGACATCTAATACATTTCTACGTTGACCAAAAAAATACTTCAAATGGCATTGTTTAAAAGGTTTCTTAAAAAAATTGTTCAGTCAAAATTATTAATTAATACTAAAATATCAATTATTTTTATCATAAACACTTCAAAATGATTTTTGAAGTGTTTTTCTTGCATATCTTTCTCACTCTGGCCTTTAATGGAAATGAATATACAACTATTCAAGCAATTAACACCAATCAAAATTAATAAACTTCATTTGTTACGTTTCATGAGATTTTAGCTCAAAACCAATTGACAACATATGAGTTGATATATTTTATTTTAAAGTATATGATCGGTTGTAATATTACCCACTACATTGAATTTGTTGTTGTTTCTACTAGTGAGTATAATGACTAATCAGACACACTAAAACATATTACTATTACACACAGACTGTGGTCTGTGGGGTTGAATATGCATGCTTTCCCATTACAACCTTAGTGTTTCTTCACTTTGTTGTCTCCCCTAAATTGTGCCATTAACATATAAATATTTTATCTTAGCAATAAAGTTCAAGCTATCCTTCGTTTTCTCATATTTTTCGTAGATTGTTGTAGAAGAAATCATGGCCGACAGGCGTCATCATGGTATCGAGTTCTTTCTTTTTCTTCTTCTTGCCAATAAAATTTATAAAGGATATTCTTTTCTTACTTTGATAATGTGGGTGGAATCAGAAGACGAATGTGATTCATATAATGCCATTATCTCTTTTCTATCTTTCTTTAAGTTTCTGGTTTAACTTTTTTTCCGTGACCAAAAAGCTTTTCTTGTCATATAAGCACTTTTGGTAGGTTAGGTGGAAACTTTGAGTTGTCTTTTTGGAATTTGGAAAATACTATACTGAAACATTCAAGAATTCTTATTCTTGAATTATAGTCACAACTCATTTCATGGTGAAGAGCTTTAGCTTATTTGATATGAATTCGCAATGAGAATTGGTCTATAAATAAAAGCCCCAACATGTATCAATGCATATAAGAAACAAGTATGCATAATATGACTTTGATTAAGTGTACTATATATGTATCCATTTCAACAATTCACATATCTGATAAGTGATACTGATAACTACAAATCTATGACCCGAATATGAATTTATAGATAGATTTGAACACACCATATCCAATCTATATAAAAAAATGGTGCGTGGGGGTAATTATGCATCATAATTGAATACGAGGGGAAAGAAAAAAAGGAAGAGAAATAGCAGTGGCAAAAGCACAAGAATGTGCCCTAAAGTTGTAACTCATTTACAATTTTTATTAACCTCTCTCAATTATTCCAAAAGCACATCATTAGTATTTGTATGGTTCGTACGGTGACATCCCACGTGCCCCGACGCTCCTTCTCCCTAACATCTATTATAAAACGAAAGCGATTACGAAACCATACATAGAGAAATCAACATGAGAAAACAATAAAATGTCAAATATTTATAAAAAAATGTTAATTAGGTGGATAAGAACAAGAGAATCTTGCGTGTCTCGTGGACTTAATTGGTTGATTAATCTGATGTACGGAAGGATGCAATCTTGCATACTAGGAAGTTTCCATCTTCTATTTCTCTGTTTTTTCTTTAGATCTATTTGGATCTCAATTATAAAGTTTATAATAACGTTTCCTAGATTTATAAGATCTCTGGTTAGATATATGCGGATGACCAACTGAGCTCTGTACGTATGATGGATATATATTGACCTTGTGAATTGTTAAAATCAAACACTACAATTTTATTTGGCTGAAATCCCATCAAACTCTTTTAAAATCTTCTAAAATCTTTAAAATCACCTAAAATACAAAATCATTCAAAAAGCACCTAAAATCTTTAAAATCTCTTTTCCAATACACCCCCCTAAATGTAAGTGGTAAAACTGTGTTAGATTTATAGTTGTAGCCAGTAGTGCTATTTTAAGTTTCGAATAGGTTAATGCATAACATCTATACGTAGATTTGAATTCGAGTGTTACCAAACTATTCATAACATCTATGCATTAACCTATTCACAATATCTGCTACGATCTTGTTCTTTCAATTTAGAAGGCAATGCATAGTAAGAAAAGAAACTTACTCCATCACATATCAACTTGAAAATATGGTTCGTGAGTCAATAATTTCCCTTGAATGCTATCATGATTAATTAAGCAAGTACCGGATCTACCAACACCATCACCGATCATAAAAGCTCTTCTAAATTTATACAATTATTGGTTAGCTTAGTTAGGTTAGGTCTATCTAACTAGAAACATTTTTTTAATAAATTAGGAAATTACATCTAAGAAAAAGTTACATCCATCAACGTAAATAAATAACACTCTATGAAAGTGAGTTAGAAAACGTATATAGCAAAGAATAACTAACAGTTGGAAATAATTCACGCAAAATAATGAAAGTAGGTTAATAATTGCAAGAGATTAACACTTTGTAGACTTGCAGGAAATTAATACAGCTTTACATATAAAATTATAAATGTGGTGGTTGCGACTTGCGACTGTCCAGTTTGGCTTGTCGACACATTACACTCCATTGCATTATGATACCGCACGTGTTCCACTCCTTTAAATCATCATGGAGTATACTGAATTACCGTTATTCACTTCGATAACTAATATTTTTGATAGTTAGATGTTCAATTAATAAATTTACATTTCATTCGATATAACAATTTTTTTTTTTTTTTTTTTTGTGGTTTTACCTTGCTGCAAATTGATTTGTTTCAAACACAATCATGAGATAGTTCAATAAATAACTATATAGATCATGATATTTTGTAAAGAGCGAATAAGAATTACAGCATTAAAATTTAAAACCAAAAGAAAAAGAAAACAATTACAGCATTGCATATTGCATAATGCATAATGCATAATTAAAAAATAAATAAAGCGAAACCATGGAAATTAAGATATATATATATATACAAATGGACACACGGAGACAGAAACTCAACGTTACAGACCCACTCGTCTCCTTCCTTTTACCTCTCTCTCTTTCTCTCCTTCTCGATGGAGACACTGTCATCGTCATCCTCACTTTCACCGGCGATAAATGTCGACCTCGACAAAATCAGAGCTCTCAAACTCCTCGGAAAAGGCGCCACCGGAACAGTCTTCCTCGTCCACGACTCTGTTTCCGACCCCTCTGCTTCATCTCCATTTGCTCTGAAACTCGTCGACAAATCCTCCGCCTCTTCTCTCCGTCGTGCCAAGTGGGAAATTCAAATCCTCCGACGTCTCTCCGATGACCCAAACCCGAACCCGTTTCTCCCACGTCTCTTAGCTTCCTTCGAATCCCCTGAATTCTTCGCTTGGGCCATACCTTACTGCTCCGGCGGCGATCTTAACGTCCTCCGTCACCGTCAAAACGACGGCGTTTTTAGCTCCTCCGTTATTAAATTCTACTTGGCTGAGATCATCTGTGCGCTTGACCACCTTCATTCCATGGGGATCGCTTACAGAGACTTGAAACCAGAGAATATTCTCCTTCAAGAATCGGGTCACGTCACTTTAACCGATTTCGATCTCTCTTGTAATCTTAATAAACCCACCCGACCCGAATTCTATCTGTCCGACCCGGAACCGGAATCCAAGCACATCCGTAAAAGAAGTCTGAGATTTTTCCAGCAGCAGAAGAAGAAGACGAAATCCGCTCGGGTTAACCCGATTACCCGGCGGAGAATGAGTTTTTCCGGCGGCGAGCGGTCGAATTCATTCGTCGGAACTGACGAGTACATATCGCCGGAGGTAATTCGCGGCGACGGACATGATTTCGCCGTCGATTGGTGGGCTCTCGGAGTTTTAACGTATGAGATGATGTACGGTGTCACGCCGTTCAAGAGTAGAAGCAAAAAGGAAACTTTTCGTAGCGTGATGATGAAAGAACCAGAATTCGCCGGAAAACCGTCCGATCTAACCGATCTGATCCGTCGATTGCTGGTGAAAGATCCCATGAGGCGGTTAGGTTACCGGCGTGGGGCAGCGGAAATAAAGGAGCACGCTTTCTTCAGGGGAGTGAAGTGGGACCTGTTAACGGAGGTGTTGAGACCTCCGTTTATCCCGTTGAGAGATAACGGAGAGCCAACGGGAAATGTAACGGCAAATGGATTTGGTGTAAAAGAATATTTCGAGAAACTGAGAACGCCGCCGTTACCGTTACCGCACGAGTGTTCTGAAAACAATCGGTTTGTTGAATTCTGATTCACGCGTGGGAGAATCTAACATTTCTAATATTTTTAGATTTTCCTTTTTTTTTCTGTGTCGTTTTTTAGCTTTTCTGATTTTGATGTGTATAAAAAAGTAAATGTTAGAACGAAAATCAAGAAACCGGGATGTGATGAAAAATAATTTTCAACCAATATTGTTACAAATTATTGGTTGGCTTTTGCCACAATGTTATTACGTAATCTATTTTGTTGTCCCAATAGTATGTATTCGCGATATCTTGTCTACAGTGCGTAATATATAACTAAGAAAGATACTACAACAAAATTGTAAACAACTGTCGTGCATTAGAGAAAGTTATAAATCACTAATCCAATAACACATGTTTGAATCATAACTACACGGTCTAATTGTTTCGTAAAGCATGCCACTTGATAATTACTCAATGAACAATGTTTAAAGGTCGCTCTTTCTTAAACCGAATGAACATTTTTTTTGTTATTTAATAAGGATAGTGGTAATACACCTTGAAGTCAGTGATAATTCTATATATACGAAAACCTTGATTTCTTGATCGAAGTATAGGCTTCGAATGGTGACACAGATCAAAAAATGTAGATCAAACAGTAAATCCATATTAAGCGGAACAAATACAGATCATGATCTAGATACAGAACAAATGCATATCAAACATATGTAACAGATAAAATAAATCTAACAAATTTTATTTTTTCTTGAATTGTGAAACAAGATAAAAGTAATACAAATAAAATTCTATAATAAGCAAATACAGTTATATATGCAAGAAATATAATTATTATAATACATATATTATATTTGATTACAATATATATTCCCTAATAAATTTGCAAGTACCTTTTATTACTTTTCTCATATTATTTTATTATTATTAAGTAATTTCAATTACTTTCTCAGATTATTTACTTTATACTTTCAGTTACTTTCATATTTTTATGCTGATTTTTTAGTTATTTCAAAAGAAATCCAGATTTTCAAATAACTATTTCGGTTACTTACCATATATATTTGATGATAAAGTAAATGAATTGGTTCCGAATCGAAAGTACATCCAGTAAAACCCAAACTCGAAAAGAACTTAACCAAATTCGTTACAAAATTTATAATTAGCCAAAACCCAAAATATCCAATCAGAATTCGACCTAATAATCCGAACCCCATACTTAATACATACTGAAAATATTATAATCAAGTATTTTATTTGTCTATAGTAGATTTACAATTTTTTTTTATAATGTTTGCTATAATACCTCTTTCTCCATATCATTGATATAAATCTATAATACTAATGAATTCATTATAATAATTTATATATTATAAATATGACTGTTAACTAAATATAATTTTGAATTGATATTTTATAATATATTAAAGATATATAATTTCATTTGGGTATTTTAGTTATATAATATGTTAGTGATTTAAGAGATTTTAGAATGAAAATGCTTTAAATATTAATTATAATAGCACCTTTAGATAACAATTAATACTTAAATTAAGAGAGAAAAAAACAAAAAAAAGTTGATCTTGTACGTGATCATGTGGTTTTTTAACACATTTCTCCCTTTTGAATGCAGATCAAAAATTACAAAGGGTTTTGATTTGTATGCAGATCATTTATTATTTCTGCATTTGTTTCTGATTGTAATAAAACTGGTGATTAGCAATTAAATCCAGATCACTCTGCATTTATTTCCGACTGTCTCTCTCCTGTATTTGTTCGGTCACTCCATTCAAAATGAGAAAAGATAAAGAAAAGCCATGATGAGATGAAGTAATTGGGTTCTTAGTCATCACTAACACTTGATGGGATAGATGTTCGATCATATCTAAAAGTTGCTGACTTGTGTGCATGTTCATCTATACCTAGATAGTGACCAGTTTGTTAGCAATATGTAAAACAAAGAAAATATAAATGCTTGGGTCGCGTGATGACTATTCTAATCCCCAAATCAATCTCGCAGCTTTTAGGGGAAGTTTTTTCCCATCAGATATTTTTCATCAACGATGTTAAAATTACGTCGTCGGAGGATAATTTAACATATATGTCCATGTGTGGCTAGAATGGATCAATTATTTTATTTTGAAATATGGGCTAAAAATGTTTAGGCGCATATGAGCAAGTCACGGGGGAAGATGAACCTTGACGATAATAAGAACACACCTACAAGCTAAACCCTTTTCTACGGTTTTGCAAATGAGGTTGTACTATTTTCTAAGTTGTTCGGCCAAATTTGGATAGTAAGTGATATAAATATGTAACATCAAAATTTAAGAGCTAGGTTCTCTTAATTTGAGAGATAAAAACGAAATTTGGGAAACGCATCTATCAAACAAAGGTATACAATTTTAACCATAAAAATGAAGATATCTTTCAGAAAATATATATGTTTACATCAGGAATAATTGATCGACAAGAATTAATTAGAATAATTGAACCTTTTTTTCGGGGCTCACTTGATTATTTTGATTTTAAAGAGAACATCCACCATTGACTTGATACTTTTGAGTAGTGAGAGTGAGAGAAGACAAAAAGAGGAAGAAGAGAGAAGGGGACACAGGCTACTGACATTTGCAAGAAATGACAAAACAAATATTTGTTTTTGAGAAGAAATCCTTCAAAAATAATTAAATTTTAAAATAGAAGAATTAGAGGAAGCAAAGAAAGACAAAAAGGGTTTAATGCTTAGGAGATCACTTCACGTGTTGTGCTCTGCCAAACCTATGACAGCCCCAAGCCCCCCAAGTGCACTTGTCTTGCCAATTAAATAGTATTATTGTTATCTAAGAATGTATATTATTGTTTCCATTTTAGAGATAAATCAGTTTTCAATTGTTACATGACAAAATTACGCTTTCTTGCTTATATCGCATTTTCAAGATTGGAATAAACCATAAACATCTTCGATTACAAGCCAATACAGTGGGTCAAAAAGGGTAAACAAAAGATACATTTGCAGAGAAAACAGTCCACTCGAGATTTGATCTCTCTACGGCAATTCCCTCTTCTCTCTAGATACTGATCAGAAGAATGACTGTGAAGCAGAGAAGTTCCAGTGGTCATGCACACACTATGAGATGCTCCTTACATATTGGTCAAGTGCAGTGTTGAACAACTCCGACCTACACACCAACGAAACAAAATCAGGGTCCGCGAGTCTAATCGACGAAATAAGATGTGTATTCATGATTCAACCATGGCGGAATATCAGTGTGGATGCTTACTTGATTGGAGACCCTGGGCTGTAAATAGGATTTTTAACCACATACTCAACGTATAAACTGTAGATGTACTTCAGGGATTCACGTAAATCTCCAGTCTTTGGATGAGTCACCAAGATAATCTGCAACATAATAAAATCATCTTATGGTTTAAGCAATGTCTGTTTAGTATTGTAGTCAAACAACTCTCGAATCTTCACGTATAGCTAATATCTCATATTGAAGACTCCATCTATGTGTATGTATAACAATCAGAATGAATAAAAGGCAGCCAAATCTCAGTTTCTGCCAAAATGATCCACAATCTAATATGACCAACCAATAATCATCTCCTCAAAGCTTGTTCAAAATATAGCTCAGCTTGTTTTAGGTACACTAAGATTACGACTTTACGACTTTGGGATTAAATTTTTTACAGAACACAGCTCTTCCATTCGTTCAGAATCTCTAAAGAACTAGCCAGGTTCCGAATTATCTATACTTATCATACCAAAACTTAAAATTTGGGACATTTAAGAGCTAAGGAGCGAGCAATGAAGCTAACCTTAATACCAGAGGGAGTCTCCATGAAGCTAAGCTTGTAAGTGTTGGTACGGAAACTATGGAACGAGCATCCTTGTCCTGGCAATTGTGGAACCCCTAGATTCCCCTTATCCGCACTGCCAAATCAATCACTGAATTAGCCTCCACCACAAAACTACTGTCGATTAGAAAGCATTAGATCAAACAAATCAATCGCAATCATCAAATGATGTAAACTAGTTTCATAGATCCAATTCGAGCGAGATTGAAAATGGTCAAATCGATTAACGGATCTACGAGAGCGAAATGAAAGGAAAATGTGGAAAATCTAACTTGACGGGATCCATTTTGGCGGTGAGGGATTTGAGGGAGAAGAGAAGACCAAACATGAGCTTGTGATCTTGCTGAGGGTTGAGCGTATGAAGAGGCCGATTCCATTCTTTGTAGAGAAGACATATTCCGTTTCGGTTGAATACGTACATCATGTGCGCGTTGTTTCCACTCGCCGTTGGAACCGGCGGCGACGGACTTATCTCCGATCCACCGAAGAACTGCATTTTTCTTACGTCGTTCAAGGCGATTGACGAGAATCAGAGATGGAAGCTGAGATCAGATTCGAAGCAATGTTGACAACTTCGAATTCAGATCTTCTGTAATTTTCAGTCGATTGGGGAAACAGTGAAATACACAGTTCTCGTCTTTACTAATATGGGCCTTTTAATAACAAATCCATAAAAGAGTGTGCTCATAATGGGCCATATTTATATCTTATGAGTTCGTCGTGTTGGCTCTGTAACGAAGTTCAAAATGAGATGAATATCAGAAAACCGGAGCTGGTTTAATCAAGAACAATGGGTTAACTGGAATTGCAGCTCGTTCAGTCTGTTTAAATAATTTGTAATATCGGTTAAATTTGATTGAGTGTTAACTAAAGTTTTTTTTTTTTTTTTTTTTTTCTGTAAGCAGTTGACAGAAAGCTTTGATCTTTTTTTTTTTCCGCTAATATGAAGTTTGAGTTTTTTTAGAATAACATAACTCAATAATGCTACCATGGCAAAAAGAAAGAGAAAAAAACCATGGTAACAAACGCTTATAAAGCCCATTTTATAAAAACACTAAAGAGAACCAGACAATATCAAAACAACCAAGACGACATTAAGCTTTTAAAGCTGTGATCTTCTTAAGAGATCGATTGCTTTTCTAACATTTGGTGTGTGCATTTTTTGTGAAGACGCATGAGCGAGATGGTTCCTCATCCAAGATCTCTGTTAAGGCACATGACACAAGTTCACAAACCCAACAAGATAACTAAAATAAAACATTACAATCCCATGAAATTAGCTCATGTAATTAAGTTCTTAGGCTGTATACATATAAAATGTGTTTGAGAACATAATTTTTCTTCCTTAAAGGTGTTAAGAGGAACATTATTGTAAACCAATCTACAAAACTCATAATAATAATATTTTTCGTCATTTTTCTATGGTTTTTTTTAGTGTTTTTATGTTTTTGTGATTCAAAAATGTTTGGTTTACAAAAGGATTTATTTGTTAAGATTCAATGGTCCCAGCGGGGCTCGAACCCGCGACCTTCGGCTCATAAGACCAACGCTCTAACCAACTGAGCTACGGGACCATGTTGAAAATACTTTTTCAAGTCGATTTGTGTAAAAATAATTAAAATTGAGAAACAAGCAAGGCGACTTTATAGAGTTGATCAGATTTTGAGATACGCAATACCACACTTGTATAATCTTGTACACCTCACTTTTCTAAACTTTTGTTAATTAATGATACTTCTAAAGCCACTGATTAATCAAATGCACAATAAGTTTTTAAGAAAGAGGGAGTAAAGGTGTGAAAAAGGAGAAAAACCTAAAAAGACTTTCAAATGCATTTTTGAAATAAATCTAAGAAAGTGAGAAAGATTCTAAATTGGTGGCTTACTATTTCTAGGAAGAGGATCTTCACGCCTAAGTTCCACGTGAGATTGTGCTTCTCTGTTGTATCCCACCTCGATTCTCACATTCTCAAACCTTATCTTATATTTATGGATATTGTTTTCTTTGTTCCAAAGTAACGAGTACTTTCTTGACACCAAAATAGTTTTTAAGGATATATATATTGTGCTCGGTGACTCTACAATAAGTTACTGAATTCATAGAGGCATAGAGCTACTTATATGAAAGATTGAAAGATATCAGTTACTTCTTGGTTTTGATATAAATCATAAAACTTGACATTTGTATTTTTTTTTTTTTTTTTTCTGCTTGGCTACTTTGTATTTATTTTCTTGGCTTCAAAGACATAAATTTGAAACTAAATTAACTAAGAACATATCATTAGGTTATCCGATCGATCGAGTATGCTGATGTAATAGTCAATGTTACAAAGATCAAGTCCATTCGAGTTTATTTTTTCCAAAACACTCAATGCGACATTTTTACTGTGGTGAGTCGTGACTAATGACATTTGAATTTGGATATGAATCAGTATTTGTATGTACTCTTTTTAATTCGTAGATGAATAATATGTGTTCTTTTAATACTATACAGAAACGTAAGCACATTACGTGTCCTATTTTATATGCAAAGGTACATACGTGTTTAAGCGTGAATAGTTGGATTTAGTCGCTTGAAAGGTTCCCTAAAATTTGGAGCCCTAGATTGGCAACTCAACACCTGTCTGATTCTCCAACTATTTTCCGTTTTTATTTTCATTTTCCGATTTAATCACAATATTCTTCTAGTTTGTTTTTCTTTTAAGTTGTCCGTCATTTCAATATGCGTCATATGTCCTTTTTCTCAGCCATTTTTATAGCTTTAAGTCAACAGCTTTAAATCCCTTAATAATACAGTCGTCATTTTATTAAAGTATTGCTCTTATATCTATCTCTGTTTTTGAAAGTTCTGTATCATGTCAATAATTGCGGAGTTAAAAATCATTAGTTAATGAAAAAGAAGATAAAGTCCAAAATCACTAAAAGCTGCTAGATTTCTTTTCGCAAAACAAGAAAATTATTGAATAGACTAGACCATTATTGACCGATACATCGATTGCAATTCGAAAGAAAACGGAAAACAAAAAAAGCATACTGCAAAACAGGGACTCTCGATTTTAAGGACAACCTAGAAACAGTTTACTTCATTTTTTTGTATAATCGGACAACAATATGAACACCTTATATGTTTTCCAAAAAAAAAAAATATGAACACCTTATAACAAATTTTATCCGATTGTACAGAAAACACAAAATTGATATGCACACTATTTTTTTTTTTGAGAAAGAAAAATGATTTTTTACTGCTATATAGTAATACGAAAATGATACTACAAAACAATAAAATAAGTGTGGTCCCCACTGGCCCATACGTGTCAACGTCGGGGGTTCCCATTCGTAATATTCAGACATGACAAAGGGTACTTTTGTCTAAACGTAAATAAATCCCAATCTCTACCTGCCTTCTGTTGTTTTCTCTTCCTCTCCTCTTCTCTCTCACATAAGCTTCCCTCACGTTCTCTTTCTCCTCTTTTCTTTTTCTTCGCATTTACTGTTTTTATTTTATTTAATACATATATTATATAACCTCAGAGATCTCTCGCCGGGAAAATAAATCTCCCGGCGAATCAGCGAAACTTCCCGGTGTCATCTATTTTTCCAAACAGAGAAAATAACACAGCAGGAGAAGAAGAAGTCTCGAGCTACTAAGATGGAGTCAGAATTTCAGCAACATCACTTCCATCTCCACGATCATCAACACCAGAGACCGAGAAACTCGGGACTGATTCGGTACCAGTCCGCGCCGAGTTCTTATTTCTCGAGCTTCGGAGACAGAGAATCGATCGAGGACTTCTTAGATCGACCGACTAGTCCCGAGACGGAGCGAATCTTATCCGGCTTCTTACAAACCACCGACACAAGCAACAACGTCGATAGCTTCCTCCACCATCCTTTCTCTAGGCAGAACAGTGGTGGGACGACGGAGAAGAAGCCTCTGGAGGTGAAAACAGAGGAGGTGATTGATATTCCGATGGAGGTCGTCGTCGGTGATGATGTTGTTGGTGGCGTTGTGGCTCCAGAATCAACCGGATATGCTTCGGTTGTGCGGAGTTTAGGTCAGAGTAAAAGACCGAGAGAGAAAGATGATCGGACTCCGGCGAATAATCTCGCTCGACATAATAGCTCCCCCGCCGGATTGTTTTCCTCCATTGATGTCGAAACAGGTTCGAAAAATCTTTTACTTATTTTTAGAAAGTAATTTCAAATAATTTCCTTATCTGGTAACTTTTTGAGAATATGCCTCCGATTTGATAGGACTAAAAACACTGAAAAGTCTCTGTAGATTTTGGATTCAATAATTAGCAATTAATTAGTATACAAAATTTTGGATATTTGGTTTCTCGAAATTTAATATCTTTAAGCAATTTTTGGTGTTTCTTGGAAAATGGCAGCTTATGCAGCTGTAATGAAGAGTATGGGAGGGTTTGGAGGAAGTAATGTGATGAACACAACCAATATTGAAGCTTCGTCACTTACTCCTAGAAGCAAGCTCTCTCGTACAGCTTCAAGACCGATGAGTCCGATCTCTGAGGTCGATGTCAAACCGGGTTTCTCGTCAAGATTGCCTCCTCGAACACTCTCTGGTGGGTTTAACCGTTCGTTTGGGAATGAAGGCTCTGCTTCCTCCAAGCTTACATCACTTGCAAGGACTCAATCTGGAGGTCTAGATCAGTACAAAACCAAGGTACAGTATGACCTTTTTCTGTGATTTTTCCAAATCTTGTTTGAAAGCAAGTTGTGATGATGGTTGCTGGAATGAATAGGATGAAGATTCAGGAAGTAGACGTCCTCCTTTGGCGCATCACATGAGTTTGCCCAAGTCTTTATCAGATATTGAACAGTTACTCTCAGATTCTATTCCTTGTAAGATCAGAGCCAAGCGTGGTTGTGCTACTCATCCTCGAAGCATCGCTGAGAGAGTAAAGATCCTTCTCTTACTATTATGCTCAGTGAAATATACATTCATGTCTCTTAACATTATAGATGTTTTCTTGTGGAATAGGTGAGGAGAACCAAGATCAGTGAAAGAATGAGGAAGCTGCAAGATCTTGTTCCGAACATGGACACGGTGAAATCGATCATCCTCTCTCTATCTCGTTTCCTTTTTTTCTTGCGGCTTTCATGTTATTTTGGTCAATGTGTTTATAATCTTGAATTGATATGCAGCAAACAAACACAGCAGATATGTTGGATCTTGCGGTTCAGTACATTAAGGACCTGCAAGACCAAGTTAAGGTAATGTTCTCACTTGTAGTTTACACTAATCTCTCTAAAGTTGTCTTTATTGATCTTTGGTTTTTGGTTTGTCAGGCGCTCGAAGAGACTCGGGCAAGATGTAGATGCTCCAATGCGTAAGAACTAGAAGTCTTGAAGTATGTGCGTGTTCGTGCCAGGGAGTGACTTGTGCATAGAAAGTATCTGTTCGGCGTATGGAGATAGTGGAAGGTAGCGAAGTAGTGGAAGGTAGCGAAGTAGAGAAGAGAGATCATGAACAGAGCTGAATTTGGTGGATGGATTTGTCAAAAGGGTTTTGTAAAGTTGGAACCTTTTTTGATCGGAGAAAAGATGAAGAAGAAGAAGGGGAAAGTAAGTTTGTGTTATGGTTCGAACTTCGAAGCTATCAAATGTTGTTCTTACACCCAAAAAAAATATATGAAAAAAGCACAAGAGAAGTGATGTACTATGTTGAGAAGCTTCTTTTATTGCAACTCAAGAATAATTCAGGGTAAAAATTAATTATTTTTCCTTTTTATTTAGAACTTAGTACCATCAACAACAACCATCACGTATTTGGTTCTTTGCCAAAAAAGGATAAGGCAATTTCATAAATCTTGAAAAAATAGAATATGAGTATATGACCATTATTGATTCTCTACAATGGTAAGAGTACACTATTCTTCCACAAATCTTTCTTCTCATCATTTTTCTTTGTTACTGCTTCACCCACTGAGAAATATGTACACATCTTTTGCTACGCATTACAATAGTTTTGAAAGAGATGGTTACATGTGGATTCATAAATCTTTCGATAATGTAGGATCTAATTATTTTTGTTATTGTAAATATTGACACATAAACATGGTGTATGTTTAAAAATTTAGACAAAGTCTGTGATAGTTATTTTGAGTCGACCCTACAAAGCAGATTATAACAGACTCCATAAGTCTTGTCCAAAAGAAAAGATAAAATAAAATCAAACAAAAAAGATGGGCAAAATCTTGCCTGCATTATAGTTAGGGACCATGTCTTGTTGTTTTCTTTCTTTTGCTCTTTTGGGGAGTCATGTGAAGGTGCACTTAGTTGTGGGGGTGACACGTGACAAGATGCTATAATTGTTTTCTTCTTAAGGTTACAAGTGTTAATCATTAGCTAATAGCCTAATACCAAAAAGGTTTGTTAGGTGAAAAGGTCTTTAGCGATAATGCGCATGGTTAATACGTGGTGTTTTAATATGCTCAAGTCATGTCATGTCCATTATCAAATTTATCACTCACGCTTTTACGATTTTTTATTTTATTTTTCGGGATGAAATCAATTGTATTCGGCTTGAACTAAAAAAATAGCTGATTTAAGGATGAATTCAGATTTAACATTTTATCAGAAACACCACAACATGATGAAATTGTAGAACTATTTATTTATTCTTACTAAATTAAACGGGGATATTATCAACATATCATCAAGTAATACAGTAGAAACTCTATAAATTAATATTCGATAAATTAATAACTCGATAAATCAATAAAATTGTGTGGTCTCAAATTAAGTTTTTGATCCAGTAATCTCTCGATAAATTAATATTTCGTTAAATTAATAAAATATCTTATGCTCGACATTATTAATTTATAAAGTTTCTACTGTACATTGATTTAGGCATTGTAGATAAATAGATTATTTGCTTGAAATACACATAACTACGTACAGATTGAGCTTAGGATTTTTAACCATGTTGTTCAAAAAAAAAAGGATTTTTAACCATAAGTAGACTGATGATCGTATCTTGTCTTTCTATGGCATACAAGATGCGGTTGAAGGGAGACAGTCATTCATATCAACAAACTATATATAGATGGTAGATTTTCTTTGTAGAAATTTGTTTCCATGTATCAACTAAGTCATAATATTAATGAGATTGGCATTAAAATGAGGATATTCTCTCAAAACAATGAGATTGACATTACTTAAATAGAGATATACAATACAAATCTACCTTTTTAGTTTTTCCAAGAAAGATACCAAAATCTCTTACCAAATGTGGAACCATATAGTAAATGCAAAATCATATAAATAAATCTCTAACTATCTATGATCAGTACATGATCAGGTGAGAAAAATATATATACATACATACACCATCCTGTTGATCAACAAAGTGGTGGAGACACAGTTTGAGGTAAAATGAGTCGTTCTGAACTCATATTGTTGCTTTTATGTCTTGTGGGTTTGTCGATAATGATAGATTTCCTATATTTTCTAGCTCGATTGATTATCGTCGATGAATCTTCTTTGCTATGCAACAACAATAACTGAATCTATCGTCTTCTTTTTCTTACATTTCTTATATATTTTTAGATTGAATCTAATAGTCTTAAAGTGGGTATTCGGTGTCACCAGATAAATCTCATCCATTATGTTCTAATGAAATCCGATTCACAAAATTTAATGTGACTGATTCGATTCGTAGTGAGAGAATTTATACTCAGAAAATCGAATCACACCATGTTTTGTTGCCGACTTGATACCATTATGATTAGGGCTTCCATTTAACCTAGAGCCATCTCAAACCATATTTGAAGGCGTTGTGGATTTATTTATTTATAATTAGGTGTTCCAAAGTACGTACATAATATTAAAAGCAAATTATGTGCTAGTGTTCTAGTGCTTCATTCGAATGTTAGCTAGTTTCGTCGGATGCTTTCTGAATTTAGTGATCTTTGTGTATTGATTTTGTTTTTCTTCTTGTTTATAGGAAGTTACTATGGAGTTTAATAAGATGGCAATGCATGGCAACGGAGCTTTCTTCATTTCTGACTCAGACTCAACCTCGGAGGATGATGAGCTTGTTGATGTGGACGAGCTTGAGAAGAGAATATGGAGGCAAGAAGCACGCCTACGACGTCTAAAGGAACAAAGAAAGACTAAAGAAAGAGTTGGTGAGCAAGCGATGATGAGTACGGAGATGAAGAAAACGTGTAGAGAGCAAGATGCGATTACGGAAGAAATGTATAAGATGATGGAGTTCTATAAAGCTCAAGGGTTCGTTTACGGAATCGTTCCCGAGAACGGGAAGCCGGTGATGATGAGTGCTTCTGATAATCTTCAAGAATGGTGGAAAGACGAGGTCAGGTTTGATCTTAACGGTCCAATCGCTATAGCAGAACACAAAGAATCGGAGAATATGATGAATCTTGCGAGTAACATCCAAGGTAACGATGCTGCAAACGAGCTAGGTCCGAGATCGCTGCGAGAACTTCAAGATCCGACTCTCGGATGGCTTTTATCATTATTGATGCGACATTGTGATCCTCCACAGAGACAGACAGTTTCCTTTTGAGAAAGGAGTTAGACCACCATGGTGGCCTACAGGGCAAGAGCATTGGTGGCCACAAGATCAAGAACAAGGTCTCGCGCCGCCTTATAAGAAGCCTCATGATTTGAATAAGAGGTGGAAGATTTGTGTGCTGACTTCAGTTATCAAGCATTTGTCTCCTGGCAAAGCCCGCAAGATTGTTAGTGAATCCAAGAAGTTGCGGAAGAAGATGGCTGCCACAGAATGGGACATTTGGTTTAACATTGTTAACCAAGAAGAGAACTCATTAAATCTTGAGACAATGTTGAATCTTTCAAACTTTGAGATGGATCAAACGCAGATGATGGGGAAGAGGAAGCCGGAGGAGAGCTATCTAATGGACAATGAAATCAACGTTGGATTTCAAAACATGAGTTCAAGAAGAGACAATAACCAACCGGTTTGGCCAAACCGAGACAGTCTTTTGGCATTTGGAGGTTATGAAAACGGGCAGGAGATGGTCCCCGAGTTCATGTCTATGTACGATGGAAACATGAGCAACCAAACTTGTTCAGTGATGGGAAATCAAAGCGTGAATCTTCTTCAGCCAATAGCTCAGAATCATCAAGAACAAATGCATGTTGCTCAGAAAGCAGCAGCAAAACCTAGGGTTCTTTACAAATGAGTTTGCCAATTAATGCTTTCATTACTTTTTTTCTTTTGGTGTAATGCTTTCATTACTTGTTCTAGTTCTTTACTCAAACTTTATTTATTTTTACTAGTTCAATTAAATTACTGTCTACTTTATTTAATTCTAAAAGCTTATAGCAAAAATTCTCATAACGATTAGCCTTTAAAAAAAAATCCAACTCTTCTTAGTTTTGTTTTATCTTTAACAAAATAAAAACAAATGTTTTGATAGTACTTTTCCCCAAAATCCTTTGGTAATTCGCCGTAAGTTATATTTTTGAAATTTAATATTCTGCTAGTAATTCCCATTTTTTTAGAGTTTTTACTTTTATAGAAAAAAGTTAGCATTTAATTTCCCTTGGGCCTAATTTTCGGCGAGCACGATAAATTAGCTTTAATTATTTATTCTGGGCTCGGCGGGAAAATAATCGAGTTTTCTCTTCCTTCATTTTTCCCTCAAAATCTCAAAATCCCCAAATTTTGGCTGCCGTTAGGGTTTTCTATTTCTCACCACTTCTTCTTCTTCCTTCGCTTCTAATTTTCTCATTGGTGGATAATTGTGAAATTCATCATGAGGAGGACGGTGAAGCGAGAATCGGTAGCAGCCGGCGGAGGCAGTGGGAAGAGAGAATCCGGCGAGTCGGAGGGATTCAGGTCCGTGAAGAAGGAGAAGGATAAGCAGCAGAATAAGGGCGTAGCTGATTCATCTGTGCGAATCGATGAGCCGCCGACTCAGGAGGAAGAAATGGGAATCTCTGATCGGAGGGTTCTCAGATCTCAGTATCTCGCTCTAATGAACAAAATCAGCGGTATACACTGACGCTTTTCACTCACTCTCTTAATTCCCTTCTTTATTAAATTGAATTCGCCTAATTCAATTTCAAATTTCGTTTGTTTGTTTGTTCTGCAGATTCTAAAGACGATTTGACGAATGTTGATTCTGACAAATTCTCTCGAATTTTCACTGAATTTGAGAGCCTCCACCAGAAAGGTAACCACAATGCTTTAACATGGTGGAATTGTATAGGTCCTTTAGTGTCGAATGATGAAAATGCAAATGTTCTTTGTTTCAGTGTCTTTAGTTTCCAATGAAAAGGCCAATTCTGTTTTTGCTGAAAAGACATTCCTTTTTGGTTTACAATTTCCGTGCAGTGCAGAAGCCTAGGGAGCAAATCGCAGATGCAGAAGCGTTTCTGGATATCGCAAATACGTTGATGTCATCGGTCAAGTCTCAGTCTGCTAGTGGGGTTTCTCCGGCTGAGTTTGTTAATGCTTTGATCAAAGGGTTTGGTCAGAGTTCTTTAGAGATTGATTCTGATGAGACTGCCCAAGCATCTATAAATTGGAAGGACCTTGGGCTTGCCGTCTGCTCTACAGCTTTGGTATCATGTGGTTGTTCCACAATGTGAGTTTTGATTCATTGAACTGCTTTGCTACAGCTTAGCATTCATGTTTTAAACTTAGGTTTGTTCGTGTGATTCTTGCGACTAGGTTGGGACCTATGGACACTGAGCTGAAGGAAAGGAAAAAGGCAGTCTACAGAAAACGCACAAAGCCTGGTGAAGGCGCTCGTCCAGACGAGGTAAGAAGTGTTTTGCGCTCGTCATATTGCAATATTGAACTGATATGTAGTATAGCTGGTCCCATATTCCTTTCTAGATTGCACATATGTTGTATAGTAGCTTTGTATCTCAAGCTTGATCAGTAAAGTTTATGTGAAATTGGAGTCTCTCGCCTGTTGATTGATTTGAATGGTTCCTCTGTGAAGTATGATGCAATGCTTCTTGTGGAACTTGTCGGTTGTTATGTAGTTTGGATTTAGATGAGAAGCCAAAGAGCTGATTTGAGTACTTTTTTGTGACCAACAGGTAGATGATACACAATCGGAAGAGAAAACAGATACAGACAAGAATATGGCGATAATGTTTAACATCTTAAGGCAAAAGAAGCGTGTAAGGCTTGAGAGTTTGGTGCTCAATAGAAGATCATTTGCACAGACCGTAGAGAATTTGTTCGCATTATCTTTCTTGGCCAAAGACGGACGAATCGAGATCATTGTCGACAAGAGTGGTTCTCATTTCGCCTGTAAGATCACATTACCATCCTCTAATATCTGATTTTGATATTTTTGGTTCGTCTCACTTATATATCTTTGTCTACAGTGCCGAGAAACGCACCCGCTGCAAACCTGGTGATGTCGGGAGAAGTCGTTTACAACCATTTTGTGTTTAGATTTGATTTCAAAGATTGGAAGGTAAAAACATAGCATTGCACTCTTGGTTGGTATACTATTGCCTGAAGATATCTGATTGTTGTGGTAAATGATATATGTCAACAGCTGATGTGTGAAATGGTGCCAATGGGAGAAGAGCAAATGCCACACCGAGAAAGTTCAATCGCTTCATCATCTTGTCCATCTGCTTCAGCAGCAGACTTCACACAAGACTCACAGACGACGCCGATAAGAAAGCTATCGAGAAACAGAGGTTTGGTTGTACAAGAAGATACCGTTGTAGAAGATTCTCCTGTCTCCGAGGGCGATGGACCTCGAAGGAGATGTAAGCGGAGACTCTCTTGAGCAGAAGTAAGTCTCATTTGTACGAGGTATATAGAGAGTAGAGAGCTTTGAAAAACCTCTTGTTGGTGTTTCAGTTTGGTGACATTAACTTAATGTCTTCTTTAGGTTTTGTTTTGTTCATGGTAGGCGTTTAGCAATCTTAAGTTTGGCTTTTCTTCTTCGTTTGTCTGCTCAAGAGAGACATTAATCTCATTAATGTTAGATATCAAAAATCTTCAAAGCACCATGTTTGTAAAACAATAGACTATGTAGTAATACAAAGCAAAACAAAAAACTCTAATTAAGTTTCTAAGAAAATGAAAAAAAATCCCTATTGTTGGATCATAACACCAAACAGCTTAAACCCTCCTTTCTTCTCCTCTGATTTGGTTTCCTCACCTTCTAGCTTCATTTCTTCATCAGAACTCTCATGAACCATCTTCTTGTTTACTTCATCTGGAACCACGAAAGCCTCGTTGCCTGAGAAGTAATGAACATCGATCATCAAGAAGTTCCTGCTTTGACCCTCTAATGTCTTGACATTGCTAGGGACATCACAAGTGTAAAACACAATAACATCCTTCTCCTTGAGATTCTTCTCCTTGACGAAACCATTCCATCCTCTGGTGAAGACAAAGCTCTGGCTACTTCTCCAGTAACAATACCTAAACTTCCACTGTCTCATCGCCTTGTCGTAAAACACAAGCTCCACATCTTCCACAGCATCTCCCTTCTCGCTCTCTTCTCTCTCTTTTGGATCGTCGTTAATGTAAGGCAGATACTTCACCGCATACTTCTTAGGTATCACAAGCCTGTTCAGCTTCCCAACATCGCTCGGCGTCAATGTCTTCTCGAAAAGCTGCGTGCACGAGAAGCACTTTTTCGACTCTTCATCTCTCCGGCTCTGCTTCGAACCGGCGATGTTGATGCTGGCGACCATCTCAGATCGGATCCTGAGGTACTCTCTGAACTTGTGTTGGTAAGAACCGTCTCTGATCATGTTCAACACATCTTCCGTCGTGTGGTTCACTTGAAAGTCAGGCTCGTGGACGGTGAAGTCAGACCAAGGGAAGTTCCGGTGAGAGTTAGCGTCAAAGCTCCGGAGCTTGATGGATGCGCTATCGTAAGCCGCGGCGGCTTCAGCGGCGGCTTTGAAAGTACCGAGCCAGATCCTTCGGTGGTCTGCGTATATCTGAGCTCCCCAATGACCGTTCTGTTGCTGAACCACACCTTTGTATTTCGCCGCCGCCGTGTTGGACAAGGCAAGTTTTGTGGCTGTATCAACAACAGTAGGTTGCATGCGTTTCATGACACCTGAAGTCTCTGTGGTTTTTGTCTCGTCGATATCCATTGCTAAAGAAGCAAAACAAAAATCAAGAGACAGACGGAGAAAAAGAGACAAGAGACAGAGATTATCGGAAGAATAAAAGCAAAAAATAAAAAAAGAGAGAGTATTTGAAGCAGAGATATGAGGGAGTAAATCCTGGAAAATCAGTATTGTGTTTCTCTGTTGTATCGTTAGTAATGTTACAGTTTCCATTTCCTGTTCTTGTTTCTAAAGGAAAAAATGGGAATTTGACAGAGTGGAATCAGTTAATGGTAAGTTTTGTTTCTGATAAAAGCTGTTAAATGGTAAGTTTCCTTCCTGATGAGATTTGTTTCTATTCATATAAGATTTGCTAATATATTCCTTGAGGACTAAGACAAGCAGGAGAAGAAATAAAATATTCATTGTTAGAACTTCTTTTATGTTCCCCTGCGAGTTTTGGTCTTAATTTAGACATTACTAGCGAAACTTATATCATCATCCTCTATGTCATGTGGTTTCTTGTTTTTGTTTTCTGGTTTTTTAACTGACAACACATCAAAAAAAAAAAAAAAAAACAATGATCAGGGAAATTTAACAATCAACTTCCATTGTTGTAAAACATTTGACAGTTTCTTTACAGAAATATTTTGTTATATTCAAATGAGATTTGAGTACTAAAGAACAATCATTTGTTCTGATAACTGTAAATCTCCTGAAACGACGCAGCTACATTTCCCGGATGTGCACGAAGATTATGTTATCAAATCCTCGACTTATCCTCATCTTCTCATCTGTATAGCTACAAAACATTAAAGTAAGAAGAATTTCTTTTATTAGCACTAGCAATTTAATGCAATGTAGACCAAAAAGAAGATAAGAGTGATCTTTACAGAATTTGAAGATCGAGAATGTTGGTCAATTCTAACGGATATCCAAATGGACCGCCTATAATTGCTGAGTCATTCATCTTCAGTTCATAAGTACTGTCTCCTGATTTCCTGAAGATCATTAAACCAAATCAAGAAACAAGATCACAAGAAAATGTAAAAGTAGCAAAATGACTAAAATACAAAGAGAGTCTTACAAGAATCTGCCTTTCATGGAGAATCTAAACGCCGGAAGGATATTAACTTCAAACTTTATCCTTCCATCTTTCTCAATGATCTGAATCAAATCAACAATTTTCCTAAACAAAACAACAAAATGTAATCCTAATTCTACTTTAGACATCTAATAAAAGTGTTGACCTGTCTTCCCATAAGACCATTTGCTGCATTTTCAAGCCAACTATCTGTAAACATCTGCAGAATCTAAACGCCGGAAGGATATTAACTTCAAACTTTATCCTTCCATCTTTCTCAATGATCTGAATCAAATCAACAATTTTCCTAAACAAAACAACAAAATGTAATCCTAATTCTACTTTAGACATCTAATAAAAGTGTTGACCTGTCTTCCCATAAGACCATTTGCTGCATTTTCAAGCCAACTATCTGTAAACATCTGCAACACAAAACGCACTTATTCAAACAAATAAAATTGTTTTTGTTTGAGACAAAAGGTGAAGTTATCAGAGAACTCACCTGTGAACTCCAAATCATTTGCCAGCTTCCCTCTAAAAGCTCATAACCATCATCATCTTCAGCGGAATTAGAATTCTTGGCAAGAAACTCATCGATAGCCTCTGCTACTCCTTTATCTTGAGATATGGTGGCTAACAGTTTCTGCCTAGGAACGGTTTCTTTCTGAAGAACAAACGTTGTTCCCTGCGCTACAGATACATCTTCTTATGGATTACAAAACCACTAACAAAGCTTTAGCTTTCTTTATAAGAATCAAGAAACTCATTTGTACCTTGTTTCCTCTTGAAATCCTAAGGTTTCCTGAAGGAGACAGATAAGTAGTGTCTAACCAACCTTTTGCTTCATCACCAAGAAGTCTAAAAGGAACTGGATATGGAACTTTGAAAGGAAGAAACTTTATATCGAAAGCCGCTCTATCGAAACGAAACAAAACCCTTTTCCCATCTTTGATCGACGCAACTGCCTGTTAAATGGAACCAAACAAGTATCAAAACTCTCTCAATCTTTTGATGCAAAGACTTGAGAGAAGAATGCTTACCTCAACTTTCAGCTCTCCAATGAAGTCCGAGAATTTAACAATGTTTGAAACACGAGGATCATTGTTTGTTGTCTTCAAGTATACATCTTGAAACACTGTGAACACATCTACTCCTGTAAATGTTCTCTGCAGAAGAACACATTTGTTCTTCATAAGAAGATGGAATGTCAAATGATGATGAATTGTTTGACAAGAAACTGACCTGGATTGGAGATGCAGTTCCAGGTCTTGTGGTGAACATTAATTGCCAACGACCTTCGATTAACTCAGAATCTGTCTAAACATTTTGAATTTCCCCCAAAAGAAAGACAAAATGAGCAAAGAACAGAACAAAAACAGAGTATTTGTAATTTTAAAGATGAAAGGGTTTCACAAGAAAACATTCATACAGGATTTGGAATGCCCTCTAAACCTTCAAGAACTTTCACAGCAGATTCCACATCCTACAACAGAAATGTCTCAATTCAAATATACATAAATCAAGGAAAAAAATCAGAAACATGCAACAAATTTTTTGTTTTCATACATTGAGCTGTTTAGGAGAAGCGGATTTGCCACGGCCTTGAATTCCGATCAAAGCGTCAATGAGTTTCATCTCAGCATCGTTGAAAGACGACTGCTGTGTCTGGTCAGTGACAGTAGAGGAAGACGAACAACTGATTCGCAGCGTTCTGCAATTTCTTGATGAATCTAGTCTCTTGTTCGTTGTGTTAAGAAACAGATGTGATCTCCGAGAAGACAACGAAAGAGAAATCGGAGATGACGGGCATGGACATAGACACGGTGTCGTCGACGACATCTCTACGGTGTAGAATCTAAGAGACGCCATTGTTGCTCTCTTAGTGAAAGCTTTTGTTGTATTGAATGGTTAAAGCTTTCATTTTTATTGTGTGGTGTACAACAAATAACATATCTTGGAAAAAATGAAATTAGTGGAAGTAAAATTTTCTCAATTTAATTAATCATTTCCTCATAAACCCTTCACAAACTGCAAAACCAAAAGCATGAATCTTTGTTCTGATTTCTCAAAGTTAAGATCTTTAACAAAAGGAAGAAGCTTTGTGTGACTATAAACAACAAAATCTATGGACTTGAGAAGATTGAATTTGTCTCAGAAAGAATTAGCAACAAGAATAGCTTGTCTACATCTTGCTCTAGCTTGTTCAATCCTCTCGCTAAGAGTCTCTTCTTTCACAGAAGCTTTAACCATAGCCAAATCCATCTCCATCAATCTCAAAACCCTGAAAAGCTCAGTCACCATTCTCTCTTCAACTTTCCCTTCATCTCTCAAAACCTCAGCTTCTTCTCTCGCTCTCTCCGCAACGATCTCTCCAGCTTTAGCTAAAAGCTCCTTAGACCCAAACTCTCTCGCCATCAAGCTTTCGAATTTCTCTAAGAAGTCCATTATCACATACCCTTTGGGTTTCTCCAAGTTTATCTCTTTCGTTCTCTTCCAACCGATCTCGAAATTCGGAGGCTCGGGCTTCACGATCCCTCTCTGTTTTCTGTCGCGCACGATCTCCGATCTTCTCCGTTTCTCGATGGGGAATTTCTCGGCGCTCGTCGTGTTGATCGATTCAGGTGCAGGTGTGAGGTCGAGAAACTGATCTTTTGGCTCTGGATTCGATGAACACTTGGTTGCGAAATTGCTTGTTCGGCGACTGTTCTGTACACCGAAGCTATGTGTTCTGGGGAATGCGGCTTGCAAATTCGTCGAAGAAGAGAGAGATTGAAGAATAAGTGTGGGAGCCATTGGTCTTGAGCTTAAAATGTTTCTGGAGATTGGAGGGAGAAAGATAAGGCCTTCTCTGCTGTTACGATCGTGCCGTTTAAATGTTTCGGATACACATGTTACGTCGTTTTTGCTACTTTGTTTGGAGATGTATATTTATTTTTAATTTTTCAGGAATATTTTGAGAATCTGTACTCAACTGTCATCAAGATCAAGCAAGCATGGCAACCAACCAAAGGCAAATGGTTTGGGCTCAGCGAATCAAAAGCAGTTTCATGATAACACAATGGGCCAACAAACAGAGAAGGAGATCAAAACAGTGTAAAGCTTTCAAATAACAAAATGGAGGCAAAAGAACCAAAGACTCTGTCTGCCACAGCAAGTTCATGTGCAAATTTGAGTCAATATAATAAATCTATGGATTTAAATAGATTAATTAATCCTTTTCAATAAGAGTAAATATTGGAAAGCATCTAAGAATTAACAAAAATGGAAAACCAGAAAATCAAATCTTAATAATATTCCATCAAAAACAATTGACAAATCCAATCAACTAATATTATTGCTGTCGACCAAAACAATAAAATAATTCTACTCCATCGTTATTTAAGTCCGTCCAGAGTTCCAAACACAAACTTCACACAGCAAGGACGTTCCCACTCGGCGTTTTCTTGCGTAGAAACAAGCATGGACTATTCTTTGAGAAGCACACGATTATTAATTGACAAGCACACGCCAACGTTCCTAGGCCATTGATTACCTGTCGTCTCATACAC
Source organism: Microthlaspi erraticum (assembly GCA_902728155.2). Lineage (NCBI taxonomy): Eukaryota > Viridiplantae > Streptophyta > Magnoliopsida > Brassicales > Brassicaceae > Microthlaspi > Microthlaspi erraticum. Next base: position 1,799,648 of record CACVBM020001385.1, on the reverse strand, counting down.
AAACCAAAATAAGAAACACACACACAAAAAACAATCAAATCTCTAATGGAAAACCAATAAAGTCTTAGAGGAAAATGAAAAATGCTTACAAGGAGGTAGATGTCAATTTTGTAAATCAAAGAATAAGCGGTCCAAATTCCAACGTTGATGAAGTTAACCAACGATAACCAAAACGGCATGTACCTAGCTGGATCCGGCCCCATTATTTTTGTCTATTGATTCACGCACAAGAAAATTAATTGATCAAAACTAAACTTATAAACATTTAGGTTATTTATCTATCAATTCAATTAGAAAGAAAAATACAAAAAAACTCACCAAGGCAAGTGAACCATGCATAAGAATGGAGTAGACGTTGCAAACAACACCTATGAATGGACGTCTAGCAGAAAAAGGTTCAAGCCACCAGAGAGTAAAACAAGAGAGCACAAACAACAAGCCAATTTCAATCGTAACCACGCCAGTGACGTCCGTCTGCATAAGCATCATTCTTTTTTTTTATAGTTTCAAATTCGGGTGGCCGATTAGGATTAACTCACAATCAACATAAACATCATCAAGATCAGTGTACATTAATATGTATGAGATGGATGGAACATACACGTCGCTTACAGTCACAGTAGATAAAAAAGACGACCACGTAGATAACTTCGATTACCAAACAGACACCATTACTGGTGCTAACGAGAATGCTATCCTTTTGAACAAGTGGGAGACCATACAATACCCACATGCTACATTTCATCACCATCGCTACATGACGATGTTGTGGAAAACCCTCCACTGTTTTCTTCTTGTAAAGCTCTATAAACCTTGGCCTACATGTATATAGAAATGTGCATATTTTTACGACTACCTAGCTTTAATAATATTTATACAAATCTGTGGAAAACAGATCTTTGAAACCTTTAATAAAAAAAATGAAAAGAGATTACATGTATGAGATGGAGATAAAAAAGGATAACACATTGCCTGCATCAAGACAGAAAAAAACTTGTTGTTAACATGCCGCTAGCTATGACGATATTGTGCTAATTAAATCTCTCTCTTAATCATAACATGCTTATGCAGATATGTTATGTTTATATAGTAAACGGGCTGATCGAGATAAAATACGATAAACATTGATTTATAGTGACGGTTTACATAGACATCCACCATTTAGAGCTCAACTCAAAAATTATGTGGACTATCAAGACCCCGCAAATTCATATAAATTGATTAACTAGGGGCATATTTACAGAGTAAAGTTTTATTGATCTGCCTCTGGTTAATCAGTTTATATGAATTTGGTAACTATTTGGTGAAATGTTCAATGCCTCGCTTGTTTTTTATTTATTTTTTATTATATTTTTGTTCTTTGTTTGCCACAACTTAATTATTATTGTTTTCCAAGTTTCTTTCCTTTATGTAAATCTTCATTATCTTAAATTAAATATTTATATATATATATATAATTTGAAAAGATATTGAAGTCACTGTAAACATCTAAGTTGAATAGAAATATTAAAATCGTTTATAATCTTTTGTATGAAGATTCTGTAAAGTTGTGAACTCATTTTGATTCATGAAATTTTACTGACGAAAAATCCCCGAAAAAAAACCACATATAACAATTTAATGTACCCATTACCCAATTAAATGCCCATTCAAGATTTAAGTTAGTTACAAACTTACGTGTACAACAAACACATCATCTTCTTCGTTTAGGGTTTGTGAACTACCGCTGAAGAGGATTAATTACAGATCTACAGAACAGTTTTAAGCGTCTAAGCCATCGAATCTGACTAAATCACTACACCAGTTTTAAATCTTTAACGTTCCCGAGAAGTCACTAGCTATTTTCTAATTTATCCGGCTCCATCAACCGACTACCGTACCCGCCTTTCTCAAGACATCTACAGGACGTTTCTGTTACGTACCGGAGACGTGAGACGACTCTAACTAGAAGCCCCCGTGCTTACTAATTTACACACATATTTTTTTGTATAAGAGAGAGAGGGAAGCAGATTGTACCAATAATTCCGATGATTGTACGGATTTCTTTCGCGTTCATTCTGAAATAGATGAAGAGAGACATTTGATGGGTGGAGCAAGACGAAGAGAGTGGTTGGGGATTTTTTGCGTGTGTATATATAATGGAGAGAGAGTACACGTTTCAATTTCAAGTAGCCAATATTTTCTTTGAGATTTTTCTTGTTGGGCATGTTTTATTTTATTTTATCTTATTTTTGTAAATCCAAAATTTTTGTTTGTAGCTATCTATGCCTATATGTATATTTTTTTTCTTTTTTCTTTTTTTTGATAAAGAAGTATATGTAGTTATGTATACGTATTTTTCTTATTTTAGTTGAAAAATACTATAATATCTAGTATCAAATCAAGCTGTTACTAGGTGATTACCTAAAATGTTTAAATTTATATTTTGTTCCATGGTTAATAGATTCTTAAAATTTTTGACGGTAGTTGGATTTATCACAAAGTGAAAGTGAAAAACCGGAATATACACAAGATCCTAAATTTAAATTAAAAAAAAAAAACATATAGCAAAACCCACGGTTGAGTTGATGACTACTCGATTTCGTGCAATCCAAATTATCATAAAATATAAATATTAGATACCCTAATTATTATTAGCCTCTTTTAAATAGTCGTGCTAAAGTTTTCGTCACTACAGTTACGCCATTACTGTCTTCTCCTTTCTATCTTTCCCACTAATATTTCTGTTGTTTTGATATTTATCTTTGCCTACAAGGTAACTCAATTCTGAAATTATTTACGTATGAAATTTTAGAGTTGTACACAAGAATTAAGAACTCATTTAATTTTTTAAGTTTTCAAAATAAAGCATGTTTTGTCATCAATTTCAAAACCACTCAACCAATGAAAAAACAATATGCACAATTAATAAAGTAAAAAGCATCAAAAACACATTTAATTTTGCATAAAAAGTCTGAAAACACCTTATATTATGAAACAAAAAAAGTCTTAAACCTCCTATATTTTGAAACAGAAGGAGTATTTGCCATTCTCATGTTACATATGGAAACATTGATCTCTACTTAGTGGTATGCTTTTCTCTTCTTTTTTATATCTCTCATTCAGAAGCAGGTCAAGTATTATTTTTTTTCAATCTGTATTTTATTTGTTTAATTTCCAGGGTCTCTTGCTGCACTAATCTCCCTGCATAGATTTTTGTTTTTTTTCTCCTTTTTAAAAAAATTCTGCAGTTGACAGTGGCATTTTTATATCCTATCTGTTTGGTTTTGAAAATCCAGACGTGCAAGCTACGATAAAGGTTCTTGACAATTGGACGAATTTCCCAGGTGTTGTGATTTTAAGTTAAAGTGATTAACAATATACATATCTATTTTTCCTATGACTATTTCTACTTTTTGTTTGTCAAAAAGATTACTTAATTTATATCTGTATTTATCCTTGATGAAGACAATGGAGTTCGTGATGGTACGGATCGATGGTGACAGATATGTACGGATAGAGGAGGACGAAGGTTATAATGATAAGGATGATGAAGACTATCTATTACCTTTATAAAAGATCTATAAGGCAACAGCAAGGATATGTTCGTGTTACTAACCTGTCATAATTGAGTTTTGAAATAGATTTTAGTGTAGTATTGGCTCTCTGGGAGTCTGATATAGTTATCTACGGGAAAGACATGGAGGAAGTTCATACAAATGTTATATTTTCAATACGAGAGATCATTGGACTTTTGATCAATATTTTTGTGCAACTTTTGAACTTCCACGATTGTTATCTGTTGGGAAACAAAAGGATACTGAACTATACATATGCTTGAGTAAATGGTTTAGACAATGAGAAAAAGAGATTAAACATTAGTTACAAGAAATATCATTACGAAACTGCAGCTGCCTACCTCTATTGTGTTAAGCATAGGACTGGTCCAAACTGAATTCGTTATGTAGTATGTACTAATCGGATGGCTAAAGAGGGCCAAGGTTTGATCAATTAGGCGAGATTAATCGGAGAATGATTTTATTTATTACTAGGGGTGATCCGCGAAAGCGCGGATTATCTTTAGATATAAATTTCGTGTGTTTAAACATAAAAATAGTAATTAAATAAAATTAAGGTATGCATAATTCTTATCTCGTTTCATTAAATAAATATTAGGGTTTCACATAATTTTGGTATTGTTCCGTCTCGTCTTGTTTCTTTCCATCTCATTACGCCTTGTTCCTTCCGCACTGTTCCATTTATTCTCATCCCATTTTTCCTTATCCCATTAATTTTCTTTCCGTTCTGCCTCATCCTATTTCTTTCCCTCTTTGTTCCTCCCCGTTCTATTCATTCACATACCATTTTTCCATGTCACATTTATTTTCTTTTTGTTCTTCTTCGTCCTATTTCTTCATGTGTCGTTCCACCTCGTCCCATTCTTTCCCATCCCATTTTGCCACGTCTCATTCATTTTCTTTCCATTCCTTCCCGTCATGTTTCTTCCCTTCTCGTTCCGCCCTGTCTCATTCTGCACCGTCCCATTCATTATCATCCCATGTTCCCTCATCCCATTCATTTTCTTTCCGTTATGCTTTGTCATATTTATTCCCGTCTCGTTCCTCTCCGTCATATTCACTCACATACCATTTTGCATCGTCCCGTTCATTTTCTTTCTACTATGCCTCGTCCTGTTTCTTCCCGTCTCGTTACGCGTCGTCCCCTTCTTTCCTATCCCGTTTTGCCTCGTCCTATTCATTTTCTTTCAGTGACTTGTCCTGTTTTTTCCGTCTCGTTCTGCCTCGTCCTATTCATTCTCATCCCATTTTGTCTTCTCTCATTCATTTCCTCTCTGTTATGTCTCGTCTTGTTTCTTCTCGTCAATTCATTACCATCCAGTTTTGCGTCATCCCGTTCATTTTCTTATTTTTTATATATTTATTAAACTATTAAAATCAATTTGAGAAAACTAAAATTATTAAATAAGAACTGTTTACATTAATATATAAATTATTTTCTTTTACAAAATGACTTTTCAAATTTTATTCAAATCTATTAATTTAATAAATAATAATTATTATTGATTAAATTATATAAATATAATAAATTGTAGGTATTAAAAGTTTCTTGAAAAAGTAATGCTAATGTGACAACTTCTCAGATAGCCATTTTGCTGACGTGTCATATTCAGAAGAGAGCAAACTGTGTTTTATATATATACTAAAGTTTGACCCGCGCCTTGCACGGGTGATATTTTCTCAATTTGATTTTATTAAAAGATGTCTATTTACATACAATTTTAGGAACATAGAGTGTTAGACAATTAAAAAAATGTCAATTTACATTAGACGAAATTTTGAGTGATGCATATTTTTTTAGCCTGGTTTGATTTTTGTCATCGTTTACAGTGTGGTAATCTAACATTTGCTTTAACAACAGTTTCTCCCTTTCCGAACCCACATATATATTAAATTTTAATACATTTAAAATAATTTTATATTTTGATAAATATAAAATGGCATATATATTTTATGTTTTTATCAATTTTAAATAACTAAAATAATTTAACTTATATGATAAGTTATTAGAATTTATTACGTTTAAAATTTTGATCAAACCAAAATATTAAAAAATACGATTTAATTATTTAATTCAATTAAAGAATCAAATTAAATCGAATAAAAGAAATTTTAAAGATTTCCAAACATGGTAAATTTTTCTTTCCTATTTGTGATTATGGTTGATCATTATTTGGATCCTATTTTATAATAGGTTTTTGAACTATTATCCCAAAATATAATCATGTGGGACATTTAACATTTTTAGAGATTTGCTTCATTTTTAAAAATTCAAACCATAGCATATGTAGAAAAAAACTAATTTTCTTTTTTTAAATATTTTGATGTGATGATATAATTTATTCTTGAAAGTAAAGCTAAACAAAAATGATAGATGAATAAATTAATTTTTAAACAATTAATATAATACAATTGAATAAAACTTTCCATATTTTACTGATTGATTGACTAATAAATAAATTTTCGTCATTACCAAATAAGGAAACTGAAAGAAAATAATTTTCATTAATAATTATTTTTCTGACTAAATTAATCATATATATTTCATTCTCTAACCAAATATGAATGGCATAACATGTAATTAGTCTAGTAATGTTTGTCTTAATTAAAACTAACCTTGAAAGTGAACCTGGTGTTGACACATCAGCATGACATTTCTGTTAATAACACATGAGACAAAGGTTTATTTTATAGTGTTTTCTCTTTTAATATATTAGGGATATTTTTATTTTATCCATATACATGATATATAAATATTATACAAAAACAGTTAACTAAATATTAAAAGTATGACAATATTCACATCCTAAAAAATTCTAAAAAATATATCTTAGATGGTTTCCGGGGACTTTTAGTGATAATTATCTCGAATCTGGTGGATTTCGATGATTAAATTCGGTCTTAATTTTGAATTTGTTTTTGTCTAATCGAATTTTTGGAATCCATCCTATTTGAATTTGATTTCAGTAGAAATCTTCGGAGATTGCTATAGGTTATTGATTTTGATTTTTTTTTTCATTAGAAATCCTTGGACTCGCGAGACATACAAATATACCATATGTACTTCATGCTCTTCGCTCTATGATCAGAAAACCCAAGTTTACATTGTTATGTTGTTTCTAAACATATTACCAAGAATACAAGATACTGGAGGGCTCATGCTCTCCACCTAACATATTTACTATGTAAGGAAAACCTGGTTAGTTAGCTTCTGCTCTTAGTTATACACGTTTCATGTTCTGTTTTTGTTTAGTTAGCAAATTTAGGCTTCTCCATTATACTATTTCAGGTGAACGATGCGCGATTGATCAAGAGTTGGTAAGCTTTCCTTAATTACTATTGACAATTGTGATACCATTTTACTTATTTAGTATAGGAACTATATAATGTCTGATGAGCAGTATTCATTTCAAACTGGTACTTTAAAGTTTTCAAAGGTTCATTGTATTGAACAAGACCGAAGGCATGAACTTCTTTCAGAATAAGTAAAAGCTTTTTTATTGATCAGATGATATTTTTTTGCTCCAAAAGTTACATCATTTAGTACATAATTGATAAAAAGGTACCCATTCAAAGAATAAAAAGTTAAAAAACTACTCAATTTACAAAGGGAACGATGCGCGAGGAAAATTAGTTCCCTATTCTAGAGGAGACTTATTCATTCGGCCAATAACGTATACTGATATCAGATATTACTGTGAGGAAAAGCACATTCGATCCTTTCTAATGAGGCTATCAAAATTCCAAATAACCAGTCTGCTCGAGAGTTGGCTAATAAAAGCAAGAACTGTCTTTTTTTTTTTTTTTTGGTCAACCAAAGCAAGAACTGTCTAGCGTCAAAACATAATGAAGTTATGTTTACTGTATATATTTTCTGAGCGGTTAACCAAGCTTGAAACAAGGTACATTAACTTGAACTTTACATTTTGTTTAGCAGCTTATTAAAAAAATGAAACAAATAATTTCAAAAAATAATCATTAAAGTTAGTAGATAATATAATACTATACTGTGTGGTTGAGCTGCGTAAAATAAAGAGAGACGAAAGTGTTTCATGCGCTTGGTACTCTAATTTTTTCTTCCAGTTACATGGGAAAAAGAGAAAAAGAAAAATATATTTACACCATTAATTTTAATAGAAAATCATTAAAAGTAGCATTTTACAGTTAGAAATTCAAACATATTAAACACATGTTACAGTTAAATTCCTCAAAATTCTGTATGGAATAATCAAATGGAAAAGATCTTTATTACTTAATCTAATTAAACTTCAACAAGATAGCAATTGCTTTTTGGAAAGTTAAAAGCATATCCAATGGAGGAGTTTCTCATGAAGTTATGAAAGAGTGAGAGTTTCTCAAAACAGAACTTTTGAGAATCCCTTGAGAAATCCAAAAGATATGTGTATGACTTTTATTGATTGGTTCAAATGTTTTTATATGATTAAAATTTAATTGTAAAACTCAAATTATATTAAAATGTGATTATTTTTTGAGAAACTACAAACAATCTCCATCCATGGTTCTTAAGGAGTTTATACAAACATATTTTTAAAATATGTAATAATATAATATTGTATGAGATTCTTAAAATTAAGAAATTAAAGTAACTCTCCAAAGTTTTCATAAACAAGATAATTTAGAACCCTCTCTTTATTTTTAAAAACTCCATAATTACTGTATTTGTTAATATTTCTTTTACTTCAATATTACTCGAAAGTAGGTGCTCTAACATTTACACGTCTGGAAAGAAAGGCAATTTTAACCCGAGATCGCTAGCTTCGCGCTCTCAATAGGAAATCAATATTATTTGGTCGCTAGATTAAAGAACGTGACACGACTTTCTGGCTTTGGATGCTTGATGTTTCATGGAGAAGGGTCTGGGGTTTAAGGGTGATGGTCTCTAGATCTTACAGGTTTCTTTTTCTATCTTCTCTCTCTCTTTTCTGTTTTTTTTTCACTCTCTAAAGCTACAGGTTATTATTACTTTCGGTTTAAGTCTCTCCTCTATTTGATAAAGTAAGTACGAGCTAGAGAAAAATCGTATATATTATTGATTTATAAAAGGTACTCCATTTTTTCTTCCAATCACATGGAATATATATATATATATATATAACATATTTATAACATTTTACTACAAACTTTTACTCCTTTTTTTCTTAGTTGAACCGAGAGTAAGGAAAAATTAACATTACAACTTTTAAAGTTCTTCAGTTTACTCTATCGCGCGTACTCTATTTTTTTTTTTCCTTCTCTGTTACTCTGTCTCTACATGGATTACTTTTTACCTTTATTACTCCAAAGTGTTACCATATGTTCAGAAAAAGGGTTAAGTACACGGTACTTAACTAGTCACATGACTGAGGAACATCAATAGGTCACGATCTGTAAGTTTTTATTAATGCCATAAAACAAAACCTTCAATGGCATGCTTTCATCTTACATGTAAAAGACCAATAAAGTTTGTCTTTAGTCGACAGTAAATCAGATACATTCCATATATAGTTTCATTATTTTTTATATTCTTGTGGCGACACTGAAATAACTGGTTAGTTGTGGGAACAAGACCAACAACAACATATAAACTAATTTAACATACGCAAACTCAACAAAAAATATAGTTCATAAGTACAAGCTAGAATGATGCACCTACACAACAATGTAACAAAATCCTAAACGAATATGAAAAACACTCTTTAAGTGGGCAATTTATTTTCTTGTTACGTAACTTACATGTAAACTCTTGTAGTTATAACCTTTATTGAGTATATTAACTAGTCATCTCTCAACTGGTAAAATGCACACAAACAAACCTTTTCTAGGGGTTTATGTATACAGTGCACAACTTAACGCTACGTCTAGATTTATTAATTATCTAACGCTACGTTTATTGATTGTCTACGTTTAATATTTCTTAATCCAGGAGAAGAAATGTGTTGCGAAAGCTGGCTGCAAAGTAAGGAATATAAGTTTTATGTTTGATACTTAGTTAATTAGTCTTTTTTTTTTTGTTGTTAAAGCTTAGTTAATTAGTCTTACACATCCATACTCGATCGTCTAGCGAGTATGCTAACTGTAGTTTTATTAATTTGTTCGTAAAGTTTGCATAAATACATCCTCTCTACTTTCTAGATCTCTGTGTTTTTAAGCACTATAAATGTATTCTTCTGTACTCGCAAACTTTTCTGACTTTTAATTAGTCTTGTTTGGCAAAATATTTCCATTTTTGCATGCATAAGTTTCATATTTTGCATAATTTATCTTCATTGCACTGCGATTCTTTACCTAAACTTCTGACGGTGGACGTTCATCGCCCATAGGAAGGATAGTAAGAATTGTTAAAGTAACGTTTGATGAAATAAATCGAATAAAAAAAAAATCGAATAGTGGTGTTGACCCTAAAGAAAAAAAAAACGAGTAATACTATCATTCTCTCTCTAGGGACAAATTGTCTATGTTTTTTGGTAGCTAGATTAAAAAAGTGACACGTTCTTTTGGCTTTTGATGCTTGATGTATCTTTCATGGAAAAGGGTCTGGGGTTTAAGGGTGATGTTCTCTAGATCTTACAGGTTTCTTTTTCTATCTTCTCTCTCTCTCTCTCTCTCTCTCTCTCTCTCTCTCTCTCTCTCTCTCTCTCTCTCTCTCTCTTTTTTCGCCCTCCAGAGCTATAGGTTATTATTACCGCTTAAATCTCCACGATTGATAAGAAAGAAGAAAAAAAAAAAGAAGCTAGAATGATGCACCTACATAATCATGTAATAAAATCTAAAACGAATACGAAAAACACACTTTAAGTGGGAAATATACATGTATCGTAACTTACATGCTGAACTCTATATATAGTTATAACCTCTATCGAGTTAGTAGTTAGACATCTCAACTGGTAAAAGCACAAAAAAACCTAAACACCGTTTTTTTTTTAATGTAGCTATGCGCCTAATGGAGTTACGTGACTACTTCATGTATATCCTACTCTATTTTTTACTATATTACTTTCTCAGAAAAAGGGTTACGTACAAGGTGCTTGGTTAGTCACATGCTGGGGAACATCAATAGGTCACGATCTGTAAGTTTTTATAATTAATGCCACAATACAAAACCTTCAATCGCATGGCTTTCGTATTACATGTATAAGGCCAATAAAGTTTTGTCTTTGATCGACAGTAAATCAGAAATATTCCTTATATAGTTTCGTTTTTTTATATTTGTGTGGTCCACACTTAAATAACGTAATTCAGTTGTGGGAGCAAGACCAACAACAACAATAAAAAATCCTATGATACACATGTTCGAAGACCACCAGAAAAGTACTACGTGAAAAAGAAAAAAAAAAATATATCTTCCAAACTTCATAAATCCTTGTGCTCTTATCTGATTGGACAAAAAAAGAGTAAGGGAAATAATAGTATACTATTTTCCAGCTATAAATATAAGACTAAACCATCCCCTCTCCTCCTACCATCTTATTTATCTTCTCACTTTCTCCTCTCTTCCATCGTATCTCTCTTTCTCAAGCTTTTACTTATAAAATGTCTCTCTATTTCAGAATTTTTTTGACTCGAATGCCAATTATTGAGTGTGTTTTACATTTTCTAGATGGAATAGAGCATTTTGTGAGGAAGTATACAAACATGATATATTTTCATTGGGGCATGCTATGTTTCCAAGCTTTTATAGCTTGTGGAGGTAGCATAGCTTGTGCAATTCAGATCCAAAATAAACCATTTAAGGGACCTCTCACGGCACCCATTTTAGTATTTGGAGCTCTTATGATTGTTTCATGTCTTTTATTTGTAGTTGGGTTTTATAGGTCTATGAAATCTTTTTATAAGATTTGGGTTGATAGATATTTTTGTTTGCATATCATCATAAAAGTGGCCGGTTCTATTGCAGTTCTTAAAGGTTTTGTAGCCCTTTCAAATATTGTTGAAAAGGACAAACATTTAAATGGTTGGGCATTAGGTTTTTTTCTATCTTGTCAAGTTGTTATAACCACTGTGGCTAAATTATATGGTAGAGAAGATGCATTTGGCGCTGCAGATAGTCTAACAGCAATTTCTGTCATGATTTTTGTTAACTATGATAACACTAAACTCAGTAATGGCATTTGGGCAGTTTTTTACGGGGTCGTTTTTATTTTGGGTATTTTCAAAGGGTCTGAAATCGCTTTAAAAGGAAAGGTCTGTGGAAAGCCCGCTGATGAAGATGAGGAACCTGAAATCCTTACTAAACCTACTCTTCTTAAAAAAAGACGACATGGGGAAATTTGGAGACTGCCTCTTAATGCTACACTAGTTGTAGGAGGCTCTGGTCAGATGGAGTTGACCTACGTGTGAGAGCGAGAGAGCTTTTCCTTTAGTATGTTTTTTTTCTTTTTGTTGTTGTTCTGTATTGTCTGTTTTTAATTAATGCATTTTTGTTGTTTTTTAATTATCAACCAGTTGTAATGCTCAGTGGAGTCTTTTCTCCTAAATATAATATTTCTGGTCTTTCTAAAATTCTAGTAATTTAAAAAAAAATAAAACATACGAAATCCGAAAATAATCAGCTTGTGAAAATGAAAAACCGATCAAAATTAAAGATTGACTCTTTAGTTTCCTCTAATATATTAATGTACGAAAATATACATGTCTTTTTCTAGGTGTATTATGCATGCCACATCTTACCATGTAGTATGGATCAGATGGGTCGGTGGTGGAACCCATAAAATTTCTCATTAAATATATAAAATACAAAAAAATCTTACAGTGTCCTCTTTAAACCTCTGAGCAAATGATGACCTCTATTTTTCATTTATTAAAAGGCAAAGGCGTTACTTAAGGTTTCCATTTTTTGGGATATCAATTAATTGTTACGCTAGATTCTATTCTTCTGATCGTAAAAGTTTGAGAAATTATGAAATGATTAAGTTTAGTCAAGTTAATAAAACATCTCAAGACCTAGCTAGATGTTTAGTACTCCAGATTGAGAAAAGAAGCGAAGAAAAAACTAAAGGGCAAAACGTTGGCCGGCCAAGAGCAGCGGCGGGGACGTGTTTTTTTGGAGGAGAGAAGCGAGAGTGAAGATACGGCGAGATGATATAATCGAAAGCCCTATGATCCATCTACTATGGTAAAGTTAATACATTTTAAGACCTTGACTAATACTATAATTTATGTAAATAAGCAGTAAATAATGGTACGATATTTTTTTGACACATTTGGTTCGGTTATACTCTAAGTCTAAGTGAATTAGTTATAATTTAAGTTTTCTTGGAGTACGTACAATAATACTATACGTACGAATGATAGTGTACGAATTTTAATCAAAGAAATACTTTCCGAATGATCCAAAAAAACAAAAGGTCTGGTTAAATTTCCCCATAAATCTGTGGATTTTTTTTTTTTTTTAAGTGTACGTGTTACAGACTTACAGGGTAGTGCTTAATTGTCATACCAGTCTTACGTATTTTTGTTTGATCAAAATTATCAGTCTTATTCTTACGTATTGTGTGTTACGTATTTTAGATTGTGCTAATAGATTGCTCTAATATTTTTTTTTTCTGTTCAAGATATTAAAATTTGAGACAACGAATAATTAAAATAAAGAGAAAAGGACATCTAATATGTATGAGATTGCTCTATAAAACATATTACTTAGGTGGTATACCGTATACAATGGACCTTTTAACAAAAAAAAGGGTGGTATACAGTGCACGACTTAACGCTCCGTTTATTTATTAATTATCTAAGGTATATTTCTTAATCCAGGATAAGAAATGTGTTGCGAAAGCTGGCTGCAAAGTATAAGTTTGATGTTTGATACTTAGTTAATTAGTCTTACACATCCATACTTGATCGTCTAGCGAGTATGCTAACTGTAGTTTTATTAATTTGTTCGCAAAGTTTGCATAAATACGTCCTCTCTAATATCTATGTGTTTTTAAGCATTATAAATGTATTCTTCTCTTCTCGCAAACTTTTAATTAGTCTTGTTTGGCAAAATATTTCCATTTTTGTTAAATGGATATGGCTAGAGAAGTGCTACAAACATGATAAAGTTATAAAGTGTTTGTTTTCTGTTAAGAATGTCCTTTACTGAGTTTGTTGAATGCAAGATATACAGAAATGAGCGGTTAGTTGTAGGCTTGAGACAGCCTACTCTTGCTGGTATGAAGTTCCACTTGAGCCACAAATGGAGGTCTAGGCTATTGCGATCATATCGTGGATAACATTGTGCTCATCACAAGTCCTGTCAAAATTAGATATTCAGTTTGGGAGCAGCAAAGTGATGAGGTTGACATGATGCAGCATGAGGTCTCTAAACTAGAGAAACTAAACTTGGACATAAAGCAGAGTATCAGCACCGTGTTGGCTGAATTTTTGAGACGCATAGTTATAGTGTTTTTTTGCAGAGTTACACTTAGCTTTCCAAGAGACTCATACATATCATAGTTGTTTAATTATGCTGAAGCAGTGGTCTTTGCAATTTGTGTTTCAACAGAGGAAACAAGGAACTGGGAAACCGTTGTTCTTACATAGAGAGCTACAACAGATCTGGTTTATCTTTTGAATAATCGGCTTGTTCAAATCAACAAAAATATGTCACATGCTCTAAGTAGACAAGTCCCAGTTCTGCTCTTCTTAAGGTTGAATGGTTAATGCTGCAACACATGAGTTTCCACACTCAATGGAAAACATTTCAATACATTCTCATGATCATCAAACGGGTTTCCTAACGATGCATCAAATTCTGCTAGACAGGAAGAATTTATTGTAGTTGAGAAGTTACTTGGAGACAATTCTCTTATTACATGGCTGGTTCTGAAGCTTGAATTGAGGTTCATTCTGAAGCTGGGTTTTAGACACAGTACGACGATTTGGTTCAGCTCAGGACTGAACGTCAAGGCTCCTCAGGTCTGGACTACTTCACTTGCTTGATTACTATACGGAACCAAGTCTTACAATGTGATTGTGAATCTGGTCATATAGTTCTGGAACACTCTCTGTTGCTGATTTCGTCAATGGTTTTCATCACACTGCAACTGCTGTTATTGTTCTGCAGTTATGCCTCTTTCTCAAGACAGATCGCAGACTGTTTTACGGTGTTATTGATCTCTGTTGCTGTGAGATTAACTAATGTGTCCTGTGTTGCTAAATATGAGCATAAGTTATGGCTTTTAGTGGCTCACTGGTTTGATTAAGCAGCTAGAGATAACATCTGAACAATGCTATAGGTTCTGTCCCGCCAAGTTCGATGCTCATGTCTCTGCATATGGAAGAGGAATAGACACGCCATATGATATAAATGAAGTAACAGATCAAGGTTTGGCTCGACTCCTATATCAGCTTTCAAAGATGGTGCTTTGGTGGTTGCTTCTCATCTTTTACAAGATGCTTTGGAGATCCTCTGCTTATCAATAGAAGATTCTAGGCGAGGACTTTATATCTTCGACAAGGAGTTTAGTTTGCAGATTGCTACCAATGCGTTTGTATGATTAGGCTATGCAAATTTTGAAATCCTATAATTTGAAAACTATTATAGAACTTGGAAGGTTGAAAATGTTATATGGAACTTACAGAAGCTTCGCTTTACTTCACTTCCATAATTTGAACAAACAGGCAGATATTAGATACTGACAGCGAGAATACTGGTGGTGAAAATATGAATTCTGTTGGTGAAAATAACATAAATGGAAAACAAGAAATTCAAATCTTCAAAATTTTCCGTCAAAACACAAGTGACAAATCCAAAAGTGAATTTATTGTTGTCAACCAAAAATAAAAAATAGTTCCACTCCATCGTAATTTAAGTGATCCAGAATTCCAAACACAAACTTCACACATCAACGTTCCATGACCATTGATTACCTGTCCCATACACAAACCAAAACAAGAAAACATTCACTAAAAACAATAAAATCTATTAATGAAAACCAACAAAACAAATTTTTTTCAAGGAAAATGAAAGCTTACAGTTAAACTGAAATCAGAGATACTTGGGCGGACTCGTCACTTGACATTGTAACTAAATACGAGTCTTGTCTTCTTATCGGTGACATTCTGACCCGCTACTACTAACTTACCAGGTTCCGTCACCGTGAATGTGCAGTGAATGTGCAACTGAACAGAGTTGATGAGTCTACTGTTTTCCTCTCCACTGGAATTTCCGTGAACACATTCTCATCACTAGCTTGTGTAAAAGTCGACTTGCCTTCTTCTGTTGTACTAAAAGTCCCTGGGAAAAATGCTGACGTGTAAGTCAAGCAACTTCCCACAGACCTGAAAGTGAGATTGATCTCACATACCTGCAAAAACAACAAGAAAATACTTTGGTTTTCAAAACTTCAACCCAACAACATATTCTAAGTAAACAATTTTTATAGATTTGTACTAACCACAGGGCATTCAATCTCAAGTGTCTTTCTTCGTCCGGGATTGATACTTATTGAAGAAGATATATCGTTAACAGAGAAGTCTTCGGGTTTGTTACTCAATCCTCCAAACTGGGTGGGAATTTGGTTCGGTTTGATGTACCTAAAACCAAAAAATGTCAAAACTAAACAAAAGAAACATATAAAGGATAATTACAAAAAGTTGTTAGAATCATCAATCAATTACTTTGTCAGAGTTTTAAATGATTTCGATTTACGAGCCAACACAATCTCTCTACTCATGGAGCTTGATGCGAGTCTTAAAGACATCAGTTTGAAGTAGATGTATTCCTTCATAGTGGTGTTGATGAAAATCTGGAAAAAACAAATTTTCAGATCAAAATCAATGAATAAGTAGGGTATCTCAGTGAAGATAGTATATAAGATGTAGTTAGAGTTAGTAAAACGAATTGAAAGTAAAAGGTGTACCTGTTTGAAGGCGAAGTCAGAATAGTGGTTTTGAAGCAACTTGAGTCCCGGTTTGGTTAGTCTGGAGATCGTATCACGCTGTGTACCAGAAAGTCCCAGATGATTATGCAGGTCGATGACGTGAAGAATGGGAGAAACGACACCCGAGAGCGAATATTGTTCCCGTATAGTTTTCTCCATGACCATTGTCCTGCTGGTCACGAAATTAGTCACAAAATTCCCCAGAGCCGTCTCATCAGAGAGTATATCTATACTGAAGTCACAAAATACTTTCTCGTACAAAACTGGGTGTCCTGAGACGTCAACTCCGTGCATGAACTTGGAGTTTAGATGATCCAGAGAAGAGTGCACCTTAGTGTCGATATCTGAAGTCTTTCTCCACTCCATCGTTTCCTTGAGCATGTTCAACGTCTCCTGGACCTTGAAGTTCTTGGCTCTTAGGAATTTCATCAACACAATTTCACTTCCCTCTTGTTCAAGCAATGGGATCCCCCAAATTGTTTTTTCACATTCAGGACTAGCTTGCAGAAAGGTTCGCAGTTGATGCGTCAATTCTCGGAGAGCTCTCTTCTGTAAAACAGAGAGCTGTTCTTTCTCCTGTAAAACGGAGAGGTGTTCTTTCTCTGGTAAAACAGAGAGGTGTTCTTCCTGATGAAACGTATTTGTGACTATGGCCTCAAGGAAGGGGGAGAGAGCTCGGCAGATCTTATCTGGAACATTTGGTTCATCTACAGTTGCATTCAATATTGCTCTCCCGATTTGAAGCATGTCTTCCGGTGATATAGATGAGAACTGATTGTTTTGGGAGTGAAAAAACTTCAAGAGACGTTTAAGAGTCCAAACCGTTGCGTCTCTGACGTGCTTATTCTCGTCCTTGGTTGCGGCGAGGATAATTTTTAAGTCGGCAGCAACAATCTCGGAGAGCTTGTCGGCTGTTGGGCCCTCAAAAATTGATCCAAAAGCATAAATAGCCGCTTTCTTGCCATCACAGTCCGTAGTCATTACGTTTTCTTCAAAAAATGCGCTCACATGAGGGACAATATCATCTCCAAGCGTTCTGGCAACGAGGCCAAGGCATGTCCTTCCAGCCTCAAATATGTCCGGTTTTTTGTCCTGCATCGTTAGGCTGGCTAGCAACTTGGGAACCAAATCGTGAAGAGCCTTCTCTATGGAACCGTTAGTGTCACCAACTTTGACACACTGTTGAGCTATCTTTCCCTCACAGATAGAACACCAGACCTTAATTGCATGCACGGCAGCGCTCTCACCATCTCTCCCATCAAGATCAGATGTTACAGCAACAAGCCTGTCCATGAATTTGTCCATGAATTTCTGCTCGACAAGATATTGGTAGTTTTTGGAAGCAATTGAACCAAGGCATTTGATCACAGAGTTCTTGATATCTGCCTCCTTTGAATTGGTTTTCTTGAACAAAATATCAAGCACCCATTTTGCTATGTCTACATCTTCAAAGGATTTCTGGTAAAGAAGTACAGAATCCAATGCCTTTGTTGCTGCAAGACGAAGCTCTGTATTCCCATCTTCCCTATCTATGATATCCAACAATTCTCTAAGGAAGTCACTAACCTCCTTTTGCTCAAGATCATGATGGGATATCTGTTCACAGACATAGCCCAATGTTTCCACCACTATTGACTGCTTCAAACGTGCATTGGACTGAGACTTCATACTTTCAAAAATCCCAGAGTCTCCACACCACTGCTGCTTCTTAGGAATTTCAATTGTCGCTATCTTAACAATTATCTGAGCTGACATTTGTCTCACCTCTACCATAGAGGAACCCAGATTTACCACCAACTGTTCTTTGATCTGATCTTTATGAATACCATCAATTACTAACCAACGATGAACTTCCCCTGCAGAATCCTTTGTGTCGAGAGACTCCTTTAGCATATCACCAGCGACTTTGAGCGTTTCAGCATTAACTTTCTTCGAAATCTGAGAGGTCAGGTTCAGTAAAAAGTCATGGAAGCTCTTTTCTCGCAGTTGCTTGAGATAATCCATTGCTTTAGTACTTCTTCCTCTATCCGCTGAACTTACATCGTTTAAGTATGGAGTCAAATCGATGGACATTATCTTCTCTGCACAAAGTAAATGCAACAATCATTATCCACAAAGGTTAGTTGAAAACAAAACAAATTAACTCTCTATTAGAAACTTTGCTCACCACTATTTGCAGAATGTATGTTTTTTATTCTATCGTCAAAATAGAATTTGTCTGAAACCACCTTGTATTCATTATCTTCGGGAGACAGGAAGAAGATTTGTGTGAACTGTCGCTTAGATCGATCCTTATCCTTTGATGTGAAGGAGCCGTGCACAGTGACTTCCCTCTTTCCATGTATGGATTTGCCAGGATCAATGTTCAAAATCACCGCGGACTCAAAACCCCCATAGGATAACATATTGAGTCTGTTATCGTAGTCCTGTTCCAAAATAAATTATATTCAGTTTGTTTGTTAAGATAATAGATTAATCAAGAGAAGAGTTATAAATCAAGAGAAGAGAAGAGTCTGTTACCTTAATAGTAAAACTTTCCATTCCGTCTGTTCCAGGTCTTGTAATGAGGCTGTTCTCTTCGTAGAGTCTATGGAGAAGATAGACTCGATCCTTGATTTGCAAGAGCTCGAAATAATATTCGACAAACTTATCTACCCCTATTTCCTGAAAAAAAAAAATAGAAAAGGATGATTTCGTTAGTGAAAGAAAATGATTTTACCTTATCCCTAACAATATCCGATCCGATTCATAGTGCCGACAAACAATGGTGAAATATTGGAAACAGAGAACTTTTGGAACTGAAATTTCGATTGATGAACTTGAAATATGTAAAAGGAAAGCTTAAATAAGTCTTAAATAACAAACTCAAACTAATTTCATAAAAACCTGCAACTACGATCAACGACTCCCCTAAACTGGACTCGGTAAACGTTAAAGACTTGACGCAGAAGTCTTCTTATTCTTCAGTTCCTCCCCTAAACTGGAATCACTCTGTTTCCAGTTTACTCTTCTTTCTCACCAACTCCCATCTCACTTCTAAGCTTCTCAAATACTTCAAGCTTCACCGGTTTTGTCATAATATCAGACAACTGCTCTTGTGTGTGACAATACTCCAGCCTAATGACCTCCTCATTCACAAGTTCACGAAGAAAATGGTACCTTACGTGAATATGTTTGCTTCTACCATGAAGAACTGGATTCTTGGAGAGCTTAATTGTCGAACTGTTGTCACAGAACAGAACAGTTACTCCTTCTTGATGATAACCGATTTCTGCAAGAACGTTCCTCAACCACACAGCTTGGCAAGCTCCATCTGCAGCTGCTACGAACTCTGCTTCAGTTGTTGACAACGTTACGATAGGTTGACGACCATGACACAGCTCCATTTCCATACATAAATGTATAGCCCGAAGTGCTTTTCCTATCGTCTTCATCTCCTGCATAGTCACTATCCACATACCCGACTAACTCCTCCTCACCATACTGTCGCAAGTACTGAATACCGTGACTTGTGGTACCTTGGATGTACCTCATTATTATCTTAGCAGCCAACATATGTTGTTCATTTGGACTCTCCATGTATCTGCTCTCTAAGTTGACTGAATAAATCAAATCAGGTCTGGTTGGAGTCAAGTAGCTTAGACTACCGACAATTTTCTTGAAAGTGGTTGAATCCACAGCTGATCCAGCTCCTTCCTTTGTCAGTTTACAGCCTGGAACAGTTGGATTCTTGACAGAGTTGCAGTCTTGCATCCCAAAACTCTTTAGAATCTCCATTGCATACTTTTTCTGGTGAATGAATATTCCTTGCTCATCTTGCTTCACTTCTACGCCCAAGAAATATCTCATATTTCCGAGGTCTGTCATTGAGAACTCCTCCATCATTGACTTTTTGAAGCTATTCATCAGTTATTCCGAGTTGCTTGTGTAGATAAGATCAGTTACATAAAAGACTTATGATCAAAGTTTTTTCTCCTTCTGTTTTTACAAACAGTAGCATTTCTTGAACCCCTCCTTCATGAAATAACCTTCGATCCTGCTGTACCAAGCTCTTGGTGCTTGTTTCAAGCCATACAATGCCTTCTTCAGCTTGTAAACCTTCTGACTATCTTCTCCTCTCAGCTCAAAACCTTTTGGCTGCTCCACATAGACATCCTCGTTGAGCTTTCCATGGAGGAAAGCGCTCTTAACCACCAGCTGATAAACATTCCATCCCTTTTGAGCTGCCAAAGCGAGTATTAACCTTATTGTGTCCCACCTAGCCACTAGTGCGAACACTTCATGAAAATCAATCCCATGCGTTTGATGAAATCCTTTGGCCACCAATCTCGCTTTGTATTTGTCGACTTCTCCTCTTTCATTGAGTTTGGTTTTGTAAACCCATTTGACTCCAATCACTTTAGCTCCCTCTGGTTAGGAAACTAACTCCCAAGTATCTGATAGGATGTGAAGGGCTTACGTGGTAGTGGAGAATGTTGAGCTGGAAGTAAGAAGAAGAATAAGGAAGGCGGCTACGTGAGAGAAGTTGTAAATAGAGAGAGATTGTAAGTGAGAGGGTTATGCTTAATCTTGTAGTTGAGAGAGAAGACGCTATGGGTCTTTGAGGGTCATGAGAGAAGACGCTCATGGCGATTGCAAATCGATTCTAAAGAGATAGTGATCTCATGTCGATCATGACCCTCAAAGACTCATGGCGTCTTCTCTCTCAACTACAAGATTAAGCATAACCCTCTCACTTACAATCTCTCTCTATTTACAACTTCTCTCACGTAGCCGCCTTCCTTATTCTTCTTCTTACTTCCAGCTCAACATTCTCCACTGCCACGTAAGCCCTTCACATCCTATCAGTATCATTCTCTTCTATCGATGCAGTCTCAGCTTCCATTGCCTTTCTCCATTTATCATACTTGACTGCATCTTCGAATTTGCTTGGATCATCTTCTGAAACGAAAAATGCTATCAGCTCTTCTCCATCTTCTTCCATGTATAATCCCACGCCAAAGCATTCATAGTCATTCATCCAGACTGGTTTTTGGTGGAATTCTTCTAGCACCATTCCTACTTGTACCTTGCTCTGCAGATTTTGCTTCTATCTCCTTTGCGTTTTCAGTTTGTGAGCCGGTGACTGCAGTGGCTTCTTCTGATTGTGGTGAGGCTGTGACAGCGGTTTGTTCTTCCTCACCATTGCTCTCTTCTCCTTCTTCTGGCTCATAATATTCTTCTCCAAGAACAAAGAGTCTCTTCTCGTTCTTCTTCCTCCTATCTTCATTCTCCTTTTTATCCCAATCCCACGATCTCTTCTCATCAAACTTTACGTCTTTGCTGGTGATGATCTTTTTCGAAACTGGACCATAGAGTCTGTAGGCTTTTGACTCTTTGCTGACGCCAAGCATCACACACATAATACTCTTCTCATCAAGCTCTATGCGTTTCTCATATGGTACCAACGCAAAAGCTACACAGCCAAAGACACGTAAATCCTCAACAGAAGGTTTGTGCTTACTCCATTTTTATGTTGGTGTGACTTCTCCCAAGACTTTTGTAGGACTCCTGTTCAGTATATGCACCGCATACTGAACTGCTTCTGGCAAAAAAATCAGAGGAACTTTCATTCCAAACAGCATACATCTCGCCATATTCATCAAGCTTCTGTTCTTTCTCTCTGCTGTGGTCTTTTGATACCATTCTCCACGCAGAACTCTTGAAATGCCTTTGAAGTGAACTCTCCACCTCTGTCAGTTCTCAGGCAAATCAAGGGCTCGCCTATCTCTCTTTCTGCAGCAGCTTTGAACTCCTTAAACATCTTAAAAGCCTCTGATTTCTCACTGAGAAAGAACGTCCAGCATTTTCAGCTATAGTCATCAATGAAGTTAAGTATGTACCTCTTCCCACTTGATGAGATTGGCGATATAGGACCGCAGATGTAGCTGTGTACGAATTCTGGTGTCTTGTTTGACCTCCATACACTCTGCTTCGGTATGCTCTCACGGTTTTGTTTCCCCTTCATGCAGATATCACACAAAACTCGACCATCAATGAGTTTCGGAAGACCTATCACCATCTCCTTCTATGCGAGTGTGGCTAGACTGTGATGATTTGGGTGCCCAATTCTCTTGTGCCATATCTCTTCATCAACTTCGATTGTGCTTAGGAGATGGTTCACTTAAGATTTCTTCTTTTG
This sequence comes from Microthlaspi erraticum, assembly GCA_902728155.2. Taxonomy (NCBI): domain Eukaryota; kingdom Viridiplantae; phylum Streptophyta; class Magnoliopsida; order Brassicales; family Brassicaceae; genus Microthlaspi; species Microthlaspi erraticum. The sequence goes on along the minus strand of CACVBM020001385.1, from coordinate 1,777,047 downwards.
GTTCCTTCATCTTGCCTAATATCACAAACATCCTGTTTGTCGACATTATTGATCGCATGAGCACTCTTCTCTGCTGCTTATGCCAGACTTCACACACGTCATCTTCTATAGCTTGACTTGTTGGCGAAATCTCAGAGAACATCTTGGGAGATCTGGTGCAAATTTTCTCGACTTAGCATCTTGGGACTTACTGGATTTTCCTCAGACTCAGAGAGCTCTTCCACGTGTCTTGACTGTTCCTGGTATCGTCTCTGAGCTGGAAGGAGGCGCTGTTGATGGATCCTCCGATGTTAACTCCTCCAGCGGCTCACACGAGCGGAAGATTATAGTGGCGAACATAATCTTCACAAGTGAAACCACTTGCGAACCTAACTATGCTCCATGTAGAATGCATATCGTGTGATTTCTTAAACATCTCCTCAAACATCTAACGTTTAATCAACTCAACGTTCTTTCTCAGTGAGAAATCTAACGTTTACCGAGTTTTATTCTTAGGATGCCAAAAGAAGCAAACTTTGAGTTTTATATAAACTCTTATCCCTAACAATATACGATTCATAACAAACAATGTGAAATTTCTTAATCTGGAAATCAATTAAGAAATCAATTAACAGTATGGGATTCATAACAACCCAATACAACCTCGTTCATAATCAAAACCAACTTCCGATATCAAAGCAGCAATTTTTAGTTAAAATGAAGGACATACCCTGGAAGCCGGTGCCGAGAGTGCCGAGACCATCGGAAGAAGAAGCTGCTCCAGCCATGTCGTCGAGAGAAATCAAGGTCGAAGCTTTTTTTTGTTTTCGGTTTTAGAAAAGGTAAAAGCTTGAAAATTCAAAGTAAAACCCTTAAAACCGTGTTCGAAAAATGAAAGCAAATGCAGCTTCTCCAAAAGCAAAACGGAGCCTTGAAAAACCAGAGAGTTTTGGGAAATCTAGCTCTTCAAATATCTCGAGAGAAATCAGAAAAGGTAGTTGTTTTGGGTTTTAGAAAAGGTAGAAGCTTTTTTGGTTTTGGGTTTTAGAAAAGGTAGAAGCGAAAACGCTTAAATCCGTCTGTGATAGCTTTGGGTAAATGAAGAGAGCTTTGAGAACAGAACAAAAATGATCAAATGAAGAGAGCTTTGTCAAATTTGTTAAAGTTACACCAAATTTGTTAAACCTGTAATTTTTCGTCTCGTAGTAGATTACTAAAAAGTAAGCATAAAAAACAAAGTTTTTTGGAGCTACAGAGGATGAGCTGTAAACAATGGCGCCTGATGAACAGAACAAAAATGATCCTCTGGCAATTTTTTTATAATCTTATAATTTGATATCAATTAATCAAATATGTAGTTGTTAAATAAAAGAAAGATAATAAGTTAATAACGTTCATCAATTTTTTTGGAAAATAGAATATTAAATATTTAATGCTGACGGCAATATTTAGAGAAAAAGGAAGAGATTGGAAGGAAAAACATTTGCTAGGATTGGAACTCTCGAAGGTAAAACAAATAAAGGACGACTCAAACCACTAGAAGAAGGGAAGATTTTGAAATATGAAGCACCTAAACTGTTAATATCCTTTAGCCGCATGTAGTCCTGTGCATTTTGGGTTTTTTCCCGGGAATTGACGGGAACGATACGGGAATGAGAAATTTATGAAACCAAATATGATACCGAAGTATTTCCTTATTATAATGGGATGAGAAGTAACGGGAATGGAAAAAGAACGAGAAATTTGGGAATAAAAAAATAATACCTGAAGCCTTAATAAATCAGGAAAATTGAAAATATTTCGGGAAATTACGGGGAAATATGTGAAAATACGAGAAAATATGAAAAAAAAAATTGGGATATTTAAGAAAAGAATATCTAATTTTCAATTTTTTATTTTCTTAAACGAGAAAATTGGGAAATCCGGTATCCTTCTTGAACCCTTTCTTTACCCGTTTGAATGGAAGAAATGTTCTCAAACGGGAAATTGCAAATTCCCATTCCCAAAAAGTTTGGAAAATTTTAAACGGATAAGGGTGGAAACGAGATTCCCGTCCCGAAATGCACAGAGCTAGCCCCAGGGCCGGCCCTTGCTGTAAACTCCAGGTAAAATCCAGATATTTTGATAGGTGTCTCCATCTCTGTCTTTCAATCTGATTTTGTATGAAGGGATGAGATTCGATTTGAGACCTTGATGGCCCGTACAAGTCTTTGTCGTTTATTGAACTACTAAAGTAAAGTATTTGTTTTTGAAGGATTGAACGGATTTCTAACCGTTGCAGGTTGAGACGCTGTCGTTTGATCTTCTCGATCCATTCCTTTGCATTGGATGAAACGCAGCCGTTTTGTCTTACACCTGAACCTGCTGTTGCAGACAGAGTCTTTGGTTCTTTTGCCTCCATTTTGTTATTTGAAAGCTTTACACTGTTTTGTTTTGTTTTGCTCGACTGGGCTTCTTCTCTGATTGTTGGCCCATTGTGTAATCTTCTGGAACTGCTTTTGATTCGTTGAGCCCAAACCATTTGCCTTTGGTTGCTATACTTGCTTGATATTGATGACAGTTGAGTACAGACTCTCACTCTCTCCTTCTCCAGTGATTATCCTTTCAAACCTCCAAAGATCAAGTTCGAGACATGTTGCTTTCACCCCCAACGTTGATGTGTATGGCTATATCTGCTTGGATATTATTATCATAGTTATATAGACGCATTCTTTGTAGGTTTTGTGAAAATGTTAGGAAGGTTTTATATTTTCTTTGTTTCTGGTGTTCTTGTGATGAAATGTACGGGAGGAGTCGCAGGTTGGCTTTGGAATGTAAGGAAGAGAAGGACCAGAAACTGATGGTGAGGAAGCTGAAGCATTCTCTTGAATTGTGCTAGTTTGAAAGACAATATCTTCGTTACAATTAATCTACAAAACAAAAACTAAAAACAATAACTCTTCGTAAGAACGTGTTGCTCAAGGTAATTTAAAATCAATATGTAAAGAGTATAAGCCTTTCTTGTAAGAATGAGCCGAAAATATTTCAGTATGTCCCATTTCCATTTATCTTGGGTATGACTTTGGTTTATTTGGTATGTTATTCATTAAGACCAAAACATATTTGTCTCAGGTTTATCTCTTATTTTCGCTTTAAGAATTCATCCAAGTTCACCGAATTCATAACACTATCTTGATTTTCCAACCAAAAAAAGAAGAGCAAATAAAACGTGAAAGGTTTTATATATAACCAAAACGAAAGATACACAAGAGGCTTTGCTATGTATAGAGATATTGTTATAACGAAGAAACTCAAAATGTCTTGCGTGTATTTATTTGCTGTATATACTAAATAATATTTTACTATCTGAGAGTAGCACACTAATAAGTTGACTTCTCTTCGATGTTTCACATGATGGAGCAGCTTTGTTGGTTCGAGACTTCGTGGCAATAATGTGAGTGTGGGTGTGGCCCACCTCCCCAGCTATCATAAATGGGCCTTCCGTAATAACTGAACTGTTGGGCCTCGTAGTACGGCCCACAATGATACGCGTGACTCATCGGCATCATTTGAGGAGTCGGAGCCGGTGGCCGTGCCGGAGCCGGAGCCGGAGCTGGGGGCTTCTCGGGCTCTTTAGGCTTTTGAGAAGCTTGTGCCTGGACTTGAGGTGGTTTGGGTGGTTCGAGGATCACAATAGACTTGATAGAACCGTCTCCTTTAGAACATAGTTTGTTCATAAACCTCTCAGGATCGTAACAAACCACCTTGATGATGATTGTATTGGACTTCTCATCGAACAACTCGTCTCTTATTTCTTCTTTTTTTATTTTCCCACAAAGCAAACACAAATTCAAATCCATTCATCAAGTTTCAGACTTTTTTACCAACCACAATAATTCAAAATGAGCAGGAAATAAATAAAATTATAGAGAAAGAAGAGAAACTCACGAGGGAATTTGCGGAGAGCTTTCTTGACCTTTTTGTAGCATTTGGAGCAGTTTAGATCCACCTTCAACATCATCATAGTCACCTGTTTTTTTATGCATAGTAGAGTTTGATCATTATTACCTTTAATTAGTCACTGTATTAGCTACAAGAAAAAGAGAGAACTAAAAAGAATATTCAGATCCTAAAAAGGAAGAATTAAAATAAAGTAGAGTACCTTCTCGGCCATATCTTTGGAGTCTTGAGTCACAAAAGTGTTATGTGCAGGATTTAGAATCACTGTATATATACAGAGAGAAAAGGGTACAAACGATGAGAGACTTAAATGAAAAAAAGAAAAGAAAGAAAGATAGAGTTTATATCAAAATATCTAATTTTGATATTTGTTTTTGTATCTACAATGATTTTTCAGAAAGCATAGCGTGTATATAACGACATAAATTACACAACTGATAATCACGAATTTTGGCCTCACATTTTTCAGAGAGTACGACCGGAGTTTATTTCCTTGCAGTGGTCCAATTTGTCAAAATAAAAGAATTAAGAACAATATGTTTCTATGGTGCGAAAACATTGCCGACATGGATGAAATGCAATCGTTGTAAAAGGACTGTCTGAATTTGATGTTTCCACTAAGACTCTACCATGAAAGTAAAAAACATCAGGTGAATAATTTATAAAAGAAGGAAAAAAAGAGGACGACAAAATCGATTTAATTCAAAAAGTGAAAATCTAAAAAGGAAAAGTGTACCGTTCGATAGAATTAGATAATGAGATCATCCTTGGATACTTGTGAATTTTCTTTATCAGTTAGTTGATACGGAGTTAGATAGGATTTAGATAATGAGATCATCCTTGTGAATTCAATCAATTCAAGGAGTTAGATAGGATTTAGATTCAAGATCATACGTTCGAATAAATCTACGATAGTAAACGGAAGAATAGTCGAATACTATACGAAGCTTTCTTGATTTCAGATGTCCAAAGTAGACACTCGTTCTTTTCTTTTATTAACACTTACGTATTTTTTTTTGACGTCATTAACACTTATGTTGTGATTTGGTTGATTGCGGTTGGAGCATATATTTTTGATTTATTAGTCGGATTTTTTTTGTAGGATTAAAACAAAAAAAAAGTCTGTTAATATGATATACTCATCAACTGTGATCACGCGTGATGTGATATATTTTAACTTAACAAATTTAACATTTTTTTTTTTTTTTTTGTAAAATCTCACATTATATGGAGATATATTTTAGGAACATTAGGTTGAAACCCTAACCAGGAAAAAGTGACGATGACACATGAGGAGAACCTTCCATGGGAGTTGACTGAAGAGATACTCTCTCGTGTCCCTCCCATATCTCTTGTTCGTTTCAGAGCCGTATCAAAACAATGGGACGCTCTCTTCGACGACAAGACGTTCATCAACAACCACAAGTCGACGTTCCGATTCATCTTGACAACCAAATCCAAGATCTATTCGGTAAGCATCGATCCAAAGATTGTGGTCCGTGAGTTAACCTTGGGTATTCAAGGTTTAGAATATCAAGTACTTAAAGCAATAGTTGAGTGCGGTGAGTTCTTGCTATGTGGCATGGACAACAGATCCGCGGTTTGGAACCCGTGGTTAAACCGGACTAGATGGTTCAAGGATGAGGTTGGCCAACCTAAATTAATACTTGAAGGCATAGGTTATGATAGTAATATTAGAGCTGAGGGAAAGATGTACAATACCATTTGGTATCGTCCAAGAGAATCATCAATGTTGAAGCATACCGAGTGGACAATCCATGATTGTGCCTCCGATGCTTGGAAAGACGTCATGGCGGAAGACGAGGGAAGAAAACTTCCTACGTTTTCCACAAGTAGTGTATTGTTGAATGGAAACTTGTATTGGGTTGTTCATGTTGAGGGGACTGATCTGGCCTCCTACTTCTTAAATAAGTTCGATTTTTCGAAGGAAAGATTCTTTAGATTTTGTGATCTACCATGTGGTATGAACCATCCTCGCAATGCTCTTGTGCTTAGGGTCTTTAAAGGAGATAGGTTTTCGTTGTTAACGCAATGTTACGTAACGAAGAAGATTGAGGTTTGGGTGACCAAGAACAAGATTAACGATGAGGAGGATGGTGGTGATGTGGTTTGGATTAGTTTAATGAGTTTTCCAATTCTTGACTTGCCGAGTTTAGTACTGAAAAGATACTCTCAGCCAAGTTACTTCATCGATGATAAAAGGCTTGTCGTGTGTTCCTGCGATGAAACTGGCTGGGCTTGGATCTATGTTATGGGGGAAAATAAGTTGATCAGCAAAACTCGAATAGATTCTGTGGTTGATAAATGGCCTAAGCATTGCACCTACTTTCCTAGTTTGGTGCCCATTCCTCGAGGTCAAAGAGCCAAGAGAAAAAGTGAAGAATCAGAAGAAGAAGCTTAAGTTTGATTAAAGCTTAGTTTCTTGTTTGGTTGTTTTGGAAGCTAAAATGTTTAGTCAGTCTTTTTAGATTTTGGTGCTTTTCTCTAAAACCATCTTCTTTGTCGTTTGCTTTTTTTTTTTTTGCGGAAAATAAAATATTTAAGTTTTTTTATTAGAGGGACTAGATTAAATAAGATTCATGCAAAAATAAAAAATGGAACTCAAATCAAATAGTTTTATTTTTGGCCTAATACCAACACAAAAATACTAATCTACTTCTGATGACATGACCATGTACAAATCACTCCAGTTGATAAACTAAGACCAGTCGTCTCAGTTTTCCTAGAATTATGACGTGGTCGCTAGCGCTATTGCACTCAGTTGGATAATTCTGGTAAATTGGCATTGATCTTACTTTTTAAAAACAAGAAATTGGCTTTTGATATGGAGTTGGAGGAGTTCGATAAAAGATTCAGTAATTTAAGTTCGAATTGTAATCTATGAGAGTAAGAATAGTAGATACTACACCAGCTTTCTTGATTTCAATGTCCAAAGCAGAACTCGTTTGTTTTCTGTTTTAACACTTAAACGTACGTTCTGATTTTTCTAATTCCGGTTGTAGCATATAACTTTTGATTTAATCAATGATTAAATGCGTTTGTTAGTAAGAAAAGGTAATCACCATATCGCCCGCAAAATCTTACAATCGCCAATACCAAAACTGTATCACACCGCCACAAATAGAGCAGACAAGCATTGAAGAGAAGACCTCATATTGCATCTAATCTAATGAGTGACGTTTCAATGTTTTAAATAAACGGACTAATTAATAATTAAGTTGGAGAATTGGTGGCAGGCGGTTTTTATATTATTAATTGAGAAGTACTTTCTAATGTTTCGATATAAAAATAATGAAAATATCTATTTGGATAGAAGAATAAATAGAAAAAAAGTTGTTTGAATATAAAAATAAGAGAAAAATTTATTAGGATAGAAAAATAAATGGAAAAAATTGTTTGGATACAAGAATAATAACTTAAACCAAACCGATGGTTTAAAAGACTTCCGTTTTCTAACTCTTAAAAAATATGCAAAAAAGAAAAATTAACATAATTTATCAATAATACCAAATCAATAGAATATGTTCGAATGATATTTGCAAAATTTTCAAAAGTGAAATAGAAATATGTCTAATTTAAATCAAATTGTAGATTTCTATTCGGGTATTTTTGAAAATTTCTGTTTGGTATGGGTTAGAGTTTTTTTGGGTTTAGTTCAGGGTTTTCGGGACTTTTTGGATTTCGTGCTATTCTCTTGTTCTTTTGTTCTTTTCTTTTCATTTTAACGTCAAATAAAGTGTCTTGTTAGATAGATTAACTCACTCTTATTAAATAGATTAAAACCAAAAAAGTTTTCTTAAATAACACGTGTCATACTCATCAACTATGATCACGTCGTGTGATGTGAATACCTTAACAAATTTTAACAACAAATGTAAATTCTCACTTTGGAGAATATATTTTAGGAACACTCGGTTGAAACCCTAATTAGGAAAAATGAGATGATGACCCATGGGGATAACCTTCCATGGGAGTTGACTGAAGAGATACTCTCTTGTGTCCCTCCTAAATCTCTAGTTCGTTTCAGAGCCGTATCGAAACAATGGAACGCTCTCTTCCACGACAAGACGTTCATCAACAACCACAAGTCGACGTTTCGATTCATCTTGAAGACCAAATCCAAGATCTACTCGGTAAGCATCGATCCAAAGATTGTGGTCCGTGAGTTAACCTTGGACATTCCCGGTTTAGAATCTCAAATACCTAACGACGTAGTTGATTGCGATGCGTTCTTGCTATGTGGCATGGACAAAGGAGCCGCGGTTTGGAACCCGTGGTTAAATCGAGCTACATGGTTCGAGGCTGAGGTTAGCCAACCTAAATTAAGAATAGATGGTATAGGTTATGATAGCAATAAGAGGTCTCATGAAAATGTTTACAAGACCGTTTGGTATCGTCCAAGGATATCAGTGTTAGAACACACCACGTGGAAAATCCATGACTATGCCTCCGATGCATGGAATGAGGTCGTGTCGGAATCTGGTGGTGGAGACGAGCAGGGAAGAAAACGTCCTACGTTGCATTCCAAAAGCAGTGTATCGTTGAATGGAACTTTGTATTGGGTTACATATGTTGAGGAGACTGATCCGGCCTCGTACTTCCTAAGTAAGCTTGATCTTTCGACAGAAAAATTCTTAAGATTTTGTGATCTACCATTTGGTATGAACCATCCTCGCAATGCTCTTGTGCTTAGGGTCTTTAAAGGAGACCGGTTTTCGTTGTTAACGCAATGTTACGTGACGAAGAAGATTGAGGTTTGGGTGACCAAGAACAAGATTAACCATGAGGATGATGTGGTTTGGATGAGTTTAATGACTTTTTCAGATCCTGACTTGCCGAGTTTAGTAGAGACCATATCCTACTCTCAGCCAAGTTACTTCGTTGATGATAAAAGGCTTGTCGTGTGTTCTTGCGATGAAAATGGTCGGGCTTGGGTCTATGTTATGGGGGAAAATAAGTTGATCAGCAAAACCCGAATAGATTCTGTGGTTGATAAATGGCCTACGCATTGCACCTATTTTCCTAGTTTGGCGCCCATTCCTCGAAGTCAAAGACAGAAGAGAAAAAGAGATGAATCAGAAGAAGAAGCTTAAGCTTTAAGTTTGGTTGTTTTTGGAAGCTAAAATGTTTAGTCTTTTTAGACTTTTGTGCTTTTATTCTTTGGTGTTTCTTTTTTTTTTGTGGAAAATTAATTATTTAAGGTTTTTTTAAAGAGAAGCAAATCAAATGATTTTATCATTGGAGGCACAATAATGAGTTTCTCTATGGTCTTGTTCCACTCTGCAACACCACCAACAACATACATCTTCACAATCTCATCATCTTCTTTCAGACCAAGAAGAAGTCTTTCTTCAACTAATCGAATCTTCCCAACTAATCAACCTAAACCCTTAATCAAGATCGAAACCCTAGCCGCCAGAGACACAATCATAGATTTCGGCAAGCACAAGGGCAAAATGCTTGGCACTTTGCCTTCTTCATACCTCAAATGGGTCTCGAAGAATCTGCGAGCAGGAGATTCTGAGTATTGGGCAAAGCTTGCAGACGAAGTGCTCGACGACGATGTTTATAAAGACAGGACTGAGTGGGAATTCGCAGAGAAAATCCTCCATGGGAGTGATGAGAGCATGAGGGCTTTGGTTTCTGTAAAGAAGAAGAACAGAGAAGAGACAAACTCTGTTTCGATGTTGTTGGAGATCAGTGAGAGATTCGGTTGGGATAACGAGGATAAGATTGGTTGGAGCAAAATCAATTTCGAGCTCTTGGGGACTAGCAAAGGCGGTCGGATTCCTAGACTAACGATGAAGACTAAAGAAGAAGAAGACGAAGAGAGAGAAGAAATGGTAAGAAGAAGAAGAGAGATTAAGAATGAGGAAGATGGGAATCGATGGAGGAGAAGAGAGAGGAGAGATCGGATGAGACAGAGTCTAGGGAGAGAGAAGGAGAGTGATGATGATGGCAAAACGGTGAATAGAAGTGAGCAGAAGGGTATTTTGGGGAAGTTAGAAGACATAGAGAAGCACCTTGAGCCAAAGATGATTCATAGTCCATTTCCAGGTCGTGAGAGCCTGTTGAAGAAAGTGATGAACAAGAAGAGGATTCAATGACAATCTCAAAATCTCTCCTTTTGATTGTGACTTCTGAGTTTGTGTAACTCAAAAATGCAAACTTTATCGCAGAATCAAAATCAGTATCCAAAGTTTCCACCTTTATGCAGAATGAGATTTTGATTATACAAAAAAAAACCAAGACTTTTTGAGTGCATGCTTATTTCCATTTACATGCAAATAGCCGCATGATAAAACCAAAGTTGAATCGGATTATGTTTCCAATCAGAGAAAATGAGAGAATCATCATCACTATTACATCAGAAAGAAGAAGAAGAAAACTTAAACCTGTTCATTCAATAGTTTTAACTTTTAAGCAACAGGAGGACGAAGGACATGGTCCTGTGAGGTATCAACAGCAGCAGGAGGCATGAACTGCCACATTGCAAATCCAGGGTAAGTTGTGAAAGGAACAAGCTTGCTGCTTCCAGGAGCTTGAGCTTGAGAGAGTGTCGCCGGATTCGGTAAGAAACAAGGCTGAGGCTGAGGCTGTGTCTTAATCGCATTCAGTTGCTGCTCGATTCTCTCCTTCTCAATCTTCAGCTTCTGCTTCTCATCACGCAGCTCGTTCTTCTCATCCTACATACCAACACAAGATCAATGGACAATCTAAGGATGTTCGATTAAGTTTTATCAGTTTTTTTTACCTTTAACTCTTTGATTTTCTCCTGAAGGCTTGTGTTCAAGTCTTTTAACTTGTGTGCTTCGTCTCTTACTTGATTCACCATTCGGATTGCATCATTGAGAATAGCAACCTTGTCTGTTTTTGGAAGTCTTCCAGGTTCCAATATGGAACTCAACTCCGTAAACCTGTATATTGTTTTATGGCACCATCATACTAAAAGAATTAAGAAGTCAAAAGATGAAAGATTGAAGAGAATGACAAAGAAATCGAAAAAAGAATACTTGTCATTTAGCTTATCACGTCTTTGTTTCTCCCTACACGCTTTTGAGTTAGAACCAGCGCAAGATTCAGATTTGATCCTGAAAACAATTAGAGCATTGGAGCAAAAAAACTTAGCAAGAAGGCAAGAACCACAACTATTCGACCAAGTCTTGTTTTCATTAATACCTCTTCTTTGAGCCAGGTTCTTTGATCACATCTGAATCACAAAGGAAGCCATCAACTTCAACACTGTGAATCAGATCACATCAACATCAGAGGTAAAAGGATCAACTAAAAAGGTTACAGCCAATTTGAAGACGACACCACACTGATCACACCTGGAACAGAACGTCACTATCCCAAATTTGTAGAGATCTAGTTTTCATGATTTCATCTACTACTTAAGGAAACAGAGGAATGAAATGAATGCAAAAACAGAGACAAAAGGTTCAATTTTTATGCAGATAAAGGTTCCAATTTCTATCACAACAACAGCAACTTTCTCCATGGTCAAACTACATAAACAACTTTCTCCAGATACTAAACACACACAAAAAGTCCAAAGAATCGACAAACCCTTAAATCTGACAAAACTAAGAAAAGCTAATCCCAGATGAGTCAATAGATACCTGACACTAGCAGAACCATCCACGTTCTCGATCTGCCATGGAAAAGAGGGATTTTGATCAGAGAAAGCACCGTCAATCAAAGGGTAATCACTGAGCCAATTCGTGTTCTCCGGAGAGACCATTCTCCAAATTCAAACCCAATACGCGGCGGCTGAGACAAATTTCCAGAAGAAAATGGTCGAATCTGAATAGACAATGTGTGGAAAAAGGGAAGAAAGAGAGAGATATGGTGGTGGTAGAGACTCTCTCTCTTTCTCTTGAATCGGTTTCTATTAAATTTCATTTCATCTTTCTTATTCATGGATGTCGTACACTATTGGCCCACCAATCATTGTCATTCCTTCAAATCTACTTATATAAATTATGTCATGGTTTGCTCAATTATACACTTCTTCTGATGTCATTGACATTGGCTTTCCCAAATTTTCAAATCGAAAAATACCATCTTTATGCAACTCTTCTTCCTTCAAACTAAAATCCCAAATCTACTGCGGTTTAAATGATGCGTATTTTTACAGTTATTGGTTAATTTCATTGTGGTTAAAGGATAAGAATTAACAATTCTGGGTTTTGTGAAATTGCAGAAGAAAATAATCCGAAACTGAAGAATATGAACATTCGATTGATGAAACAGTTGAAGCGAGTGATGATTCTTCACAATACATGATTGATGAATTGAAAAACTAGTCTAAATCTAAAAAAGCCCCAAAAAGAGAAAACATCACGGAATCGAATTTTGGTTTTTTGATCTAATCTTCGTCAGCAGATGGCTTCGAGGAACCACCGGCCTTCTTGGGAAGGAGAAGGCTGTGGATGTTGGGCATCACTCCTCCGTTAGCAATGGTCACATCGCCGAGCAACTTGCTCAACTCCTCGTCGTTCCTCACCGCGAGTTGAATGTGCCTCGGAACAATCCTCGTCTTCTTGTTGTCTCTCGCCGCGTTTCCAGCCAATTCCAAAACCTAAAAAACGAAATCACCCAGAAACCGTCAAAATTTGGGGCTAACAGAATCTAACTACGAGATCGGAAAATCGAAGAAGGGAGATTGATAAATTTACCTCAGCGGCGAGGTATTCGAGAACGGCGGCTAAGTAGACCGGAGCTCCGGCACCAACACGCTCGGCGTACTTTCCTTTCTTCAGGAAACGAGCGATACGACCCACCGGAAACTGGAGACCGGCTTTGCTACTCCTTGTAGTCGCCTTCTTCACCGCCGCAGATCCGAGAGTTTTTCCACGACCCGCCATTGTAAACTGATTTCGAATTTCTCTGAGAAAGATGAGAGGGAAATAAAATTGGATTCACGAAATTGATCTGTGAACTTCCCTCTATCTTCTCCGTTCTTTATATACTGTTTTAGATTCGGCTGAACAATACTTAACCAATAAGAAGAAAGTACGCGGATCGCTATTGCACACCGTTAGATTAGATCTTCATCAACGGTACGGATTTGAGTGCCAGGGATATGTTATAGATGGAAAATACCGGAAATACCCTCACTTACTTATTACACTTTGCTTTTTCCTTTTTTCTTTTTCCGGCCCGAAGTTTTACAATTGAGCTGAAGAGCCCAGTGAACTTTTACATTTTAACACAGATTTATTCAAAAACTGAATCAGGGTTCTTGTCCTCGTAACGTCAGTGAAATTGAAATTGAGCAGAGAGACTAAATTTGAGCGAATTTTCAGAGAATCGAAAAGTGAATTGGAGGGTGAAGATTTGGAAAATCGACTGCTTTCAATGTAATTAAATTAAAAAAATTCCCTGAATTTTCAGTTTACAATCGAATTTCTCGGGTTTTACTATGAAACGAGGACATGCCGAATCTCCGTCAAGCTCTGATCTTCCTTCCTCATCGAGAGTCAAACTAAACCCAGAAGGTTGTGTTCCCGCTTCTTCTTTTTTTTTCCCATTTCATTCAGTTTTGATTCTAATTGTTTTTTTTTTTTCATATTCATTTGCTTATCAGTCTCTTCACACTGTAATAAAGTTTGTATTTTGATTTCTCAATCGTGTTATAAAGTTTCAATTTTTATCTGAGTTCCTTGAATTTTGTTTATCATCAGGTGATTCTCAGTTTCTAGAGGATGATGATAACACCAAGAATTTTGCTCGAGAGGTGGCTGATCATTACAGTCGAAGAACGAATCAAACTCTACAAGAGCGAGAAGCAAGTCCCATCATTCATCTCAAAAAGCTTAATAACTGGGTTAGTTAGTTAGTTGATGACTGATCCTAATCTCCTCCAATGAAGAATTAGTTAGTGACTCATTTTTGTTGTCCAGATTAAAAGTGTGTTGATCCAGCTTTATGCTCGTCGTGATGATGCTGTCTTGGACCTTGCTTGTGGAAAGGTTACATTTTTGTCTTTACAAGACTCTGTTTTGATTACTCCAAAGTTCCAAATGTTGTTTTGTTACTTACTATATGCTTTTTATATACATAAGGGTGGTGACTTAACAAAGTGGGATAAGGCAAGGATTGGTTACTATGTTGGTATTGATATCGCTGAAGGATCAGTAAGTGAACTAGCTCTACTTCTGGATTTTTTTTGTATCTGTGTACTTATGTGTGAGTGTTTTTGAATGATATGTTTTAGATCGAAGACTGTCGAACGCGTTACAATGGTGATGCGGACCATCGTCAGCGACGTAAGAATTTCCCTGCCCGTTTGTTGTGTGGGGATTGTTTTGAGGTAAATGAGAAAAGTCCTGTCATGTACTTTAGAACTCTCTGGATTGGATATTACCATATGCGTGATACAAGTATCATTTGATTGATATTTTCAGATTGAGCTGGACAAGATTCTTGAAGACGATGGCCCTTTCGATATCTGCAGCTGCCAGGTTTCGTACGCTTCAATTAGTGTAGCTTTTGGTGAATTGAAGTTCTTGTTGAAGTTATTATATATCGTAAATTTACTATAAGCTATCAATTTTTAATTTTTGTAGTTTGCTTTGCATTACTCTTGGACTACTGAGACACGTGCGAGACGAGCCTTGGCAAATGTTTCAGCTTTACTTCGTCCTGGAGGCATCTTTATTGGAACGATGCCAGATGCTAATGTTATCATAAAAAAACTCAGACAAGGTTCTTACAAAGAAACCATGATGATCTTGCAAAAATTATTCTCCTTTGCTCTGATAGATGATAGGAAACCTTTTTCTTGTTCTATATATGCAGCTGAAGGTCTGGAGATTGGTAACAGTGTATACGGGATTCGTTTTGGTGAAGAGTATTCTCAAAAGGTTACTATTATTGTTTCAGAAATATAACACAAAGTTTCCTCTGTTCCGGTTTCTGATGATGACTTTTGTTATATGATATTCAGAAGTTTAAAGGTCGCAGTCCCTTCGGTATCAAGTATGTATTTCATCTTGAGGTACTAAAACTAGTATACAGTGCTTGAGTTCCCTTATCTTCTGCCTTATTCAACTACTTTCAAAGAGAAACAAAGAGGTTTATTTCAATAAGATGACGCAACATTTTTGTAATGAAGGATGCTGTTGATTGTCCTGAATGGATTGTTCCCTTTCACGTCTTCAAATCCTTAGCAGAAGAGGTATATATCTTCTGCCTTTGTATAGTCTTCTTCTATGAAAATAATGATGCTCTCTAGTTGTAGACAAAAGTCTTGTTGCTTACTTGAACGATATATCAATGTTGGTTCTCGTTGTTATGTCCTGTAATGAAACTTTGGCAGTATGATTTAGAGCTGGTATTGGTGAAGAACTCTCATGAGTTTGTGCATGAGTACATGTCAAAGCCTGAGTTTGGTGAGCTCATGAGAAAGCTTGGTGCTTTAGGTGATGTTAATCAAGGTCAAAGTAAGTCTTGTTCTGCATCATCATCTCCAGTTTGTTGCTTGGAAAAGAGAGATAGTAATAATCATTTTTTCAGGCACAATATCAGCTGATGAATGGGAAGCCGCTTATCTCTACCTCTCTTTTGTCTTGAGAAAGGTTTTTTGGTTTCTCTCATCTCACAATTCTTCTTTTTCCATTTGTGTCTGCACAAAACTAATCTTTCATTCTTTGTACATTCGTTTTTAATAGAGAGGGGAATCTGATGGGGCTGGAAGAAGATCTGTGCAAAGGAATAAAAAGGGGAAGATGAACATATCGAAAGACGATATTTTGTACATCAGCAACGAGGTCTAACTTTAAGAGTGTCCCTTTTGGGTTTGGTTTTGTTTTGTTTTAGTGTTTAGTGAGGAGTCTTGGAACATACTCTTACGTTCTTGTTATGTAACTGGTTTGATTTATAGTTTCCCAATTGATACTAGTAGAAAATCCTTTAATTATTTCGTCAATTAAAATCTAACAAAGGTGTTTCAGTTACTTTTTCTTTGTATTTACTTGATTTTGAAAAATTTATCTCATAAATTCTATCATCAACCCAATAACCCATAAAATGTATTACACTGCATATAGTTTCACTTCATCTTTCATTTGTGAATGAATCAATATCAAAAGTGTTAAACCCATAAAATGTATTACACTGCATATAGAGTTTCACTTCATCTTTCATTTGTGAATGAATCAATATCAAAAGTGTTGTTCTTTCGTTGGATATGATTCTTAAAAAGAACAGAAAAAAAAAGTAACAATAATCAAAGAGAGAGGAGTTACAGAGACACGAGAGTTTCAGTGTGAAAAAATTGGAACCCCTTGAGAGCAGAAGGCCAGTCTCCAAGTCCGTTGCGTTGTCTAAAATCATCCAAAATATGACTATAGTCGATTCTTCTGAACGTCTTTCTCTTTGGATCAATATATATCATATCCAAAGATTCTGTTCCAACAAAAATCAACTCACCATCATCAGTGGCACCATCGGGAAGAGATGAGAATTGATGCGATGACCATTTGGGTTTCCTTGCATCCTCCAAAACTATCATTAGGAGTATCCTACCATGACCACCAAAACCAACACAAGCTAACTTTCCATGATAAGATAACGTCATCCGCCAAGACTTAGTCTCCAGCGGTAATCTTATCGCACGGAACTTTTCAGATCTTACATCAAAGCTCATTATAACACGATGATAATCACCTTTGGCATGATAATACACAACACCGTTGATGCATCGTGCATGATAAAAACCGTTGTTATCTCCAGTTAAAGGGAAATGATCAGGAATGGTTTCGACCTTTCTCCATTGTTCCTGAGCTGATCCTGATCCCAATGTTAAAACCTTACACTCATCTAAAGCTTGACCATAAATCAGCTTAGGCATGCACACTACTTTGTGTTTACCCTCGATTGGGTCGTATCCTAAAAAGACTCTTATACTCTTCCATGTTTTCCCCGGTTTTGATAAAGGTGTCAACTTCCTCAGGCTAGGGTTCCAGACTATGGGTTTGTTTGGTTTTTGAAAGCAAATCATCAAGCCGTGGACTGACTCTGTTTCAATGGTGAAAGGACAACGATGTTTTGCGTGCTCCATACGGTAACTATCAATAGGTTGAGAACATGAATACGAACCATTAGAGTGGATCCGATTCTGCAGATTCTGTTGAGGAAGCGACAAGACGAAGAACCCATCGCTTTCTCTGAAGCCGACGACTAAAATATGACTCACACGTTCTGAGGACTGAGCTTGGAACGACTTTTTGAAGTATGGATCGGTGGAGACTGATGACCATAGCTTTGAAACACAACGAAACCGCATAAGAGATTTTAAAGGCAGCTTTGAGAGTATCTCTGAAATTATATCGGGAGGAACAGACGTTGTTGATTTTCTTCTGCTGCTTCTTCCTTCTCGTCTTTTTTTCTTGATCTTTCTGGTCACCTCGACAAGTTCTTTCATCTTTGTTTGAAGCCCTAATTCGTGACTTCCTCTGCAAGTTTTCGTTGCTTTATATAGGCTCTCTGTTTTTAAGTTTTTGTGAGGAGCGTACTGCATATAAAACAAAACCCGGCCTTTATGAATAGAACCGACCGTGAAACGACCAAAACCCTACCGTAAGCCAAAAGACTTAGAACGGCAACGTTTCACTGAATTTTACATAAATTCTCAATAGGTTAATATTTTGTTACTCCTACTTCCAGAATTACAATACAATGTCTTTTTAATTAGCAAAAGTTTCCTCTGTTTCGGTTTCTGATGATGACTTTTGTTATATGATTCAAAAAGTTTTAAGGTCGCGGTCCCTTTGGTATCAAGTTTGTATTTCATCTTTAGACACAAGTCTAGTTGCATGGCATACTTGAAGGACATCTCAGTGATGTAGACAAAAGTATAGTTGCATGACATACTTGAAGGACATATTGAAACTTTGGCAGTATGATTTAGAGCTGGTATTAGTGAAGAACTCTCAGAGTTTGTGCACGAGTACATGACAAAGCCTGGTGAGCTCATGAGAAATCTTTTGCTTTAGGTGATGATAACAAGATCAAAGTAAGTCTTGTTCTGCATCTCAAGTTTGTTGCTTGGAAATGAGAAATATTTAATAACCTTTTTTCAGGCACCCAATCAGCTGATGAAATGGGAAGCAGCGTATTTCTACCTTTCTTTTATCTGCGAAAGGTTTTGGTTTCTCTCATCTCACATTCTTCATTTACTATTTTGGTCTGCACAAACTATTTTTTTTTTTTGGATTGGGTGATTTTTAAAAGAGAGGGGAATCTGATGGGGCTGGAAGAAGAGCTGTGCAAAGGAATAACAACGGGAAGATGAACATATCAAAAGACGATATTTTGTATATCAGCAACGAGGTCTAACTCTAAGAGTGTCCACAACAATATAACGTCTCTTTTGGGTTTGGTTTTGTTTTGTTTTAGTGAGGAGAACATACACTTGCTTTCTTGTTATGTAACTGGTTTGATTTATAGTTTTCCAATTGTAATAGTAGAAAATGCTTTAATTATTTCCTCAATTGAAGATCTAACAAAGTTTAGCTTCTTAATTTAGGTGTTTCGTTTACTTTTTCTTTGATTTTACTTGATTTTGAAAAATTTCTCTCATATATAAATTATATATATATCATCAACCCAATAACCCATAAATGTATTACACTGTATACAGAGTTTCATTTCATCTTTAATTCGAAAAAGAATGTTGTTCTTCCGTTGGATATGATTCTTATGATTCAATGAAAGCTGCTATATATATATATATATGCATATCGTAGGTCTTCACATTGATCTTTTAAACATCACCAGAAGGTATATATATGGGATGCTAAACTGTTTCTTTGTGTATTCACGTTTTTTTTTATTTTTTACTTCTAAAAATCACAGAAAGAGCTTTGGTAATGAAAACGACATGTATAAAAGATTCAAATAAATAAATGACATTGATTCTGATGATTCAAATAAACGACAAAATAAAAAGAGAAAGAAAAAACAAAAGGTAAGAAAAATAGAAGCGAGCAAGTTACAAAGACGATAGTGTTTCAATGTGATTGGGAAACAACTGGAACTCATCCAGAGCAGCCAGAGCAGCCAGAGGAGTGTCTTCGAGTCCGTTGCGTTGTCTAAAATCATCCAAAACTCCTCTATAGTTGACACTTCTGAGCGTCTTTCTCTTTGGATGAATATATATAAATTCCAAAGACTTTGCTCGTACAAAAATCAACTCACCACCATCATCATCATCAGTGTCGCCCATTAGTACATCGGAACGATTCAAATTCCGCCAATGTTCGGGAAGAGATGAAAACAGATGCCTGGACCATTCGTGTTTCATTGCATCCTTCAAAACGAACATTATGATTTTATTACCTTGAATATTATAACCAGTACAAGCAAACTTTCCATGATAAGATAGCGTCAATCGCCAAGTCCATTTCGGAAGTGGCAAATTTATCGCATGGAACTTTTCAGATCTTACATCAAAGCTCATTATAACACGTTGATGAGGACCAAGTTTGGCATGATAATACACAACACCGTTGATGCATCGCGGATGAGAATGACAACTGCTTTCTGCAGTTAAAGGGAAATGATTACGGATGGTTTCGATCTTTCTCCATGGTTCTTGAGCTGATCCGGATCCCAATGTTAAAACCTTACACTCATCTAAAGCTTGAACACAAGTCAGCTTAGGCATGCACACTACTTTGTGTTTCCCCTCGATTGGATCGTATCCTAAAAAGACTCTAACACCCTTCCACGTATCTCCGGGTTTGGACAAAGGTAACAACTTATTTATGCTAGGGTTCCAGACTATGGGTTTTGTTGGTTCTAGAAAGCAGATCATCAAGCCCTGGACTGACCCTGTTGCAATGGTGAAGGGACAACCAGGATTTGCGTGTGTCATACGGTAACTGTTTATAGGTTGAGAAGGCTCGTTCGGTTTCTGCAGATTCTGTTGAGGAAACGACAAGACAAAGAACCCATCACGTTTTCTGAAGCCGACGACTAAGAGACGACTCGGACGTGTTGTTTGTAGCGATTTTAAGAAATATGGATCGGTGGTGATCGATGACCATAGCTTTGAAACACAACGAAACCGCATGAGAGATTTTAAAGGCAGCTTTGAGAGTATCTCTGAAATTATATCGGGAGGAACAAACGTTGTTGATTTTCTTCTTCCTTCTCGTCTCTTTTTCTTGATCTTTCTGTTCACCTCGACACGTTCTTTCATCTTTGTTTGAAGCCCTAATTCGTGACTCCCTCTCCAAGTTTTCGTTGCTTTATATAGGCTCTCTGTTTTAAACTTTTTTGTGAGGAGCGTACTGCATATAAAAAAAACCCGACCTTTATGAATAGAACCGACCGTGAAACGACCAAAACCCTAGCGTAAGCCGAAAGACTTTAGAACGGCGACGTTTCACTGAATTTTACATAAATTCTCAATAGGTTAATATTTCGTTACTCCTACTTTCAGAATTACAATTTACAATACTATGTCTTTTTTATCCAAAAGTTTCCTCTGTTTCGGTTTCTGATGATGACTTTTGTTCTATGATTCAAAGGTTTTAAGGTCGCGTCCCTTTTTGTAAAATTAGTATACTGTGCTTGCGTTCCCTTATCTTCTTCCTTGTTCAACTGCTTTCAAAGAGAAACATAGAGGTTTGAGTTTCATTAACGTGAGGCAACACTTTGTAATGCAGGATGCTGTTGATTGTCCTGAATGGATTGTTCCCTTTCACGTCTTCAAATCCATAGCAGAAGAGGTATCTTTTTGCCTTTGTACAGTCTTTTTCAATGGAAATAATGATAAGAATTGTGCTCCAAATGTAGACAAAAGTCTAGTTGCATGGCATACTTGAAGGACATCTCTGCAACAAGGTCTAGCTAACTCTAAGAGTTTCCACAACAATATAGTGTTTCTTTGTGCATTCATGTTCTGTTATTGTTTTACTTTCAAAAAGTCACAGAAACAGCTTTGGTAATGAAAACGAAATGTATAAAAGATTTCAAAATAAAGAAATGACATTGATTCTGATGATTCAAATAAACGACAAAATAAAAAGAGAAAGAAAAAACAAAAGGTAAGAAAAATAGAAGCGAGCAGTTACAAAGACGAGAATGTTTCAATGTGATTGGGAAAAAACTGGAACGTATCCAGATCAGCCAGAGGACTGTCTTCAAGTCCATTGCGTTGTCTAAAATCATCCAAAACTCTTCTATAGTGGACTCTTCTGAAGGTCTTTCTCTTTGGATCAATATAAATAATTTCCAAAGACTTTGCTCGTGCATAAATCAACTCCCCATCATCATCAGTGTCGTCAGTCATTAGGTCGAAATGATTCAAATCCGGACACTGTTCGGGAAGAGCTAGCTGAAAACTGATGCATGGACCATTCGTGTTTCGTTGCATCCTCCAATAAAAACATTGAGATTGTCTTACATTGATTATCATAACCAACACAAGCAAACTTTCCGTGATATGATATCGTCCTCCGCCAAGACTTATAACCCCGTGGTAATGTTATCACATGGAACTTTTCAGATCTTACATCAAAGCTCATCATAACAATTTTGGAATCAAGTTTGGAACCAAGTTTGGCATGATAATACACAACACCGTTGATGCATCGTGCATGAGAATAACCAGTGTTAGTGTTACCATCAGTTAAAGGGAAATGATTAGGGATTTTTTCCAGCGTTCTCCATGGTTCTTGAGCTGATCTCGATCCCAATGTTAAAACATCGCACTCACCTAAAGCTTGATCAAAACGCATCTTAGGCAGGTACACAACTTTGTGTTTACCCTCGATTGGATCGTATCCTAAAAAGATTCTAAAGTCTATCAACCACGTTTTGAAGGGTTTGGGCAAAGGTAACAACTTTCTCATGCTAGGCTTCCAGACTATGGGAATCTTTGGTGTTATAAAGCCGATCATCAAGCCGTGAATTGACTCTGTTTCAATGGTGAAGAAACGTTGATAGCTTACGTGTGTCATACGGTAACTTCCAATAGGTTGAGAACAGGAATACGAATTATATGTAAAAGAGTCAAAAGACTCGTTCCGATTCTGCAGATTCTCTTGAGGAATAGACAAGACAAAGAACCCATCATGTTTCCTGAAGCCGACGACTAACAGACGTGTTGTTTGTAGCGATTTATGGAAATATGGATCGGTGGTGATCGATGACCATAGCTTTGAGACACAACGAAACCGCACGATAGATTTAAATGGCAGCTTTGAGAGTATCTCTGAAATTATATCGCGAGGGAGAGACGTTGTTGATTTTCTTCTTCTTCTGCTTCTTCTTCTTTCTCGACTTTTCTTCTCGATCTTTCTGGTCACCTCCACTCGTTCTTTCATCTTTGTTTGAAACCCTAATTCGTTACTTCCTCTCCACATTTTCGTTCCTATATGAAGGCTCTCTGTTTTTAACTTTTTTGTGAGGAGCGTACATATAAAACAAAACCCTACCGTCAAACGACCAAACCCTACCGTGAGTAAAAAGACTTTAAAACGGCAACGTTTCACTGAATTTTAAATAAATTCTCAGAAGGTTAGTATTTTTTTTTTTTGATAAAAAAGGTAATATTTTGTTACTCCTACTTTCGTTGTTATTATATTCCTCTTTCATTTGTGAATGAATCAATAACAAGAGTGTTGTTCTTTCGTAGGATATGACTCTTATGATTCAATGAAAGCTGCTATATACACACATCGTACGTCGTCACATTGATCTCTTACACTTAATTCACAGAAGGTATATAGTATGCTAAACTGTTTTCTTGTGCATTCATATATTTTTTGCTATTGTTTTAGTTTCAAAAATCGCAGATAGCTTTGGTAATGGAAAACGAGATATGATGGATTCAAATAAATAAATGATAAAAGCCCCTACAGTATATTGAATTCTTAGAAAGAACAGAAAAAGAGAACAAAAAAAGAAGCAACAAAAATATAAGAGAGAGGAGTTACAAAGACACGAGAGTTTCAATGTGATTGGGAAATAAATTGGAACCCCTCGAGAGCAGAAGGCCAGTCTCCAAGTCCGTTGCGTTGTCCAAAATCTTCCAAACTATCACTATAGTCGATTCTTCTGAACGTCTTTCTCTTTGGATTAATATATATCATTTTCAAAGATTGTGCTCCTACAAAAATCAATTGAACATCATCAGTGGCACCCTCGGGAACCAATGAGAATTGATGCCTGGACCATTCGGGTTTCGCTGCATCCTCCAAAACTACCATATGGAGTATGCCACCACGACGACCACCAAAACCAAAACAAGCTAACTTTCCATTATAAGATAACGTCATCCGCCAAGGCTGAGTCTCCCGTGGTAATGTTATTGTTATCACATGAAACTTTTCAGATCTTACATCAAAGCCTATTATAACACGATCAGAACCAAGTTTAGCACGATAATACACAACACCGTTGATGCATCGTGCATGATAAAAACCATGATGATCTCCTCCAGTTAAAGGGAAATGATTAGGAATGGTTTCAACCTTTCTCCATGGCTCCTGAGCTGATCCTGATCCCAATGTTAAAACCTTACACTCATCTAAAGCTTGAACACAAGTCAGCTTAGGCATGCACACTACTTTGTGTTTACCCTCGATTGGATCGTATCCTAAAAAGACTCTTATACTCTTCCATGTTTTCCCCGGTTTTGATAAAGGTGTCAACTTCCTCAGGCTAGGGTTCCAGACTATGGGTTTGTTTGGTTTTTGAAAGCAAATGATCAAGCCGTGGACTGACTCTGTTTCAATGGTGAAAGGATAACGATGTTTTGCGTGCTCCATACGGTAACTATCAATAGGTTGAGAACAGGTGTACGAACCATTAGACTCGTTCGGATTCTGCAGAATCTGTTGAGGAAGAGACAAGAAGAACCCATCACTTTCTCTGAAGCCGACGACTAAAAGACCACTCGGACGTTTTGAGGACTGAGTTTGGAACGACTTTTTGAAATATGGATCGGTGGTGATCGATGACCATAGCTTTGAAACACAACGAAACCGCATAAGAGATTTTAAAGGCAGCTTTAAGAGTATCTCTGAAATTATATCGCGAGGGAGAGACGTTGTTGATTTTCTTCTTCTTTCTCGTGTTTTTGTCTCGATCTTTCTGGTCACCTCTACTCAAAGTAGATTAAACATCAAGGTGAAGAGGTGATCGTTCTGGTCACCTCTTCATCAAGGTTAGATGATTAAAGTAGATTAAACAATTTACACATCCCAATGTCCCATTGTAAATTATCTCATGAACCAGAGTTTCACTTCAACAATTCATTTCTGCATCAATCAATAACAACAGTGTTCTTCGTTGGATATGATATTTGTTTCCTTTTGCATTCATGCTTTGTAAGTGTTAATTTACTTTTAAAAAATCACAAAAGGAGCTTTGGTAACAAAACGACATGATAGTTTCAAACTAAGGGATGAAAAATTATGAGGAAAATAAAAACCGTGCCATAAAGTTGCATAAAGCAAAAGAGAATGGGAAAAAAAAAGAGAAGCAATTACATAGGTTATATGGCCCCTAACTTATTTTAAAAATAGTTTTTTTTATAAATCTCTGGACAGGCTTAGAAAGACATGAGAGTTTCAATGTGATTAGGGAAAAAATGGAGGTTACGCAGAGGCCCACCCTCCAAAACTCCTCTATATTTGACTCTTCTGAACGTCTGTCTCTTTGTACCAATATATATAATCTCCAAAGGTAAGAGTAGCATTCTTGGTACATAAATCAACTCACCATCATCAGTGATACCACTTAGTTTGAACTCGTGTTGCAAATCCTTGGCATAGTGAGAAAGAGGTGAATAATGATGATTCGACCATTCGTGTTTCGCTGCATCCTCCAAAACCCACATTGAAATACTATTTTTACTCTTACTATAACCAACACAAGCTAACTTTCCTTGATAAGATATCATCATCAAATCCCGAGACTTACCCCATGGTGATGTTATCACATCAAACTTTTCGGATCTTACATCAAAGCTCATTATAACCTCATCAGAACCAACTCTGGCATGATAATATAGAACACCGTCGATGCATTGTCTATAAAAATCAACATTGTTTCTCCAGTTAAAGGACAATGACGACTGTGGTTGATTCCGACCGTTCTCCATGGTTCTTGAGCTGATCCTCCCAATGTTAAAACATGGCACTCATCAGAATATCTACCCCAAGGCATGCACACTACTTTGTGTATACCTTTGCTTGGATCGTATCCTAAAAACACTGTTGCATCCTTCGATTCCTTTCCGATCATGGGTAAATCTAAAAACTTTCTCATGCTAGGGTTCCAGACTACAAGGGTTGTTAAATTGTAAAAGCAGATCAAACCGTGGACTGACTCTGTTTTAATGGTGATGGGATAATTATTTGGGTATGTCATATGGTAACTCTCAATAGGCTGAGAAGAGGAATACGAACGAGACTTGTTCCGGTTCTGATTCTGTTGAGAAAGAGAGGAAACAGATAGTTTGTCACCTTCTTTGGAGCAGACTAAAAGCCTCGGACGTGTTGAGGAGTGAGCTTCGAACGATTTTATGAAATCTGGATCGGTGGTGATTGATGAGCAGAGCTTTGAAACACAACGAAACCTCAATACAGATTTTGCAGGCAGCTTTGCGAGTATCTCTGGGATTAGATGAAGAGGAACATACGTTGTTGATTGTGACAACGATGAAGGTTCTCTTTCTCTTCTTCTTCTCTTGATCTTTCTGGTCATCATCTCTTCTTGTTTCTCCATCTTTGTATGAAACCCTAATTTGTTACTTCCACTCCACGTTTTCGTTCCTTTATATGTAATACATGATTTTTCTCCATATAAGAAAACCGCTGGAAAATATACTAAAATACAGAAAGCTAAACCGGGGAACGATTTCTCTAATTACCGGTTCAATCTCAAATCACCTTTAAAATTCATAGACATTCCTCTATTGAAATGGAATAAACCCTTACCATCGGCTATCAATCAGCATATTCCTTGCTTATTGATCTAAGTCTTCTGAAGCATTTATTATCAACTACTAATGGTTATAGCTTATAATATGATGTATTTTTTTTTTTTTTTTTTTGTCAACTTATAATATGATGTATTTAGTTTATTCAAATGTATACAAAAATATTGAAGTCGCTGTCCTATATAAGATAAATAGCCAGTTAATAGTTCATTATAGCCACACCACCTCACCACTATGCATGATCACTTTATTTTGTACAGCCTACAGAAACAAATTTAATGCTTCTATTTTGTAGTACCATCATTTTTCTTTTGTAAAATAGATGGTACAAGGTTTTTAGTGAGATTGAGAAGTTTGTAAACCCTCTTATACCACTTCTCATCATACCACCATTTTTCTCATCATCCGAAAACCGCTGACCACGTCGTTAATTTTTAAATTTTCTATGTCATAAAATCAGAACCGATATATTTTAATTCATATACTTGTAAAAAAATACAAAAAGAAAAAAAGCGAATAACAACAAAAAAGGAAGCATAGAGTCGTGTGTCCGGAACAGATTTGTCAGAGATTATCAGTGAAATGAAAAGTTTTTCGAGCGTTCATATAATATAAGCCATCTGGTTATTTGGGTCAAACAAAACAAACCAACAAAGAAATTATTAAAATAAATGTACTTATTTTTTGTTTTTACCTCTGAACTCGATCAAAACAGAGTTGACTGAGATTGTCAACTTTGATAAGGCTCCATCTAAGATGAGCAACGAATATTCCGTTTTCTCAAAGCCTCTATCTTCTTCTAAAAGGATTTGTCCCCTTGTTTTATACGAAAAAACAGAAAAGAGAAGAAAAGATTTTAGGAAAAATGGGTTGTGTACGAGGATCAGGTTTATTTTCCCTTGTTCTTGTTCTTGGTCTGGTCTTGATCAACTGGGTGATTTTCTGTAATGGAAGCATCACTAGTAGCTTTGTCAGGAAATTGGAGAAAACCATTGATATGCCTCTTGAAAGCGATGTTTTTCGTGTCCCTCCCGGGTATAATGCTCCTCAACAGGTAGCTTTTAATTTCACTTTTTGTTTTCTTTCTAAAATTAACAAATATTTTTCGATTCATGTTGTTTCTCACTTTCTTGTGGCTTCTGCTTGTAACTTAATTACCTAAGTCCTTAATTTTGCTAATTTAATATTTACCACTTTTTGCTCTTTTAAAATCTTGTATAAATGGCTTAAAGTGCTATTATTGGACGGTCCTGTTTCGATTCTTGATTCTTTGATCTTTCTAAAGAATTAAAAAAAAAAAGATTTTATTGATTTGGGTTATTTACTTATTTTCCACATACAAAAGGTGCATATAACACAAGGAGATGTAGAAGGGAAGGCAGTGATAGTGTCTTGGGTGACACCAAAAACACCAGGATCTAACACAGTCCTTTACTGGGAAGAGAATAGCTCCAAAAAGCTTAAAGCCCAAGGCAAATCCAAGACTTACAAGTTCTACGACTATACTTCTGGTTACATCCATCACTGCACCATTAGAAACTTGGAGGTACATCATCATCAACTCATCATGAATCTTTGCTTTTCTTGTTATCTGATTTTGTGGTTAATTATATTCTTGCAGCATGACACCAAGTACTATTACGTGGTAGGTGTGGGACAAACAGAGCGCAAGTTCTGGTTCTTTACTCCTCCTGAAACTGGTCCAGACGTTCCTTACACGTTTGGTCTTATTGGTATTGTCCTGAAGCATATTCATGGTTTCTTTTCTTTTAAAGAAAAAGGCAATTTATTGCCATCCATGGTCTTGAACTTGAGTTGCAAATTCTTGTTTTGCAGGGGATCTTGGGCAGAGTTTTGACTCAAACATAACCTTAACACATTATGAGAAGAGCCCAATAAAGGGACAAGCGGTTTTGTTTGTTGGGGATCTCTCATACGCTGACCAATATCCAAATCACGACAATAATAGATGGGACACTTGGGGAAGATTTGTTGAAAGATCCACAGCTTACCAGCCATGGATTTGGACCGCAGGAAATCATGAACTCGATTTTGCCCCCGAGCTTGTAAAGCTTCTTGCTCCCTCTCCTCTGTTTTTACTTGCATCTAGGCTTAAAAATGCATCTAGTAGTTTCTAGCTAGACCAGCTTTGCCTTGACTGAGACTGACATGGATTGCAGGGCGAGACCAGACCGTTTAAGCCATTCATGCATAGGTACCGCACTCCTTACAGAGCATCAGGCAGCCCAGAACCATTCTGGTACTCCATAAAGAGAGGACCGGCTTACATAATCGTGCTTGCTTCATATTCAGCATATGGTAAAGGCATCTTAAAGATCTTGACACTTTTACAAGGCATTGGTCTTAACTTCAAGACTAATAAGATCCTGAAATATTCCATCTTTGTTTTTTGGGACAGGTAAATACACGCCGCAATTCAAATGGCTCGAGAAGGAGTTCCCAAAGGTTAACAGGACGGAAACTCCATGGTTGATTGTTCTGATGCATGCACCGTGGTACAACAGCTTTGATTACCATTACATGGAAGGCGAAACCATGAGGGTGATGTATGAGCCGTGGTTCGTCAAGAACAAAGTAGATGTTGTTTTTGCAGGTCACGTCCACGCCTACGAAAGATCAGTAAGATCAAAAACTTGTGGCTCCTCTCATTTCAATTTTAAACTAAGAGATTCTGAGAAATCTGAGCTATTGTGAAACCTGTAGGAACGTGTATCAAACATAGCTTACAACATAGTTAACGGCATTTGCAGTCCAGTCAAAGATCAATCTGCTCCAGTCTACATCACCATCGGTGATGGAGGCAATCTTGAAGGATTGGCCACCAAGTAAGCTATAAACAATTCTGTTCATTTCAACATACTTTCGATTAGATTAAGATGATGTGTTTTTTGAATGTGTGATACACATGGTGTCTGCAGATTGACTGAGCCTCAGCCTAAGTACTCTGCCTTCAGAGAATCAAGTTTCGGGCACGCTATATTCTCCATAAAGAACAGAACGCACGCACACTATGGATGGCACAGGAACCAGGACGGTTACGCTGTGGAGGCTGACACCATGTGGTTTAACAACAGATTCTGGCATCCAGTGGATGATTCTCCTTCTTCAGATTCTTGAGAACCTCCATTTATCTTGTGTGTATGCATATCTCTTTGACTGAATAAATGCAATGTTGGCCAGTTCTCGTTCATGTCCTTGCTTTAGACCAAACACATTCACAATGGTGAGGCTCTTGTTCAATTCGCAAGAATCTTGACCGTTGTTCATTCTAAAGAGTTCTACCAAAACATTTAAATTCTTGAAATTTGCAGCTGTTTACTACCGCCAACTATTCTCTATAATCTTAAGAAATCTAAAGGGATCTGAATTTATATACAAGTTCTCTTGACGCTGTTATAAACTCTAATATGCATTTACATTGAACTTGAGACTATACTTTTGGTTTATTGAAACATATTAGGCGTTTACTTCTCGATGCCTTGTTGAAGATACTGTATCAAATCGTACCCATAAGTGGTCCATTTGTTGTAGGCATCGGTACAGACATGGATCATGAAGTGTGCGGCTTCACGCTCACTCATCTCTGGATGAAATCTCTTTCGAAGCTTCCCAATTGGATCTCCTCTGCTGAAGCAAGGCAATCCACTTTCCACCATCATTTCCACTGTACTGATGATCCCATCCATGTATCGCCGAGCAGCCAAGTATCCCTTCACGCACAAGCTTTACAAGAGAAAGAGAATATAACTAAACTGTCTCAGAACCTCAAATGGTTTTCATTGAAAAAGGTCAAAGAGATAAAAGTATTGAGGAAGTTTATGACTACCTCACAAACTGATGCCAAGTTTCGCTCTTCATATCTCCTGATGGATCAAGCAACTGTGTCATTTCGTGGCTCAGTTTGAAATGTGCGCTCTCAAAACGCATGTTTCCACCAGGTGAAGTTTCGAAAATGAAACCAAAGTCAATGTGAACAAGCCTTCCCATGCTGCATTTTCAAAATATGTTAATGGTTATTTTCAGAAACTAACAACAACCAGAGGGTTTCAAAGGTGTGTAACTCATCTTACTTGTCGAAGAGGAGATTGCCGTTGTGTCTGTCTTTAGGCTGGAGTAAAAGACTTGCCACAGCATAACCAGCACTACTGGTGAGGAAGTTAGCCCGTGCCGTTTCAAAGGAAGGTGAGCCAACGGGTCCAAACTCTTGTTGAAAGATCTCATACAAGCCACCATCGGTTGTTTCACCCATTTGACTTCTGCTTCGTGTATTTGGCACAACCTGTTGAAGAAAAAAGGACAAGACATATAAAAAAACCACACAACCTAACATTTGGATTAAAGAATGTGAATGAATTAGCAGAAATTACCTCAATTATCCCCCTACCGTCCCCAGTTGGAAGTACTCCATATGGAAAAAGATAGAGATTAAGACCAACCGCTTGAAATATGTCTCGAAGAAGAGATATCACTTGCAGGGCAAGAACATCTTGACGACAATCATCTCCAACCTAATGAATACAAGAGAGAGTTAGGAAGAGCAACAGACATATTGATTACGTTTCTTAAACTTGCTAAATACTACGGAAACAACATTATAGTAGAACAGATTTTCATGTAGACCACACAGATGTATGCAAATCATTTTCAGAAAGCTAACCTTGAAAATACAAGCCTGTGATTTCACATCGTTGTGGTCACCATCACGATCAACCACATTAAACGTTATCATAATAGGGACTTTGGCAGCTGATTGTAAGGGTATTCCACTGTCTACTTGGATACCCCTGACGAGCTTGTTCGGAGCTGTAGGCAAATAAAGCTCTTCTCCCTGCATTTTGATTTTCTCTAACTCCCTGCCATGGAAATTATTATTATATGACTATCTTGCATCTAACAAGGCAGACTCATTTGTACCACAATCTAGTTTAGAATGCTACCTTCTGATACCAGCTCTGCGTTCTTCTTTTGGAAGAGGAAATAATACTCCAGAAATAGATGTGACCTTGTCAAAGAAGTCAAACTCTCTGCTGAACAAGTCGAAGGCCTTGGGAGTAAAACCATCAACTATATGCTGTCGAACCTCTGGCAAAATTCCTCGGAATCTCGCATTCTGGAATCAAGGAAAGACAACACGATGAGCTCAGAGTTTTATAACAAAACAGTAGAAATCCATCGGAAAGGTTTCTGGAATTACAGATAACTAGCTTTTTCATGTTTCATGACTCAAGAATTCATCACTGCTTTACAAGATGTTTTCCAAGAACAAAATAATGCCAACACAGAGCTATAACCCGTAATGAGACAACTCAACGTTTTTTAAAAAGAAGAAGAATGAGTATTCATCAAATCTGACAGCAATGATATATAAGCATAAGAGAATAATCATTGGCAAACCTTATCGAGAACACCATTCTTCACTGTTTCCTGAACAGACTCACCCTGGCATTACAGTAACAGAGAGTACGAGATTTAATTGTGACAATTCGCTCTATGAAAAAATGTAATCCTCACAAACTCAATGAAGCTAAACTCACCTCCAAATGCCAAATGAGGATATGAGCAAATATGTCGCTTCTTTGTGCAGCTCTTAGAAGATATCCTTCAACCAACCTCTGCAAGCAAAAAGGTTTAAAAAAAAACAACCTTTCAAAAAATATATAGCAGAATATTGGTCTTCAAACTGCTCAGAGAGAGAGAGAGATGTGGGGCATGAATTATAGAATCACACTTAACGACTTACCTGTTCATCATAGCGCAGAGACTGCACTAATTGTGGCATGAAGAAAGTGACTCGCTCGGGAGGGTAAGACTCTAACACTCTTAGGACATATGCCATGACACGTGGATGCCCCTTATAAGCAGGTGTGAGAAGCACAAGAGCCTGTGTAATTGAACAAGCATCCCAGTGTAGTAGCTGCTGCAAGAGCACTGAGTCCTCTTCAACAGTCTTAGGTGTGACAAAATATGGTAACGCCTCAGGAATAGTACGAAAATCTACTATATGAGCCTACAAAAACAAAAGTAGTACTGGTGAGAAATTTATTCTAATCTTTTACACCCTGATGATCCAAAACAAGTTTAGTCATATTATTTTGGTGTAACACCCTCCTTAACTTAATGACAAACTTGGAGTCTATTATCAAGTCCTACATGAGGTAATCTATGTAAAAATCCGTACCTGAACTAGCCGAATGGCTTCGGATTTCACAGCGATATTTGCTGGAAATCTTGAGGCTAATGATATAGCAATCCGGGGATCCACCGAAAAAGCAGTTTTAACATGTTCCGTCCATTTCTTGGAGCTTAATTTCAGACGTGAATATGGACTGTCCCTGTACATAAGTTGTAGTTTTGAAGAATGGATATCAGCAATGTAGGTCAAAAGAAACCAATGAGTAGTGGAACGTAATAGAGGGGATGTTTTACTTTGGACTAATAGGTTGTGCCCAAACGTCAAGCCTATCAGATTCATGCTGGCAAAGAATCAGTAGTAGTTGCTTCCTCTTTTCCATTCCCGCTCCATAGTTTTCCATATTACCCCAGACAGGATGATACTGATCAATCTGTAAACATGCATCCAATATAAATAACATACTTTTCATTCAATGAAGTATACAAGCATGAAAGTAGAAAAATAAAGAAGACAGTTATCATACCTCATCAGTTAAGTTCCCGTTTTCATGAGCTCTTGCATTGGAACCAGATTGGATAAATTCTGATCGCTCATTTGACAAAAACTGAGCAAACATTGAAACAGACTGAGCCTCACTTTGACAAAAGTTCGGAATGTTTACATCATACCACTCCGGCTGGCGAGAGAACCATCCTAAAGAAGTCCTGGAATAAGTGGAAAAGACAAAATTCTTACTAACACATACTTAAATAAAACGAGGGTAAATCAGAGATGTTGATAAAGACGTCTGCAACAGTATCAAAGTTCAACTTGTTTTGCCAAGCGAGGTATGACAAAAAGTCACCTATAGATTCGATCTTCCAATAGCTGGAGTCCACGTATAAACTTATGCACCTTGCCTTGTCTTTGGCATGAGCAGAACTTCAGTCCAAGAAGCATCAAGGTAAAAAAGGTACCAGCCGCTGCTGGGTGGTGGGTAAAACACAAGTCAAGATTTGTACTCCGTTGTAACAGCTGACCAAACAACAAGAGTTGCTCCGTGCTATTATGTCGAACAACCTAAAGAAACGTGGAAGGAATAAGAAACAATCACTCAAATACACCTATACAACTAAAGATCACAAAGAGAACTCAGCTACTCATAAAATTTTCGTTGGTCTAATCGTATTTCTAAGCATAACTGTATATAGAATAAAGCCTCACCTCAAAGCGATCTATCAAAAATCCAAGCCATAGTCTGTGAGCGAGTATTTCATTAACAGGGTCACTATCAGGTGGATCTTCTGGTTCTCCAGGAGAAAGTTGGGGCCTTAATTTTGCAGTTGGGCCATAGTATCGCACATCAGATGCAAAGAGTCCTCGCTTTGCATCAATTGTCCATATCCATGCATCAACAAGACTGGAAAGAACAAAAGATTCAAATTGTGGAGCAGCGGAAACCAACCAAGTCCAAATGTATATTCCAGTTTCCATAGCATCATGAGTTAACATGTAAGCTGGACACCAACAGAGGAGACACAGTAAGTGCGAAAATTCCATCATATCTATTCTCTGCTGACCATCTTGCTGCAACAATAGAAGAATAGAAAATTTAACTTTAGTAGATACTAATTATCTGGAAGATATGACAGACACATGTGTTCTTGCTTACCAGATTTGATAGAAGTAAGGCAGTTGCATGAGAACAAGTTTCTCGAAAATGCGACTTGTCCACCTCTCCTCCTTTCTCAGCAGTATTAACAAATTGTTGAAGGCGCCGCACAGAATGGGAACTCAACGTGTCATTGCCACTAATGTTTTCCAATCTTACTGTGCAAGCAACTTGTCTGGTATAGTTGCACTTTAACATTGCATTGACTACACAAGTACCAAGTACCTCTGAGTTAAAAGCTTCCGAAGTTTTGAAATTTGCCCCAGAAGCTGCAACTGCTGCAGCCATTACAGCTGGAATATTTGCTGCTTTGATCCCAGACCAAATCTCATTTTTCCCAGTTCCAATCCTTATCTCAGTTAGAAGAGAAACCACATCATTTGTAGTTGAAGATCGCTGCAATGTGTTAGCCTTACACAGCTTATCCTGACATGCATATAATGAGTTTAATCACTAAACAATAATTTTAAGTACAACATATAATCACAGGAAAAAAAAAAAGAGTCTTATTGTGAAAATGCATTCAGAAACATTTAACAATACTAGTGGTCAGAGAAAGAAACAGAAAAAAATAGACCTCACATCTTTAAGCATTTCAAGAAACAGGGGAGCCTAAAGTTTAAAAAGAGATTTAGAGACAGAACAAGGCAGTACTACATGCACCCCGACAGAACTGAGACAGGAATGATTTCATTGCAACAGTTCTCTCGTATTGATAATTATATACTTCCTCAAATTGAAGTGGAGAAATAAAACTGTCATAAAAAAAGATATTCGAACATGCATAAAGAAAGATAAGAATTGGTGTAGAGAAGGAAACCTGAAGCAAACCCTGACTAGTGCATGGAGCATATGAAATTGATAATATGATCCATTCTCTAAGAACTTTCTGGTATAAAGATCGAATGGCAGCAGTGCAAGCAGGATCGTTGCCGACTGAAGATGCATTGTCATGAACAGAGAATAGCAAACTATCCAGACAAGATGAGCTCCATAGGACCTGCATTTATCATTGTAAGTTGCTTCATGTTGCATAAACTAATGCGAAATTTTCTCAAGTGTTGTTGATGAAGGCAAAAGCCAGCATATGTCATTTATTCCTACCTGGGGAAACTTGTTCCTGATATGAGTCAACAGTTTCGCTGAGATATCTCGTATGTCTTCATCTCTCTGTGACATACTCTTTATGAGGAAACATGCATGTGTATACATTGTTGATTCCATTATATTAGCATTTTCCCCAGTAAGAGATATTTGATCTTCCTGAAATTAGATGAAAATGTTCATAACATTCATCTACTGCTAAAATGCTAACAAAGGCAAGAGAACAAATAAAAACAGAAAAGGAAATCTGCTACTGATGATAGTTAACCAAACGACCAAAATGCATATATATACAAGCTAGTGTTGCAATCTAAAGATCGCATATATAAAGATAAGGCTAAAATCAATAAGACCATGTAATTAAATACATACCAGCCATGACACTGCTGCTTCAAAGGCTCTATGCACAGTTGCTGTCAAACACTGGGAAACAGCAGGCGTGAGGTCCGGAGATTTCAGGTACTCGAAGACGCAACTGAAGGCACTTCGAGAGGCAGACACACTTGAGCCACCGTTAAGAATACCCCCATTGCTAATAAAACGTATGACCTCCAGAAGGGCTACTGCAAGAAGATATGTAGCCTTCGCCCCTAAAATAAAAAAGAGAAATAAACCATTTCTATCATTATACTAAAAGGTAGAATACCAACAGCATTGCAGTAAATCTAAAGCTAAGACATTCACATCTATTTGACCTGAGATAGTTTTCATTGCTGAAACATCAACTCGACCACCCAAGGCAATAGAAAGAGCAGTTCTCTGAGTTGAAGCTACTTTCTTATTCCCAGTTCCTCGTAAGGTATCAGAATTATGAAGTGCATTGAGCTCTAATTCGTCTTCAAGCCATTTTACAGAACTGACGACCTACAAAGAGCACATACTCAATCAATTAAAATTAAAACTCAGACACAGTATCTCGTGGAAGAGCTAGTAAAGTGATACTGTAGCTAGACTAACTTACAAGGGGAGGAGTGCCCTGAGAAATTCTCTGAACAGCAAGAGCCCACCGAGGGTTCCACATGTAAGGCCCTCCTACAGCTTGTAGAGAGAACGTACTAATTCTTCCAGCACTATTCACTGAATTAGAGATTGTCTTCACTTCTGGAAGCGGAGGTTTCAGAATAGGAGGTGCTAAGGCAAAAAGGGCTATGTAGAACCATAGATTGCGAAACAATTTCAGCAGTGAAGGTTCCACTTTTGAAGTGGGATCGAAATCCGAACATATTTGCGCAACAGCACGAAGAAGAGGACCCAAAAGGTCGGCACCGCTCCTAAAAGAAAATGAAGCACGTCATTGCTGATCCAATGGTTGTCAATAGAATTTTTTTTTAACATGAAGGTAACTTATAATATAACATGATGAATGATAAAAACAACACCATGGACACGCCGTTGGTACTCTCAATGATCAATTCCTCAACTTTATGTCAATAATTAATTGTCTGTATTCTTTTTCTATTGTTTCTCTGTTTAATTCATAACCAAAAAAAAAAACAATAGATTTATACATGCTAGGATCATATACGTGGTTAATTACCATCCACTTTTCGACTCAGAAGCCAGGCTTACATCCGAACATAAGGAAAGCAGGCGATGGCGATAGTCTGCACGCAGTTTTGTATTCTTAAGACCCCTAGCAATTATAAGAAAGCCTGCAGCAAGACTCTGCAATGCAATTGGATCTGTGAGCCTTAGTGTAGTAGGAAATATCAAAAAGAAAACACAGAAAGTGAACAATCTATCAGATTTCATTATACCTCTAAGTGCCAAGCTATAGACCTTGGTGATGATGTTTTGCTTTCGACAGATCCTACCGTCGATATTTTGCTCAAGTAACCTCTAGTCATCATAACTACTGTCTCACGGTAGGACTTCTCATATCCTAATGTTGCTATCCGTGATACAGCATCAAGAAGCTACATATAAGTGGCAACAGATGCATAAGTAAATCTACAAATCTAACGAAAAACGGACAAAATTTTAGAAAGTAAAAACAATAGCCTGAAAATGGAGCCATACATGGAGTCTCAAAGAGCGAGGAGTTGAAGAAGCATCACCCCCTTCTAGGATTTCAATAAAAAACGGTAAAATCATATCTGCTACTTCAGGCTTTTTAACAGCAACGGTGATATCAGCAAGCAATCGTATTACATTCAGCTGTACAGCAGGAACTTGCTTCTCTCTGTCAACCTGAAGGCCAAATGATTAGACTTCTTAAAAAGTTAAAACTATAATGCAACACAAAGAGAGACGAATAAGCCAACTAAGGTAAAGGGAACGGTTTAGAGTAACCTGCTCTTCATAATCATTACTTTCACGAATACTTGAAGCTAACCCCACGATGAAAGTGTCCACTGAAGCTCGATCCTTGGCCCAACCAGATTTGATAATCTCACAAGATAATTTAAATACGCTCTCAAACAGACTCCCCTGATTTCTCACCCAATTGTTCCAACATAAAGAAACCTCAATCAGTCATTAAAAATGTATTAAAAGATATATCCAGACTTCAAAGGATATGTGACATGATGTGACTATTCTTCTTACTAACACCCATCAGTAGCCTAGACTATGCTGCTCAAATGAGTTTCCACAAAACAAGATTACCTGTGCGCAGGCAGCAAGTGCCAGTAATTTAAGTCGGTTAAACAGCCCACGTGGTGGATAACCTCCCTTCCCTGCTGCCATTTTCGCAATCCCAGAAAGCAGAGAGCTGAAAAGTTCTTCGCAGCCCTTCATTTTCCGCCACACGGAGGTCAAGCAAGCATCTGCAGCATCTAACAGCAATGTGACTGTCTCCAGAACCAACCTAATAGATGTCTTTCTATCTGTTTCTAGGGACGTGAGACTCTTGATTTTCAGGTTAGCTGCAGCTTGATAAACAAACAGTTTCGCATTGACTCTAGCTTTAAGAGCTTGGTCTTGTTCATTCCAATCCCGCCTTCTTGACTGTGAAACAAAAAAGCAGAAATAACATCATCATCTACAAAATCCATACTTCACTGAAGCTCTTTAAAGTAGGCAGAGTGAAATTTCTGTTCTAGGAATACCATATGTAAAGTACCAAGATTACCTTGAGAAATGCAGACATGGACTGGAGCTGCCTCTTAGCTACTGAACTCACCTGATCGTGGAGTTTATCATCAACTTTCACTTTATCCAGAACACTGGTTAACAATTTCAAAGCAAACTCCTGCATCTCCAAACTCTGGATGGAATCTTCCTCAAAAGAAGCCACTTGATCTCTAAGCACAAGGTGAGAGCCTCCACTTCCCTCATTAGATCCAAAACTCAGCTGATCAACATCAGTCTTCCACTGGAGACTTCCCTCATTCACCACTACAGAAACGGATTTTGCAACATCAAGGCCAGGACTAAGCTCCTCACTCTTGCTAATGGGAGAGTTCAATTGAAGCTGTTTCATGGGAGATTCAGGAGGAGCACGGTTCTCTGCAAACTGATTGAGCAGAAATTTGATCAATTTATCACCATCGGTCTGTCTAATGGACGGGAAATTCTGGGTAAGAGCAACCAAGAAAGCCCTAGAGATCGCTGGGTCTCTATCGCTCTCACTGCAACTCATGACCTCTACTGTAATCTCCAAAACTTTGGTGCCGAATTCAAGTGACAACTCAGCCGCGCCGCCCGAAACGGAACCTAGGAAACTGCAATAGAACGCGGAAATCGAATCCAGCGAGTATGAATCCGGCCAGAAGGAGCGGTGGAACGACTTCGGAACTGCCTGGAGGAAGTCGAGGATGACGAATTTGCCATGATTTCCGGTTGTGTCAACAACGTTCCTGGAGATTAGATGAGCGACGGCTAACACCGCGGTGAGTTGAATCCGAGAAACTCTGGCCGATTCGGCGCGAAGCAGCTTAGGTTGCGGACATTTTCGGCAAAACCAATCCAGATTCTCCGATAATTTTTCCGGATTCTCCTCTGTAACGTCGCAGAGCTCCTTCCATGCCTCCATCTCCGACCCGAGATCAGAACTAGCGCACAGAGAGAATTTCTGCGATCCAAAGCTGCAGAAAGACGGAATCAAAATCTCCGATGATCCATGAAGGGGAGCAGTGGTAAATTTCAGGAATGTGAGTGTAGCGTTTGGGTCTAGAATCTTTTTTCTTCGTTGTATGGGGTTTTGAAGAGCCCTGCTTTCGTGTGCTACGTACTGGGTTAATTGTAACTTTTTCATACTATATGCTATTTAATTCTCATAAATATATGGTACTAATAATTTTGTCCCTTTTTTTTATTAATTAGAACAGATTTTATGTTATTTTTTGTTTTGATAAAAACAGATTTTATGATATTGATTTGACATATTTATTCACAACTACAGTATTATCATGGATATAAGAAAAGTTATAAAGATTATAGGATTCTGAATAACTTGAGTAAATAGAGGATTAATTTAGAGAAACAGAGCAATTTCTCAGTATTTATTTATCAAGAAGCTACACTAGACTTGAATTCAAAGAAAACAAAGATAAGAATAAGTTCCTTTTATGTAAAAAAATATCATTTTATCAACAAATATTTAATTTATTTATTTATCCATAAAATCTGATTTGTTTGTATTCATTTCATTTACCAGTTTGTCAATTCATCAAACGT
Organism: Microthlaspi erraticum; assembly: GCA_902728155.2. Classification (NCBI taxonomy): domain Eukaryota; kingdom Viridiplantae; phylum Streptophyta; class Magnoliopsida; order Brassicales; family Brassicaceae; genus Microthlaspi; species Microthlaspi erraticum. Next base: position 1,737,612 of record CACVBM020001385.1, on the reverse strand, counting down.
ACCACATGTTCATATCATAAAGATTAAATTTACGTCTACTGTTCAAATCAGACAAAATTTGCGATTTCACAACTTAAACCAGTTCATAATCATAAAGAGTCGATCAAACCCGACCCAAATCCGATTTCAATCTTAACATTTGTCATTGGGTCGGTTTAAATGGAAGTAGCGAAATCAGGTTATGAGGCAACAACTTGCCTTTGAGGAAGCTCAGATCTGCACGAAGAGTGGTGTTTTTATTTCGCCGCCGATCAGTGAAAGAGAGCATGACTCTGCTAGTCGATGCCTCTATTCCTCTCAGACCGTAAATGATAGACATATCCATGAAAGGTAAGCTTGAAAAGTAACGTTTTACGGATTAACTTTTCACTGAAAATGGAGAATGAGAGTCGGAGAATCAGTGATTTACCAGATGAATTGCTGTTGAAGGTACTGTCGTCTTCGCTTCCTAGTAAAGAAGTCGTAGCCACGAGTATCTTGTCAAAACGGTGGCGATCTCTTTGGGAAGAGGTGAAGACTTTAATGTACGATGGTGATTCTTTCACTAGAACTTACTGGAGGTTTACAGAATTTCTCAGCAGAAGACCAAGCGTAGATAGCTTGCACCTCAAGCTACACCCACATGTTGGCAACACAGACCTAAAAACTTTGGTTAACATCGCGATTTCTCTCTCTCTGAGAGAGCTAAGAATCGAGATGATCTGCGGTTTCTTCGAGTTCCCCAAAAGCTTTTACATCTTTTCACAGCTTGAAACCATTATACTCGAGAAACAAAATCTGGTGGATGTTCCACCAAATGTTCGTTTGGTCTCCCTCAGACGTCTCCACCTCTTATCGGTGAAGTTCCAAGGCGATGAATCTGTGGAAAAGCTTCTAAGCGCATGCCCACGCCTTGAAGATTTGGTAGTGACACAAAGATCTTACACCAATGTGATGTTGTTTAACATCCGTGTGCCTACGTTGAGGAGTTTATGTATCGATAATACGTCTGGGAATCATCGGCCTAAAGGTGTTTATGGGTTTGTGATCAATGCACCTTCTTTGAGGTTTTTTAGCATTAGGGACAGCTTCAGCAACTACTTGTGGTTTGGAAATATGCCTGAGCTGGTCAAAGCGAGTGTCAACGTTGTTTGTGACAAACCTGACAAGTTTCTAGGATCTCTTGCCTCAACACAATCTCTTTCTCTGTGTTCTGTCACATCCTCACAGGTTAAAAAAAGCTTCTCTGTTTTTATTGTATAGATGTTAAAGATCTGACCTAATCATGTCTAATAAAGCATATTTATCAAAAAAAAATGTTTAATAATGCAGACTCCATATCCTCCTATTGGCACTTCCTTCCTCTCTCTTGACCATCTTGAGCTATGTTCATGTTCTAAAGAGTGGTTGAATCTACTTACATTTATGCTCAATGATGCTCCAAGACTTCGTGTTCTCAAGCTAAAACTGGTATGTGGTTCCTCCTTGTAATCCTTTACTTCGTTTCTTGTGGGTCTGACACTGATACAATTATGTAGTTTCAGAAACACTGTGTCAAGAAGGAGGCGATGGATCCATGGAACAAGCCGGATACTGTTCCTGAATGTTTATCATCCCATCTTGAGATCTTTGAGTGGAGACAGTACAAGGGCACAGAGCAAGAGAGAGAAGCTGCCAAGTACATTGTAGCAAAAGGAAGTTGTCTAAAGAAGGCCACATTCTACTCGGAATCTGCAGAGAAGGATGGGATGTTGAAGGAGTTAGAATGTGTGGCCAGAGGTTCAAAGACTTGCTCGCTTGTGTTGAAGTAAACGCTTCGATCCAGCGAACCTCACTATCAATCTTATGAGAAAGCTCCTGTGTTTATAAAAAAAGAATAGAATATTGGATCTTTTACGAATGAAATGAAAAGACATACTAATAAGTAATAAGAGACAAAAGAGAAGAAATTGTATCTAACTTGACAAACACGCATACAAATACTATATACATGTCAACCTGTGAGAGACTAACCTCCGCAGTGTAGCATCAGCAAGATCATATTTAGCTTCAGTCACTCTTGGATGATGATTTCCAGACCAAGACCGATATATTATTGTTTCAACAGGCATAGAACCAAAAGTGTTATTTGTTTATATGATTCTTGACTTAGGAGTTAGGGTACAAATAAATACAAGAAAATCCAGAACAAGTAACCAGAAAACAAAAAAAATCATCACGGAGTATGTAGTACTTGAAGATCGTTGGTTCCATAATAATACTAAACCGAGGCCAATAAGGATCACATATAAAGATGATAAAGAAGGCAGAAAAATCCCCCGTGTTGTTAAGCCAATAGGATACACGATTCCCATGTATTATTTGTCATCCCATTAATAGGGCGGGCGTAATGTCCCCAACTTGGGTAACAAGCTCTCGTTAGTAAGCTCGACACACACTCTCTGGTATAGCGACTTATATAAACATAACAATCTCAACCTATGAAACCGGTGTGGGACGAAAGAGAAGTAACGTCAATATTAATGGTCTTTTGATGATTATCTTCCAAGTAACGAGAGCACCAAAACAAAAAATTCTAAAGCCTCTGAGATTCTGACATAAATGGAAGAAAGCAATAAGCAAGAAAGATTTAAACAAATAATTTGGATTAGTGACATATATGGTTCAATGATCATTTGTTACGAGTTTTAAAAGTAACAATCAAAAGATTTTGTTTAAAATTTTATGTTTATTTGGCCAAAAGAATATTTCTACGTTATTAAATTTCTTATTAATTTTAGTCAACAACATGCAAAATGTAGTATCCTGCTGTGGATTTCACTAACTTTTATAAGATGAAAGTTTTTTTATGGGAAACATCAATGTAAAGAGACATTGTATTAGACCTTTTATATTATTAAAACTTTTTTTATAGTTATTTTAAAGAACACTTAACGAGTCCTGACAGCTTAAGTCAAACGGAATCCAAATAAAAGAAATCCAAAAACACTTTAGGAGTTTGTCTCCAAACGAACAAAAAAAAAGACAAAACATGAAACCAAAACTATGAAGACTAGGATTTGTGGAACACGTTGCGCTGCATCAAAAGGTAGGTTTGTAGCAGCCAAGAGTCCAAGATCAATTCAAATATCCACCTGTTTCTTCATTCTCCATCTATTTCAATTCAAAACACCATTTCAGAGACTAAGCTAAAAAAAATCCAAAAACAAGCATAAGTTAAGGTTGAGAGATCCCATAATTACCTTTGAAAAAAGATGCTTCTTCATTTACTTTCCAACTTTTTTCTGCTTGACCTCGACAGCCCGCGCAGGCTTCTTCAGGCTCGGATTCTGCTTGACCTCGACAGCCCGTGCAGGCTTCTTCAAACTCGGATTCTGCTTGACCTCGACAGCCCGGGCAGGCTTGTTCAAGCTCCGACTTGGTCCAGCTTCCCCAACCGTCAAGGATGAGGATTTCATTAATTCCTATTTAATATTACCATCATAATCATCACCATCCTCAGATTCAATGGCATCATCATAAACTTCTCCATCCTCAGATTCAAAGGCACTCAGATCAAGCTCGTAACGAAGTATCCCTCCAATGCCTCCATAGTCTCTGCAAAACCTAAACCCTTCTTCTGATCTGTCCGTTACAATCTCTAACGCACAACCAAAACGCTTGTACCCATCAGCTATCCACTCCGCTAAGGACATCTTCTCCTCCACGTCAAACTCTTTGAAATTCTCTTCGTTACCTTCTTGTTCCTTGTTCAAGTGTTTTATCACAGTTTCACTCGTAGCACTCTTCTTCTTCATAACATATCTGTTGATGTCAAGATTCTCCCATACGATAAGTGTCTCGACAGCACCAGAATCCAAAGCGTTTAACGTGTCATCCACGCCACAAACGTACTTCCCTGTGCCCTGGCTCATCTCCGTAAAATACTTCCCCACCAAACGCTTTTCTTGATTTAACTTCACATTCGCCAAAACATCAGATGACAGATCAATTGCCTCTTTGAAACCCGTTTCTCCTCCGTGTGATACCTTCACTACGTTCAGTATCTTCGCCGCGAGCCGGGGATTAAACATATCTGACTGGCTCAGTTTAGTCTTCAAATCCGCTGAGCCGGCAAGTATCAGCCCATCCACGTTAGGGTGACTTGTCGAAGGATTGATGAAGTACTGCGTTGCGAGCTCAGCTGTTTTGCTCAAGTAATTGTGACGCTTCTCCGTGCTGAGACGAGCAAACCGGAGAGCCGATTGTCCTCCTCTTCCGTGACTGTTTGGAAGATCAACAGAAAACTTGTGAAGCACGTCACGTGTGTTACCGCTAAGAGTTCCAAAGAGAGTGCCTTTTCCGTCCATAACAATGAAACCAAACTTGTCTTCAGAGTCAACCAATTCAGACAAAGCCTCAGTGTGGAACTTATTGTCACAGAGGTAGAGAGAAGCGTTTATCGGTCTGAAAGGCTCAAAGTCGATCGTAACCTTCTTTTCCTTGCCTTCTTCGTTGACAATGGTGCCGGTGAAGAGCACGAGACCATTAGGAGGGACTTTGTTGTAAAGCTTCAGCCTTTGCTGTGCACAAGTTATGGCTCCCAAAACAGATTGGCGGTTGACTCTGCTCTTGATGTTTGATGCGGTTCCGTATTCGCTACTCAACATCCTTGTAACACGACAGATCTGATCACGAGGAGGCATGATGAGTGAGATCATGCTTGTTCCGTTTCCCTTTGCAGCTTCAAGGGCTTTGATCCGCTTCTTAAGCTTCCACCTCTCAATGTTATCATGATTGTCTCCCATTATAACTACCTGTAACAACAACACAAACCAGGGATTTCAATTAGTACAAAAGCTAGTTAACTGCAAAATATTGTACAATATTTAAGAGATCAGCTCACTAGCTTAGGATGTAGGTTGAATCAAACAAAACTCATAAGTTCTCAATACTTGGCCAAAGAACTAAAAATTATATACCCTTTCCATGAGACCTAATCCAACTTTTTTATAAAGTATTAAAGTGTATAATCTTAAGAAAACAAAGGAGATATATATTTTGCGGTTAATTAGAAAACCAGCGGTGAAAAGACGCAGTATATCTAATGAACATCATGAAATTCCAGAAACTTAAAAAAAAAACACACACATACGATCAGATCACACGATCGATCAACCGAATATCAGACGAACAAATAAGAAGCGAGATCAACAACAAGAAAATAGCAGACCAAAATAAGAGAAAGCTACGAAGTTAAGGAAAAACCTGAAGAAGAAAGTAGTTGAAGGAACGACGCTTGAAAATTTAGAGGCTAATAGGTTTTGAGAAAGATTTGTGTTGTAGAATGGTATTTAAACGTAAAGGTCAACTAGACTTGTGAACCAAGTTATAGAAACTTTCCTAATCTTTCCAGGAAGTTTCCAAACCGACTTACCTTAATGGGCCTAAGCCCAATATCTTTATTAGTTCTTCTCTGTCCCTGGCCGAATTCCATTCTCGTTAGGATACAAATGTACAAATAGAAAATAGAAAGATTCTAAATCTAACCACAATCCATTGTTGTTCAATCATGGTTTTAAAATCTTCTAAAAAAATCTGGTGTTCTTGGTTTATATATTTAGAATCCTTTCATTAAAAGAGTTGAAAATCTAGTGTTATTGGTTCATATATTTAGAATCTCTTAATTAAAAGAATTTAAAATCTAGTGTTATTCAATTAAGGATTTGAATAAATTAGTTAAAGTCTTGTGTTATTCAAGTTTATTAGATTGTGTTCGATAGATTTGATGTAAAAGAGTTTGTTTGGATTTGAAAACAATTTCATGTGTAAATGATAGTAATCAAAATCTAACCTTTTACTTTTACCTTCAGATTTTGTAATCAATTTATTATAACTATTAAATTTAATAATTATCAATATTATTAACCCTAATCCCATCTTCTTTCTCTTTCTTCTCCGCCAGTTCTCCTTTTCTTCTTCTTCTCCGCTAGTTCTCTGGTTTCTTACGTAAGATATACATATTTCATCAAAACTCATATTCTACAAAACTCTTGTATAAAGTATTTCATCAAAACTCATATTTATTTGTTGATTGAATTCAATTCTATTGTAGAAATTAAATAAAATCCTATTGACTTTGTAAATACAATGCCACAAAAAAATTAAATCCAAAGATAACTCATATACCTATAGATTGTAAAATGACTAATAAATCATTGTAAATGAATCAAAACTTTTAAAATCTGATGTATTTCAAAATCTATTGGAGTTGATTTTATTATGTAAAACCAATAACACCCCTAACTAATAAAAACCCAAAGCCAAAGCTGATGACTACAAGCATATGGTGCAATCTTTTAACACTCTCCGACCATCAAAGATGGCATTATTGGCATATATCGATCGGCTTGCACAGTTTGCTCAAATTTAAATATCTCTGAAGCACTAATGACTTGTTTATCCTTATGTAGATTGCTCTGCGACAACAACTGTTTGTTCAACAAGTAATAATACAATTTAACCTCTGTAATGAACCTTGGTAAACTCTATGAATTTTTTTCGCCCGATTCTTTAAAATAAAATTTCACTAGATTTAGATATCTTGTATTTGTCAAGGGCTTGATGGAGAAAAACTCTGACATTTTTTCTTTGAAAGGTTAAGAGTATTGCTTGACCTCTAAGAAACCTCTTTGAAGTGATGCAAAAAGATCAAACAAAAAATCCACAATGTTTAAAAAAAAAAAAACACTTACACAAAATATGTCCATAAATTGAACTCAACCTAGGCGGCATGTGTTCTCCATACTTAATCAAAGACACTCTAGTACTCTACCCTTTTCATTTCAACAAAAGTAAATAAAAGAGGGAAAATAAAACCAAATTAAATCAAAAGACGTAACCATGGAATCCCACAGCGTAAACAACAGCTTGAACCTTGACAAGAATAAAGTTCAAGAAAAGGACTACTCGAAGCGAGCTCAATGGCTACGAGCCGCCGTGCTCGGTGCCAACGACGGTCTTGTCTCGACTGCTTCAGTTATGATGTGCGTCGATGCGGTTAAGCAAGACGTCAAAGTCATGGTCTTATCCGGTTTCGCCGGTTAAGTCGCGGGAGTTTGTAGCATGGCGATCGGAGAGTTTGTCTCCGTCTACTCTCAGTACGACATAAATGTGGCTCAGATGAAAAGGGAGAGCGGAAGCGAGATAGAGAAAGAGAAGCTTCCAAGCCCGACGCAAGCAGCTGCGGTGTCTGCGTTAGCGTTTTCTTTAGGAGCTATCGTGCCTTTATTGGCGGCTGCGTTTGTGAAAGAGTATAAAGTGAGAATTGGAGCGATTGTGGCGTCGGTGACGTTGGCGTTAGTGATGTTTGGGTGGTTAGGAGCGGTTTTGGGGAAAGCACCGGTGGTTAAGTCGTCGGTTAGGGTTTTAGTAGGAGGATGGTTTGCTTTGGCCGTTACGTTCGGTTTGACAAAACTTGTTGGAGGATGGTTGGCTATTGGTGTGGGACATGTTGTATGTGTGTGTGTTTACATACGTGATCAGACTCTTTTTCATGTTTTCATGCACCACAAATGAAAGCGGTTATAGTTTTTTTTTTAATATAAAAAACTTTTGTAATGGCTTCGTGAGTGTCTTGTTTTAATTCGTTGAAAATTGGTTGCTTTGATTGTTGAAGTCATCAACTACAACAATGCCGCGTTCTGATCGTTTTACGTGATATGGCATATATAATATGGTCATCAAAAGTCCCACATTGAAAAAAATAAAGTTTTCGTCGTTGTATATATAAGCTTAGGTCATAAACATTGAATGTCGAGCTTAGTAACGTGGGCTTGTGATCCAAGTGGAGACATTAGGGTGATCCCTGAGGATGATGGAACGTTTGGATCGGATTTCACTGGGACAAGTGAAGGGGAGTTGCGCAGTGTGCCCAGAGGGTTCGGAGTTGATTAGGTCACATTCGTGAGGGGCCCCCTAACTACTGCCGGGCGGCTGCGTTTAATATAATCTCCCCACTTGTTGTCGAGCAAGGGACGAAGCCAGAGGAAACAATGGTGGAGACCCTTCCGAGCCCTGAAACTATCATCCAGTGGAACCGCAATAGGACCATCATCTTTTTACAGACCTGTGTAGCATCATTGTGTTTGGTTATGTTTCTACTTTTCTTTTGTGTCTTTAGTATTGATACGATGATCTCAATCATATCGTATTTCTACAGAAAAACCAAATGAAGAGTAACACAAAAAGTATGATCCAATAGGCAAGAAAACAGAGTATGATCCAGGAGAAGCTGTGCTACAGAATGGAGAAGCTCATTTCCGATATCAGTAGAGAGTTAATCAAGAACAGGACCGGTTTTGTCCATTAACTTGACAAGCAAAATCTCGTCTCCTGTTGATAACATCTCCACACAGGGTCTCTCCCTTGTCCTCCACAGCCATCTGAGCCCTGTATGACCCAGTAAGTCCGACTTCAGTTGTACCCTCATCTTTTTATTAGATAGTGTAAATAAATTTCCAAAATGTAACGTCAAGCTTTAATCTTACGTACAGACATTTCCCAAAAATCATATATAGTACCAGTCTATGATTTATACAGAAAATCCATAACGAGCTTATGAAAAATGTACGTTGAACAAAGTCCTTGTTCTTGTCCTTTTATCGTCCCTTTTAATTTCGCGTTTAATAGAAAAATTTAGGTTTTGATGCATATTATAATGTCATCAAAAAGTCCCACATTGGAAAAAAATAAAGTTTTCGTTGTATATATAAGATTTAAGTCATAAACATTGAATGTCGAGCTTAGTAACGTGGGCTTGTGATCCAAGTGGAGACAATAGGGTGATCCCTGAGGGTGATGGAACGGTTGCATCGGATTTCACTGGGACGAGTGAAGGAGTTGCGCAGTGCCCTGAGGGCTCGGGGTTGTTTAGGTTAACCGTGATGGGGGCCAAACAACTGCGGGGGTGGCTTCGCTTAATCTCCCCACTTGTGTTTGTCGATCGAGGGAAGCCAGAGGAAACAATGGTGGAGACCTATGCCTTTCTTAAACAAAAAAAAAAAAGAAAAAAACAATGGTGGAGACCCTTCCGAGCCCAACTATCATCCAGTAGAACCGCAATCGGACCATCATCTTTTTACTTACCTGTGTAGCCATTGTGTTTGGTTATGTTTTGTACTTTTCTTTTATGTCTTTAGTATTTATACGATAATCTCAATCATATCATATTTCTACATAAAACAAAATGAAGAGAGTAACAAAAAAAGAATGATCCAATAGGCAAGAAAACAGAGTATGATCCAGGAGAAGCCCATTTCCGATATCACTAGAGAGTTGATCAAGAACAGGTCCGGTTTTGTCCATCGACTTGATAACACCTCCACACAGGGTCTCTCCCTTGTCCTCCACGGCCATCGTTGTCTTCAATTCGCCCATTATCGAGAACAGAGAGAAAAGAAAAGTCGTGTCGGTGGTGTTTCAGTCGAATACCTTTACCTTTACGACTGCTTGATGCTTCAGCTCCTTGTCATGTCATCATGTTTCACAAATTCGAAATGACTTGCAGCATTTACAGTCTGCAATCATATTACTAAAATAAAAAAGAACAACTGACCAGCTTTGGATCTATAGAGACTAGAGAGTGCCATAAATGATCTAAAATCCAAAAGAAAGGTATACAGAAGAATAAGGGCTAAAACAATTAACCCTAATTATGAACAAAACCAGTCGTAATCGAATTCGTTCTGCTACTGTTTCACCTTAATCTTGAAAATGTTTTTTTTCTATGTTTTACCTGCTGGGGACATCTGGTTGATAAACTCAAAACCACTCAGACTTATCCATGGCTTCTGATTTGTATGATCGATCAAATCACTCGAAATGAACGATCTGCAAAACTAAAAGAGGTCAAGTTTGATATATATAAATCAAAATTCTCTGAAACCGCAAAGACATCTACTTACAACGATGTATGATCTTCCACAAAATCTCCAAATCGACTCCGAGAATCGTCTCCGACCGTTCGTTTCCGCCTTCGCCTAGTGGTCGGATTTTCTGTGCCAATTATGGCCTTGTAATTCCCTTGTACGGTTGTACCGATGTGACTAAATACGGAAATCGTACGAACCCGACCGGTTTGATTATTCCCGAATAATCAAAGATTATCTCACTGATCGGTATTTAATTCGAGATTCAAAATAATAGCGGTATCGCGCAGTACTTGGGCCCATTATAATTTCAACTCCGATTTATGTGTGTCACATATGTTAAGCCCAATTCAGCAAATCAGGCTCTATTGCTATAGAATTGCCATAAATGGACAAATAATTGAACGAAATGGTAATGATTTCATTTCATATTTGGGTGTTCCCAAAAAATAATTTAATTCACGTTACGTATAATAAGTAATTTTGTAAGCTCTTTGATATTGTAGTATTGTACTAAATTCCTGCATTTGGCTTAGAGTCAATGTTATTTTTACTAGAATTCTCATCAGTTTTTCTTTAAAAAAATATTAAGATGACTCAAATGGGAAACAAAATTGTTGTTACTAAAGAAAACATTTAGTAGAAGTATGAATATAGATATATATATATATATATATATATATATATATATATATATATATATATATATATATATATATATAGACATTGTTTTCCCTTACATCTATTATTTAGTAGACCTTGCCTTGGGCATAGATGTTAAACTGAGTTTGAGGAATAGCAACAACATTAGCTTTTAACTTTTCTTAGAAAGGTCAAAGAGATTAATCAAATGAGAAACCTAGATAAGCCTACCTTATCACCGGTTTCTTTAACATCACGTTCATTCTGCTCTTTGTACTCTCTGAAACTGAATCTTCTATACTTTTTTGGATTCCCAAAACATTCGATCTCCGTTTCGAGGTAAGGACATACGAAGAAAGCTATCGACAATCTCTCGACATTTACTGGAGAAATCACTCTGTGTCTCACGCTCTGGTAAACTCCATTACTTAGTGCCTATAGCAAAATTTAAAATCAGTTAAAGAATTTTATTAGGAAAATAATCACCTCACTACAAAAAAAATCAAAGTGGATAGAAATATCTATATTAAGATTTTTAACATAAGTTTTAGGGACTAGAATCTTACGCATAATTTTATGTCTAACACCGTGTAAAAGAGTTAGGGCTTCCCCTGAATATTTGCATATATGATCCATATAATTTGTAGAGAAACTATTTAATAAAATCTATCTTTATCATAACTTAATTCGTAGTACTCATTCTTATATTCTTGCATTTGTTCATTAGTTATAAAGAAAACATATGAATAACAGAATTTAATTTTGACATATGTAATAACAGAAAAACTGAAAGCACGGTTTTTGTTTTATCATTCTTTGAATTTCCTTGCATAGCTCTCTTAACATTAATTTTAGTATCAAATATGTATCATATACTAAACCAGATAACCTCCATCAGAGGTTTAGGTTGTAGTTTTAGTCTAAGTCAGTATAATTTAAAAGTCAGAACTTAGTGAAGCTATTTTTAAATGAGACAACATTTAAAGGACTCAAACGTTGAAAATAAATTGGTTGAAGTTACCTGAAACATATCACCGATATTCACCGTAAGAGCTTCTGAACAAGGTTTTACGCCGATCCATTGTCCATTTTTATTCAATTCTAATCCTCCGATTTGATCTTGAAAGAGTATAGTGATGAAACTTGTGTCGGTATGAGGAACCAAGCCTAACACTTCTGAACCAAAAACACGAGGATGATATTTGTTAAACCTTAGAAAACTGTTTTTCAGCTCATCACAAATATTTTCAAAATACTTCGAGTTCACGTTCACTTGTTTTCCCAGTATTTCGCATATTATTTGTGCCACTCGACCTATCTCTTGCACATACATTCCAATGGTTGTTCTGTAAACGAAAAAATAATAACAACTTAATTTGTCTACTCATATGTATAATAATGATATATGATATTGTATTTATGTGTGTGTATCTTCAACAACAGAGCAATTTATATATAGAAAATTAATATATCAAAGTTCCACTCAAATATAAAGGAATTACTAGTGATGCTGCATATAAAGATACACGCTTGTAAGTGTGAACCTTGATCTTCCTGAAGAAGTATAACAAAATTTCACTCCAAACAAAAAAATTAAACCTTTTCCATATAGACTCATAACAAATTTTATAAAAAGGTTGAAAATGATTCTTGAAACTGATGGGAAAACTTATGACTTGCTAAGATCTTTGCCCTCACTATTTAAAAGTCAATTTTTTTTTACTAGAAATAAAGACAATTCAAGAACTAGAGTTTCCATCATATATGACAGAATTCATAAATCAAAGCAACTAAATAGCTTATAAGTATGAAACGTACCTGAGGTTGTTGCGTTCATAAGAAAAGCTCGAGATCTCTGCAAGAGTGATGTGAAACGCTTCCGACAAGGAGTACTGAGCCGGAGAAGTGGCGCTAGGGTTTCCCCACCGGTAACAATTCTTTGATAAGTCCGAGAACTTTTCTCCGACTTTCTCAGAAAAGGATCGGTCAAATAGTTTCTTCTCCTCGAGAAACATCATCTCAAAGACCTCTTTGGGAATTCCATAGTTCACAATTTGAAAGAATCCCCACTCTTTGGCTGCCTCAACCATTTGTCTCACACAACGTTTGCGCTTGACCTCGTCGCCATTAGTTAGATGGCTGAGATTGATCACTGGAAGCTTTATGCCTGCGGCTTGGACAGTTGGTTCGACCGTATTGTTATCACTAGTTGATCCCGGAAAGGAGCTTCCGAAAATCGAGGAGAAATTTGTCTCAAAGGGAGGTTGAGAAGCCATGTATAAGGCTATATGATTAAGAAGAAATGAAATTTGAGAAGTGATTCTTTTCAATGATTCTTATGTTTTGCCTTTTATTGATGTAAGAGGAAAAACCTTTACCATCTATATATAGAATAAAATTTAGGTGTCTTTGTTTTTCTTTTTTGAGAAAATAAAATTTCAGGTGTCGCTGTCCAATCTTTAGATGGAAACAAATTATTAAAGGAGTCATATACTGTTAGAGAAATGATAAAAATAATATTTAGGGTTGATACGTACATAACATCGACATGTGCGTTTTCAATAGAAGAAAATTGAAATTTATGTATATAAACTCACCAAGAGTGGATTAATTAGCGGTAAATAGTTTAGCATGTGATAAGATGTAGATTTAATTAGCGTTTGATCTTCCACGTTATTGATGGCTTTAACGATATATATTTTAAAAAAACTTTAAATCCCGCATTTATTACAATTAAATTCCGTAATAGGTTCACATTTGCACACCACACCACCAAGAAACAAAAAAAAATCGTAATAGGTAGCAATATATACAATAATGATAATAAACATATGGTGCATTTAGTTGTACGTGACATGCCGTTCAAACAAACAGAAATAAGTACAGAAATCTTCCTATTCATTTCCAGTATATAAATACAATGGGCCTGCGAAAATTTTAGCAAGAAAATGAAATGTTTTAATTATTTTTATATAGGTACCATTTAATAGTGTCGATGGTCGATGTCTCATGTCTCTATGGACTATTGTTTAGTTACCACTTATTACGACTTGATCGAGCATTTATGGTAATTTCGCAAGCTACGGAACCACGTGTTTATGTCTCGATTCTCTTTCTTCCCCTAAATAGTTTGTTTCTTTGTTTTCTTTTTTGAGAAAGGGAACATCAGAGAATATCCAGAGAAAGCTCTTGAAAGTCCTATAAATAGCGACATAAATAGTTTTATCAATATAAATGAATATATATACATATATATAAATATATAATCCGTACATGCAAAAACTCCACAGCTAGCATTTGAAACGCACAAAATGTATTTTAAATGGCTAATATGTATCCAAGTCTTACCGTATCCTTTTTTCCTGTTGTTTCGATCATGTCGACAAGTTTTTGGCTTAAAATCTGGGAGACTCTCATAAATTTTTCTTATTTTTAATTAGCCCACTAATTTAAAGGAAAACAACATTGAAAAGTCAGATGTACTATTAGCATCCGTTTATTCAATTTGGCGGCGGTTTGCTTGGTACATTTTCAAGTGATGTAAAGGCAAATCCAAACCGGATTTTATTCTTAGTCATGGTCGGTTCGACCGGACCGATTGGATGGGATTTTAAAATTAGGTCTTACTAAAGTGTCTAAACGATGGCTTGGTAATTGTGGTATTATCGTCAGAAATTTGATTCCTATAACATTTTGTATAACAGTAGTAACTAAAAGTCATAAGAAGACTCACATAACTCATGAAATCAAACCCTCAATGTCGACGATGCATTGTTATAGTAGTGAAGATATATTGAGTTGGATTGAATTGAATTTGAATTGACTTGACCGATATAATATGTAAGTTTTTTTGTGCCAAATCTAAAAACCAACATTTAAATGTAGTCACTAGTAGGATTATGTGATATGGTATGCCCGTGGGATGTAAATGTCGGCACCAGTGAAAAATTGACACGTCAAGAAGTCGGGATCATCGACATTATATTATATTAACAAATAAAAACTATAGCCAATTCGTCTCTCTAACAACTTTTGGCCTCTTTCGATGTCTAATCTGAAGTACATTTTTCTCACTCTACTATCACTATCACTCTCACTCTCACTAGCTCACTTATCATTATCAGTAATTCAGTATCATTACTATTTTTTTTTTTTTTTGCTTTTGGGGCTAGGTTTTGTTTCACTTGTCGACATGCTTACAAAAGTTTTGATTTTATTCATTACGATATCGATGGATCGTAGTGAGTTATGTTAGGTATTTTATTTGGGATGCACTCGGAACTAGCTAGTGAAGGCATTAACAATATACAATTTCTCTACAAAATTAATCAAAATTAATTTTTAAATCGAACTAATTATAAAACCCCCATGACCGAGCCACATCTATTGGGTATAATGTCTAAGGAACCAATGTTACATGCTGTAATTGATACTTTATGTCTATGTAACGAAGACAACATATGAAAGTTTTTTACTTCAAAATGTTTTTCCATGAAGTGGTAGAATTGCGGTAGGTACAATCTTAGATATGCGTCTCATGACTTTCATCGTACCACGAAAACAGAACAAAAAGTCCGAGAGCTTGTTTTTTCTTTTATTAAACCAACAAGCAATTTCTTTGAATCTTTCTTAGGTGGGTTTTTCATTTTCAGAGATTCCCACTCGTTAATTTTTTAAGCTTTCCTAGGGTTTGGTGTTTCTTTGCAAGTGAAGGGTATTTTTCCGTTGCCTTGCGATTGAAGCAACCACAAGGCGGTTTCTTTGATACACAAGTGGAGTGTTTCTTTGATACACATACATTCAAAATTCGAACAACAATAGGACACACACACACATACCAGCAGCAATTGCTAACTGTCACCGGCAAAAGCCTTGCCAAAAGTGATTGGGCTTACGTTTAATAATGACTAATGTTTTCGTTTCTCAAAAACAACAAAACATAAATTTTAAAAAGCCCATATGTTTAAGGTTTCTTACAATGTGCTTTCATATAAAGGTAGTCTCATGTTTCCGAGATTGTAAGTTTGTAACTAAGGCCCTTTTGGTGAGATTTATCTAAAAACATATTAGCTCTTGAAGACAACACAAATCTGCTTCCTTTTCTTTCTAAAACCATACACGATTCAAACAGCAATAGTTTCACAAAAAAAAAAAAAAAAAGTTTCTTTATTCTCTCTTTGAAAGTGCTATTCCAAAACAAACAGAGTCTACAAGGTATGTTAAAATCTGAGGGTTTATTTCTCTATAGTTTTTACCAAGTTCTTTAACAAACTGAATAAGACTAACATCAAACCTCTCACTTATTCATGATCAAATGTTTTTACCAAGTTCGATCTTTTTCACCATCCTAACTGTGTTTTGAAATATCGAATCTAATATCCCCGCAACCTGAAATCAAACACAAGCAAAATCTTACTTTCACCATGCAATCAAGAAGATACTGAAACAAAGCTAGACCTTGAGAAAAAAAAAAGGGGGTTAATATACCGTGAAAACACCACCGATAATGGCGCAAACATTTGTGATGAAGTGTGAGAATGACTTTGGATTCTCGCTTATTAAGACCTGCAAAACAAATAAGTTGTAAGGCTTACAAGAAGTGAATATATATGCATTGAGATTGGTGAGAGATAAAAAAATCAGAAAGAAACCTGCATAGGAGAGAGCTCAAAGTGAAACTTAGCAGCAGGGTAATAATAACCATGAGCCACATTGCTATGAGCTGTATATTCATGTTCTTCAATCAACGAGTGTTCTTGACCATATCTTCTTGAAACAACCTCTGTTTTCACTATTTGAAGGTAGTGTTCAATCTGTATATTTAAAAGATCTTTCCATGGTTATTAAGAGAAACCTCGAGTAGGAAAGTATACTTAAAACATGGAATCTGTGGGACTGACTTACGGTAACATTAGCAGCAAACTGTCCTTGATTTACAAACCATTTCCCACTCAACTTGTCGTGGTTTCTTCCAAAATAAGGCAGTAATCGTTTCATATCAGTCAACAACCTTTCCGAAATATAATTACCAAACGAGAGATGCGTAACGAAATGCGACATGTTCATTTTAGATGCATCGAATGAATGAGCATCTGAATGCGCTGAGATTACAATTTCTCCCGGAACCTGAAGACAAATAAATATATATATAAGAAACAAAGAAAATCTCACAAAATTTTGATGTTCTTGACATTTTTTTGTTTACCTTCTTGGCACGCAAGTATCCTTCAACTCTACAACCTCCACTAACTGGTGCCTTTTTAATTCTTGAAGCTGAATGATCAGATTTAGCATCCAAAGCCAGTTTATGAATATCCTTTTTGATAGGTACGAGCAGTCCTTCTACCATCTGGAAGTAACACATCACGCACGCAAGTTTCTTATGTGAATACACAAACGTGTGTAAGGATGCATGTGGCTATGTTCAATCATATATTCATAGATTGCTCTACCTTGAGTAGGCTCTCTGTGTCTCTATCTCCATAGTAAGATTCATGTTCGTGGACCCTAGGATCGTTCCTTAACATGATAACATTGTAATTAAAAACTATTGATCACCATAAAAGGATGGAGACTCACGTACAAAAGAGGTTAATAAAATGGTTAGAGAAACGACAAGAAGCTAATCACTGAATTAAGGAACTAATGAGATAATTGACTCACTCATGATCACTGCCATTGCGAAAAATCCGAATAGATGGGTAGCCTTGTATATGATGCCTGAATATTTAACATTTGATAAATTAGGCTAAAATTTAACTTAGAAAAACTACATGAAACCAACAAGAAAATAGGTGGGAAAACATCAAGATTTGGTAAATTTACCTCTTGCATAGCTCAGTTTCTTGTGTACAATCAACACTTCCAAGAAGAATACGCCCATCAGTTTCAGGATCATAGCTACAACATATTTAACATGTTCCAAAAAGAAATCATGAGCTAATTAATGATGATGATGATTCTTCACGGTTTAGTAACAAATAAAAACGAAAAAAAAACAATGAAAACCTCTGTCTTGTTAACTCAGCTGCTTTCTCCCAAGATGGTTTCTGAATAAAACAAAAATCATGAACAGAGTTTATTGAGCTAAAAAAAACATCAGACCAATTAATAAAAAACTCTCACAACAATTTGATTCATCAACCAAAAATATATTGTCAGCTAGATTTTATAAAACACCACCTTACATTTGTTGGGATGAGAGCATCAATAATCTAGTAAATGAAAAAAAAAAAAAAAAAAAATTATGAAACTTTAAGAAATTTTGACAGGACATTACCAGGCGATTACTCCAGTAGCACCACGGTGCATTAAAATTAACAACCATTATTTGAAAACTGCATAATGAAAGTCCAGTTTCATTACATCATCTTAAAAACCATTGGACATATACTCATAGTTTTAGTATACAACAATATATATATATATATATATAAAGAAAGCTGGTACTTACTGATGTGAAAACCTCTCAAAAGTAGCAGCACTTAAATGTATAGCAGAATAAGTGTTATTCCCATGATCTTCATCATCTCCATGGTTGATTTCATGTAAATCAGGTGTGGAATGGAATTCCTCACCGGTGGCTACTAAATGTGAATCGATCGGAATTTTTATAATCGTTTTCGTTATATTCAACCTGTTCTGAAAGAAATTACTAACACAGTTTAAACATACAATCCAAGAACCATACCGAAAAACACTAAGAATTAAAAGCAGCTAAACTCACAGTTCCCAACACGTCACTGACATCAACCGATGCAAATTCACATGAGAGTGCAGGAAAGCTACAAGAAAATATTAAAAACAAAAAAACAAAATGTCAAATCATCAAGAAACGTAAACACATTAAGAAAAGAAGGATAGTGATAAAATTTGGAATGTTGGTACTGTTGTAACACACCTGACGTTGAAATCAATGCGTAAGAAGTCACCATCAGAGCTTTTGTCAACTATTACAGATGTGTGAGTGGTTACTGCCAAATAGTTATTTAGCTCCTGCAGCAAGTTAATAAAACCATCATCCGACCAAAAAATCATTGGACAATGCATAAGAAGCTTTTCTACTATTTTCTTAACAGAAACAGAGGAATAAGCAATTGATCCGAGAAAAGTGTGGTATTTTTTTTTTGTTACCATTCCAAACAAAAACACCATAGTGAGGGCAGCTACAATGGATAATCCAGCACCAGAGAGAGATGCTTCTGTCAAATCTCTTGGGATTTTCCTAAATTACAAAAATGGATCATAATCATAACCAGAAAGACACAATCACACTCAGCTCTAGAGACCAGACAACACAAGTATACATTTTCAAGAGTGATTATCCATAATCCGACGACTAATTTAATAATCAGGATGGAAAGCGAGAAGACAGGACCAGTTTCAATTCTAAAATCCAGTCTGGATAAATAAAAAAGGTACAAACTTTGTTCGTGTGCATCAGAGTCATGATCTAGATTTATCATCAAAATTGTAACACGAGATGAGGAAATGCAATACCTGTAGAAATCAACGGACTTGATCTTGGTGGAGGAAACCATGGCTACGGCGGAGAATCAAGATCTGGACGATGTGTTCTGTTCGTAAAAGTTATGATCCCACTTAGCTAATCTATGGGAGATTTCTCAGCAAAGCTCAAATGACAAATGCCATGTTTTTGGTAGGAAGATATTTTCATCATTTAAAAGTTGGCTTATTTTGGGTTTATTTTTCGTCCTAAGAAGGAATTAAATTAGAATACACTGTCGAGATCTTGAATAATTCATTGCTATCAAGATTAGAAAATCATGGTATCTAATCTTGAATGGAAGTGAAGTAATCACTTTTTTGTACTTTGACATTTGACCATCCAAATGTTAAAGAAGAAATGACTAAAATCCATACAAATGTCGTCTACTATGTTTATAAACGAAGCCGTTACATGGTTTTCACTTTTTAACAAGAATATTGTAACGGTGACGTTAACGGCTCCGTTTGCAATATCTTATAAACGGCGTCGTTTATGCCTCGACGACAGAAGTAGTTTACTAAACGGCGGCGTTTGCTCTGTTTCGTTTATTTCCTTTTCGAGAATTCCGAAATCTGAGGGAGAAGCCAATCAGAAGAAGATATGATGACGAGAGCTTTTCTACTCAGAGCTCTCACGAAGAAGACGAAGTTCGTGGCCTCTAATGCTCATCGATCCATCTCCATCACTAATCTCTCTCGATACGTATGCATCTTGTTCTTCAACCCTTTTTTTCAAGTTGGTCTTTTTTCGTTGTAATCGATTCAATCATTCTCGTGGTTCCGTGTCATTTTGTCTTGCCTGAATATCGATTTTGCAGCTGCAATTGATTACAAAATTATTTGCCTTTGAATTCCCAGTTTTAATTCGTATTGAAGTAGAATCGGAAGTGGTAAAGTATCAGTCTTTTTGTGATTTCGATTCAGTTGTTTCAGTAATGGAAGAAATGGGGGAAACTTAATCTTACTAAAATGGGAAACTTTGGCTTGAAATATTCAATTTGTGAAGCTTTTACATACTGAGAGAATCAATTTGTTGTTCTTATGCTGAGAATCTTTTCATTTTTGTTGTTGTTTCACATGTGTATAGATTAGCACTCTGATTCTAGCAGAGCATGAGAGTGGTTCTATCAAACCTCAGACAGTGAGTACAGTAGTTGCAGCGAATTCTTTGGGTGAAAGCTCTTCGATTTCTTTGTTATTGGCTGGTTCTGGCTCTTCTCTTCAAGAAGCTGCTTCTCAAGCTGCCTCTTGCCATCCTTCTGTTTCAGAGGTATCCATCTACATTCTCAAATCTCACTTCTTCATGTTCTCTCTTTTGCTTTTGACCTCAACGTTGGTGTACTTCTTTTTAGGTACTTGTTGTTGATTCAGACAAATTCGAGTATCCTCTAGCTGAACCTTGGGCTAAATTGGTTGACTTTGTTCGGCAAAAAGGAGACTACTCTCACATTCTTGCTTCCTCAAGTTCATTTGGCAAGAACATACTACCACGTGTCGCTGCTCTTTTAGATGTTTCTCCCATTACTGATGTTGTCAAGATCTTGGGATCCGATCAGTTTATCAGGTACATTTCATGGATTTGGTTAAAACGTGTTTGTGTAACTTCCGGAAATGTGAACTGAAACCGAGCTTGAATCTGTGTCAGGCCTATATATGCAGGAAACGCGTTGTGTACGGTTCGTTATACAGGTGCGGGTCCATGTATCTTGACTATTCGAACTACATCCTTTCCTGTCACTCCAATTACAGCCGACTCCGAGTCAAAGAAAGCTACTATCTCTCAGATTGATCTTTCAAACTTCAAAGAAGGTTTGTTTAGTGTTCTCTTGTGCATTCCTGTTTTAAGCTTTGTTTTCTCGTAAATGAGTTTGCTATTCTTCAATCACAGACTCTGCTAGTAGATCTAGATACGTGGGACAATCGACTCAGGATACAGAACGGCCTGATCTTGGAAGTGCACGTGTTGTGATAACTGGTGGAAGGGCGTTGAAGAGTGTTGAGAATTTCAAAATGATCGAGAAGCTTGCAGAAAAACTCGGTGGAGCAGGTTAGTAGATAAGCTTTTCCTAAATCTAATCTAATCACTAGTGAGTGTGGGAAATCTATTTTTAATCTCATTGGAAGGTTTATGTGCTTTGAAATGTTACAATAACTTTGTTCTTGGTACAGTTGGAGCTACTCGTGCTGCTGTTGATGCTGGATATGTTCCTAATGACCTTCAGGTAATATTCTTGGATCTTCTCTTGATTACAATTCTTTCCACTTCAACAGCTTTTAAGCTCCAATAAGAGTTTGTTTGTGTGGATCCTCAGGTGGGACAAACAGGGAAAATAGTAGCACCAGAGCTATACATGGCGTTTGGTGTTTCAGGAGCCATTCAACACTTAGCTGGAATTAAGGATTCTAAGGTGATTGTCGCGGTTAATAAAGACGCTGATGCACCTATCTTCCAGGTAATCAAACACTCTTGAAAGTTGAAACCCTTCTTCTCCATTACAAAGTTATGACCAAACTATAGTAAAACGATTGGCTATGAAATTGTAGGTAGCTGATTATGGACTAGTTGGAGATCTTTTCGAGGTGATACCTGAGTTGATGGAGAAGCTTCCTGAAAAGAAATGAGAACCTCGTCTCTGTTTATCATCTCTTAAGCTCTCTGTATTTTCAGGTGCAGACCATAGTAAGTAGTGTATGTATATAGCAACACTGTAATAAGAAAAAGGGGTCTGAAGAATCTTTGTCATAAGCTTTGTCTCACTTTTGATTCTATAAACATAAAAAAGTTACTCAATGGCAAAGTGGTTTACTTTCAATATGAATTCGAATTTTTATACATTTACTTGTCAATAATAGTAAAGAATTTACATCAAAGAATCAGAAGAATAAAAAAATAATGATCACAGTTAAATACTTAAGAAAAGAATCATCAAGCAATAAAGTTAGATAACATGGATAAAGGAACTACACAAAGTCCTCTCTTCTTCAATTCTGCAGAGAAGAATACTTCATGCACAACTTCACTGATCTTTGATCCTGTGTCTGTTATGCATCCTCTCTCCTATAAATTCAACAAAGATAAAAAAAAAATTATTGTTAGTTGAAAATCAAATTTAGTTTTGATGGAAAATATATCATTTGAAGTAGATTTTTATGCAACAAAATGTTTCTTAATTATTACCTCGGATGTAATAATATTGTCCATGAATTTTGCATGTTTTGTATCATCGTCCGCGACATCCAACACGCTAAAACCCTAAATAAACCCACAAACAAAATGTTAGAGAAGTAACTCAACAAAAAAAAACGAAATGATGAAGTCCACAAATTAAGATACACTCATATGTGTCTAACCTTGGTTTTATTAGAAGGAGAAGAGGCCGTGTCTTCTTCGTCTTCTTCTTCCTCTCCTTTTTGTTTTTCTTCTTCTTCTTTGTGTTGATGAATGAGTCGTCTCCTTTTAGGGTTTATATTAATGCTATTAGCCCTTCGAAGAACAGCATTATTAGTATTTCTGTTGTGGACAGGAGATGCAGCGTCTGAGATCATTGAGGAATCATTATCGTAGTAATGGCTCAATTCTTCTTCGGTTTCTATCATTTCATCTTCATGATCAATATCTTCAAAGTAGATTATCCAACTACTCTCTTCTTGATCATCTTCTTCGTGTATTGTTCTGATTTGGTGGTTAGAGAATACTCTCCCGCATTTGTTTACGGAGTTCTCCATTTGAAGTGTTGGGGGTATGTAAAAGAAAAGACGTGTAATGTAAGTTGAGACTTTTGTTGGCAAATGATTCTGTTATCAAATAGGCTCTCATTTATATAGTAAAAAGAAAGAAAAGACAGAGATAGATCATGGAAGTTGTAGGTGTGGCACATTTTGGTCCGTTTGTCCTTTTTGTTTTCTTTAATATTTTATTTCTTTTTAATTTGTATCAAGTATCAACTTTTATTTTATACCAAGTAGTGTTCGATTTTAGACATATGTCCTTTTTCCAATTCGGAGACAAAACGGATCACAAGATTCGAAACACCATCTACCTGAGGTAAAGAGATGTGTTTGTGTTTGTGTTTGCGTTTACATATGAAATATATGTGTTTATGCTTATAGATATCTGAGATAGTGTATGTTCACATTTTATTAAGTTTAAATGCATTATTTTGTCAAGTATTTGCCTTACAAATTAAAAATGTAAACACGGAAAATAATTACAATTAAAATACTTTTTAGTTTGAGTTTACAATTTTAACTAATCTAACGGAAAATGCTAACATAAAGTCTTATTTAAAAAAAAAAATTATATGCTATGATAACATTTAAACTTATGCATGCTAAAAATCCAAATAAGCTTATATCTAAATATTTAAACTGTTGCTTGGTTGCTTGATGCGCAAGAACAAGAAAAGGAGGGAGAGTGGTCGACCTTCTTGTGGGTTAGTGGATAATGTGATTGTGCACGTTTCACAATTCTCGTTTGCCTCTAAGTGGGTTTGCTAAATCTAATCCTTCTCAGATTATATAATATTATCATCACAAATTCACAATTCACAAATACATATTATTCACAATACTTCTAATAATGTTTGATTTTTTTTATTTATAAAGGAGATGCAAAATGCTAACCGGTTACATAGATAGTTAATCCACAATATGACATACCAATGGTTGAAAATCCATGATAAAACACCTGAGACATTATGTGTTAGCTATATCTATATCATCTTTGCAACAGTACGAATTTCCATATCTTAGGATCATCATTATAGTGGTAATTTATAGCTATAGTCACTGAACTGAGAGTTTGAAATTATTTACTTAAAGAAATATTTTCTCTGTAATTTATTAAGAAGAAGAAAAGAAAATATCAAAATGTGATTTGTTTAAAGATGTGTGTTGAAAATACACAATATTATTTGTAAAATAAAATTCAAGTGCTTAAACAACACTTATATAAAAGGGAAGGACTAATGTATATCAACGATAGCTACACTACTTATATAATATTTATTGATATATACAATTCTTTTGATATCTATCACACGATAAGTAGTTATGAATATTCGCTAGTGGCAACCACATATTATCATCAATCTTCTTTTCACCATGACGAAATCTAACATAGGTCAAATTTTCGACACCTTGCATACTTACGCATCGTCTAACGTCACACATTTTTGCGTCATTAAATTTACTAAAATGGGTAGTTCCACTGATAAGATCAAATTCGGTTCAACCATCATTTTTAACAAATTTATTCACACATTGCATTTTAATATTTTTGGGATAGTGATATTATGCAACTAACAACCAAAAATACAATAAGTGTTACATCAAACTATGCTATTTTAACCCCAAAATTTAAAAATGTCCTGGCGGACTCAAAAGGTTCAAGAATCGTGGACCAACTATGTATGGAAAGCATATATTAATTATATACGTCGCTTTTTGCTAATTGGCCCTAACCTCACTATTACCTTCATCACGTTTCGTTTTTTAGTGATATATTTAGTGTTTTAAAAATCAATGGCGACTATTTTCGCCTGCTTGCCACGTTACAAAACCGCATTCTCGTTGAATCTTTATTACCACTTCCCCACGAATTACATGTCTTGATCATTGACCAAATTTATTTATTTCAAGAAGTACGAACCAAGTACTCTCTCGAAACTGTTTATTTTTCTTTTTGTTTTGCCGTCTCTTAAAAATCATTTTGATTTCTAAATATGTTTTACACATGTCACCAATCTAGTCTCTAGTTCGTAGATCAAGCTAATAATTTGATTTCTCAGAGAAATAAATCTATAAAAACAAAATGCATAGCTATTTAAAAAAAATCTTAGTTAATATTTTTATACTTTGAAGCCTTGGCTAAACGGGGATTCAATTCAAACAATGTGGATCGAGTTCGAAAGAAACCAACATTTATTATAAGATTCCCATATTTTGTTTATCAAACAGATTATCTTAAATAATCTCCATGTCTAAAATTTATAAAATAATAACAGTTCTTCATTTGTCGACTGATGTAATTTAAAAATTTAAGTTCTCTCTTGTGGCAATATGCCTGCGCAATATCTTTCGTCACATTAGTGTGTGCTTACGCAATACCTTTGCGCACCAAAATTTATCTAAAACAGTCTTCTTAAGAATTTAAATACTTTACAGGTTACCGTTGATTATTGTAATAAAGAAACTTGAGAAACAATATTAAAATACACAAGTTTGTTATAGTTTAATATTCGTATAAGATTCAACTCTGCCTAAATTAATTAGTTTACGAATCTATTATCTGTGATAGTTAAAGTAAAGAGTCACTACGACATAAACACAATTTGTTATAGTTTCATTTATTTATCATTTGTAACATTATCATTAGAGATATTTTAATTCAATTATATTATAGATGATGATCAGTTGATCAAATTCAACCATCTACAGCATATACAATTACAATGAACAGTTCTACAAACCACAGTTCCACGATGCAACTCTTCTTACTACACACAAACCAACGATATATGGTTCTACTTCTACCTACACAACTACAAACAACTCTCGCATAACACAATTATTAGAACTTCATCGCAGTAGCCAGTAGGAATGTTAAAAAATGGGGTCATAATGCAATAAATATCTGGCCCACATATCTGTTTTGATTGCCCACTGGGCTTTTTAAAGAAACCCATGAAACATCTAAAACGGCGCCGTTTCTTTCCCAGAAATTGAAACAGAACCTGTGTTGCTTCCTTCGACGAATTCCAGTTCCAGAGCTCCGATACACTCGCCGCCGAGCCTTACCGTTAGAGCCTCTAGTCTGTTAATAACCTGAAGGTATTTAATACTGAGCTGCTAATTTCTGTTTTAATTTTGGTTTCTGGCTTTAATTGTTGGGAATTAAACTATCCATGTAGTGTTGTTGATTCACACTCATCTCTTCTGTAATATTTTTGTTTGTGCTTTGTTTCCATCTGATTAAATTGATTTTGGACTCTGGTTCGGGCTAGAAAATAGGGTTTAGTTCAAATTGTTTTGCTTTAGAGCCATACTGAGTTAGTTTTGTTCAGTTTCTTTTGAGTTTTAAGTTTTCTGCCATAAGTTCAGTTCCTGTTGATTTTGAAGAGGACACAAAAACCTTAACTTTCATCTTTGTCTTCTTCGATATATAGAAGTTTCGTTGAAATCCGGTAGAAGAATACTCCATGGACGACATAAAACCCAAAGCTCTAGAAGAGAAGCTGAAGAGCCAGCTTAGTCTGCTTGAATTTGAGCACGCGGTGTTCGAGCGAATGGTTTACAAGAACAAGAACCAGCATCGAAGATGCTCCTATTTTCAGTACCTTCTCAAGGTATATCTACATCCTCTTCTTATCCTCTTCGATTTGGATTCTGAATGCATTGTGTTTGTTTTAAGTCATTTGAGGGAATTTCTTTTAGCAAATTCGATTTTTTATTGCTCAGGTGAGAAGGGAATTGAGACTCTTACGAACAGCGAACATGGTGGAGATTCTGAGACCCTGCTTTTGTGTCATCTCTGGGAAAGGAAGTAAACTCCAAGTGTTGGAGAGGTAGGTTTAAATCTTTCCTATGTTGATTTACTGGTTTTGATAGTCGAACTTAGCTTTGTTATGCTTATGCAGCTTGAAGCTGAAAAAATCTGACACCGGGAAACCAAATATCTTGGAACGACTTCTTGGAGCTCTTCGTTTACTCTCGCAGGTAGGCTCTAATGTGTATATGAATGCTCTGATCAGACATATGAACAAGAAATCGAGTGTTCTGACTTCTCATTGTGTTTGTTGCAGATGACTGAACCCATCTTGAACGCTGCTAGGTATTTATTGATTTATGAATCAGAATGTTTGTGTAATTTCTTGAATCTAATCAAAATCAGTTCATAATTGTTTACTGGTTCGAATTTGTTCTACAGTGGGATATCTACTCTGCTAGCTTGTTCATTCTTCATACCATCTTCCTTGACGTTTCTGGCGCTGCTTGCCCGTCTCCGAGTGTTGATTCAACAAGTAAGTTGAATCCTTTATTTGCTCTGATTGTACTTTTTAGTGTGTTTACTGTGTGATTAATCAGTTAATCGTTTTGGCTCTTGTTCAGATATTAGTTGATGCTGTATCTGTTTTCAATTCAGTAGCCTCTACATCCCTGAAGAAACAATCTGTGAAGATAGCAGAGGACAGGGTTGAGGTTGGTGGTAGATTAGTTTACGTACACTGTTCAATGATCATGTCAGTAAACTCTGTTTCCTTTATTTTGAAACAATTCAGGTGTTCCGTGAGTTCTATCCAAAGGAGAAAGAGTGCATCACGTTATTGGAATGTGTATGGAAGACTGATAAATATGTCTTACTCGAGACATTGCAGAACAATGAGAGTAGTAAACCTATAGAGGATAATGTTTCAGAAGATGCTGCGACTAGGGGTTCGTTGGTACAGTATCAAACATCTGTTTCTTCTCTTGGGGGTAAGAATCTTCACAGAATTACTATTTACTGTTTATTTTGGAATCCCTAGTTATTGCTGGTTGTGTCCCTAGTACATAGATCAAGCTTATATGGCTCATACTTGTCTTAAAGTTATAAGGAAAGGCCAAAAGGTTTTAGAGTTTGGTTTTTAGATGGCTTTATTGATTTAGTTCTAATTGTTCCACTTGAAAGATTTGTGTTTTTGATTGAATTGCCCCACTTGCAGAAGATCTCTCTCCTGTAATTGAAGCAGACAACGGTGGTGTTACTGTGAGAGAAAGTTCAACTCCCGTTGCCGAAGCAGCTTCTTCCGTGACTAACGATGCGTTGCAACCTGAAGCTTCAGAAAATGCAGAAGATGCTACAATTAGGGGTTGTTCAATTCAGTATCAAACATCTATTTCTCCTCTAGGAGGTAAGAATCTAAAATGGAATTTATGTTTGGTTGTTTATGTCCTTAGCACCGTTCCATTAAGTAGGCTCATTCTTGTTTAGAACTTCATGGTTTTAGTGTTTCAAGGGCTCAAAGGTTAAAGCATTTGGGTTTTAGATTGGTTTATTGCTATTTTTGTTTTGTACTTCACTGAAAGATTTGTGCATCTGATTGAATTGTCCAAATGCAGAAGATCCTTCTCCTCTGCTTGAAGCAGAAAGAAACGATGGTGTTACTGCTACAGCGAGTTCGACTCTCATTGCCGAAGCAGATCCTTCCAAGACTAACGATGGATCACAAATAGAAGATACAGATAAACCAGAAGATGAATCTTCAAATCCTGTGACTGTGATCCCAGCAAAAACCAACACAGACAAAATAAAACCGAGTTTCAGAGCAACCAAGGTGGCGTTTCTACCATTGAAAAGACATTCCTCTGCAATAACACCAAACGCCATAGAAGAACCCCCAAGGAAGAAGCATGAAACAGGCGAGAAAGACAAGAAGGAAGAAGATGGATTTTATAATCTACTCATCCGGGGAACTCATAAAGACAGTTTGTTCTAGCACAACAACAAACATTTCCAAAGTCCAAGAACATATCTTCTTCGGCTCTTCTGTGTAAGATTCAAGCCTTTTGAGCGGTGTAGCCAAGGATCAAGTCACGGATCTCTTCGCTGTTGGCTCTATCAATCGCGGTTCTTCCATCAGCATCCTTGACCGAGTAATCAGCACCGGCTCTGAGCAGCTCCTCGATCTTAGGTTTGTCACCTTCTGTGGCGGCTAACAACAATAGGATATCGACAGGGTGAATGTTTAGGTTGAGAAGAGCCTCCATCTTTGAGTATGTACCTTCTACCGCAAGCATCCCCATGTAATTGAAATACTGCAAAACAAAGCATCAAGAACACATACATTTAGTCATACAATAACAGTGATATACTTTTATTTAATTTAGTGATTCACTGAAACTCTTTCTGCTTTTAAAGCTTTGTTCATATCTACAAATGGGAACCAAAGTGAAGAACTTGAAGATTTTGATTCATCAGAATCCATCTTGATTGAAATTGTTAAAATCAATGTAAAGATAATTTGAGTCCGGAAGAAGAAGAAGAAGAAGAAAGACCTGTTCAACGTCGTCTTTGTCGAAGTCATCACGAGACTGGCTGCCATAGATACCTGCACTTTCAGCATCGACGCCGTTCTTGCCGAACTTGAACCAGCAAGTGGTTCTTGACCCATTGGAGGGTCCGAGTTTGGCCGGTCGGATCCGAAGCAAGTTTCCGGTTCCGAGAAATCTAGAGGAGAGCCTCAGCGAAGAAGAAGAAGAGGAAGCATGGTTGATGGGTTTGGTGGAGGAGAGTGAGCTCGCTAAAGAAGGTGCGCTTGAGAAGATAGTAGAAGAAGCCATGGCTCTATCTCTTGATGCAAACAGAGTCAAATGGTTCTCTTTTATTATCCACTCATTTTCCTCACTTTATCTAAAAAGAAATTACAAATCAGTTTGATTGGTTAAATCCTAACCGTTAGATTTCAGATACTTTATGTGTGCCAACTAAAATAAACAGTTGCTAAAGCCTCATTATTTGTCTTTCTTAACTACTACTCCCTCTGTTTCAAATTATAGGGGGTTTAAGGTTTTTGCAAGCCATTTAATTATTGTACTTTTTGAAATAAAATATATTTTATCATCAATTTCAAAATATTTCAACTAATGAATAACATATATGCAGAATATAAATAATCTAAAGTAATAAAAACACATTTAATTCTACACTAAAACTCTAAAATCCCTTATATTTTGAAACAAAACTAAAAATCTAAAACCCCTTATATATTAAAACAGAGGGAGTAGTTGTCTAGTTCTTAAAGCAATCTACAAATTAATCATTATGTGGCATGGCAACAGCTTTTGTCTTTGTATTTGGTTTTTAGAATTCAAAAGTTGTCTTACTTTCTTAAATTCTTAAAAACTAGTGTTTGTCTTGAGTTTGAAGAGAATCTTAAAACTATTTGACTTTGTTTTGTTTTCAAAGAAAAACTAAAATAATCCAAAACTACCAAAATTCTCCATCAATTCAAAATTGTTCATAAATGTTTATCCTAAAATTGATTCAACAGAATATTTGCAGATAATTAATTGAAAACGTAAAAAGGAAATAAAACAACTAAGCATGACGTGGCAAAGACGTGGTCTCCACACTCGGAGAGAAACCAACAGAAAATTTTAAGCACTCTCGCCGGAAAAAAACCAGACGCCTTCTTCCTTCTCTGACCTTATTTCTCTCCACGATAACGATGATCGAAACTCAACATTATGTTTGATAGAATCTACCAGAAATCTCTCAAATTAGCCATTGAAATGGCTCACCAAGCTCTCTAACACTCACAACCATCTCCTTCATTTCTACCTTGTATTCGCGAATGGGCTCACCAAACGCTACGAAGCCTACAATGAAGCACTCGACTGCTTCTTCGTTCTCCGTCAGATCCTCCGTCGCTCTCTCCTCTCACTCGGCAATGGTGGAATTGAAGCAGAGGATACTAACCTCCCTCTCCAGAATCGGCGACCGCGACACTTACCAGATCGCAGTCGACGACCTCGAAAAAGTCGTCGTCTCCGTCTCCGACTCCCCCGAAACACTCCCGGTGCTTCTCCACTGCCTGTTCGATTCCTTCGCCGATCCCAAAGCCCCCGTCAAGAGAGAATCGATACGGCTCCTCTCCTTCCTCTGCCTCACTTACTCCGATCTCACCTCCTCACAGCTCGCCAAAATCATCTCCCACATCGTCAAGCGCCTCAAGGACGCCGATAACGGCGTGCGCGACGCTTGCCGCGACGCAATCGGCTCCCTCTCCGCGCAGTTTCTGAGCGAGACGGAGGAGGGAAATGGGTCTTCGCTTGTGGGGCTCTTTGCGAAGCCATTGTTCGAGGCCATGGCGGAGCAGAACAAAAGCTTACAATCCGGTGCTGCGATTTGTATGGGGAAGATGGTGGATTCTCCAACGGAGCCTCCCGTTGCAGCTTTTCAAAAACTCTGCCCTAGAATCTCCAAGCTTTTGAATAGCCCCAATTACATTACTAAAGGTTCTCTCTTGCCTGTAGTTGGAAGCTTATCTCAGGTTTGTGCAATGTTGTTAATCTCATTTTTATTTGTGCTTCGTCTTTAGACTGTCTAATTGAGCTATGAGATTCTTGCAGGTTGGAGCTATTGCACCTCAGAGCTTGGACTCATTGCTAAACAGCATCCATGAGTGCCTTGGATGTGCAGATTGGATCACTCGTAAGGCGGCTGCTGATGTTTTAATATCATTGGCCGTCCATTCTAGTAGTTTGGTTTCAGACAAAACAGATTCCACTCTTACAGCTCTCGAGGCCTGTCGTTTTGATAAGGTGCTGCTCCAATTTCATTTCTTTGCAGTAAAGCTTAGCTCTTTCCATTGTAACCTGTTCCCACTTTTTTTGTTTCCGACATCATTCAGAAAAGTGGCTATATTTGCTTTGTGTTTGTAGATAAAACCTGTTAGAGACAGCTTGTCTGAAGCACTAAACGCCTGGAAGAACATTGCTGGGACGTCTGATGACCAGAAGGACGTGTCATCTGAGCAGTGTATGCTGGAAAGGAATGGGGAAACCGATTCAATCGCAGGACTGGTGACGCAAGGGTCTTCTGATGGTTTGAGCAGTAATTCAGATTCCATATCGAGAGCAGTGCTCATGTTGAGGAAGAAAGCACCTCGCTTGACTGGCAAAGATCTTAACCCAGAGTTTTTCCATAAACTGGAGAAAGACGGTTCTGGTGATATGCCTGTTGAAGTTATTCTTCCCTGCAGGCAAAAGAACTCGTCGAACTCAAACACGGAGGATGATGAATCAGACGCCAATGCTTCAGTATCGATGAGTAGGTCCAAAGGTTTGTCCAGAACAGGTAGTGATCATTCCAAACAAAGACATTTTGGAGATTTTGCTAGAGAGGAATGGGTTGATGAAATACAGGCGGAAGCAGCTGAAAACAGAGGGAACTGGCCACCTTTACAGAGACAGTTATTGCAGTTGGAGAGACAACAAACTCATATAATGAACATGTTGCAGGTACTGTTCCGATTTCATATCAGTTATAGTGATTCATTTTGAACCAGATTCACTATTATAAGGTTACTTCCTTATCAATGCAGGGTTTCATGGGTGGTTCACATGATGGCATGACAAGTTTGGAGAACCGTGTTAGAGGTCTTGAGAGGATTGTACAAGAGATGTCAAGAGAAATGTCCATACAATCAGGCAAGTATAAAACTGTAACTTGTTGTATCCATTGAAGAAAGAAATTTATTGATTCTCGAAACTGAAATTGTTTAGGTGCGAGAGGAAAGGCGGCTGCATCGTGGAGGTCTGATGTAGATGGATGGGATAGTCCTACCTACGGAGCTTCTTCAAGAAACGCTCAGACCAGCACAAGAAGAATACGTGGCACTGTTGAGCACTCTGGTAACAGCAGAAGAGCGTGGGACAAAAGCTCTGTACCTATAAGACTAGGTGAAGGACCTTCCGCTAGAAGCGTGTGGCAAGCTTCGAAAGACGAAGCTACTCTTGAAGCAATACGTGTAGCTGGAGAAGAGCGTGGAGGAACGTCGAGAAAAAGGCGAGTATCTATCATCCCTCAAGCAGAAGCGATAATGGAGGAAGACGACGATGGCCGTGGAGGACAAGGGAGAGACCCTGTGTGGACTTGCTGGAGCAATGCGATGCACGCACTCCGAGTTGGTGATACTGATTCTGCATTTGCTGAGGTGTTATCAACGGGAGACGAGCTTTTGCTTGTCAAGTTAATGGACAAAACCGGTCCTGTTCTTGATCAACTCTCGAGTGATATTGGACATGAGGTTCTTCAGTCTATAACACAGTTTCTGCTGGATCATACTCTGTTTGATATCTGTCTCTCTTGGATTCAACAGGTAACACTATTTTCTTGGATCATACTCTGTTTCCTCTTTGGATTAAGATAACTCGATCGTAATGCTATCTTCTTTGTTTATGTATATAATCTACAGCTGCTAGAAGTAAGTGAAGAAAACGGAGAAGAGTTTATGGGGATACCAATGGAGCTAAAGAAGGAGCTTCTGTTGAATCTACATGAAGCTTCTTCAACAACGGATCCTCCTGAGGACTGGGAAGGTCTAGCTCCGGACCATCTTTTGGTTCAATTAGCATCGAACTGGACCATCGAGCTCCAACATTTCGACCAGTAAAAATGTTTGAAAAACATTACACTGTACAGATATGATTCTTTTTAGTATACATTTTATCAGAAAGAAGTGTTTCCTTGTGCGTTCATGTTTTGTAATTGTTTCCTTTTAAACCACAAGAACTTGAGGAATGATACAATTATGAAATTATTTCAATTGTAACAAAGACATGAGACTCTCGATGTGATTTGGGATGATACAGAGCGGAGACAGACGTTTGCTTCCAAGTCCATTCCTAAACCTAAACCCATCACTCACGATTTCTTTAAATTCGACTTTTCTCGAGATGTTTCTCTTGGGATCATAATATAAAACACAAAACGATTTAAGAATCATGGATGGTACAAAAATAAACTCACCAGCATCAGTGACACCCCTTAGTTTCCATTTAGTTCTCAAACTCCGACCAGAGTAAAGAAAAGATGGGGAAATGTGTGTACACGACCACTCGTGTTTCTTTGCATCTTCCAAGATCCACAATGCAATAACATAGTCGTTCATGATGGACTTACTAACACAAGCTAACTTTTCCTCATAAGGTATCAGCTTACCCCAAAAAACCACTCATTGTATTGTTGTTCATCATCGTCGGTATTAGGTAATTTTATTAGATCGAAATTTTCACTTCTGACATCAAAACTCATTAAAATGCCTAAATCGTCGCTAGTGGCTTCATAATACAGAACACCGTTGATGCATGTCCCATAACTGCCAATGTAAGTGCGATGCTTATGACTGGTTTTGATGCTTCTCCATGATTCTTGACCTGATCCCAAAGTTAAAACCCGACACTCAGCAGATTCTGCACCAAGAGGCATGCACACTACTTTGTGTTTACCTTCGATTGGATCGTATCCTAAAAAGCATATTATATATTCCCAGCTTTTTTCGGGTTTGGGTAAGGTCAAGAACTGTCTAATGCTAGGGTTCCAAATTATGGGTTTTGTCGAATGATCTCGAAAGCAGATCAAGCCGTGGACAGATTCTGTAAAGGCAAATAAACAACTTTTTGGGTAATTCATATGGTAACTATCCACATGATGAGAAGAATAAGACTCTTTCGAGTTCTCATTGTGCTGCGGAAACGAGAAAACAAACAACTTTCCCCTTTTTTTGAAGAACATTAGAAGATTTGGCCGTGTTGATGACTGAGTTGCGAATGTGTCGGTGAAATATGGATCGGTGGTGATTGATGACCATAATTTGGAAACATAGCGAGATCTCACGACAGATTCGGCATGTAGCCTTAAGAGTATATCTGAAGTTAGATGGAGAGGAAGGGACAATGCTGAATCTGACATCGATGACTCTATTCCTTCTTCCTTCTTGTTGCTCACTTTTTGGTCCAAACCCTAATTTGTTCCCATGTGTTGTTACTTAAACTCCACGTAACGAGAAATACGTTACTCTTAGGTATTCTGTTTTTTTTTTTTTTTTTTTTTTTTTTTTTTTTTAATCGAGAAATACGTTCTCTGATTTCTTCTTTTTTACTTGTAACAATTTTATAAAAAAATAGAAAATACTATGAATTAATTTCCATTTTTTTTTCTAATGAAAAGGGAAAGAAGAAACATATAACAGGTTTTGATGGTTATACTTCAACCTAGGATTTGGCCACTCGAATAGGTTCGGACTTTAAAGCTTTAAGTGTTGTTCAATTTATGCAGTATAGAAACCGGATACTCTCTACGGTTTTGTCGAACAACAAAGCAATGGATTTCTCCAGTTCTGTATCAAACTACTTTCATGTTCATTTTAGGCCAACGCTTATGGGAAATCTAATTACAAGATTTAGCTATGCTGTAACTTATCTTATCACTACAAAAGCACCAACCTTCTTCACGTTGTCTAGACATCACGTCTCTCTTAATATGTGTGTTGCTTGTGAGGCCAATTATAGTGGGAACACAAGAAGTTGCTGAGTTGGCACAAGACTAATGGCTTCACTTACATAGACTCATTTTACACTTCTTGAGAAACTTATTGAGAAATATAATTACTTTTGTATAGACTTAGCGTTGTGAGCTTTGTAACTGATCAAGATCAGAGATAAGATCGTCATGAGATCTTGATCATACATTTGTAATTCCTCTCTCAAATCATTCAGTCAAATAGTTCAACATTCTCAACCAATCATGAACATCATCTTCAATTTTTCAACGTTAAAAATGAGACTGAGACTGAGAAAACCATGAGGAAAAGAATCATACTGTAAGTTAATGAAGTGCCATAGTAAGGGAAAAGGTAAAAAAAAAAAAAAATCAACAAATTTGTAACAAAGACATGAGACTCTCTGTGTGATTCAACACAATATGGAATTTATAGAGACTTCTATTTCCAAATCCATGCTTGAGCCTAAACTCTTCGTCTGCGATTCCTTTATGCTCAACTACGTGGCTGCTCTTTCTCTTGGGATCATAATACATAACATAAAACGATTGACCAAGCCCAGCTGGTACGTAAACTAACTCACCAGCATCCGTGATACCAGTAAAATTGAGTTTTTTACCCAATCTCTGATCAAGAGAATCAATAGTTGATCCTGGAAACTGTATAGGCGACCAATCATGTTTCTCTGCATCCTCCAAGGTCCACAATGTTAAACCATGTCTTAAATGAAAAGCTAACCTTCCGTTATATGTTCTGAGTGTACCATCACCAGTAATATTCTCCAGTTGTAGTTTTATCATATGGAACTTTTCAGATCTGACATCAAAACTCATTATTATAACGGTCTGATTATGAATAAGATAGGCTTGATAATACAGAACTCCGTTGATGCATTCATAACTGTCTCTGTTGTTGTAAAGATGATGTTCATGGTAGGTTTTGACCACTCTCCATGATTCTTGAGCTGATCCCAATGTTAAAACCCAACACTCATCACAAGCTACAATCCAACGCATGCACACGACTTTGTGTTTACGTCCGATTGGATCGTATCCTAAAAAGAATTTTATATGGTTCCAGGTCCAACTCTTTTGGGGTTTGGTTAGGGTTAAGAGGTGTTTCGCTCTAGGGTTCCAAATTATGGCTTTTGTTTTTTTCTTAGAGCAGATCAAGCCGTGGACAGATTTGTTAGGGTAGAAGGGAGAGTTTTTGGGGCATGTCGTATGGTAAGTAGCAACAGGCTGGGAAGAAACTGAAAAAGGCTCGTTTGAATGATCTTGAGGAATCGAGAAAGCAAACAAATTCTCGCCTCTTCTGAAGCAGAGTAGAAGACTTTTTCTTTGGGGCCGAGTTTCGAAGGAGGTGATGAAATAAGCATCGGTGGTGATTGATGACCAGAGCCTCGAAACGCAACCAAATCTCTTAACAGATTTTGCAGGTAGCCTCAAGAGTATCTCGGAGATTAGGTCGTGAGGAAAGGATGATGTTAATTTTGAGACTGATGAATCTTTTCTTCTTCTTTTGATCTGAGTTTCTTCTTCCTGTTGCTCCATCGTTCTTTTGATTTGATTTGATTTGATAAATCAGATGAGAGTAAAGAACACAAATTGTTTAGTAAGAATTATAAAAGATTCTCAAAAAAATAATGTTATAATATGCATAAACTTATATTGGATGAAACAAACTTTATTTACTAAAGTAATTTATTGAATAGGCTTATTTATGATAATGTTAATTTTCCTAACCTAAGATATTGACAAATATTCATAATCTTCTAGATCTTTCTTGATTTCCATAATTTTGATGTGGTCGATCTCTCAACATGAGCTTCTTCTAGTTGCTCCATCGTTCGCTAAAACCCTAATTTGATCCGGCCTTTGGATCGTATGCTCTCTGTTTAAGAATACAATAAGGAGTTTGTTACGTTTCCGTTTCTTGGTTTTTCTTAAATTTTTTTTTTTGATAAATGGTTGTTCTTAAATATAAGGGAGATTTGTGAATATACCCCCAAAAGAGAGAACTATTGTCCCCTTACACTTTTTTTGAAATTTATCAAATCTGGACTCTAATACCCTTACATATGCTAGAAATATGATATAAATATATTTAAAAGTTTTAAAAAATTAAATAAATTAAGTAAAATGATTCTAAGGTTTAGAGAATATTTTCACAATTTGTTTTTGAAATTTGAACCTCAGAAAAATAAATAAAATTTGCATCTACCAAATTCATTATTCAAAGTAGAATTTGTCTTCTACTAGAGACTCTCACATCTATCCCTCGTAGAACATAAAATCTACCAACTGTTCAGCCATCTACCATCGTAGAATTTGCTTTCTACTAAATACTCTATACTCTACGAGTTGGTAGAGTTGTAGAACATTTGTTCTACGTTGTATACGGTTTTCTACCGTTGGTAGAACCTATATTCTAACCTACACATTGTTTTCTACCATCTCTAGAATCTATATTCTATCATAAACAATTTCTTCCACTATTTGGAGAATTCGTGTTCTACACAAAATACTATCTTCTACTATTTGTAGACTTTGTGTTCTCCTGAAAACAATGTCTTCTACTGTTTGTAGAAACTATAATCTACATTAAACACATTTTTCTACGAAATGATAGAATTCAACTTCTACGAGAATCTAAAAAATATAGTAAAAATGGTAACTAAATATTAGAAAATATCTTCAAAAACTATATTTCCTTAATCTACTTTGCCAGAAGAAAAAAAAGAATTCTCATCACGTTCTTCTTCTTCTTTTTTGCTTTTTCTTATCATTTATATAATTTTCTTTTAGATTATTTGTTTTAATCTATTTTTCTCAGGTTATTCTGTTGCATATCTATATAACATATGGAGACTGAGTGCAATCAAATGGTGGAATTTCGTTGTTGGTGAGGCAAAAGGAACTAGATTACTTGCTTTGAAATATATTTTTCTTTTCTTAAATAATTAATTATTTATTTGTTTATTACACTAATCATTTAATTTCATTTATTAATTATTTATTTATTTGAAAAAATCATGAAAACGTAATTTGAGGGTTAAAATTGGATTTAAAATTTAATTAAGGGTAAGTGGACAAGATTTGGCAAAAAAAGAGTAGATGGACAACTCTTCTCTTTTTCTGGAGTATTTTGCCAAATTTCCCATTTTTTAATGCATCGACATTTTAAAATTGTGTGTGTCTGATCAATACATGATGTTTTCCTTTGAAAGAACGTGTACAAACTACACGCTGTTTCTAAAGAAATTTAGATCTTAGAAAACAAGAGTGGAGCTGGCCTGGTAACTTTTTTTTTGTTACAATTTTTTTTTTAAAGAAAACAAAATTAGATATTAACCGATATCTTTTGTTTCACTGAGATATTTTCCATTGAACAAAAAAAAAATAGTGATCAATGTCGTGACTTGATCAATAAAGAAAACAAAAGTAAAACCTAGTAGATTATGTCTTGAGAAACTTATTCAATTGAACTCTGACTCCTGGTTGATTTCGGAGAAACTGTAATTGCGGCTAGCCTGACCTTGTAACTTATCACAACAAAGGAGTTTCTTTTATGAATATGAAAAATATTTCATCTTAGTTTATTAATTTGTTATTATAGTGTAGACTGTGTAGTAGTGTGATTAATATACAATTAACATTGGTGAAAAATGCCACAAAATCCTTAATTTTAAAAATTTGTTCAAAAAGAGCACGAATTATTGAGAAATCATAATAAACAACAATATTGTGTTGGTTTTTTATATAATCATAAACTTTGTGTTGTGGTATGATAATATGATTTAATACCGTTAATTTCCCTTTCTTAAATTCGGTTAGATTAATACGACATCATTTTACTTTCTCATAAATTTCAAAATTTGACCTCACAAATCCTAAATTTCAAATCAATTTTGCATATGAAGACTGAAGTTGAATATGCTGTTGCGAAAAAATGATTATGATGAAGATGAATATTTGGTTGAGAGAGAAATTAAAGAAATCAAGAGTTTACAAAATCGATTTAGGAATTTTGCTCAAAGAAACCAAGAGAATAAAAGAGAAAAATCGATTCAGCATTTAAAAATTTTCTGAAATTGATTTGAGAATTTAGGAGAAAACGTTTCAGAGGACAAAAAAAAAATTTCAATCAAGTATTAGATCAACAGAAGTTTATGATGAAATATAAAAGTATTAATATGATTTGACAAGAGTTTTATGGGCCACAATTTGAAATTCAAGATTTTCAAGGCATTTTCCCCAATAAAAATTACGATAAATTAAAAAAATAAATAATAATTAGAAAGGGTTTAAGGCCGGCACTGCGTCTTCAAGCGATGGCCACAATCTTCTGTGCCTTTCCTTCTCAGGCAGACCCACTTGCTTCACACAGCTCGCTGCGATAACGACAAAATCCGCCACCATAAACCCTATTTTATCTTCGCGGGTGCAGCGGAGAGTCACTCTCTTCAAGCTGGGTAAATTAACTTCGCTTATAGCCATGGGGGTTTCTCTTACCTCCCACAATAACCCTCTTCTTCGCCACTTATCTCCTCCCTCTTACTGGGTCTCGCGTTCTTCGCGTTTTTCTTCTTCTCTACCTTCCTTCCTCGTCCCTTGCCGTAAAACCCTCCAAAGGTTTGCACTTTGCTCCATCGCTTTCTTCTCCATGTCTCTGTTCAAGGTTTAGGATTGTTGAGACTTCAACTTAATAATCAGCTAATTAACTCTCTCCCGTAGTGTTTCTTAGGGGTTTTAGGCTCAATTTGTTCTCATGTGCTTGAATTTCAAGCTCGCTCATGAATTTGATTAGGAAATGTAAATTTCGTAGCTTTATCGAAGTTTTAGCCAGTTGATGAGTTCGTTCGTCGGGAATAGTCTACTCTGTTTCATAAAGTTTTGGGGGTTTAAGCTCAATTTGTTATTGTGAATTTCATTTTCCAGGAAATTAGCTTCGACAGAAGGAAACGTCACAGTTTGTCATGGATTCCAGCAGCATTCGGGTCATCAACGGTCGTCTTCTGCTGTGTTTAACGGAGAGTGGATACTTCAATCGGAATCCAACAAGGCAAGGATGGTTCCGAAGATAAACAAAGTGGGGAATCAGACGCAGGTTGGTGAAACAGTTCATGGGAGTGTAAGTAACTGGGGGGAGAAAGCAAAGAGAATTAGAGAGAAAGGTCAAAACTTGGATGAGGAGGCCAACGACGGTTGTCATTTCAATGAATATATCCCAGTTGTACCTAAGTCTCCTCCTTCCTATGGAACCTCTGAGAAGATTGATTATGGATTCAAGCCTAGAGGTATCAGTACTGCTACACTCCATAAAGAACCGGTTGCGCAATCTGCACCTGTTGTGACAGTACCAATCAAGAATCTGGAGGTTGAGAGAGATGTGGATGTGAGTCTTAAAGGAGATAGCAAACCGAAGACTCTTAAAGCCGGGAAGTCGTCTTCTGGTGGTAAAGTAAGCAATGAGGATGAAGTTGCCTTTGGCAAAGTGGAGAAGAACACTGAATCTTCGAAAGTAAGGGAGAACCTGAAGAAAATATATGAAAAGGTTCTCATTGTTGATGATGTCTCCGCTGCGAAGGATGTTGTGGCCAAGCTCTCGAGCCAATACAGAAATATTGTGCATGCTTGCGATACAGAGGTGAGATGTGCTGCATTTTTGATATCTAAGTCTCAGAAACACTTGTACAATTTTGGCAAATTTGGATTTAGTTGTTACTTGCTGATTTTTTTTCCAATGGTTATTAGGTGTCTGGGATTGAGGTGAAGGAAGAGACACCTGTTGATCATGGTGAGTTGATATGTTTCAGTATCTATTGCGGGTCAGAAACAGATTTTGGTAACGGAAAGACGTGCGTCTGGGTTGATGTTCTTGGTGAAAATGGTAGGGAGGTGTTGGCTGAGTTCAAGCCCTATTTTGAAGACTCATCCATCAAAAAGGTGAGTTTCAAACCATCTTTCTCGTTTTGCAACTGTAAATCATATCCCACTTTCTTGTAGTGTGTTTTGGTGTGAAGATAGGTTTGGCTTTCTTGATTTCAGGTGTGGCATAACTACAGTTTCGATAGCCACATTATAAGGAACCATGGGATTGAGATTTCTGGTTTTCATGCTGACACAATGCACATGGCACGGTTATGGGATTCTGGGAGACGGACAAAAGGTGGCTATTCACTTGAAGCGCTTACAAGTGACCCAAAAGTTCTTGGAGCCACACAGACAAAGGAGGAAGCAGAGTTCCTTGGTAAAATTTCAATGAAGACTATCTTTGGCAAGAGAAAGCTGAAAAAAGATGGAACGGAAGGGAAAATTGTCGTCATTCCCCCTGTGGAAGAGCTTCAACGAGAAGATCGAGAGGCTTGGATTTCATACTCTGCCTTGGATGCGATAAGCACGCTAAAGCTATACGACAGTATGGCAGAGAAGCTGCAGTTGAAAACATGGCTTCTTGATGGAAAGCTACTTTCAGGAAGGACAATGTTGGACTTTTACCGTGATTTCTGGCGACCCTTTGGTGAACTTCTTGTGAAAATGGAAGCAGAAGGGATACTTGTGAATAGGGAATATCTTGCTGAGATAGAGAAAGTAGCCAAAGCAGAACAGCTAGTTGCTGTTAGTAGGTTTAGAAATTGGGCCTCTAAGTATTGCCCCGATGCAAAGTATATGAATGTTGGCAGTGACACACAATTGCGTCAGCTCTTTTTTGGTGGCATTTCTAACAGGTATCCGTCTCCTATGTTTTGACTTGCACTGCCTTAAATATATTTGCTAAGTATAAGTTTAAATGAAGATGACTTGTTATTTCAGAGGTTCTTTGGTTAAACCAAAATGACACTGAGAATAAATTTATTTCCCATCAGGATAGTAACACTAGTTACATGATTAGTCTCTCAGTGCTTGGTTTTATGGATGCTAAGTTTTGTTTATTTTCTTTGACAGTCAGAATGACGAGGAGCTTCCAGTTGAAAAACTCTTCAAAGTTCCCAATGTTGATAAGATTATTGAAGAAGGCAAAAAAGCAGCGACGAAGTTCCGTAACATCAAACTGCACAGGATAAGCAAGGCCCCACTGTCAACTGAAAATTTTACTGCCACTGGTTGGCCCTCTGTTAGTGGTGATACTTTGAAAACCTTAGCTGGGAAAGTTTCTGCTGAATACGACTTTATGGAGGAATATTCAGATATTTCTCTAGAAGAAATTGCTGATGATGATGATGATTCTGCTGCTACTCAGCTACTAGATCAAGCTTCAGAAACACGAAAGTCCAAGACAGATGTTGAAACCGACACATCTGCTTATGGAACAGCATTTGCTGCGTTTGGAGGGGGTGAAAAGGGAAAAGAGGCATGTCATGCCATTGCCTCTTTATGTGAAGTCTGCTCTATAGATTCTTTGATCTCAAATTTCATTCTTCCCTTACAGGTAATTCACTTAACTCCTTCTTCCTAAACTGTGAACTGCTTATCTTTTTCTCTTCGGGCTGATGTTTATGAAATTGTTTCTCCTGTCTGACAGGGAAGTAATGTATCAGGCAAAGATGGTCGCGTTCACTGCTCCCTGAATATCAATACAGAAACTGGGCGCTTATCAGCTAGAAGACCAAATTTGCAGGTATTTATTGAGAAGCTTTTTGATACTGTTAAAATCAACATTGATTGAACCTAATTTGAGGCAACAACTCGAGAGCTGAGGCCATTATTCAGCTTAGTTTTAAAATGTTGAAAGTGAGTCAGTTTGATTCAAAATTATGTGCTGTGCTACGAAGATCTAGTAAAGATTATCACTGGAATCTTTCATTTTCGTCAACTGTATATATACTGCTTCTGGTCATGTGATTTTATCTACACATGTCACTAAAGTTCTCCTTCTCTCTCTCTAGAACCAACCTGCTTTGGAGAAGGATCGGTACAAGATACGTAAAGCGTTCGTAGCAGCGCCAGGAAATTCTCTCATAGTCGCTGATTATGGGCAGGTGAGATATAGAACTCTATAGTTGTAGAGACTTCTACAAGGTTATAAAGGTGGTTCACTCGTTGACTGTGATTCTTCATCTCTTTTTCAGCTGGAACTTAGAATCCTGGCACATCTTGCTCGTTGCAAAAGCATGATGGAAGCTTTCAAAGCAGGCGGTGATTTCCACTCGAGGACAGCCATGAATATGTATCCACATATTCGTAAAGCTGTAGAAAATGGGGAAGTGCTCCTTGAGTGGCATCCACAACCTGGAGAAGACAAGCCACCAGTGCCATTATTAAAGGTAGATTCTTGTCAAACTAGTACTAAATTTTTCAAAAGAGTCATAGATCTTGGAATTGGAGAGAAGTGGCTAGAATAGCTAGAAAGCAGCTAAAATTTATGCACGGCATCTAAAAGCCTATCGTTAACAGACTAAGATAAGATTAAACTTAAATTTGCTCCAAAATTCGTCTAACAGTTTGCATATATGTTTAATACTCAGGACAAGTATGCTTCAGAGAGAAGAAAAGCCAAGATGCTCAACTTTTCAATTGCTTATGGTAAAACCGCAATGGGGCTTTCTAGAGATTGGAAGGTAGTACAACATTACTATTGGAACTAAATAGGTTGATATAACAAACATTATTTGATGTGTGATGAAGCTACAAACAATGCCTTTTTTTTTTTATCTTGTCATCTAAAGGTCTCAAGGGAAGAAGCTCAAGAAACAGTCAATCTCTGGTACAATGACAGACAAGAAGTAAGG
Source organism: Microthlaspi erraticum (assembly GCA_902728155.2). NCBI lineage: Eukaryota > Viridiplantae > Streptophyta > Magnoliopsida > Brassicales > Brassicaceae > Microthlaspi > Microthlaspi erraticum. The sequence goes on along the minus strand of CACVBM020001385.1, from coordinate 1,693,801 downwards.
AAATGGCAAGAACTGCGTAAGGAAGAAGCAATAAGAGATGGTTACGTACTCACTTTGCTAGGAAGGGCTCGTAGATTCCCGGCATATCTGTCAAAGGCTCATAAGAACCATATCCAAAGAGCAGCCATCAACACCCCAGTGCAGGTATGACGTTTGATTTATCATCATATACTAATTTCATTTGCTATTTGCCAATCTCAAACTCTGAGCATCGATGTTCTCTACACTACCAGGGAAGTGCAGCTGATGTCGCAATGTGTGCCATGTTGGAAATATCAGTAAATCAACGATTGAAAGATCTTGGTTGGAAGTTACTTCTACAGGTAACAACACAAAGATCCTGGATGCAATCTATAACCAATATAAGCTCAATTCTGTTTCACTTTTGGCCTCTTACTCGAGTGACTGAAAAAGGACTTTATATTGGAAACAGATTCATGATGAAGTAATCTTGGAAGGACCAATGGAGTCAGCGGAAGTCGCCAAGGATATAGTTGTGGAGTGCATGTCGAAGCCCTTTAACGGAAGGAACATCCTCTCGGTTGATCTATCGGTTGATGCAAAATGTGCTCAAAACTGGTATGCTGCTAAATAGGCTTAAAAAGAGGGTCAAGTCTTAACAAGAACACTTGAAGGAGAAACAAGATATTTTTTTGGCTATTGCTCTTCAACTGCAGTTTCTGAATGAACATTAACGCAGTGTTTTGAGTAGTAGATTTGTCTTGTCGGTTTTTTTTTTGGTTTTGTAAATGTTAGAAAGCCTCTTTTATACAGTGGCTTGTGTAAATCGATTTCTCTACTCTAAAAACCATCTCTAACTTGACGATGTTTTGAATGAAAACTGGTTTTTATCAATTTTCTTCAGAACAAGCTCCTTTTAACTCCAACGATAAAGAAAGAGTGTAAAATCCGGTTTCCTTAATTTGAACCGAAGAGAAAGTAAACCGATTTCTTAATTTGATCTAAGCAAACCGTAAGCATATGTGTATCTAAGAAAAACCAAACTTAGGGCTACGTTTTCTTTTCCTTGAGCTTATGATCACATTAGGGTTGAAGAAAACGATCAATGGAGCAACAAGAAGAAGAAAATCAGATCAAAACGATGAAGCAACAGGAAGAAGAAACTCAGATCAAAAAAAGGAGACAATCTTCATCAGTCTCATCGTCCTTTCCTCACGATCTCATCTCGGAGATACTCTTGAGGCTGCCTTTGAAAACTGTCGGGAGATTTCGTTGTGTTTCGAAGCTCTGGTCATCAGTCACCACAGATCGTTACTTCATCAACTCGTTCGTAACTCGGCCCCAAAGCAAAAGTCCAAGACTTCTACTCTGCTTCAGAAGAGCCAACAAGGTGTTTGCTTTCTCGATTCCTCAAGATCATCCAAAAGAGGCTTATTCAGTTTCTTCCCAGCCTGTTGATAGACTTCATATGACGACATACCACAAAAACGGTGTCTTCTCCCCCAGGAAATCTGTGCAAGGCTTGATCTGCTTTCCAAGAAGAGCAAAAACCCTAATTTGGAACCCTACAACAAGACATATCTCAACCATACATAAACCGGAAAAGAGTTGGAAGGATAGAACAGTGTTTTTAGGATACGATCCAATCGGATGTAAACACAAACTCGTGTCCATGCCTTGGGATAAAACCAGCGACGAGTGTAGGGTTTTAACATTGGGATCAGATCAAGAATCATGGAGAATGGTCAAAACCAACCATAATCATCGTCCTTCCACCAACTATATTAGTTACGAATGCATCAACGGAGTTCTGTATTATCACGCATGTATTGGAGAGGATGAGAACGTTCTTATGAGTTTTGATGTCAGATCTGAGAAGTTCCATGCGATAAAACCACAATGGAATAACAGCTTTGGTTTACTCACAAGATATAAGGGAAAGTTAGCTTGTGCTACGGTTAGCTATCCAGATTCTTGTCTAATAGTGTGGACTCTGAAGGATCCAGAGAAGCATTATTGGTCGCCTATAAACTTTCCAGGAGCACCTTTACATCCCTATGCTCCGAGATTGAAAACAAATTTCCGGTTAACTGGTATCACGGATGCTGGTGAGTTTGTTTACGTACCATATGAGTTTCGTCAATCGTTTTATGTTATGTATTATGATCCCAAAAGAAAGAGCATCCACGTAGTTGAGTTTAAAGGAATCGCAGACGACGAGTTTAGGCTCAAGCATGGACTTGGAAATAGACGTCTGTCTACTATCTTTACTGTTCCGAATCACATAGAGAGTCTCGTGTCTTTGTAAAACTTGGAACAAGTTGTGTTTTTTTTTTTTTTTTTTTCGTTTGAATAACCTTTTTTCGTTTTTTTTACCAATTCACCATCGATAATATTAGTAGTAGTGATGTGACGATACGTTATGATGGGAAGTTGACTTTACCATGAAAGGTGGTAAAATACTACGTACATTGTTGGTTTTAGACACGAGTGGTCGAGTAAAGACGTTCTTGTACCTTTTGTTCACGTTGACCCGAGTTCGAGAAACCTTTCCATACTACCAAAATGATGTTTTGAATGCAAACTGGTTTTTAAGTATCTTCACTACTCAGAAAAATGGTTTCCTTTTAAGTCCAACGATAAAACACGAGTGTGTTAAATCCGATTTAAATATTTAGTTAGTGTGAACCAAAGAGAAAACTTAACAAACAGATTTCTTAAACTCGTCTGAGCAAACCGTAAAGCATATTATATTTAGGGAAATTTGGCAAAATACTCCAGAAAAAGAGAAGAGTTGTCCATCTACTCTTTTTTTGCCAAATCTTGTCCACTTACCCTTAATTAAATTTTAAATCCAATTTAAACCCTCAAATTACGTTTTCATGATTTTTTCAAATGAATAAATAATTAATAAATGAAATTAAATGATTAGTGTAATAAACAAATAAATAATTAATTATTTAAGAAAAGAAAAATATATTTCAAAGCAAGTAATCTAGTTCCTTTTGCCTCACCAACAACGAAATTCCACCATTTGATTGCACTCAGTCTCCATATGTTATATAGATATGCAACAGAATAACCTGAGAAAAATAGATTAAAACAAATAATCTAAAAGAAAATTATATAAATGATAAGAAAAAGCAAAAAAGAAGAAGAAGAACGTGAGGAGAATTCTTTTTTTTCTTCTGGCAAAGTAGATTAAGGAAATATAGTTTTTGAAGATATTTTCTAATATTTAGTTACCATTTTTACTATATTTTTTAGATTCTCGTAGAAGTTGAATTCTATCATTTCGTAGAAAAATGTGTTTAATGTAGATTATAGTTTCTACAAACAGTAGAAGACATTGTTTTCAGGAGAACACAAAGTCTACAAATAGTAGAAGATAGTATTTTGTGTAGAACACGAATTCTCCAAATAGTGGAAGAAATTGTTTATGATAGAATATAGATTCTAGAGATGGTAGAAAACAATGTGTAGGTTAGAATATAGGTTCTACCAACGGTAGAAAACCGTATACAACGTAGAACAAATGTTCTACAACTCTACCAACTCGTAGAGTATAGAGTATTTAGTAGAAAGCAAATTCTACGATGGTAGATGGCTGAACAGTTGGTAGATTTTATGTTCTACGAGGGATAGATGTGAGAGTCTCTAGTAGAAGACAAATTCTACTTTGAATAATGAATTTGGTAGATGCAAATTTTATTTATTTTTCTGAGGTTCAAATTTCAAAAACAAATTGTGAAAATATTCTCTAAACCTTAGAATCATTTTACTTAATTTATTTAATTTTTTAAAACTTTTAAATATATTTATATCATATTTCTAGCATATGTAAGGGTATTAGAGTCCAGATTTGATAAATTTCAAAAAAAGTGTAAGGGGACAATAGTTCTCTCTTTTGGGGGTATATTCACAAATCTCCCTTAAAAAATCAATCATGCATACCATTCCCAACTTTTTTTTGACGGTTACATTTTTTCAATAATGTAATCTCCATTATTGGTTATCAATTTAATTTATGTGTAGATTTTTCATATGTAACTAGATCAATGCCTACGTATACGCGCAGGTTTTTCTATTGTTATAGTTTAAAAAATATTATAAAATAAATTATGAATGACGTCAAAAAAAACAAATTATGAATTTGTGACTTGTATTTTGATATGATATGTAATATTATAATTCGAAATAAACAAACCCCACAATTTGATTTCATCTTATTTGTTTAGCAATTGACTTTGAAATATATATATATTTGCATCATACTAGATGTCCCCTTAACTCTATGTGTTTACTCATCGTTATATAGAATAGATTCTAGCTTCTGTCATCGCTTTTCGCTGGATCGGTTTCTCTGTATATTAGGATAATTTATACACTCTTGAAATCACATCCAGATACATCCACTTTTTTTTCAGATATATTTTTCCTAACTGCTTATAATATGAGACCAAAAAATTATTAAATAATAACATTAAATTGAAGCCGAAGAGTAATAATGTTGGAATAACTAAGTAGTTTCCGTTATAACAAGAGGTATCTCGAAAAGTGACTTATTACCTTCACACATAATGAGTTTGTACTTTGTATAACTTATTACCTTGTAAACTGGAGAAGACAATGAAAAGTCAATTTTGAATTTTTAAATTGAAAATTCTTATTGGCACATGTCATCTTCTCATGTGTCCATATATCCAAATATGGAGATGATTGTTTTTTCATATATATATATGATTTAATAGTGATTTAAGATAAAATTAAAATATAATTGTTTTAAAGTAATAAAATGGTTATAATTATAATAAACTAATATATTTAGTAAATAAATCAAATTTAATGTTATTAATTGATAGGAAAATGAAAAGTCATGCCATCTTCAATCATAAAAGTGTCCACATGTCACAAATATGGAGATAGTTGGCGTCTTTTCATATATATGATGTGTGTTATAATAAATGACGTTTTGGAGTATAATACAATTATGTTATAAAAAATGGCAAAGATTAATCTTAAAATTACTAAAAGAAAATGACAAACATCAAAATAATGAGTTGTCAATTGTACATTGTAACTTGTAAGAATAAGTAAAAAAAAATCAGTCAACTTTTTTGCATTAAAAGGATAAAACATCACTTGTAGTCATTGTTTATGATTTACTCTCCCTCTCTCTCTATCTGACTGATATTCCAATTTTTTGTTTTATCAAAAACCAATTTCTAATATATTTTTTGTATTACTTAATGTTAATTAGTTGTAATCTTCAAAACAATTACTGAATTACTATTGGTTTAAGACATTGATTTGTGAGAAAGCTTAAAAAAAAACAAGATTCAATCTTGTAGAACCTTAGTGTAAAAATGAAATGATGTTTAACCTTAATCTTTTCGTTAATCGCAACTTCAAAAACTAATAAAAATAATAGTAGTATTAAATTATAAAATTTATATTGTTTTAAAGCGACGGTTTTAGTTCAGTTTCGGACTCTCTATCGTGTGTGACCTTCAAAACAAAGACTGCGTCGTCCATTACTGTTCCAAGCAAAATTTCCGGCAAGTCTCCTCCACTACACTCTTCTCTGTTCTCTCCACCGTAACTTTCAAACTCTCTAACGTTCATACCAAAAAAGACTTTCAAACTCTCTACTTTCCAAAACAAAAACAGACTTTTAATTATTTTGTGTAACCGCTGAAAATAAGTAGTGACTTGATTGTTTCCTTTCCTTATATGGAGGACGAATCTTCATCACTCGATATGGATCTCATGGAAGAGAGAGAAGAACCAATGGTGTTTCCTTCCGAGAAAGATCGTACTTTGATAAAAACCCCTTTTCTAAAACCCTTTGTAACCTCCATCGATGGTTCAATAGCAGAGCTTCCTCATCGTCGTCGACGTCTCTCTGTTTCTGCATCGTCACACCTAAAGCACACCTTCTCGGCGATTTCCTTCACTGGTTTTTGGTTTGCCGGTGATCGTTTCAAATCATGGGCTGCAAAAATGGAAGCTTTGCACGAACCCACTTGGAGAAAAGCTGGGATTTTTGAAGCGATCAAGGCATCAACACACAAAATCCTCAAAAACCAGTCTTTGCTTCTTGCTCTTGTTGAGAAATGGTGTCCTGAAACAAAATCTTTCGTCTTCCCTTGGGGTGAAGCAACCATAACGCTAGAAGATGTGATGGTGATTCTAGGGTTTTCTGTTTTGGGAACTCCGGTTGTTGCCTCTTTAGAGAGCGCAGAGACGAGAGACTCCGTGGAGAAACTGGAGAAAGCAAGGCAAGAAATTATGAACTCAGCTGGTCGTGCGGGCCAGGAAAAATGGTTCTCGAGTTTCAGAAACAGAGATGATCAAACGGAGCATGAAGCTTTCCTTGCGCTGTGGCTTTCACATTACGTTTTTCCAGATAAGTCTCATCGTTCTGTTTTGAGAAATGTTCTTCCGTTTGCTGTTCGTTTATCTAGAGGTGAAAGGATTGCTCTTGCGGTTCCTGTTCTCGCAAGTGTATACAGAGATTTAGGTCAAATCCGGTCCTTTGCTAGAGATGATGATTCTACTAAAAGTCTTGTTCTCACATCGCTGTTTAAGTTAGTCCAAGTTTGGGCCTGGGAGAGGTTTAAGAACGTTAGACCAGAAGCTAAAGAGATACCTAGAGGCGAACCAAGAATCTCTCGGTGGGGCGGTTTGCAAAAGAAACTACTTAAGGATGTGAGATTGAGTCTTGATGGTTTCGATTGGCGTCCGTACACGAAACCTTTAAAGAATTGGAACCCTCTTCGGGTTTACGTCGAAGAAGCTATGTGGATAACTATTAATAACAACGTTGATGACGAGTTTGTTGTGTTTGCTCGGTGTGTGAGGAGTTCTCAGCTTGTTGGGAATGGTTTTGTTGAGGATTACAATCCAAACCGAGTGGCAATGCAATTCGGTTTATCTCAAGATCTTCCTGGTTTGGTTAGTGATCATCATCATAGAGAGTTGACAATAAAGGAAGCATGGGAGTATTACAATCAATCTCTTGATGGGTTAAAGCTGTACATGCCTTCTCGTCTTGCTACAACTTCTGTTACCGCAAGATATAGAGAATGGTGGTTAAAATCAGTTTCAAAGTATCTTGCATTTGAAGAATCATCTGAAACTTGTAATGCAAGTAATACAGATGATGATGCATCTCTTAAGGTACTACCGTTGGATCAACTGCTTCGGAACATGAAGGAAGGGTTTCCTGCAAAGCTCAGACGACGTAGGACGCGTAGATTAACAAGAAAATTGAGATATGAGATAAAGAAAGGCAAGATAAGTGATTTTGGTGGATCAGCTTCAATAGGAGTGCCACTTGGTCGTTTGTTTCAGAAGGAGTTAGTGAAGAGGACAAGTGACAAACTGAGAAACAAGAGAGGCAAGCGAGGTCGTGAGGAAATTTCAATGGATTACAAAGACGATGGTGGAGATGATGATAACATGCCCATTGCTCAGTTGATAAAATCTAGAGAGAAAAGTGGAGGAAATGCTTTTGAATCACTTGGAAAAAGAAGAAGACTTGAGGTGGATATTAACAATGATCCATGGATTTGTGAAAATATTGCTTCTGGTCATGATGACGATGGTGACGAAGATGATTACATGACCATTGCTCAGTTGATAAAATCTAGAGAAAAAAAGTGGAGGAAATGCTTCTGAATCACTTGGAAAAAGAAGTAGACTTGAGGTGGATATTAACAATGATCCATGGATTTGTGAAAAGCTTGTTTCTGGTCATGATGAAGAAGGAACTATAAGCAAAGCGGAGAAGGTTAGTGTTCTGGTTTTATCTGATGATGAAAACAACTCATTAGATTCTCCTCTTGTTGCTTCTAATAGAGTATTTGATGAGAAGAAAGATGGTGGTGATGATGATTATGAGGGGTGGAAGCAGAGAGCGCTTGCAATAGATGAGCTAACATTGAAGCTAGATGCTGGTATTATGGAAGCGGAGAGGAGATTAGCAAAGATTAGAACAAGGAAAATGAGAAGAAACCAAATGCTAATTAGCTAGGCTGTTTTGTGTAAGAAGAAGCTTTTTCTGTCTGTCTATTGGGGTTTGAACAAAGCTTTAGTTATGGTGTTTGTGTTTTCTGGGAGTTAGTATTCAAAAGTTGTATCAAATGGGAAGAAATCAGGTTTTCTTTATCTTTGAATTAGGGGCTGAGAAACGTGGAGGATAGTGGTCTTCTACTGGTTAATAGATCACATATTGTCTCAATTTTCAATTCAATCAACGTTTATCTTTGTATAACATGTCCATCATAATTGCTTTTGTTAGCGGTTGATTTGGATTGACGTGTTTGACGTGTTTTCCTTAGCTCTCGTAACTCTGCCATGAAATTTAAATAAAAAACAATTAGTAGTATGTAATCTTATTATATATAAATGTATTATTGTCTTTCAAAAATCTTTTATAATAAATCAATAATAATTCAATAAATTTTATTATAGAGTTAAACTGAAAAAAACAAAAAATGATGATTACAAGTTACTATGCAATATTAATTAATTTTTTTACTTATTGTTGTGACTCTTTGAATTATGTAGAAAAGTAAATTTTTGCATTGAAAATATAAGACATGGATTAAAGTACTTTTGTATGTGATATGATGTTTTGTCTTTTTTTTTTTTTTTTTTTTTTTTCACGAACTCTTCTATCCACTCACTTCATTATTATTATTTTTTTTTCATCTGATACTAAACCTTCGTCAATTACACGGGTGAATTGCATTCTAGGCCAGAGGTAAACAGACAAACTCTGGAATCTAAAGCTCAAAAGAGAGAGACTATAGCCCAAACAAGGGAGACATTTGAGATACTAAACAAAGTATAAGCAAATCCAAACATTAGAACCCCAACCTTGCAACACAATCGAAACCTGGGAACCCAAAGCCGAGAAAATCGAGAAACACCTCCGGCCATTCTTTGAGAGCGGACTTCCTCTTGAAAACGATGTTAGACACTTCTCAACACCAAAGAAAACAGAACTTCATAACCCAGCACAAAGGCAGGAAGGAAACCAAACAAGGATCCTACAATAACTTCAACCGGAAAAGGCGACGTCGATCGACAGTGAACACCTAGAAAGAAGACTGCGGTAACCACCAGAACGGAATACGAACTGGACAAAATAGACAAGAGCGAAGTCCAACCACGACAAACCAAGCTCACAAACGATACAGCAGAGGAGCCAATAGGAAGGCAGGCGACAAAAGGCAGAACCAGAGAGACAAAACGCTTGCAAGTACGAGGAAATAACATCATCAAAGGGAAAAGCAAATACCTTAAGCAGAAACGGGATCGATCCAAGTGGACCGAAAAGAGCAGAACACCAAAGGCTGACCGAAGTAGACAGAAGCCCACCACGAGCCAAAACCAACAGCAGTCGAGGAGACAAGCTCCGCCGGAGAGATCTAACGGAAGATCTGCAGAAAAGGAGGCGTTCGCGGTAGATCCGCACCGAAGATCCAAAGATCCGGCGTCAATCCTCACATTAAGACCAAAGATCCATCCGTGGCTGAAGCTTTCCAACCAATCCCGAGCCCGCCAAGAGACGAAACTCTATGCTCCAATCGAAAAACCAGGACCATGCCCCAAGAAACACTAATAAACAGAGACTGAAAGCAAAGCTAAGAGAAAAGGGGACCGACGCCGGCTCTAAAAGAGCAGCCCAACGCCGGTCAAAACCCAGGAGAGCGGCGGCGGCTGTTTTTGTGTAGAGAGAGGCGAGAGCTTTTTATCTCTCTAGGACGAACTCTTTTTGGATGCGAGATGATGTTTTGTCTTCTCAATGTAAAATTTAATATAACTTAAAATTGTTTCATAAATATATATACTTAATCATTTTACATTTTCTTTACAAATAGACTTTTTTTTTTTTCAAATTAGAGAGAAATTCCAAGAGGCTATGACTAAGATCAAATGTTTCCACAAGTATATTAGCAAAAAGTATCAAATCACCAAGGGCTCTTGCATGGAAGATGAGATATTAAAGAATGTAATACCTTTTTGACAGAACTACAATAGCACTTTTTGATATGTATTTTATAACTTAGTACATTTCTGTTATTGTGTGTCATATTTAGCTTCAAAAATTTACGTGATTTATCCTTCATTACACTCGTCTGAAGACAGAAAGTCCAAAACCAAAGGTTGCAAATAAGGGTACGAAGATTGGAAATATTGAGTGATACATGGTGTTTTTTGCCAATTTACAATTTCAAACGTGATAGTACTGAGTTGGTCTAATCTTATTATTTGGCACGAGGAAAATAAAGATCGTGATTTTCAATTGATTTTTTTAATATAACTTGTGATAATATCTTAGCAAACTCATATTATTTGTTCCAATATTATAATTTAGAGTTATAGAAAATAGTTTAGTATTTATAAATAATGCATTTATGATTAAGCATTACATGCTTTCTCATTTCTCAATATGTACCAATTTTTTTTCTTTCAAAGCATTGTTTAACGTGGAAGGAAAATCCTATAGCAGCAATTGTTATTGGTACAGTCAACATAAAAGAAGAGGAAACTGGCTTTGTCCGTCTGCCAAATAAAGCATCTCTTCTGTTCAGTCTCTCTGCCCATACCTTCAACGAAAAATTGCTCCTTTCTTTAACCATTCTTACCAAACTGATCCGTCCAAATCTCCACTTTTGACTTTCAAAATCCCTAATTTTTCTTGAGAACTTTGCTTCTTCTTCTCCATCCTCTTGAGAGATGGATAATGCATCGTCATCATCATCACAACCCACTGAGAATAGTCTCATTGAAGAGAGAGAAGAAGTTATGCTGACTGATAAAGGTCCCACCTTGAGAAAAACCCATTTCTTAAAACCCTTTGTCACCTCCATCGATTGCTCCGGTGTAGCGGAGCTTCCTCACCAACGTCTCTCTGTTTCATCTACGGAACTAAATCGCTTGTCTAAGCGAAATTCCTTCTCTGGGTTTTGGGTTGCAGAGCGTCATTTTGTATCTTGGCTCGGAAAAATGGAAGCTTTACACGGACCCATTTGGAGAAAAGCTGGGATCTTTGAAGCAATCAAGGCATCGACTTACAGTATCAACAAGAACTTGTCTCTAATTTTCTCTGTTGCTGAGAAATGGTGTCCCAAAACCAAATCTTTCGTGTTCCCTTGGGGCGAAGCAACGATAACGTTAGAGGATGTTACGGTGCTTTTAGGGTTTTCCGTTTTGGGGTCTTCTGCTTTTGCTCCTCTTGAAATGTCGGAGATGAGAAATTCCGTGGAGAAACTGGAGAAAGAGTGGAAAAGGATGATGAATGTAGCCAGCAAAGGTAGTGGAGTGACACAACCATCATGGATTACGAGTTTCTTGGGTAGAGGTGATGATACGGAGCATGAAGCTTTCCTTGTCTTGTGGCTGTCGTTCTTCGTTTTTCCTTATCGATCTCGTCGTTTTGTTTCCAGAGATGTAATCTCAATAGCTGTTCGTTTAGCTAGAGGTGAAAGGATCGCTCTTGCCCCTGCTGTTCTCGCTAGTGTATACAGAGATTTGGATCGAATCAGTGGTTTGGGTGGAGAGAAAAGTGATAAGAAAGTTACTCTCAGGTCTCTGTTTAAGCTAGTCCAAGTGTGGACATGGGAGAGGTTCAAGAAGACGAGACCAAACGCAAGAGAGATACCAAAAGGCGAGCCAAGAATAGCTCAGTGGGACAGTCTACAACAAAGGTCCAATCTGAGATTCAGTTTTGATGCAGAGGATTTCGATTGGCGTCCTTACACTAAACCTTTGAAGAACTGGAACCCGCTTCGGTTCTATGTTGAGGAAGCTATGTGGGTGACTGTTGATGACAGTACTGATGATGAGTTTGCTAGTTTTGCCCGGTTTGTGACGGCTTCTCAGCTTGCAGGAGATGGCTTTGTTGAGGATTACTATCCTAATAGAGTGGCGATGCAGTTCGGCTTGGCTCAAGATGTTCCTGGTTCGGCTTCTCATCATCACAGAAGCTTCACAGTAAAGGAGGCTTGGGATAGTTACAACCGGTCTCTTGTTGGTGTAAAGCTCTACATGCCTTCTCGCCTTGACCGACGTTGTGTTACTGAAAGATACAGAGACTGGTGGGTGAAACCGGTTTCAGAGTTTCTTGGTTCCGTAAAGATGGAGAAAGAATCAACTGAGACTTTTGATGCAAGGAAGACATTTGACGATAGTGATGATGATGATGATGAAGATCTTAATGCATCTACAAAGGTAATGCCTTTGTGTGAAGTGGTTCAGAAGTTGGAGGAAGGGTTTCTTGCAAAACGCAAGAGATCTAGTAAGATCAACAGTCTTGTGTCCTCGGGTTGGAGAAGCAGTTACCAATCTGTGCAGATGAAGCGAGGTCGTGAGGAGGATGGTGAGAGTTCTACGGATGATGAAGATGATAACATGACCGTTGCTGAAAGGATGAGATCTAGGAAGAAGTATTGCGAGGCAGAGGAAAGTAGAGGAGATGCTTCTATATCACTTGGAAAAAGAAGAAGAAAGTTTCAGGTTGTGGATAGTGATGATGATGATGATGATTCACGGCCTTGTCAGAAGCTTGCTTCAGGAAACATAGAGCAAAAGAGTGATGAAACGGCAAGCAAAGCAGAAAAGACAAGGACAGTTTGTGATGATGTAAATGGGAACACGGAAGAGAAGGAGAGTGTGATCGATGATGGAACCAAGGAATCAGAGTTTTGGCTCCGTGAAGATGGAGAAAAGCAGAGATGCAGGGAAGTAAAGAAAGAAGAAGGTATTGATGAAAGTTTTGAACAGAGCAAGCTTGTAGCAAGAGACATAGAGTTGAAGCTGGAGGAACGTATTTTGAAAGTGAAGAAGACTTTGGCAATGATCAGAGAATGGAAAACGAGAGGAGCCAAGATCAAAGTCGAAGTTTCTCCTTAGCTAACTTGTGTCTAACCAATTTGATGTGTGAAGCATTTTCAAGAGGATCTCATCGAAACAGAACAACAGTCAAATCTTTTATTGGTTTGATATCTTTTGCATATGTAGAGAACTAAATTAGACACAAAGCTTTACTGTGTTAATATATGAGAGAAGAAGTATCTTTATGGAGGGAATCAATACTTTTACTTTTGCAGAGAAACTTTGAGAGTTACACTACACTGTCTTGATAGTTTTTATGTGGTTAGGTTCGGTTTAATTAATTTTCGCTGAAGTCCGGTCAACAAAGTCCATTAGGTTCGATTTGGTTACAGTACAAACTTGTATATAGAAGTAGAAGCACAGTTCAAGTGGATTATGCTTGCTTAAATATGTAAGTTATCCTTTTAGGAAAAGGAAATAGTTTCTACTTCTCTCTATATAAGAAGATGTTTTGAGTTAATTCTTTATCAATCTTTGTGTTCTTAAGCATATTTAGATTCTATAGAAATCGTTTTCAGAAAAGCACTCTCTACAGCTGCCAATGACGACGGAGATGTTGGGAGATGATCTTCCAAGGGATTTGGTAGAGGATGAGATACTGACCCGTGTCCCGGCTACGTATCTGAAAGGATTGGGATCTACTTGTAAACGATGGAACCTTATGTTTGACGGTAGCCGGAGATTCGCTAGAAAGCACAGTGACGAAGCGGCAAAGCAGTTTATGGTTCTCTTCCTGAGGAGGACCTTGAGGATTTGTTCGGTAGTCGTCGAGGGTTGTTGATCATATCGTGCCTCCTGGCTGGATACTATACTCTACTGTCACCGTGTCTTTGAATGGAAGTATCTACTGGTTCGCTCGAGACGAAACAAAACCGAAATCCACCATCGTGTCCTTGGTCAGATTTGATTTCTCAACAGAGAAATCTGTGCCTGTGCCTCTTCCCTATCAGCAGCGTAGTTATATTGATGTTACGGGTCTTTCCGTTGTTAAAGACGAGAAACTTGCGGTCTTGTTACAGCAGAAACATGATTCCGAGACTGAGATATGGGTGACAAATAAGATGGAGACCACCCAAGAAGTGGTGTCGTGGAGCAAGGTCTTCGCATTTCATATGAGCCCTGGTTTTCAACTTTTTGACCATACAAAGTTCTTGCTCGACGAGGAGAAGAAAGTCGTCATGCTTGCTCTGTGTCATCTTGACTTTGACGACGAGGACAATATCAGAGACATGATATACATTGTTGGGGAGGACAATGAAGCCACACAAGTTGATTTTGGACCAGCGAAAGAGGATAAATATCAGCCAGATATTCTTTACTATTTTCCGAGTTTGGTTCAAATCGAGCGAGCTGGAGGCAAAAGGAAAAGAGCTGAGATGTAATCTCTTCTCTTGTTGTTGTATCATTATATACTCAATAATGCCTGCATCATGGCGCCTGGCGCCTACAGGTAATCTCTTTTTTTTTTTGTATTTCTCTTTATTTATCTCCAATGATGCCTGCGTCGCGGATCACTTTTTTTTTTTTTTTTTTTTTTTTTTTTTTTTTTTTCTGTATTTCTCATTATTTATCACTAGATTAGGCCCCGCGTATACGCGGGTTTATTTTAATTTCCTTTTATAAAAATCATGAAGAATATTAAACAAAATTTGATCACTTTTAAAAATAAGTAAAATAATATTAAAAACCCGATAATAAATCTCTAAATAAACTAAGATATGTAATATTTTTACATTTTAATTTTGAATTCATGATATGAAATAGAAAAGCTTACATGTGTCTAAATCTAATGGACTCGTTAATTTATGAAACTTTGATTATTCCATTGCTGAAACCTTTATTCTAAATATTGATGAATTTTTTTAATATTGTTTTATCTAACAAAAAATGGAAAATTTAACTATTTAATATTAGAAGATTGGTCCATTATAAAACTTTCTTTTTAATATTATTTAGTTCCTTGATAATTATTTTGTTAGTTTTCTATTTATATTGTTTCTTTTTCAATTTTGTGTTTGCCTCTTACCATTATAAATTTTCATTTTCATTATTAATTAGTTGTTTTACAATTATTTTGTTAGTTTATTTATTTATGTTACTACATTTTTCCAATTTTATTGTGTTGACATATGTCATCACCAGATCAAATATTAGACACATGTAGCGATCTAAAGTTAATTATTCTTCATTGATATCTTGAACTTTTAAAACATGATTTTTTATTTCTTAATGAGAAAGAAACTTAAAAAAATATAGCTTGTTATATTTTCCTTTTCGTATTTGGAATATGTTTTTTTATTCCTTATCTTATTGGATGTAACAATTTTTTAATTATTTCTTCATAATTTTCTGATTTTTCGTTTTTTTTTCCTTTTCGTAATAGGATTATGTTTCTTCTTTACTTTTCCTAATGGATGTAATATTTTTTCTTTTTAATTGTTTATTTCTTTTTTTTCTGATTTTTCCTAATGTACAAATAGGATTTTATTTATTACATTATTTTGAATTTTAATATGTGTTTGGACAATATAAATTTGATGAATGAGAAAATTTTCTATTATGATATGAAAAATATGATTTTTCTTCTTTTTACTCTAATAGATATTTTTTAATTTTCCTTTTTCTAACATTTTTTAATTATTTGTTTTTTTTTCCAAGACACGTGTCATGATCTTAACGGACGTAACATTAAAAAGTGACATATGTCGCGATCCTGTAAATTATAAAAATCCTACATGTCGCAACCATCTAGCTTTATATAATAAGATATGTGTTTGGATAATATAAATTTGATAGAATGGGAAAACCTTTTTCTGTTAGGATATGACAAATATTAATTTTTTTTTTTAATATAATAGATTAAATTTCGTTTTTTTTAATTATCTTTTTCTAGTATTTTTAAAAATATTTTTTCCCCTAATACATGTGTCACGATCTTAACGGACATAATCTTAAAAGTGACACATGTCATAATCCTATATTTTATAAAAATCATATGTGTCGCAACCACGTCGAGCGCATCCTTATATAAAATGGTCATGTTCTTTGAATAATCGTTTGAACTGATATTTTATCAAGATGTGCTATTTTATCAAATGTTTTAATCCTTGATGCTTTTGAGCTAAGATAATAAAATCTTGTCATCATGCCCAAAGTTTCAAGCTTTTACCAATTCTGTGACGAAAGTGATTGGTAGAACATGTACAAAGCTTTCTTCCTTTTCGATTGCTCGTCATCATCACAACCCACTGAGAATAGTCTCATTGAAGCTATGCTGACTGATGAAGCCTAAAGGTCACACCTTGAGAAAAACCCATTTCTTAATACCCTTTGTCACCTCCATCAATTGCTCTGATGTAGCAGACCTTCCTCACCAACGTCTCTCTGTTTTGTATGATGAGCTTACTCTCTTGAAAAGACGCATGAAAGATTTCAAGGAGGCAAGGACAACCGACACAATCGATCTGTGTTCCTTGTTTAAGCTGGTCCAAGTTTGGACATGGGAGAGATTCAAGGAACTACAGACAAAGCCTAATCGTTTGCTAAAGGGTGATGAGCCAAGAATGGCTCGTTGGGATGACCTGAAACAAGAGAGAGAGAGCATTGTGAGGCAGATTCTGGACAAGTCCAACAGTTTTGAGTGGCGTAGTTTTACCCTGAAGAAGCTATGTGGGTATCTGTTTCTCCCAATCTTGATGATGAGTTTGTCTCCTTTGCTCGATGCATCAAGGTTTGTGAGCTTGTTGGAATTGATCTTGTGGAACATTACTTTCCAAATCGGGTGGCTTTACAGCTCCTGTTAACCGGTACAGACTCTCACAGAAGGAATTAAGCTTGGAAAGAGTATGATAAGCCTATTGATTGATGATTTAGCATTATACATTCCTTCTCGTTCTGAAACACCAATGTTCTGCGAGTGGCGGAGAAACTCGTTTAGAGTTCTTTGGAGGAGAATCTGGTTGTTGAGTCAGCTGAAACATTGAGATCAAGAAACGTAATTGGTGGTGGTGATACTAGTTTTGTTCCTTCAGGTTCTAAGATGAAGAGAACAAGCTGTGATAGGATGAAGCGAGGTCGTGACAAGAGACGGAAGTACATGAAGCTGGAAATCACTGCACAAACTTCTCAACTGATCTCTGATTTTCTCTAGGCATGCCACCATCTTCTTGTAACGAACACTTTGGTTCCTTTCTGCCATCATTGATCATATATGCATTTGCCTCCATACACATTAAGCTCATCGTCACAGATTTGCCTTGTCTCAAGTGGTGACACAACAATGTCTACTCCTCCGCCATTAGCACCAAGAGGAAGCCCCAAATCAGTGTTGTCTGCCACAAGTCTACTTATTTTACCAAGCGCTTCAGGCGCATCTCTTCCACTATTCTTAACATCACTCTCCTTGTGATCATGCCGCATTATTTGAGCAACAGTGAGACTATCATCGACAGTTCATGAAGAAACTATGAAATCCAACGATGCTGGTGATGATTCCGATGCAAAGAGTTTCCAAGAGCTGAAGGCGTTGGCATTGTCGATTGAGTCACGTATTCTTAAGGCTGAAAGAAAGGAGAGCCATTAAACAGAGGAAAATAGCAGCAGCTCGTTTGATCTAGGTGTTGTTCTGGGCTGATAAAGAAAGGAGCAGTCAAAATGCAAGGAGAATATTCTCACCCTTGTGATCTTTTGGTTAATTTGATTTTTATGCTTAGCATCTTTTGAGGACTGGTTTGCGGCTAAACCTTTTGATGCAAACAACCTGATTCGAGCAACCAAGCTAGCCGGCATAACCTTTTGAGTCAACCATTGTCCCATGACTATGGTTCTTAGAGAACAGGATGCACAATTACAAATTTGTGCTTGCTTCGGTAAAAGCAGATATGCAGGGAAAAGTTATGCAGTGAAGAAACAAGAAGAAATTGATGAATTATTATTGAAGCTTAGAAAATGCATGGAAACGAGATCAAAGTTTAACAAAATGCCTAGCCATTTGATCTGAAGCTTTTCAAGAGGATCTTATGGAACTGGAAACAAAACAACAATGTCACACATTATCAATTTGCATAAATTAGACACAAAGGTTTGTGGTGTTGGTATTTGAAAGATATCTAATGGAGGGAAACAATAAATTGGCATTCGAATTTGGGGTCACAACTTGACCTTCAATCTTTAAACTGGCATTCAATCTTTAAACAAGTAACGTGACTTCTCATATAATATTTAGTTTTATAGTTTGGTTTAGTTTGATTCATAAGTTTCGTTTAAGACCGATTTTTATTTGGTCAATAAAGAAACTGTAAATGCAATTACCTATCAGTTTTTGCCTTTGTTCGAAAAATCGCCGGATTTTGCAAAGCAAAACATCGGTCCCAAAATCGTTCAACGAGCAATTTAATGAAAATCAGAGGTTATTTCCAGTAAGTCAAACGTTGATTGAGGTCAATGATTTTTGTGTGTAATTGGTTGGGTTTAAGTGCCAATTTTCGTTTAATTTGGACCCAGTTTTCATTTGATTCAAAACTAAGCAAAAACCACATGAAAAGTAAGCAGAAACCAGAAAAATCGGAGAAGAAAAACTGAAGGCGGAGATAATTTAGGGTTAAAAAAGTTGCAGACACGAGGTGGAAGACGGGGTATTATTGTACTTACACCAATTCATTAAAAAAAAAATGAAAACATAATTGTTTAACACTCTTTGAGGTTTGAACACATGACGCTGAGAGCCATTAGACCACGACATACAGTATTCACATGTTTACATCGAGTATTTAGTATATATATATACATACATATATTTAATAAAGTTAGAGAAACAAAATCCCCACTTAATCACCCGAACGTCTGTTTTATTTTATTATTTATTTTTTTTTAGGAAAGGCTTTCATATTAAAAATGCAAGAAGAAAAACAAGGTTTCAAGCCCGTGGGCTATAGTTAATTGGAGCAAGCCCAATACCCAATAAATTACAGAAAGGATTCTAATGTTAACCAGTCCAAGGGAAGCCAAACAGCTTCGAGATCATCGGATGGATTCCGATCAGTCAGAAGAAGCAATTGCCAAGGTCGGGTCCGTTGAGAGCCACATTTGCAAGAGAGTTGATGCATGGAGAAGGTTCTTGTCTCGGAAGCTAACGATGCGGTTCCGAATTTGTCTGTCAATTGAGGAAGTGATGGAACATTCCGAGGAAAAGACTCCTCGATGTAGTCGGCCATTCCTCTCTGCCCAGATCCAGTAGATTGAAGCCTGCCAAGTGATTAGTGCCAGTTTCTTCCATAGTCTTCCTAGTGGGAGAGACTGCAGTTGTTGTAGAGGGTGTTCCAAGATCTGGAGGGTTGAAGATTGCATCTCCTCGCCATAGGACTCCAAATCCTCCAGCTGACCTCACAATCGAAGAGCAAATGGTCTCTACTCTCTGGTTCAATGTTGCAGAGAAGACAAACAGGATCTGTTTGCAAGCCCCATCCCAAGATCCTATCCCGTGTCGGACACCTATTGAGGGTAAACAGCCAAGCCAAAAGGCTGTGTTTTGGGATTCCTCCTCCGCACCACACTACCTTAGCCCACGGTACTGTTATCATCTCTCCCCTTAGTTGTCTATAAACATCTCCGGTCCCATATTTCTTAGAGACATGCCCCTCAATCTCCCATTCATAGTAATCCTCCTGATTAGTAATGGAGATAGTAGTTAGATGTGTTTGGAGACTCACCAGATTGTCTGATCTTGCAGGAGGCAATCGCCACTGATCTCTTCGGTGGAGACTTGCGAGAGTCGCTGCCATTGGGATGCCCAGTCGTGATCCTTCGTTTCCAAGAAGATAGTTTTGAATGTTGCCAAAAGGCGACCAGTTATCAGTCCAGAATCGACAATTTCTTCCATTCCCAACTCTCAGTTTTATCCACGGGTACACCACTTCTCTCATCCTGAGTAACTTGTTGATTAGCCATGAGTTCCTCTGATTTGGTTTGACTATCCAGAAGTTACTCAGGCTGCCTTGTAAGATTTCTGCTCTAAACCAAGCTACCCAAACCGAACCTGATTGGAAAAAGATTAGCCAGATCAATTTCAAGCAGCACGCTTTGTTCCAAGTGATCAGGTCACGAATTCCCAACCCTCCTGCTTCTTTAGTTTTTGTTACTGTTTACCACGAAACTCTTGCCGAGTGATGAGCTTCAGGTTTCCTTGCCACAGGAAAACACTACAGAGTGAGTTAATCCTTTTGATGCATGCTTTTGGCAGGACAAAAGAGGAACACCAGAACGTTGATATTCCTGCTATCATTGTTTTTATCAACAAGAGCCTTCCCGCAAAAGACAAAGACTTTGAGCTCCAAGAGGTAAGTCGAGTCTTAACTTGCTGAATTAGCATTTCACAATTGGCGATGCTCAGTTTCTTACTGCACAAGGGGACTCCTAGGTACCTGACTGGGAGCGTTCCTTGAGGCATTCCTGTTGAGAATTTAATCAAGTCACACTCGGCCTCCGAGACACCTGCGGCGAAGAAGCTTGATTTCTGTACACTCACTGCCAGGCCCGAGCGTTTTTGGAATTCAAGGAGGACTTGCAACACATTTTGGACCGAGTTCAATGTCCCTTCGACAAATATAAGGAGGTCGTCAGCAAAACAAAGATGTGTCAGCTTGGAGCCGGCGCAACCTTTGTGATAGGTAAACTTCTTTTCCTCCGCCGCCTTATTTAGCATTAGTGATAAGCAGTTCATGGCGATAACGAACAGATAGGGAGAGAGTGGGTCGCCCTGCCTGAGTCCTCTTTTCCCTTTGAAGTAGCCTTGTACCATTCCGTTGTAGCCCACCGTGAAGTTAGTCGTGCAGATACAAGCTTTAAGCCACTTCCTGTACTCCTCCGGGAGCTCTAGCCCTTCTAGACAGTTAAGTAAGAAGTCCCAAGAAACACTATCAAACGCCTTTGCAATGTCTACCTTGATAGTGATTCTCTTAGGTCCCTTAGTTTTGTGTTAGCCATTTACTATTTCAGCTGCAAGCACAGTATTTTCAACTAACAGTCTATCCTTGACAAAAGCAGTTTGGTTAGGGAGAATGAGCGCAGGCAAGATTGGCTTCAGGCGGCGGACAAGAAGTCTAGAGACGACTTTGTAGAGGGTGTTGAGACACGAGATGGGTTTGTAGTCAGTTATCATCGAGGCTCCTGGTTTTTTGGGGATTAGGGTTAAGATGGTTGCATTTGTGGAAGCAGGCATGAACGAGTTGGTGAAGAAGTCTGAGATAGAGGCGGTGACTTCCGGACCCAAAATATTAGATTAGAATCCTTAATATGAGACTCTATAATAGAGCCAAATAGGGGCTGATGGCTATTAAGCCAGTCACAAAAGGGTTTATGCTTGTCCGGATCGTTTATACCCCGGACATTCCAAAAAAAGAGTTTTGAATCCATTAAGATGGAGGGGATGGCTCCTCTGGGTTAGAGGAACCATGAAATAGGTTAACTTTAGTAGAGAGGGATGCGAAAGAGTTTTTTAGGGGGACAAAAACAGGGACTGCCAAAGTGGCTTTGAAGGGGTTAAGGGAAGAGGATCCAAGAGGAAGGTACGAGTTTAAGGTTGGATGAGAACGGGATCTTTTTAGTGAGGATTTCTCTTCAGGGGCAGGGGGGCTGTGCGGGTAGAATTCCCCTGAAGGAGTTATAGAGGCAGGGAGGACTAGAATCACAGGTAGACTTTTTGAGGGTAAGAGAGGAACTGGTGGTTTTAGGTTTAGGGCAGAGGAGGGGGGGATGGCTTGGGGTAGGGATTGGAGAGGCAGAGGGGTTGAGGGAGGGATATTGGTTGTGGGGGCAGAGGGATTTTCTGGAGGGTTTGATGGGTTAGGGATCTTAGGGGTTAAAACCAGGTCAGGCTTGGTAGAAGTTTGAGAGGCAGTTTCAGGGAGGTTTTCTGGCTTGGTCTTGGGTTTCTTGGAAGATTGAAGTTTGCTTTCTTGTCCCTTTGAAGGGGACGGCGGGACAGCTTTACTCGGGGGAGGGAGGAGCAGGCAATTCTTAGCGATATGTCCTAGCTCATGACAGTGAGAACATTTCGGTGGCAGCCATGGGTACTCCACTTGTACCTCAACAACTTCTCCACTTTCACGCTCAAATTCAACCACATCTGGAAGCTCTTTCGTCATATTCACTTCTACTTTGACATGAGCTAGAGTGAGACTAACCAAGTTTTTAGTGAAGTCATCTGTTTCTTTTGGTTCTTCTATGAGTCCTGCAATTAGACTTAGGCCTTTCTGATGACGCAGGTCCAAGGGTACACCAGTCAGATGAGCCCAGAGTTGTATTGTTACTGAGGCGGAGGAAGCTTCTGTATGGCCGGCGGTCCATTTTGCCGTATGGAACATAGAGTCTCCAACATACCAGGCTCCTTTTTCCAAGATTTTTGACCTAAGGTATTCACTAGGAATCCTTACTATCATCGATCTAGTAAGAGGATTGTTGTGTATCTCCAGTTTTTTTCCTTTTCCCCACATATGATTTAGGACGCTCTGAATTTGACTGTAAGGAGGAGCCCTTCCGTTGAAGTAGCAGACAATGAAGTCTTTATGTAATTCAGCTCCTTCCTGGAAAACAGCATCCGGAATGAGGACCCTAGGCGTGCCTTTGTCCGAGAAAGAGATCGGAGCAAGCCGTTTTAGGGATTTATCGGCAAAGTGCCTTAGTTTTTCTGCAAGGTTGGGGGTTGAAGCTTCGGGTTTAGCTCCAGTTTGAGGGGGAGGGGGTTTCGTGGGTTGGGTGGTCTTATTTGTGGGTATGGATGGTGGTTTGGTAGTATTAGGCAAGGCTTTGGAAGAGGCCTTGTTAGCCTGGAATAGGAATGGCTTTTTGAGGGTTAGTTTGGTTAGGTTTTCGTTGTTGGAGAGGGTTTTTGGAGCAGTATCTGAGGTGATCAATTGCTCCAAGTTTGATGTTTGGGGCATTTCAACATCATCAGATGCAGGTAGCTTCTCTGGGACACGCTTATTTAAAGTAACAATTTTCTTCACTCCATTGAAAGGGATAGTTGATTTCGAATGAACAGTAGTTCCAGATCCAGTTTTTTCAGGTTTAGATCTAGTTTGAACAGGGACAGTAGGGTTTGTCTGTGCCATGGCGACATCAGTAGTTGGTGGTTGGGGTTTAATAGAGCTTCCTTCTACTGGCTCCGATGCCGGAGCAGTTGGTAGCGGAGATCTATTAGTTCGGGCAACAGGGGAAGAGAGGGGCGGAAAATGGGAGAAAGATAGGGGAGTTGAGGGATCAGGAGGGTCGGGAGGGAGGAGGGGTGGGTGAGGACGATCTTCACCAGCGGCAAGAGGCGGTAGATTCCGGGCGGAAGCACGGCCATTCGAGAACCAGCGGTTCTGCATTGGGAACCGGTCCTGAGAGAAAATGTTTAAAACTACAAAAAAATCCGAACGTCTGTTTTGAACACATGTTTTTGCATATTGCATTATTGTACTTTCCTATCAATCTTATCTAAAATTTGTCACTATCAAAATACTTTTAAAATCATATATATGAAAAGGGGCAACTCTCTTCATATTTTGGACATGTGGACACACTAGGAATTGACATGTGTCATGATTTTTCATATTTTTTTCAATTAACAATTTTTCATTTTCTTTTCTTTTCAATTAACAACTTTTCATTTTCCTTTCAATTAATAATTTTAAATATTTTAATTTATTGTAATAAAACCACTATCTTACTTTAAAACTATGATTCTTCAGCTTTCATTTTGAATCACTATTAAAAATCTAAATTCTCCTAATATACGGAAAAACGGATCCAACAAAGAACAATGACGGGAAACATAGTCCATTTCATATATCAGTAAGTAAACAAAGAATTTGATGGCATAAAGACATGTGCTATAATGCAAAAATAGATATTTGAAAGCACTTGCTAATTATACAAGTTGGAATTAAAATGTCCGTGTTATTTGGGTAATATTTTATAATATTAAACACAAATTATAATTGTTTTCCAATATTTTTTAAAAGTTATAACAAGAAATTTTTTATTATATATTTTGAGAAGATATAAATATTTATCTGATGTTTATTGATGAGACCTTATATTAAAATAAAATAAATTACTCTTTGACTTGACTCTCAAAAAAACAAAACTTTCAATTCTTTTTCAATTTCCATGAAGGATCTAACATCAAATCAAATGAAGATCCTTTTGAAGACAGAGAAATCCTCATTTGTTTTACCCTCTCAGAACAGTCGACCTAGCAGCGAAAAATCCCATCTTTTTCTAAAACCCTATTCCACCATCTCCATTGATAGATGTGAAGCTGTTCTTCCTCCTCAAAAGTGAATCTACAAAAGCAAAGATCTGGTTCTAGGTATTGTAGAGAAATTGTGTCCTGAGACCAACAATTTCGTTTTACCGTTGGGAGGAAATAACCATTACACTTGAAGATGTCATGGTGCTTTTAGGCAGAGCCATCCCTGAGATATGAGTGGCCGCAAGCTAGGAAAAGAAAAATATTGTTTAGTTTATTAAGAAAAAATGTTTGATAATAAAAAATTTGAGGAAAATTAAAGTTGATAGTACTATGCAACCACTAAACTACGAGTCAATTTTAGGAAAAATTGGTCGAATAATTGGATATAAAAAGAAGGGCCGCACGCACGTGCTTGTTTCCAAAGCCGGCTCTGCTTTTAGGTTTTTCTGTTTGGGGTTTAGGGTTTAAAGTTTTGTGCATAACTAGTACAATAACACAAACTTTATTATTTTGCATTAAGTTTAGGATGAAACTTAAATCAATAATTAATAGTTTCTTGAAGAAACCAAATGATAAAAGTATTATTAGTTTGAAGAAACCAATCTGAGAGTCTATCATAATAAATGGGGATAGCTTAAAAGCATCAAGGCCTATAAGCTCAGTTGGTTAGATTTGCTTGCTAATAACGCGAATGTCACAGTTTCGATCCCTGTATAGGATATTTTTTCTATTTTGGGGTCTTTTTATTTTTGTCTTTGGTTTTTAGAATTCTATGGCATATGTTTTGCAATGTTATTTGAATGTGCTCTAGTAAATAAATTGTAGTTATGTCACATCAAACTTTTATGAATTGCATGTACAACATGTTAATGAAAACTGTATTTCCTGTGAATGTGTATTTATAATATTTGAAAAAACTATTAAATGTTACCAACAAGAACTTTTCATTTGTACGTTTTTTTCCCCGTTTAATGTTACTTGAAAGATCTACTACAAATGAAATTCTAATGATAAAAATTCTAATGCAGAAATTAAATGAAAGGAGTTTATATCAATAAATTTCCATATGATATACTTTGGAGAGAAAAACTTGAACAAAAGCAAAATTAAAAGCAAAACTTAAGAGTTAAAGATCATTAGTGGAGCACATAGTTTAATCGGAATCTTCATCTTCTTCTTCAACTTGGAGCGACTTGAAAAGCAACGATGGAACCACAGAATTCGCTACCAAAATACATGGAGATCATTGCTCCACTGCCATAAACAAAAATAACCATTTTAATGTTTCCATATTACTAATAAATCTCCATAAACTTAGAGTTTTCTTTCTTAAGCTAAAAAAAAAATGGAATAATTTGGAGAGTAGAGAGACTACCTTACGATGAGGAAGGTATCGGTATCACCAGATTCGGAAGGAGGCACCACACTAGCTTTTAGTTTTAACCTAAGCCCAATTTTGGGATAAGTTCTGATTTGCCATTGATGTTGTCTTAAGCTTAAAGGAGATGACGATAAGAACCAAAACACTTGTTTTCTTCTCAGACTCTCTTTTTGCTTCGTTTGTCGATTCAAGACGACAGGTGATGGCTGATGATCACGAGCGCACCACATTTTCTGTTGCTGGATTCACACTTCCTTCAATTTTGACAAACCAAAGTTCTCGTTGAGTTATCTATGTTTCATGTCCAAATATGGTGAAGATATATTCTTTGGCCAATCCTGTCTAGCCACGTCACCATGTGAAGGATTATTTTTGTTGCGCTAAGATAAGGTTTTCCCGGAATATTCTCATCTTCTTATTTTTGTGGCTTATGACAAGAAGCATAGATATATTCATGCATGATAGTTGGTCGTACTTTGACAATTTTAAGATTTTATCTAACATTCCATAGCTCAATTGGTTACCTCCAGAATTCATACCAAAACCAAATGATACAATCGCTAAAAGTTGCGTTGCTTATTCGTGAGTGCAAAAATCTGAATGTTACGATAAATCTGAATGGCAATATGAAATTATTATATATGTACAAACATGGCTAAGAAGCAAAGTAATGACAATTCGAATAGAAACATTGTACTTCTCTTTACGGTTTCGTGTACAACAAGTCAAATGGAAATTTGCTGAACTGTAGTTATCAACTTGATTTGGATCTTCTCCATGATCAACACAATCTCACAGGGATGCAAGAAGAATATACAAATATCACAACTTAAGTGATTTCTTAGTCGATTCGAGGTACCTGTCCTTGGCTCCCAAACACCCTCTTGCGATTTCGAACAGTCTCAAGCAAAGTTGTGAGACTTTCTCATTCATCTGCACATCATCAAAAACATCAAACATGTCACCAACCCAGTTATTACTGTATATAATAATTTTGAATTTTCAGGAATGACTATAAACAGTACATTTAGTGCTGATGATACGCAATTGCAAGCTTCAAGCGCCATGTTCCCACGAGCAATCTGCAATCATATAAAACCTCAAGAATTAGCAAGAGAACAGAACAATATATATTGTAATTCGTTTTCTTAAACTTTACCTGTGAAGATTCTTGCTCTATAGAGTCTACAAGTTCACCTAGAACTAGCTGAGTGCAAGAAACAAGCTCGTTCTTGTAAGATGGATCGCCAAAGAACAGCAAATCATTTCCAATTATCTGCAGAAAAAAAGATTAAGAAAACCGAAAATGTTGTTTAACATAAGTTTCACACACCGAGTTTCGGCAATGCAACAAATCTTTACATGTAATAAGATGATGAGAGCTTTTGAAAGGCACAGTAATACCTCAGGATTCGCAGAACGGTAAGGCAGATTATCCTGAAAAAGTGTGGACGACAGTGTAATTATAGCGCAGAATATCTTCACCTTCAGTCTCGGCATTGCCCTATAAGGGACGGTAAAGCGTAATTGCCCTATAAGGGACGGTATAGCTTATGTTTTTCAATATTTCATATCCAATATGTGTCTCTAAAGTTAACTATAGTCCTTCTGATAAGCATACCATGAACTAGAGCTGTAGGACTTTGAACTCTCAAAGTTGTTTAAGGATCGGACAACACAGATGTTACTCTGTTTTGTCTCACGCTCTGTTTTGTGTTTAAACTCTCGATGCTTTTACTCAATAGAGAATCACGAAAACCACATGACTTTTATTAAGTGTGTAAAGAGTATTTATAAGTTTACATGACACACTTGGACTAAGGGACATGTCTCTAGAAGACAACCCTTTGTGGAGACACATACAAACATTGTAACTGTTTTTCAGTTATTGATTTCATTCGCATCTCTACAAGTGATGCAAATATAATTTACATAAACAAGGTACTAAACTATGTAATATACGACTCTAACTTAACTATGAAGACTTGATCACTTCCAACAAGAGCAAGTAGCATAAAAGATGCTCTTGAGCATGTGGCTTTCCTTGTGTTATGGCTCAGCTACTTTGTGTTTCCATCATGCTATTATCATATCCCTAGAACCATTATACCAATCGCTGTTCACCTCTCAAGAGGTACTAGGTTAGCTCTTGCCCCTGCTGTTCTTGCTCACTTGTATGAAGACCTCTCTCTCTTGAAAAACCACATTAGAGATTTCAAGGAAGCAAGGACAACCGACACAATCGACCTGAGCTCATTGTTTAATTAGCTGGTCCAAGTTTGGACATGGGAGAGATTCAAGGAACTACAGCCAAAGCCTAAGCGTTTGGTAAAGGGTGAGCCAAGAATGGCTCGTTGGGATGACCTGAAACAGAGCAAATGAATGAATTAACTGATGAAACGGGAAGCAAAGCAGGGAAGCGTATGGTTCTGAGTCCTAAAGATGAAACCAACTCTTCGGATCCTCGTGTAGGTTATGATGGAGCAATTGGCATTGTTGTGTCACCACCAGAGACAAGGAAATCCCGTGATAATGAGCTTGATGTATATGGAAACAATGCAGAGAAAATGACTTTGATCGATGATGGCAGTAAGGAGGCAGAGTGTTGTCTCCATGAAGATGTTGCCATAGCTGAAGAAAAGGCGAGCTCAGATGAGAAAGAAGATGATGATGGCTTGATGGTCGAGAAAAGGCTTGCAGTAGATGAGCAAGCATCAAAGGAAGACAACAATGAATCTAGCCCTTGTCAAAACCTTGCTGTGGGAGATGG
This sequence comes from Microthlaspi erraticum, assembly GCA_902728155.2. Lineage (NCBI taxonomy): Eukaryota > Viridiplantae > Streptophyta > Magnoliopsida > Brassicales > Brassicaceae > Microthlaspi > Microthlaspi erraticum. Next base: position 1,665,547 of record CACVBM020001385.1, on the reverse strand, counting down.
AACTCAGGGACAGAATTGTTCAGTTCATGATGATGGACTCGGAAATGAAGAAATTATGAAATCAAATGAGCAGTTGGAGGATTCAGAAAAGAGAAACGATGATTTTGGTGAAGGTGATGCTGCTGGTGATGATGACTCATACGAGAAGAATCTCCACCAGCTGAAGGTGCTTACATCGTCCATACAAGAGAGTGTTAGTAGGGCATTAAGAAATGTGGCATGGTTGAAAGCAAGGAAAGCCATGAAACAGACTACAATGGAAGCAGCTCGTTTAAGCAAATAAAGAAAGAGGAGAAGTCAAATGCAAGTAGAATATCAAAGATTAATCTCACCTTTGTGATCTTTTTTGGTTTAGCATCTTTTGATATACCTGCTTAATGAGTTTTGAGGACATGTTTGCTTTAAGTGTTTCTTTTGTAACTTTTGAACTAAGTTATGACTTATGAGCTTCTAGCTTATTGGTGTGTCACAGATCATAGTTTTGTTACAGATATGAGCTTAATCCTCAGATAAAAGTGTAAATGAAACTCATGTGAAATCAAATCATATATAAAACAAGAAAGTAGATGTATTAAAGAGATTCAATGGTTACATTAGGACTTCAAAATCTCAGATACAGAAAAACCATGTTCTCCTAGGGATCAAGATAAACAAAACTCTCAAGGCGTAATCAGAACAGCATTTGTTTACTCCTTACATATATTTCAAAATCGACAAATTTCATATACCTTATTTCAACAACGGAAGAGATAAACCAGAGTGCATCATAACCAACCATGAACCATCACTCAGCTTTTGGTGGTATGTGGTTGCCTCCGGTGGCGATCTTGTATACATAGAAACAGGTCATGAGAGCACTGCAACACATAGAAAAAATGGTTTCTCGGGTTAAAAACTAACAAAGATAATCTCTCGGCCAATGTTGCACACTGTAGGAAAAGAAAGAACAGAGCATTTATAGCAATTTACCTGACTCCAGCAACAAAACCAGCAGGCATAATCTTCTGAGTTTGCAAGTACCGTTGTCCCATTACAAATGTGAGAGCTGCTGCAATGACTGTATTATACAAGACATTCAAAATGAGTTTCAGCCACCGCAAATTCTTCAAATAGAATAAATGCTACAGACACTGATAGATCTTGTTTCAGCTAATGGCAACAGACCCACAAATTCACATTCAAACTATAGTTGAGAGCAATATAATATACTCAGCTACATAGTCTTATATAGCACATTTCAGGTATTATAGTCAGTTTTCAACTTTTCATCCATCTTTGAGATCATAGCAACACACAAACTCTGATTATCATAACAGCCAAGACCCTGAAAGATTTGATACCTATTTAACATAGCTTATCTAACTCTTTTAAGCTAGATCCGACCATGAAAAAACGAATTCTTGATTCGAATACACAAGTCTATCAAAGTGTTCTAAATCCACCATTTCCTTCTGAAAGAAAAAAATCATACTTGCTTATATAATTTTTAGCGTTGAAAATCATCCCTTTTGGCAGTAAATAATCAACAAATACAAACGCAAGTAGGATCTCAAAATCCAATGACAACCAAAATCACAGATCAATTGAAATCTAATTTCTGTTTACGCATCGAATCGAATCGAATCAACAGAGTTTAAAAACAAAAAACAAACCTGTCTCGAGAACGGTAGCGAGAGGCGAGGTCTTCTTCTTCTCGAAAGCTTTGAGGCTGATGAAACCAGCGAGAACGACAAGGAATCCAGTGCCTGCACCTCCGGCGAGAGACATGATGCTTCCTTTCTTAAAATATCCCATAGATCCTCCGACGATCAGAAGGATCCCGTACGGGATAGTGAAGCAGAAATCGTGCATTTTTTTTTAATTTGTCTCTCTCTCTCTCTCTTTCTCGAGCTGGGTTTGAGTTTTCCGGGAAATGTAGAATCTGGGTTTGATTTTCCGGGAAATCGGAATCGATTTGCAGAAATGGTTTCGTAATTTCGATTGAATAATGAATCGGAATTTATAAGGCGGAGTGTGGTTAACGCGTGGAAGAAGTCCGCTTCGGCGATTCTCCGTCAACGGTCTCAAAAAGGATAATTAAACTGCTCCCACTGAGATCCCAATCCCATGAGCGAATGTAAATTACCGTTATATCCTCATCTCATAATGAATTAGCGTACCTAATTAATACTTTAATGTAATAAGGAATGACTGGAATGTTACTCTTTATACGAGTGTGTAACCAAATGATATTACCTTGTAGAAACCAATCTGAGATTTTATCATAATAGGATGGGTGAAGATTAAGTACATGAAGGCCTATTAGCTCAGTTGGTTAGAGCGTCGTGCTAATAACGCGAAGGTCACAGGTTCGATCCCTGTATAGGCCATTTTTTAATTTTGGGGCCTTTTATTTTTTTTTCTTTAGTTTTTAGAATTCTATGGCATATGTCTTGCAAACTGATAAATGTTACGTACATCTAGATGTGCTCTAGTAATTAAATTTTAGTTATGTCACATCGGACTTTTATGAATTGCATGTACAACATGTTAATGAAAACAGTATTTCCAATTTTCCATATTTGAAAAAACTAGAAAATGTTACCTAACAGGAAATTTTCATTTGTACTTTTTTTTCCTCTTTTTATATGGTACTTGAAGATTTATTACTAGTGATGTATTATGTATAAATAGTTAGATGATACAAAATCTAATTCAGATTAAATTGGAATCTACCCAATGATTGGCAAGATTCCACATTAAGATGATGACCAAATTGAAAGTAACAAACAGATGATAGATATTACATTGACTGCATAAAAAAATTTCAGGTCGGACAATTGAATAATTTGCACCACCAGTGGTTCTGCTACGTAGCTCCGGCACCGTTAAGAGCAAAACCAGAGTGCATAACCAGTACAATAACACAAGCTTCATTGTTTTGCAGAAACTGGAAAATATGTAGTGGACAATCCATCAAGTAGATGTGGATTGTAAAGATCTATTACTATTGGTGTATAAGTAGTTAGATGAAAAATCTAATGCATAAATTAAATGAAAGGAGTTTATATCAATAAATTTCCATAGGATGTACTTAATTAGGAGAGAAAAACTTAAACTAAAGCAAAATTTAAGAGTTAAGACCAGTGGAGCACATAGCTTAATCGGAGTCATCATCTTCTTCTTCTTCAACTTGGAGCGACTTGAAAAGCAACGATGGAACTATAAAATTTGCTACCAAATACATGGAGATCATTGCTCCACTGCAATAAGTAAATAAAACAACAAAAAACAACTATTTTAATTTCTCCATATTACTAATAAATTTCCATAAACTTAATTAGAGTTTTCTTTCTTAAGCTAAAAAAAATGGAATAATTTGGAGAGTAGAGAGACTACCTTACAATGAGGAAGGTACCGATATCACCAGATTCAGAAGGAGGCACCATACTAGCTTTTGTTTTTAACCTTAGCCCAATTTTGGGATAAGTTCTGATTTGCCATTGATGTTCTCTTAAGCTTAAAGGAGATGACGATAAGAAGCACACCATTTGTTTTCTTTTCAGACTCTCTTTTTGCTTCGTTTGTCGATTCAAGACGACGGAACTGGCAGGTAATGGCTGATGATAACGTGCGCACAACATTTTTTGTTGCTGGATTCACACTTCCCGTTCTCTTCACAATTATGACAAAACAAAGTTCTCGTTGAGTTATCTATGTTTCATGTCCAAATATGGTGAAGATATATTCTTTGGCCAATCCTGTCTAGCCACGTCACCATGTTATGTAAGGATTATTTTTGTTGCGTTAAGATAAGGTTTTCATGGCATATTCTCATCTTCTTATTTTTGTGGCTTATGACAAGAAGCATAAATATTCACGCATGATACTTGGTACTAGTTTGACAATTTTATGATTTTATCTAACATTGTATAGCTCAATTGGTTACCTCCAGAATTCATACCAAAACCAAATGAATCAATCGCTAAAAGTAGCGCTTGCTTATTCCTGAATGCAAAAATCTGAATATCACCATACATCTGAATGCAATATGAAGTTATCATATATGTACAAACATGGCTAAGAACCAAAGCAATGACAATTCGGAAAGCCCATCACTCTTTAGCAATCATCGTACTTCTCTCTTTACGGTTTCGTGTACAACAAGTCAAAGTGAAATTTGTTGAATCGTAGTTATCAACTTGATTTGGATCTTCTCCATGATCAATAGGGATGCAAGAAGAACATACAAATATCACAACTTGAGTGATTTCTTAGTCGATTCGATGTATCTGTCCTTGGCACCCAAACACCCTCTTGCGATTTCGAACAGTCTCAAGCAAAGTTGTGAGACTTTCTCATTCATCTGCACACATCAAAAACATCAAACATGTCACCAACCCAGTTTACTGTATATGATACTTTTGATTTTTTCAGGAATGACTGGAAACAGTACAATTAGTGCTGATGATATGCAATTGCAAGCTTCAAGCGCCATGTTCCCACGAGCAATCTGCAATCATATATAACCTCAAGAGTTAGTTAGAGAACATAACTATATATATTGGAATTCGTTTTCTTAAACTTAACCTGTGAAGAAGATTCTTGCTCAATAGCGTCTACAAGTTCACCTAGAACTAGCTGAGTACACGAGACGAGCTCTTTCTTGTATGATGGATCACCAAAGAACAGCAAATCATTTCCAATTATCTGCAGAAAAAAAAGATTAAGAAAACCGAAAATGTTGCTTAACATAAGCTTCACACACCGAGTTTCGGCAATTCAACAAATCTCTGCATGTATTAAGATGATAAGAGCTTTTGAAAGGCACGGTTATACCTCAGGATTCGCAGAACGGTAAGGCAGATTATCCTGAAAAAGTGTGGACGACAGTTTAATTATAGCGCACAATATCTTCACCTTCAGTCTCGGCATTGCCCTACAACATCACAAAATGTCACACAAACCACAAGGCAATAATATGGCTAACGTTTTTCAATATTTCATATCCAGTATGTGCATCTAAGTTAACTATAGTCCTTCTGATAAGCATACCATGAACTAGAGCAAGTAGCAGAAACGATGCTCTTAAGGATCTCCACCACGCCTTTCTCCGGATTACCTTTCCAGTTTAAGATACAAAAGAAAAATCTCAGTTATGACTTATGAGTCTCTGAAGAAATAAAGACAGATGAAAGCAATTTGGTGAAAGAATCATATCTATATAGTTGAGCAAAAGTAATACAAGATATTCAATAATTTTACCTGGGACCATTACCAAGAGACTGCACAATTTGCATACCACCGAGGCCATACTATCCACATCCATTGATTTTGGACCTGATAGAGACAAATGAACAAGATATTACTATACCATCAAAATATACATATACCTAGAAAAGAAAAAGGAAAAAAAAAAGCCCTATTAAACACCCGAAATTGGAAAAATAATTAAACTCACCATCTCTCAGCGATTCATTTTCTAGACACTCAACAGCTGACATGACCAGTCCATCTGAATGAGAAATCAAACCACCTAAAAGTGCAACCTATAAAACATATTCAGTACGCATATACTTTTTCTTTTGTGTGCAATCTAGTAAAAATAAGGCAAAGACATCAAACCTCAGCAGTTTCGAGATAAAGATTCAAGTGTTTCATCGGAGTTGAAACAGATGGAATGGTCACTTCGCTGAATGCTAGGCAAGATTTTACAAAGTTGATATGCTTCTTTCCTGCTTTTAGTGCTTTTACTGCTAAGGTGTTGCTTGAGCGGACAAGTGTCTCCTGCAGCCAGTGAACATAACACATTAGAAATAATCACAACAATGAGCCATAAGACTGAGACTACACAGAGTCCTCCACATGTATAGCAGTATCAAAAGTTAAAACTGATACCAAAGAACAATAAACTTTTGACTGACCTTAAGTTCAGGTATTCCATTAAAGGCCTCACGACACTCTGCCAAAAACATCAAATGGCGTTCCATTTCTGCCCCATAATCAACCTAAGCATCAAAATTGAAGTCAAAATCAACTAGTCTGACACAAAATAAGAAGAACTCATTGGTTTCGTAATGACGGAAGTGGAACTTAGGTACCATCTCAACAAAACGAGAAATTAAATGTGCTGTCTGGCGGTTGTCATCATCCTTTACGTTAATGAAATCTGTAGCATCGTATAGAGCCTGAGAAACTTCAAAAAGCAATTGCACTGTTGTTGAATCACATATGCAGCCATTCCTGTTCCAAGGAGAAAGAAACGTGTATACTCAAACCAAGAAAGAAAAAGGAATATGAATACATAAACTTGAAGAGATTTTGGTGAGTGTATGTATTTAAATATGCAGTTTCAGCCAAACTCTTTTCCGATTGAATATTAACGTTCATGACGGTTTACAAGTCTATGTGCCCCAACCAGAATGTGTGAAATTTTTATTCACATTCAGAACGATGGAAAACAAACAAGCCTTACCTGGTACCCATGTCAAGAAGATGCATATTCACACTGCTCTTTGAAGTCCCGGACATAAGATCCAAAATCTCGATGAAATGATTCTAGAAAGGAACCAAATAAGTCGTTAAAGGAGACTACATAATGATATCATCCAAAGGTTTAGACAACGGGTCTATCTGGATGCTGCGTGTTGTTTCCTGAAAGTTTGGAAGAAAGTATTACCAGAGGGAGTACTTCTTGCAAGTCCTCGAAATGAGAGAGCAGCTTCAAAATTATGGATTGCAAACTTGCTTGTTCTTCTTCAGAAAGAAACTTGTCGCGAGCTAGAGTCACAATATCATCCAAGAGAGCATCCAGATGATGTTCCTGAATCCATTAAAACTGATTACTAAAATCTAGAGAAACTAGAACAGAGGATTCTCATGTACAAAAGAAAACCACTTCAGCCTCACCATTTTGTTCTGCAACAACAGATCCACATATGCGTCCATAATTCTTAAGTAGTCATATAGCGTCTGGTACAGAGAAGCAGCCTGTCGCAGTAGTCAAACCTAAATGTCAGACTGTTGCAGTAGTCACACCACCTTTCTCTTTACCACAGCTTTTGTGACATATTATTATGCATATAATTATCCAGGAAGGACTAGTCAGAATCTTCTGGTATATGAAGTACATATATGTCACCCAAACAATAGGCACATAAAGATTGAAAACTTATCTATGAAAATGGACTCCTAATTCGGTTGAAAGAAGAAGAAAACGTCAAACCTGAAAAACTTCACTGATGAGTGAACTGAGAAAACCTGCTTGAGAACTCCCTTCACACAACCTATTCCCAAGTAATCTGTAATTCAAAATCTGCTCGACAAAGCAGTACAACATAACAGAAGGGTTAGACTCAATGGATGACATAGCTAATTAAATCTGAATTGAAGAAATAACCTGACTAAAGGAACAATCATTGCTGCATTTGATCATATGCAGGATCTCCATGGCTTGTGAACTAACTAATTCAGATGGAAGTTCCTTGAGTAGATAATGAAGTAAAATGGACACATGTGAAGAGCTGGTGGACGACTGAGAGTTATTCTTTCCGAATCCAAGCTCCTCAAGGATGCCCAAGACATTGTTCTCCTGCACATTAACCAAATTTTTAGGAGAACAATCAATTCATCAGAAATCAAGGAAAGGATTAACAAGAACAAAAACATTAGGAGCAAATGCTTTCAGTCACTAATTAAGAACAGTTACTAACCTGACGTCCAACCAGCAGTAAGCATTTTGTGATATACTCAATGGGTGGTTCCATCAAGCTAAAAAGCAACTTCTTGTCGTCTGAAATATAGGAATACCCGTCCTTGTCCACTATAACAGGCGCCAATACATCTTCAATATCCTTGATGCATTTGACTAGATATCCTGTTATGTCATTGTCAAACTTATGACATTAAGTGTTTTACTCAAGTAAGAAAAAACAGCTCACATTAATCTAACCATTGGCATGTAGAAGGCTACATTCAAGATTTTACATCAACATACTAAAAGCAAAATGATAATAGACACTTCTCCCTGTACTACATTTCAAGTCAAACAGCCAAACCTACTCTCTTCAAACATCATTCACTCATGACAAGGAAACTAATGACTTATCAAAACGGGATACTTTTCCATAATGGCTACCAAGTGTGAATAGGTTGAAATTTTGTATCCATTTCGATTAAGAACGCCAAGTTTGTTCAGCATATTTCAAACCATAATGATTCTTTCACTATTCGTCTGTCTAGCAATTTTTTTCTGAAAAGAAAGAGCGTATAATAAGGGTACCTGAGTTGCAGAAACCCAACTTCTGCATACGATGCACCATATAAAGACGACAATACAAAGATGCCAGAGTATCTGCAACACCTCTCACCATCATGACTAAACGATCCACAACTTCCAAGGGTTGATTAACGAGGAAACGCCAGCAAGGTAAAATTGCAAGCTCCAGGTAACTATGAACAGACAACAAAGGCAAAAAGTAAGAAAAAAGTTGAAGGTAAAGTAAAGAAACAAGAAAATTAAGGTAAGGAGGGTTTACATGCGAGGGAGAAGTTCTCGAACAGAACCAACTTTGCAAAACCAGTTATAGCAAGTCTCTCTCGCTTCGAGGCAGATATCACTTGCTTGAAAATCATCTATCTTTAGCACAGGTTCAAAAAAATATTATAAGCTTGAACTAGAAGACTGCATGTTGCTACAAACTTATGTGTCTAATTGTGATCATGAACAGACTCCCATATCACTATGCTCACGTAATGAATAAAAGTCATTGATAATATAAAGACAGTATAAGAATAGAGATGCATACTCAGTAAGGTGCAGATCAGTGTTCCATCTACATCATGTTCTGCTTTCTCTTTGATCCGCTCCCACACCATATCCCCAAGCATATCTAGCATGTCAGTGACTATGACAAAGACTGTAGGATAAAATTGCAAAACTGTCGTGTCCATCAGAAGTTTTGTCACCTGCAGAACGGAACATATAATTACAATCTTAAAACTACCAATCTGGTAATGATAGAGGAACAGAACAAAAAAAAACATTTTAGAATTTTTTTTGCATACGAAATTTCCAGCTTTTTGTAGCAAACCAGATTTGATCAGTTAGGAAATGAACCTTTATCGATAACTTCAAGGACGTTACTCGATCTCCACCCTGCCAAGCTGAAGTAATTCCATCTCTTAGCTCGTGTACTTTGGCTATATAGTCCTGTTGGTTGATCATTTTGGCAGTTTCTTCCACACAAGTTTGTTCGCTGCCTGTTTCTTCCAAATGCGGAAGAGTGGAAGGGTTCTCAACTGCTTATTGACAATAGCACAGTAAGAGCTGTTATGATATGCATCCACGAGGTCGGATAACAATATCAACAAAATTATATTACTAAGCCATATGGAACACATACCTTTGGAACCTTTCATTATTATATTTGATACCTGTAGAAGATGGATAAAGAAATCACCAAATGATCTTTCTAGCTATTTGATCACTACAGAGCTATCTTTTAAGACTTTATGCAAAGAAGATACGTAACTGGAGAAAATGAAATCACTTTGGAGACAGGAAACCGCTGCGTCAAGATTCTTTTAAGAGATTTCCACTCCTTCATTAGATCCTGAGTTACAGATTCGATGGATACAGAAGCATCTTCAACCTTTTCTTCTTCTTCTGAAGCATTCACATCCAACCTCATCAACGGATCAAAGAAGTCAAGATCGCTACCTCTGACAGTTTTAGCCTACAATTTAAATAGGTAGATATTTGTCAAGTGTAATAATGCATCCATCTGCTTTAATCACTTTAACGCAAAAGAAAAATCATTCCTATATCAAGAACAAATGCAATAGACTAAACCAAACAACAGAAGTACACTAGAGAGAAAACTAAAACTAGTCAAGATAAGTAGAATAAAAATTAAATAATAAAGCATTAATATTCACTAACTTTTACTGATCGAAGAGAGAATCACAGAAATGGAAAACAGCACTTGATTGGGAATAAGCACGTCAATCAAACAAACAGCAATGTGTGGAAGTTGTCGAACACGTCTAAAGTCAAACCTTAAATTCTCTCTCTCTCTCTGAGCTCTAGGGAATTCGAATGAATTGGAGAGTGGAACAAAATGTGGGAATGAAATAACTAGTGACGAAGTAAGGAGCGTATCGCAGACCTGTTGTTGACGAGAAGCAAGTGTAGAGGAAAGAGGGTGCTTGAGAGTTCGTGAACGAGGAAGGAGTTGAGATTCATGCTCAGCTCTATAGTCGCGACGCCGGAATTCGAACTCCATGGTTTTGTGATTGTCTTGGTCGTCTCAGAGACGATCTGCGATTCGGCCTTGGAAATGAGAAGCTCAAAGACGGTGCCGTTTCGTTAACAGTCAAATTGATATAAACTGTTACAGTGTTACCCAACAAAGAATCGAACCGAACCAGATCAAAACCAAACCGAATAATATGATTTGGTTGGTCCAAAAATATTTCAATCCGAGTCCCCCACACGGCAATATCTTTAATTATTGATCTTAGGGGGAGTTATTGGTGGATGAATGTGTAACAATCTTATAAAATTTATAAATCTTTGTTATTGATTTATGAATTCTAACAATCTTATTAAGATCTTTGGTTATTGGTTTGGTGATTTTAAAGTTTATACAAAATCAATTATTATTCAAAAAGTTTGTGTTTTGATGATTTAATGAATCTATTAAAATCCTTATTATTGGGACATGAATTTTAAACAATTTAACTCATGAAACAAGATTTCCAATATACTATATCTATAAGTCTATAACCCTTAGATTTTCAGAATCCATTATAACAAAATATTTTGATTGATTTTATGAATATAAGAACTCTCTCCAAATTTAGTATAAACTCTTTATAAATTTAGCAAATCTCTTAACTTTTAGCTAACATAAAAGAAGAAGTACTCGTTGATTTCATTATAATGTAAGTGGAACTTAGGTGCCATCTCAACAAAACGAGAAAGTAATTGTGTTGTTTGTCGATTGTCATCATCCTTTACGTTAACGCAATGTGCAAGGAAACTCCAAAAAGCAAATTCCAAAATATTAAGTAGAAAAGCTAAGTCCTAAGTTAAAGTTTCAAAGAAAATATATAGAAAAACAAGGCTCGACTTGATCAAAAATCTTACATTATGATGAGATGAATTCTTCCCTTTCTTTCCTCCTACATTAGAATTGTAAAAAGTAGAGGAGAGATTCCAACAAAGAAAAGATGATGCCTTACATGATCTATTTATTTATGGTTTAGCTGGATAAATATCGCAGACAAAGAATTCCTCTGAAAGGTAGCGAACTCGAGCGTGAAAAGGTTTCACCTCAGAAGCATCCTTAGCCTCGAATGAGATGCAAAAGGTAAATCCCGCCGAAGGATGGAAATTAGCCCTCAGAGCTCTCGCAAATTCAAGATTTGTTCCCTACGGACAACGAACCAAAACGTAGTATTAAGACTTGAGAAACAACAACAACAAAAGGACATAAGCTAGTAGATAATTTATCAACAAACAAAATTACCTTATCATGATTGTATTTCTTAAGAGCGGCCTTGCACATGTGCCCGACAAAGTCTTCGTCGGTTTCTGGTTCTTCAGCGAAGGTAGAATCATTGAAGTTAACAGGATTGAAATCCTTATATCGTCCTATTCTCGTGAAGTCAAAATCGTAGTCCTTCAAAATAAGAATATCTATAAATATATATAACTTTAAGCAAAGATTTTCGAAACAAAACTCACAAAAGAATAAAAATCATTATTACGTACCCCACTTCTTTCGTATTCAGCATCCCACATTCGAACATCATTCTCGTCGTAATCTTCGCTTGACGACGACGAGTTGTCATCTTCGAATATCTCATCTCCCTCCAACTTCTGACGCTTTGAGTCAGAAACCTGAGGTATTCTTTCTACGACCGGCGAATCCATAATGGAATGCAGAGAACTCCGTATCAATGGAACGCAAACCCTAATTTGTTTTCTTTTCCTTTACTCAAAAACGTTAAAATAACTGTCTTTTGACACACACACACACACACAATTTTAAGTTTTAACAATTTCATTAGCCAAATAAATCATCAACTAATTTATAATTTTACGTTGGGCTGGCCGAATTTATATAGATTTGGACAAACTTAACATTTTATAACGAAATATCGAGTTTGACTATCATTATGTCTAATTTAGCCCATTCAAAAACATTGATTTTACCTAAACGAAAAACTTGTACCCACATCAGTAATATGTGTAACTTAGAGATCAAGAACTAACAATTAGAACACTAGTGAGTTTATGCTAATCATCAAAGTAAATAATATGTGATGGATATGAACGGAAAGCATGTACAGTCATTTAAAAGTATGTTAACTAACAACATTTATAAGCGATAAGCTAGGTTTTGATCAATATTGAACCCTGCTTTCTTAACATGTTCTTTGTTCTGATAATATAATGCGTTTAATTATACGCAAATAAAATGTTAAAAGCTTAAAGAAAAATATGGTCTCTTATTTATGATTTCACTAAATTTAAGAGTTATTTTAGCAAATATTTTTCAGTAGGAAAATGATGAACAGTCTTCTCCGTTAACTTTTAACGATTTTCCTTTTTGAAGGAAAAAAAAAAAGAGTAAGAAAAAGTTTAGTGAAATTTCGAGATCGAGCGCCGGAGAGTATTTTTGAACTAACTGTCGCGGCAAGGTGAGATCGAAGCAGATCTATCGCCGGAAACATCCACACCGTTTCGCATTGAGGTAGTTATCGCCGCCGTATTAATCTCGGCGGAAGGACTGTGCATCCAATGGTGAAGGCACTGCAAGGCGCGGCTCAGAATCTGCCGGCGGATGTCAACCAATTGATCGATCAGTTAGAGCGTCATTGCTTGGCTCCCGATGGATCTCTTGTTACTAAATCAGCTTACTACGATCTTCAACTCGTAATCTCTCTCTCTCTCAGTCTCTCTTTATCTCTTACGAGGATTGGGCTCAGATTCGTATCCTCAATTCTCTGATTCTCTTTGGTGTCTGAGGCTCGAGTTATTGTTTCAACATTGCAGGCGAGAGAGGAAATGTCTCGGGAGAGATTACGGTATCTGGAAGCTATGGTGAGTTATCTCTTCTTCGTCACCTTCATTTTCAGAATTTTTTTTTCAATCGTTTATGTAAGTTGGAAGGTGATTACTCCAAATTAGGGTTCTGGATTTTGTATTTCATGCTCAATTAGCTTCGGATGTGTACATTCATCAATGAGTTTCGCAGTGACAGTTTTTGTATGGACTAAAGGACACACTTTTCTTTTGTGCGTTTTTACAAATGTCAGGCTATCTATTGTGAAGCTGTGGCTATGGTGGAAGAATATCAGCAAGCTATTTCAGTGGCTAACCATGGAGGAATTCGGGATGTTCAGGGTCTTTATCCTCAACTTGGCTTGAAGAATTCTCCTCAGGTTCCCAATCTCAAAAACGTGCTTTTCTGGAATTCGATTTACGCGAGTTTTGATATCTCGAGATTGATTTATGAGAAATATTTTCAGGTGTACGAGACTCTAGAGCATAGGTTGGTGGTTGCTGAGGCAGCTCAAAAACTGAGGCTACCTCTTATTTCAGACGATGGTGAAATTCATGAGGAAGAGATTGAAAAGTGGAGTATACTGTCAAGAAGCTCGCTTGATAGTGCGAGCACGAGTTTTACAATAAGCTCCACTTCTAACTCGGTGAACTATGCGAATAGCTCTGCAAACAGCGTTGCTGGTGGAGCTAGTCTTAGTGCTGCTGATACTGACGGAGTTGGTGGTGTGCCGAATCGCTTTCTTGGAATAACACCTGCTTATTTATCATATGTCCAGCATCAAAACACTATGTCCATGGTACTGTGAGATCATCATTTTGTGCATGCATTTGTTGATTTTGTACCAATTCGTATGTTCTTATGAAAGATTGGGGGTATGTATATATGTGGCTCAGTGATTCTTTTTTTCTTGGTGGTAAATCTGCTTAGGATATGGCCGACTACCAGATGTTTCTTGCCCGTGAGATAGAAGGTCGATTGAAGGACAAGTGTGATAAGTTGGCTGATGCCATTGTTGATGACACTGGTAAGATCTTCATTACCAGCATACTCTGAGGGAGAGGTCTTTTGTTCCTGTCTAATGTAATACTGGCTTTAATATCAAGTTGCAGTGACACGTAATGACCATATGTTCATTCTTGTCTACATTATATGACAGATTCATCTACTGGAAATCAACATTCAAGTGCTAGGCTCCCAGAAAGGTAGCTTTATCACGTTTGTTTAACTATGGCTAAAAACTTGACTTCCTTATACCTGTTTAATTTGCTCACTGTAAAACCAAATTAATCTGATTTATGATTATATTGAAAACTGTTAGCAGCTCTTCTTTCTAGGGGAATATCATATAGATGTAGGTAATGTGTCGTACATGTATACACATGGTAGTTAAAGGCCAAGAAAGAAAAACCTTACTTAAGATATCAAAACAAGTGAGAAATAATCATGTTGGTCAGTCGTATTTTGCTTCTCTAAAATGTTTTCTTGAAGGTGCAGATGACTTTCTCACACTTACCCGTCCTCAATAACAATGTATTCTTGCATTTCCAGGGTTAAGTTTATAATCGAGGAGATTGAAAGAGAAGAGGCAGCTCTACGAGAGGACCTCTACTCAGCTGACAGGAAGTTTGCAGAATATTACAATGTAGGTGAAAAGGCATATCATAATGTGTTATTCAAAACCTGGTTATTGCAGGATATGAACTTTATAGATAGTATATCAATGTTAATGCCTATGAATTATCTTTGTAATCCTTAGTGCCAGTAAGTTCTGATGTCTTTTCATTTTTATACTGAACAAGGTCCTGGAACAAATTCTCGGGGTGCTTATAAAGCTTGTGAAGGATCTGAAGTTAGAACACCAGCACAAATATGTAAGCGGTTTCAGAGTTTCCCAATGAATTTAATTGCTGCCCTTGTTCACATTTTATTTACTATATATATCGTTACAGGACGAGATGCAGAAGACTTGGTTGTGTAAAAGGTGTGAGACCATGAACGCAAAATTAAGGTATCATCATCTCATCCCATAGTGTTTCTAGGATCTCAATGTTTTTAGAAGCTAATTCAGTAGTTAACATTTCTCTTTTTCTCTGCTTGAAGGGTTTTAGAACATGTTCTCCTCCTTGAGACATACACCCGTGAATCCATCCCAGCCCTGCACAGCATCAGGTGCGGAAATCAACTTCCAACACTGATTTCCATGCCATTTGTTTGATAAACTCTTGAATCTGTCTCTGGCTTATAATCCTTGTTGTATTTTTCCAGGAATTATCTAGTAGAGGCTACCGAGGAAGCTTCAGCTGCATACAACAAAGCGGTTTGTGTCTTATCCTCTCTTTCATTGCTCTTACTTAGCTTTGACCCCCTTTTTTCCTTTTCTTCATTTGATTATATATCATATAAATTAACTGAGCCTGTGAAAAAATTGACCAGGTTACGCGGCTCAGAGAATACCAAGGAGTAGATCCGCATTTCGATACAATTGCGAGACAGTACCATGACATTGTTAAGGTACACTATACTATTACTGAAATGAACAAAACACTGGTTATATCATTTTACCATGTGGATATGTGATTTGCTTTTACTTTGTGCGAATACAACAACACAAGGATAATAATGAGAGAGCTTCATTGTTTTGCAGAAACTGGAAAATATGCAATGGACAATCCATCAAGTAGAGATGGACCTTAAAGCGCATGCTTGATCACATATTTGTTTGTGTGAGCGGTTTTAGTTTTGTGAACATTCCCAATGTAAGCGGTTTTAGTTTTGTGACTACTATAAAACTTGTGAATACAGCTGAAATAGAGGAACTCATATCAAAAATTCAGAATGTTCCTTTTAATCATGGAGAAGGAACAATGTAGTCAACTTGTAGCGTCTTCAAAGGCTCTTTAATGCAAACAAATACTCCTTAAGGATATATATATATATATATAGGGTCAATAACAAATGACGACCAGTGACGTTTCCATGTCTTTCCTCCTATTTAGAGAAGTGTAAACAGAATGGGACCAAGATTGCAAATCATAATCATGTTTTAGGCTTGACATCGTAGACCCTTGTATCCAGTGGAATCCATCCAACCTTAGCGTGAAAAGGTATGGTGTCACTGGAAGAAGAAGGATCCTTAGCCTCAAATGTAATGGAGAAAATGTGTCCCCCTCCAAGACTCCAATTAGCCTTGACAGCTCTCACAAACTCAAGTTTTTTGTTCTGTACGTACATAAGTGAGACATTTGTGTGTATATACTATCATATAAGTATATAACAACAATCAAAATTAACAGGCATATATATACAATTACAAACCTCAGCATTATTGTATTTCTCAAGAGCAGCTCTTGATAATCGTGCCATCAACTCTCCGTCGGTTTCTGGTTCTGTGGCATAGTAGCTCTCCTCGAAGACAACAAGGTGAAACACCACTATGGCTCCTACTCTCGAGGCGTCAAAGTCGTAACTCTTTTTTTTTTTTTAGTCAAATTAAATTAAAAGATCACAAAAACATATTTAAGAGCAAGAAAGAGATAAATTGTAGATATTCGTTACCCCACTTCTCTTGTGTTCTTCTTCGAATAAACGAGAATCCTCCGAAGTGTAACCTAGCGAGTCTTCACTTGAGGAATAACCATTGCAAGAGGACGATGACGATGACGACGACGACATAGCATCGCAATTCTCCTCACCGATCTCCGACTTCTGACATTTTGGATCAGATTTCTTAACGACGACCACCTCCGGATCCATAACCAAATTAAGGAAAGGAAGATACTTTCGCCTTGAATGCGAAACCCTAATTTATTTGTTTTTTCTTCGCTCGTTATAGTGTTGTATATTTGGGCTTTGCGTAAAAACCCTAATACTTCTGGATTTTTCTATGTAAAACGTACACGTACCAAATAAAATGTTGTGTAATAATAAAAAAAAAAACATGTTAAATTGTTTTTTTGACCGCATTTATGATCGAAGATTTTCTATTGCCATTCTGGATTATTTGGATGCTTTGGAAATCACGGAATGAGATGATATTTCAGCAGAAAATTAGTCACCCCAATGATGATGCGGTTAAAGGGTTTACATGCAGTTTCAGAATGGATTGAAGCAAATCCATTGAAACAAGCGGAAAGATTGCAGCGTTCAGTTTCATCTCAATGGGAACCTCCACCTGACGATTTTATCAAATGTAATTTTGATTGTAGTTTTTCGCAGGAATCGAATGTCATGAAGGTTGGTTGGATTGTTAGAGACTCTCAGGGTTCCTTTTTGGAAGCGGGATGGGCAACATTACCACAGGTTAGCTCTCCACTCCAGGCAGAAGCAATGGCTTTCATCTATGTGGTTCAACGAATGTGGGTTTTGGGAAGGAGGAAAGTTTGGTTTGAAGGGGACAATTTGGTGCTCACAACGACTATAAATCAAGGCAAACAAAATGTGGAGTTGGGGAACTTACTATGGGACATTCGTCACTGGATAAGCAAACTGCCTCTTAGTTCATTGGGTTATGTCAACAGAGAGAAGAACCAAGCTGCTGATGCCTTAGCAAAACACAATCTCCATAATTGTTTAAACATTTATAAGGTTTACGTTTCACCACCTATTTGGTTGGTTAACTTCTTGTATTCTCCTTTCACAGTTTAAGCTAATATAAGCCGATGTTACAAAAAAAAAAAAGATTTTCTATTTTCTTACCCACCTATATGGAAACAGGTGGGAAAACCCTTATTTCGTATATATGTCAATAAATTAAGTTTACATAAAAATTGTTAAGTTTCTTTTGTCTAGAACAGAACCAAAAATGTCAAAAAAACTATTTCAGTTTAAGCCAATCAAGAAAACGAGAAACAAATAAGCAAAAGAAAAACAATTAACATAAGCAACCCTAAGTAGGTTACTTGACATTTTTCCCAGCTGTCTTAATTTCGCTTGTTTCCTTTTTTAATTACAATTGAATATATCAAGTAATTAATGAAAACGTTTGACCAAAATGTAAAAGAATGAATCCTCGTTACCAAAAAAGGAAATTTTGAAAAAAGGAAATTTTGAAACTAAATATCTTCCAACGGTGACTTATAGAAGTAACAAAAAATGAGAAAAGGAAAATGATTACTTGATAAATACTCATGCAACACAAACAACAACAACATTAAGAAACAAACATTGATTCTCTCCCACGATTTCCTCCTTCATATATATCTCTTTTGTTTCCTCTAATTTCGCCAATTGTATTTTTTTTCTTGCTTCCTACTTCCTCTTCAATCTCTATCTCTAATCACATGATGAATTCCTCTGTTGTTTTGCCAACACACATGGACGACACAAAATCTGATGAGACTTCAAGCTCAAGCGACTCTCTCTTACCTCTCAAGAAACGCATGAGGACTCTTGACGACTCATCCGAAGATGACCTAGTTGCTGTTCCTACAAAGAAGGTTGCGTTTCCAGGCAAAGCAAAATACAAAGGTGTGGTTCAACAACAGAATGGTCATTGGGGTGCTCAGATATACGCAGACCAAAGAGGATTTGGCTCGGCACTTTCAAATCCGATGCTGAAGCCGCCGCCGCTTACGATAGCGCCTCCATCAAGCTACGAAGATTTGACGCTAACTCGCACCGGAACTTCCCTTTGTCTGCGTACACAGTCCACGAACCTGACTTTCAAGAACGACTCACGACAGAAGCTGTGTTGACCATGATCAGAGACGGTTCTTACCAACACAAGTTCAGAGATTTTCTGAGGATCCGGTCTGAGATGGTCGCCAACATCAACATGGTGGGCTCAAACCAGAGCCGTGGGTATGAAGAATCTTCGAACAAGTTTTTCTCTCGCACGCAGCTTTTTCAGAAAAAACTGACACCAAGCGATGTAGGGAAACTCAACAGGCTTGTGATACATAAGAAGGACGCAGTGAAGTATTTACCTTTAAGAAGCGATGAACAAAACGAGAGAGAAGAAGGCGAGATAGGAGGAGCTGGGGAAGATGTTGAGATTGTGTTGTACGACAGAACAATGAGACAATGGAAGTTTAGGTATTGTTACTGGAGAAGTAGCCAGAGCTTTGTCTTCACCAGAGGATGGAATGGTTTCGTCAAGGAGAAGAATCTCAAGGAAAACGATGTTATTGTCTTTTACGCTTGCAGTGTTCCCAGCAATGTCAAGACATTAGAGGGTCAAAGCAATAACTTTTTGATGATTGATGTTCATTGCTTTTCAGACAACGGTTTTGTGGTCCCTGAGGAAGTAAACGAGACTGTTCTTCATAACAATTGTGTGGAAGAAATAAAAACAGAAAATTTCTTTAAAACCAAGTTAGAAGATGAAGAAACCAAAGTAGCTGAGAAGAAAGGTGGGTTTATGCTGTTTGGTGTAAGAATCCAATAGCTACTTTTGTTCTTAGGGATTAGTATTTTTTGAAAGCTCGATTGGAGTTTAAATTTTTGTTTTGATTTCATATTTGTATTGTTTTGAATTGCAGTAACTAATATATAATTATCAATACCACACTGATTCGGTTGGAACACTCTTTAAATCAAACCATTAGTGTTTTTAACCTCATAGCTAATTTTTGTTTTTAATAATAAAACAAAACACAAAGAGAGATAAACTTCTCCAACCATCAACCAAATCTCAACTCTTAAACTCTGTTTAAGTCTATCTTTGTAAACGGATTGTTTTTGGCAATTTGATAAAACGAGGAAGGTCTTTCTTGGGAGGTAAGGCTGGCTCCACCGAGACCACATTGCTTGATTTATGTATAAAAATCAGTATGTGTATTTGTGCTTGCGCATATGCATAATTGTATATCAATCAGTTTATGTATTTGCGGAGCCAACATCATGGAAAAGAAACTGACTAGAAAATAAACGTGACATGAAATGATTAGATGATTAGGTTAGTCATTCATCATCACTAGCCTCATAATTATAGCGTCCACGAATCCAATTATAGCGTTACACATAGAGATCTCTGGCGGGCCGGCTCAAGCCCAAATAGAACTTTGGTTATCCAAGCCCGACCCGTCAAACGTTTTTTTACAGAAGAAATTCTCTTGTTTCTTGCGTCACATTTTCATCTCTTAGATAATCAGTAAGTGATGATGACTTGGCCGTTCTTCGACATTGTGTATAGAATCTTGAAATTGCAAAAATCAAACATGTCGTTGACCTCTCTGCAATCACTTAAATGTTTAACGACATGTTATATTATTTGATTTTTGCAATAGGTAAACCATCCCATCAAAAACATTGAAGTTCTGGTACATATATGTACCACAACTTATATGTTTTTGGTGGGATTGGTTACCTATTCTTTACTTGAGGCGCAAGTTGAAAATCTTGACACAGAAAAATAGAAGAGACAAGGAAAATCCCGACTCTTAACTGAATCCGGAACACTAGCTACGAGATTCGCGTTTTCCGCCACTTGAGAGAGTTGAGAATCTATTTTTAGACAAATTTGTACACTTATTTTTTGTTCTGACCATTCAAGTCATCAAGTGGATTACATTTTTTAAGTTTTCTTCTTTTTCTTAAAGAGTTTGGCCGATTGTTTAGTTTTCTTATAAATATTTCTGTTAGCTTACGTTTATAGAGTGCACATACAGTAAAATCTCATGAATGTTCAATCCTGATAATGGAAATAGGTTGAGATACTAATAAAATGGAAGGAATCATTGTGAGAAGAGTTATACCATCAGACAACAGTTGTCTCTTCAATGCAATCGGGTAATCAAGCTTCTGAATCAAGAACAAGTTTTTAGTTAAAAAATGTTGATTGAGGGAGGCTTGGTGTTTAAAAGGTTTCTCTTTTACAGTTATGTCATGGACAAGGACCAAAAGAAAGCTCCTGAGCTTAGACAGGTTTCTTCATCTATCTTTCACCTCTAGATTCCATTCAAATGTTTAGCTTCTCCAGCTTCTTGAGGTATACAAGACATTAGCTTTGTGTTGTTGTTGTTGTTATGGTAAGGTGATAGCTGCAGCAGTTGCAAGCAACAAGGAGAAATATAACGAAGCGTTTCTAGGGAAAGAAAATGAAGAATACTGTGCTTGGATTCTCAATCCGGATAAATGGGGAGGTATATATATATTTGACATGAACTTAGTTATAATTGAATGGTTCATCATTTTGTAATGATTAAGTGTCTTTTTGATATGGAATAGGTGCGATTGAGCTTTCGATATTAGCAGATTACTATGGTCGAGAAATCGGTGCGTACGATATTCAAACTAGTCGGTGTGACTTGTATGGACAGGTAATCGTAAAACTTTGAAGCATTCAAATTATGAAAGGAAACAAGAACTCTTAAAAAGTAATTGAATTCGCAGACGAAGAACTACAACGAGAGAGTTATGTTGATCTATGACGGTCTTCACTATGATGCTCTTGCTGTAAGTTCTTGAATTCTCTCTCCATTGGAAAGAAAAGTTAACTTGATAACGAAAACTGATTGCTTGATTGTTATTTCTTTTCTTCAGCTGTCTCCATTTGAAGGAGCTGAGGAAGACTTTGATATGACTATATTTCCGGTTGGGAAAGATAGATCCATTGGTGCAATCGAAGGGCTTGTTTTGAATCTAGTGAAGGACCAACAAAGGTTAATATGATATTCAAGTGTTTGCCGTAGTTTTGTTGAAGTGTGGATTAAGGAAACAAGAATAAGCGTTGTGATTTTGGTTTCTCTCTTTTCAGGAAAAGGAGTTATACAGATACTGCAAACTTCACTCTGCGTTGCGGTGTATGCCAAATTGGAGTTATTGGACAAAAGGTCATTTGCTTTGTCCCTTTCTGAATTCTTGATTAGGTGCTTCATTTTGATCATAGAGCTTGATTGTGAAATGTATAATATATTTGACATTGAAACAGGAAGCTGTGGAACATGCTCAAGCAACTGGTCATGTTAACTTTCAAGAATACAAATAAGAGAGAATGATTGTTTTGATGATTCTTTGATACGGTTCCAAGAAAAGAGAAAGTTAAAATACAAATTCTGTGATGTTCTTTAATTTTATTTTCTCTTGTCAACAAACTCAAAATCACTCTGTTGTACAATTATCTTTTGTTGTTGTTGTCTCACCAATAATGGCATGAAAAATTTGAACCTCTTTTGTCTTCGTTATTTCTATGTAAAATCAAAATTCGACTATATAGGAGGAACATAATATTAGTGCTTTCTTTATCATGTTGTAATTGTCTAACCAAAACAAGCTCTTGTGGTATCAAAATATCACAGAGCCAACAATAACCAAAATGGCTCTGGAAGCTAATAAGTAATAACTATATGATGATTATTATATAAATTGATGAATAAGTTTCTAAGGAACAACATCTCTCTTACTCTGCTAAAGGTTTTTGCTTTCTTCCATAATGATGAGAACACAATATTAGAGTACACATTGCTAATGACCAAATGGCATAACATAATCTAAGCTCCTCTCTGGCTCCGACTGCTTCACCGGAACATTATTACTTCATACAGAATCACAGTCCGGTGAGAGTTGAAGACAACATAATGCAGTGACCTGGGTTTTTTCCATATCTGGTTCAGCTGTGACCGGAACCGGTTTGGCTCCTAAATCTTCTGCTTCAGGACATGCTTCAACTGAACTTTTTGGCTTTCGATTCTTGCTTCGATGAGTTTCGCCTTCAAGCTATGCTTCTGTGCACCTCTAGGCCATTCTATGCATCCTTTCATTCCTCCTCTGTTCACGTGAGAGTGATTCGCCGAATCCGGCGACGAGCTCCATTGTCCGACCAAATCCATCATCGGGCTGAAACCGCCTTTGCTCGAGCCTCTCTCCGGCGAAACCATCCCCACGCTTGATTTCCTTCCGTTTGAAACCCTTCCTCCTTCCATTGATATTACTTTGAAGCTGTTGTCTCTATCCCCATTATTGTTTGTGGCACCTGATGATCTCCATAGCTTTGCTATTGATGAAACCTTTTTCGATGACCGTCTTGGAACCGAACACACTTCGCTTATCTCTGTAGTTGGAGTCATCGTCTCTTCCCAGCCTTTGCCTAAGAACTCTGTACCACCACTCGAGGCGTTGCTGTCTCGTTGGTGGTGATTGTTGTTGTTCACAGAAGGAATGCTTCCATCTGGTGAGTAACTAGATCCTTGTTCTTCGAGGTGGCTCACTGTTTCCCAACCGCTGTCGTCTTCTTCGATGTCTCCGTTCTGGTGAGTGTAAGCATCTGAATGTCTCCCTTTCTTGTTGTTCAGATTCACGTCTGGAGTCACGGTGTGAAGTTTAGAACCGTGGCTGATTGGACTGTAGGCAACAGATTTCTCCATTTCTCTATCGTGTCCTTCACCGAGATTCATTTCTTCGAACACCGAGAAGATATCATCCGGATTCGCAGGCTCGTATGTAAATTCCTTGATTTCTTGGATGTTAACTGATGCAGCGCTCTCTCTTAACAACTCTGCTTCTCTCACTTCTTTGACATCTGTGACGATATCTCTTGACCTAAGAAAAGATTCCAAATCTGCTAAAAGCTTGTTCATTTGTGAGTACCTTTCCTCTAGTGCTACTTTGGCGTCAATAAGCTTCATCTGAACACGTTCCTCACGCCAGACCTCAGCCATCTGCAGCATTCTTCTTTCATCGTCTACTTCTTCCCTGAGGCTCATGGAGTCTCTCTTCATTGCTTCAATCTCAGCTTTGTCTTCTCCTATTTCCTTGGCAAGTTCATCGCAAACCTCCTCGATCAATTCTCTTGCCTTCCTTTCCTTTTCAAAGTCCTGCATGTAACGCTTCACGGCCAACTTCGAATCTGCAAGCTCGTTGACTAATTTATGGTTGACGATTTCTAATCTCTGACGGGTTTTCTTCTCCCTGTTCATATCAGCTTTCATGTCATCAATGATTGCTCGGACCTTCTCATGCTCTCTGCTCCGCCAAGCAGCCCTCTCTTCACTAACTTTCCTCAAGAACTGCTCCAGCTTCTTCTTGTGAGATCGCTTCTCACTCTCCAGCTCTTCAATGCGAGCATGTGCTTCCTCCAGCTCTGCTTCAAGGGAAGAAACCAATGACACAGCATTCACTTTTTCATCAATACGCTTCATGTTGCTATAAATCTGGTGTACTTCATCCATTGTATCCATGCAGACAGGATCCCATTTTGTCGCTCCCTCCATCGCAGAGTGGGGAAATGGCATTGAAGGCTCAATCTAACAAGAAAACAATGAAAGACTTGAGGTCAAGAAACCATAACGAATTTTTATAGCCCAAAAGAAGAAATGTACAGTTTGTCCATGCGTTACAGTATCCAAATCAACAGTTATATTAAGACTTTGCACGTTATATCATACTCATTGCCTAAAAAGGTATGACTGACAAAGGGCCTCACAAACTTAGCTAAGAATCAACTAGAGCTCTCAGATTCACAATCTCAATCTCATTTAAGTTCTTCCTTTATGCAGCCTGAACTAAAGATATAAGGAACAAAAATTCCGAAACTCTTCAATAATACTTCATTCAAGTATCTTATACCTAGCTCTAAGTCTTTAGAAGAGTAGATTAGATAACGGATTCATGATTTCCGAAACAGTTCTGTCAAATGTTACATACATCTATATGTTTAGCTAACATCACATACACCAAGAAGATTGAGAAGAACCAACACACCTTACACAAAAATCCATTCTTTGTAGTAGCAATAGTGCTAGGGTTCTGCCTTGTCTTATTGCTTTGACCGCCAGCAGGTTTGTCACTGTGGTGATACAGAAATGGAACACCCATGTAACCAGCACCTCCCTGCAGGAGAAAAAAAACAACAAGATAGCTTCAAACAGAGAGCTAATGAACATAAATTTCTTTCTTCATCAGATCTTCACTAAGCATTAGGAAACACTCAAAGAGTCTTCTGATTGCATTAATGTTGATCATTATGAATCTGAACAAAATATGCGAAATGGCTGTTAATCATTGTTACATATGTAGGCTTAATGATGATCATCATGATATGAAAAAGAAATTGATAATGCAAGCAAAGAGGAAAAGATTTCATAAACTTGAACTTCAAAGTTAAGCAATCACCAAACTGAGTAATAAGCTGAGATGATTTAATACTTAACAACCTCATTATCACAATGCAAATCCTAGATATGTAGATGAGAGCATCGTTTTCAATTCCTTAGATAAAATCCAACCAATTGGATCTGAAAATCGGAAAATTCCAAAAATAAAATTGTACCTGAAACCCTAACCCCTCTTTCCCCTTTCTCTCTCCGCCGCTGGAAGCTGCGTCCGGAACTTGCAACCTCCATAGCCCGGCGGCAAGTTTCCTAACAGAGACAGGTCGCGATGGTTTCCTCCGATCCTTGCGGCGCGGAGTCTCTCTCTCAACCTGGTTATTACATCCAGCATCCTCGTAATCATCGTCCTCTGCGACGCCGCTTCTATCCTTATTCCGATCCTCGACCTTCCATTTCAGAAGAGGAGTCTCCGGCCGGCTTCTCCTCCCGCCAGGAGCGCCGGATCTTCGCTGACGAGTCAAACTCGGGTTCCGTGCTCTACGTTTAGTGACTGTGGTAGCTCTTTGTATAGCCCTGAGATCTGGACCGTTAGTGAACAGATTCGCCTCCGACTCCGAGGCCGGTAATGTCGCCGTCGGATACGGCTTTCCGGTGACCTTCATCTGTTCTCCCACTTAATCACCGCCATAAACAAGGTTTTTCCGACGTGAAGAACCAACCAAAATCTCGGAGAAGGAGAAACGAAAAAGCTCGAGAATCACTGACGAAAATGCGTGACACGATAAAGAGAGAGAGAGAGAGCTTGAGTTCGTGAATAAGCAAAATCGCTTTGTTGGGTGAGTCTTGTGACTGAAACGAGAGAGAGAGAGAGAGAGAGAGAGAGAGACGTATATTTTGCAAAACCCATGCGTATTGGTCAACGGTTTAAGACTTAAACGACGTCGTATCTTCTGATATAGTGGTATATACGCGCGTTGTAGCGCGTGTGGAGCGTCTCCCTAAATTACATGGTGGTGCGTGTTGCAGAGAGACGTTGGGAATATATGATTAAAACAAATATTTGTTTTTTTTTCTAAACAATAAATTATGGATGTACGTATTTGTAATAGAAAAAAACCGTATGTATAAATATTTCAGTGTAGTTTATTGTAAAATGTTAACTTATCTTGTTAAAAAATCTATATAAAAAACACATTTCTTGAACATGAACATGCAATGCATAAGCACAAGTGCTCAAGTCAATTAGATCTGAATTACTTTGATGAAGGTAGCTACTATATAAAAAGCTTGTGACTAGGAAACAAAAAAAGAGACGACGAAGACATCAAAGGGTATCCTAAGTGAAAATGTCGGCTCATCGGATTCATCAGCCTCCACATGATCTATAAACAACACGACGGTTGTTTCTTTTGAATTTGTTTAAACGTTAAATCTAAATAACACGCAGTAGATATCATGCATCACCTTATGTGGAATCTTTTAGACATATTTGTCAAAATAATGTATTTTTCATAGGGAAAATTGGAAATTAGATTTTCGTAATTGAAAACTTTGGTCAATAAGTACAAATTGAGACTCAAAATAGTGTTTAGTGAGCTTAGAAAATGGGTTGAAAGAAATAGAGGTTTTCATCAAAGCGAGAATATTCAATGAAACGGAATAAGACCAAAAAAAGCTATGCACGTTCGATTGCCCACCGAATTTTTAACTAAAGATTATACTATGCCTTTCGTATCTATTAGTAGTACTATGATAATGAATTTTTATATGAACATGGAAAAATTAGTAGATTAGTGGGTCAGCCTCGTTAAACGTGCCATTTTTGTGGTCTTCCCATGCTATTCCTTGTTCTTGATGTTTCGTTAATTTTTATAATTGTTTCATTATTTCTTGTTTTGTTTTTCTTTCAACCCTATCCATGTTGTAGAATATAGGTAGGAGAGATTCGTCCATTGAGAAACGAACCTGTTTTACGATTTGGAAAATTGTTCGGCTTAGACTTTTTGTCATGGGTATCGCTGATCGGTTTATTGGACCTTAACAACTTGGTATGATAAAGATGATTTCCAGACTTCAGAGAGACAAAAGAGACCATTTTCCTTATAATTCTTCAATTTGTTCCTCAATGTCATTACAGATCAAAATCATTTGTCAGTTCATTCGCAAACAGTACCATTGACTTGTCACAATCTGAATAAGCATACAAGTTACATATTAAATGTTTACCACCTAATTATGTATCACATTAAATCCACTGTTTGGTCAATTTTAAACCGATAACAGCTAACTAAATTAGTTGATTATTCCATCAAGTCTCGAATCAGTTAACTTGGCAAAACAATTTACTTCTTTCTTTTAAATCTTGTCACGAGTCTATTCACAGAATGAACAAGAAAATACTTCCCAATTCCTATCTACCCATCTCAGAAACAAGCCTTTTACGCTACGGGCCTTGTGGCCCAATTATAGTTTACTTCAATGCAGCCACACTCTTTGAGTCTTTTCTATCATCATCATCTATCAATTATTAGGGACTCATTTCTGTTTATTATCGTTTTTTTTTTTTAATTTGATATAAACATATATGTGGTCACATCATATGCCATCATTTAGGACAGACCAAAGTAGAAAGAAAAAAAAATTTACCCCAAATATTTTCTTAACAACTTTTGTAACCCCCAAAGAAAATAAACCTTAGCAAAATTCATGTGGGTTTTGTAAACCCACTTTTGTTTTTCCAACTACGTTGCCATGTGATACCCTTTTCTTTTCGTCACACAAATTATTGTAAATGTACTCCTCGCGGTCCAAAACATAAAATTGATTATAGAAATAACAAAACTAAAAGAGTAGTTGCATAAAAAGAGATGAACGTAACATGCATTATAAAACATCAATCATCATCCATGCAAGAAAAACATGAGCACTCCCTTAATCTTTCTCTCTCTTCATACCTATATAAATCGTTCATTAATTACACATCTCAATCAGTGATCCAACTAATCAATCCCATCACAATATGATCATCATCACCAAGTTATCAATTTATGTCTTGTTCTTCGTCCTCGTAAACTCTCTTCTTCTTCTTCAAGTTATTGGTCACAGCTATGACCAGCTGAACACAACTTCTTCATGGCTCAAGAACCACACCAAATCGCCTACAATGTCAAATTGGGGTAGGTCAAAGCCACCGATGTGTAAACCGCGGGTTTGCAAAGAGGGCGGACCACCAATGGCTCGAATGAGATGTTGTCGCAACCAATGCGTTGATGTCTTGTCCGATCCAAACCATTGCCGGTTCTGTTTCAAGAAATGTCGGTTCGCATTGTCTTGCTGCGACGGAGATTGCGTTGACACGAATAACGATCCGTCTAATTGCGGACAGTGCGGGAACAAGTGTGATTCCGGCGCGCCTTGTGAGTTTGGTATGTGTGGCTATGCAGATCCGTCGTCAAAACCCCGAAAACGTAAACGCCATCCTAAGTTCCACCGGCCACGTCCTCCTCCTTCTCCTGATAGTAAACATTAGAGAATGATGATCGTGATGATGAATAAAAAACGTAATGTGGTGAGATACTGAGGTCGAGTGTTTGAGTTTATCTATAATTGTTCTTCTTCGTTGTTTCATCTTCGTGTGTTTTCAGAGTTCATTTTTTCGATGAATTTTATTTTGTAATAACGTTAAATTTGGTTTATTTGAGTATATGCATGAGTCGTTTGTACGTGTTTAGGGTTAATCGTGTTATGTATGCATGGTGTCCTTTGTAATGTTATATGGTCGCTGTATA
The DNA here is from genome assembly GCA_902728155.2 of Microthlaspi erraticum. Lineage (NCBI taxonomy): Eukaryota > Viridiplantae > Streptophyta > Magnoliopsida > Brassicales > Brassicaceae > Microthlaspi > Microthlaspi erraticum. The sequence goes on along the minus strand of CACVBM020001385.1, from coordinate 1,636,714 downwards.
AGTGCGATATCAATTAGATCAAAGTGTTTGATCTGAATCTTTGGTATGGTTAGATTTAATTTGTCTTTTTGTTTTTGGTTTTTTTTTCTTCTGATTTGATAAAAACAATAACCCATATGCATTCAATCTTTATTATATTATTAATTGAGAAGTACATTAATGTTTGGATACAAGAATTAGATAAACATCTATTTGATAGAAGAATAAATGGAAAAAAAGTTTTGGATATAAGAATAAGAGAAAAATCTATTTGGATAGAAGAATAAATGGAAAAAAATTGTTTGGATACAAGAATAATAACTTAAAACAAACCAATGGTTTAGAAAACTTCCATTTTCCAGCTATTAAATCTGCAAAAAAAGAAAAATTAACATAAATCTATCAATAATACCAAATAAGTAGAATATGATCGAATGATATTTGCAAAATTTCCAATAGTGAAATAGAAATACGTCTAATTTAAGTCAATTGTGGATTTCTGTTCGGGTTTTATTGAAAATTTATGTTCGGTTTGGGTTCGAGTTTTTTTTTTGTTTAATTCAAGGTTTTCGGGTTTAGACATATTAAAAAAGTTTAGGTATATTAAAATTTTTATTAGGGTTTTAAGGTCAGGTTGGGGTGAAAACGTTTTGAGTTGTTTTTTTATTCGGTTCAGGGTTTCGGGATTTTTTGGATTTCGCGTTTTCGGGTTTAAACATATTAAAAAGGTTTGAGTTTTTTAAAATTTTGAATAAGGTTTTTGGGTCGGGCTCGAGTTCAAGATTTAGATTTTCTTCACAAAACCGCAACGTTACACCGCGCGTTTGCGCGGGTCCTCTACTAGTTATTATGTATTCGGTATAATTTATGCTTTTCGATTAAATATAATTTATCAATTTACTAAAGAATTTAAATTTCATTTTCAGATTTTTCGATTTGGTTTTCTTTTTGGATTTGTAAAACGTAAAACCACTTTAACTAACATTGTTTACAATCTATACTATATAAAAGTTGAGGCTATAAGCCTCTGAGAGCGTCCACATAGGATTAAAAGACGCGATTTTATTGGTCCACATAAGCATCTCCAAAATTAAGTAATTTTCAATTTTATACAACCAATAGTTTCATTCCACATCATCATATAATTTTAATTATAGTATTTGTAAAATTAATTGATTTCCTTTTTATATTTTCAGAAAATTTCCTAATTTAAGGGCATTATTTATTTTCGTATTAACTAATTTATTAAATAAGGAAATTATATTTTCAAATACCAATGAAAAGAAACTAATATATAAACAATTTTTAAATTTGTAATATTATTTTTTTAATAATCTAATATATAACTGATTTTAAATTAAGAAACCTCACAGTTCCAAAATAATTAAACAAAGTGCTTCGATTTTTGTTAAAACTTAAATTCGATTTAGTAATATATTTGAAAGATTTATACAAAAATATTTTAAGAGAATATAAAAGTTGAGGCTATAAGCCTCTAAAAGTGTCCACATAAGATTTAAAGACGCGATTTAATTGGTCCACATTAACATCTCCAAAATTAAGTAATTTTTCCAATTTTAAACAATCAATAGTTTCATTCCACATCATCATATAAATTTAATTACAGTCTTTGTAAAATTAATTGATTTCCTTTTTATATTTTCAGATAATTTCCGAATTTAAGGGAATTATTTATTTTCGTATTAAATAATTTATTAAATAAAGAAATTATATTTTCTAAACCAATAAAAAGAAACTAATATATAAACGATTTTGTAAATTTGTAATATTAATTTTTTAGTAACTCTAATATATAACCGATTTTAAATTATTAAACTTCAAAATTCCAAAATAATTAAATAAAGTGCTTCAATTTTTGTTAAAATAGTAACTATATTTGAAAGATTTATACAAAAATATTTTAAGGGAACTACTATATTAATCATGAAAAATTATATGGTGAGTTTTCTTTTTTAGCTAACTTAAAAAAAAAAAAACAAAAAGAGAAAGTTACACCCTAATAAGTAATAACTGAAAGATTTGTTCAAAGTAAATATAGCCAACTTTGCAAGTGAGTGGATATTAACATTACATAATCTAGATATGAAATAATAAAAAAAGATAAAAAATAATAATAATAAAGACGGCTAATGTCATGAAGAAGACATTTAAATTCATGTGTAGTTCCTTTGAGATGATAAGAGAGATCAAGTTTTGCGAGATCCAACTTACATTGGGAAAAGAAAAATATGCATATAGCCCACTAAATTACACTTTATTTATCACAAGAATTTCAACAATATTGGTCAAACAAGTAAAGACTAGACTTGCATTGCAAAGGAGAGTTCTTGGGAGATTTGATAATCCATCTCATACTACATTTGTCCAAGGAAACATTCCAAGTTGCATTATCACAACAAGATTTTCCATTTCAGATTATTATGCATGCCAAATAGAGAGGGTAAAGAGAGTCTGCTTTCTTAGCTGAACTTCAGGCATCACTCATTCATGGGCAATTGGGCATTATTCACAACTTTAAAGAGGATTTTATCTTTATGTAAATCACAATATTCAAATAGGAAAAGTTTATGGGCATTCTACAAATGCAAAAAAATCCAAAGGTAGAGAGGAGTAGATAATAAAACTATTGGAGACAGAGTAGTCATCTTTTTTGCACCTTGAAGAAGTTTCAATGAAAGGTGTTCGCTTGCCGCAACTTCGTTGAAAAAAAGACTGAATCACAAATTCATATTATAAAATACCATATGAAGAAGATATGGAATAAGAACAATAAGAAGATAAAAATAAAGAACATCGAAGACGAAGATACCAAAATAGAAAGACAAAAAAAAAAAAACCAAAGAAGAATAAAGTAGAAGATGGAAACACCGAATCTGAAACCACGTAGATGAAATTGATATATAAGGAATCAAATAAGAACAGAGGAGAATAAACCAAACAAGAACGAAAAAGAAGAAGCAAGACGAGCAAATACGAAGAAGATCAAAGTAGATGATGAGTGTAGATGAGTGAATATAAGTGAAGATGAAGAAAAAACGAAGTAATTAGTATACTTACACTTCTACGGAGAAGATTTGATAATCCATCTCATACCACATTTGTCTAAAGAAGAAGCAAGACGAGCAAATACGAAGAAGATCAAAGTAGATGATGAGTGTGGATGAGTGAATATAAGTGAAGAGGAAGAAAAAACGAAGTAATTAGTATACTTGCACTTCTACGGAGCAGATGAGAGTTCAAGGGAGATTTGATAATCCATATCATACCACATTTTTCTAAGAAAATATTCCAAGTTGCATTACAAAAACAATATACCACATTTTTATCGAAGACGAAGATACCAAAGTAGAAAGAAAAAAAAAGACCCAAAAAATAACAAAGTTGAAGATGGAAACACCGAATAAGAAACCACGAAGATGAAACTGAAAATTAAGAATTAATCAAAGAAGAAAGGAGGAGAAGAAACCAAAAGAGGAAGCAAGACGAGCGAAGACGAAGAATAGCAAAGAAGATGAGTGAAGAAGACCAAAAAAACGAATAAGAATAAATAAAAAGAAAAAGAAGCTACCAATTTAGAACAAAGACGACAAGCCAAATTATAAGGTTTTTTTTTTCACAAGTTTCTAATACGGTTCATTTAAAAACAATGTTGGTTCAGGCTGATTATGTTGTCATAATATTGAAAAAGAAAAGTTTGGGATCTATTCTTATGTCGAATTTTATGAAGCAATTGACAAAACATATAAATATTAAGAAAGGTGAGAATAGAGCTATTGTATGTTTTTTACAGAACATACGTTTTTAAAAAGTACCTTATTTATTATGATTAATTATAAAATAATTAAATTGGTAAAGTAAAAAAATAATTAAAAAGTATATTACAAAGATAAGTTTATAAAAAAACAGCAAAAAATAAAAATTTGTGAAGCTTTGGAAGAAAATAAATTTAAATATAACAATTTAAAAAATCATTAGAATAGATCCGTGCGTGCGCGGGTTAAAAACCTAGTTATATATATGGACTCGGTCGTTTGTAATGTTACATGGTCTGATGGTCGGTCCAAAATTGTTTTGGTTTGATTTCAATTGAATTTTGGTTTTTCTTTGGTTGATTTACATTTACTAAGTATAGTAACCATTCTACAACCGAAACTGTTACGTCTTCATCTAGGCTCCATAACACAGCTATGAGTCTAATTAACCAGCTGCATTTTAGATGGGGGAATATTAAACTAAATTCAAGTCCAGTAAAATTTATATGGATCAACGACAAGGAAACAACGAAAATTAATCTTGAACTGATTATCACATTCCCATCCCTCGAAAGTTTATTGTACGTCACGCATAAAGCTTTCGCAAACGCCATTCTTTGGAAACAAATGAAGACCTCGAATGTAAGAAACTTTATGTGTTTCTTTAAAATTTTGGACACCTAATTTTTTTTTTCTTTCTCTTACACAACATTGGACACCTAGAATTTAGATGGGAGGATTTAGTTCAAATAGGATAGCAGGCAATGGAGTGTTATGCGAACAAATCTCATTGAAATTATATAAAATTATATATATTGTAACTCATCTTCCATTGAGATAATTGATTCTTTCTTTGTGTGTTTTAACTTTTAACTTTGAAAAAACAAAAAAAAATCTGTTTGACCACTTTAAGAGTCCCTTTCATGAACTACTAAGTTTGATGTGTGTATGAGCACATTATCTTTCAATGTTTTAATTTTACTAACTAGACTTTAGTTTGGTGGTGTATCCACAGTCTAGCTTATAGCATGTGACAAATTTTAATAGGTTTTTGTTTATAAATGTTTTAAAACAGTCCATAGATTTTGATGGTTATGGATAAAATCCAAAGGAATACTATAAGTTTTCTGCTTCATATTAGAAAAAATGATTTTCTCAACACATATTTATCTATGGGTGAGTGTGGGCTTAGAAGATAAACATGTGTTTAAAGATGTTTTTGGTTTAAACGAAAAAGTGAGTGTTTTCTTTTTTAACAATTGACCAAAGATTTGCGGTCTTCGTTCTTGATCAAGATAACTACTGATATATAATACATGTAGCGGTTTTGCGACAAGTTTTTGTTCCTAACGATAATGCTAATGCGGATCCAACATTACTAACATAATAGTGTTTTTTCGTTTAGTTTCTAACTGGTTGTGCAATAACTGCATTATACAGTAGTTTTGACTGGGGAAAACAATATATATACAGTATACACACAAAGTTTGCATAAACATGTTGTTCTTTGTTCTTTTGTGTTTGGCTCTTCGAGTTGAATTGTCTCGGGTCTCCTTGATATATGAGTTTTCTTTGAAGTTAATGTATTGAAATTGTTTATTATATTAGAGATGGGAAATAAAAGTTGAGGAGGAGATGTCATTAGGCGAGAATGAAAAAGCGTGGAAGGAGCAAACTGAATCAAAAAAACTGTGTCCCACTTTTTCACCACTCGTTAACGCGTCTCGTCTCAACAATCAACAATTTTATTATTAGCTTTTTAAAAAATGAAGTCACGTAACAAAAACAGATAAATATCCTAGAGACAGAATCGAATCATTTACGTTTAGTTAACAACAAATTAAGTATTGTTAATAAATTTTTTAGGATGACGGAATGATTTCACGACTGATTAATAATGTAAATATTAATTTATGTTCACTGATTCGGTCACTAAATGACAACAAAATCCGGAAAATTCTAATTTGTTTCATTCTTTTTTACCATTTCATTTCACAATAATTTTTTTCTCCAATTCAATTCCCTGATTCTACAAACTACTAATCAAAACCTTTATTTGATTGCAAAATGTAAAATAGGATTGAATACTATAATTAGTTGCTTACAAATTGAAATTTTGTAAAATGTATGATTAGTATAAAGTTAGACTATTATGAAACAATTGTTGATTTTTTTTTTCATTAGGTGGCGTATAAAGAAAGAAGAGAAGAAATAAAATAGTGTATAAAAAAGATGGAGGAGAAGGTGGAGCAGTGAAGAGAGTGCAGAGAAGCAAGTGCCAATCTCTTTCCCTTGTCTCCTCCTCTTACCACACCTATCGAGACACCTCTCTCTCTCTCTCTATATAATCCTTTTTCTTTTCTCGAAAAATAAAATATACTGTATTAACTATTCTCCTTTTTTTCTTTCTAATCGATGCGTTTCGAATTTGAATTGCTAATTTGTTCTAACGAATTTGTACCAAAAAGTGTTCAAGGTGCACAAAGAAGATGAAACGTAGGACCTCTAATGTTTTACAACAAAAAATTAGAGTGGATGATCACATAGATAAACTAATCATTTTATTTTAGGATATCATATGTTGAATTTTCAAAATTGATTACGCGTAGGTTATAAAGAACCAAAAATAACTCAGTTTCTAATGTGATAGCTTATGTTTACGTATTAATTTCGTTACGAAATTTGAAAACTTAGTTATCAATGTTAAAAATTTAAGACTAAAAGCAAAAATTGGTTTTGAACTGGAACTCCATCAAAATTTTACAAATTCTTGCATTTTCAAACAATAACCTATTACAAGATTCGTATCCACAATTCGAGAAAACATGTATTTGGAGCTGACTTCAACGGTTCTATAATAATGCAAACTAATTCGTACAATTTACTCCTAGTTACTTCACAGTGTTCACACGCTAGGTTCGATAGCTATTGAGATTTTCACATTACATGTCTACTGATGGAGTTAGGTAAGGATATAGAGACTTCCTAAAGTATAAGTGAAAATTTTGAGTAGGTAAAAACAAAGCTTAGTCATGAATGTAGCACGAGAGACATTATAAATGCCCGAGAAGAAACATAATTAGACAAACAAAAAGCTAACCAATATGGTGCAAAAGAGAGGTCATAAGCCTACCTGGAACGCCTAACAAAATAAACCAAACTAGCACCACCACTTTGAGCAACTAACCAATTCATGAATCTCTCTCTCTCTACCGTTAAGATACAAAATCACACGTTTTAGAAATGCTTTATCCGTGCTAATGCTTCATAAAATCATACAAATTTCAAAACGGAACAAACAAAGAAAAAAACGAGGCAAAATGATAAGAAACCGAGTTTGGTCGGTCTTGTGGGGCGGGCGTGAAGGTAGAGAGAAAAAGGCAAAACAAAACCAAAACTATTCCAACCATTTTTTTTCTTACATTAACAAAATGAAAAACAAATATCAGAAAAACCAGTAATTTGAAAAAAAATATAAAAAATTTGAATTTAATAATAACAAGAAGAAAAAAGCTTTGTGTTGAAGAGAGAGTTCCCTATCCCCATTGCCCACCATCTCCTCTCATCTTCATCTTCTTCATCTTCTTCCTCCATCTTCCTTCATCTCTCAAAAACTCTCAAGATCCTTTCTCCATTAACATTTTCTTCTGGTCTTCTTCTACTTTTTTTAATCTCGGTATGAGGAGAGGTAGAGGCTCTTCCGCCGCCGCCGCCGGTGGACCGACCGCGGTTGCCGTCATCGCGAATCACAACGGATCTATCAAGGAGACGCGATTCAGAGGCGTGAGGAAGAGGCCTTGGGGTCGATTCGCAGCGGAGATCCGTGATCCTTGGAAGAAATCTCGTGTTTGGCTTGGTACTTTCGATTCCGCCGAGGAAGCCGCCCGCGCCTACGACGCCGCCGCCAGAAACCTCCGTGGACCCAAGGCCAAAACCAATTTCCCGATCGATTGCTCTCCTTCTTCTCCCCAACAACTCAACTACCAACAACAACAGAATCTGCGATTCTCCTCTTTCGCAGCGAACCAAAATCAAAATCAGGTCGATCCGTATATGGACCATCGGTTATACGCCGGAGCTTCACACCTCCCGGAGCAGCAGTATCCGATTGTTAGCCGGCCGACCAGCAGCAGCATGAGCAGCACCGTTGAATCGTTCAGCGGACCGAGACCTACGGCGACTAACTCCGTCGCGAGAACGCCGTCGACGGCGACGGCGAAGAGATATCCTAGAACGCCGCCTGTAGTTCCGGAGGATTGTCACAGCGATTGCGATTCGTCGTCTTCCGTTATCGACGACGGAGACGACGACATAGCATCGTCTTCCCGTCGTCGGAATCCGCCGTTTCAGTTCGATCTTAATTTCCCACCGTTGGATGATGCTGATTTCTTCAACGGCTCAGATGATCTTCACTGCACCGATCTTCGTCTCTAATGAAACCACACAGATCCGTGATTCGATGAGACTCGATGAAAAACCAAAATCCCATTTTTTTTTTTCCTTTTACAAACAGAATTTTTTTTTTGTTTCTTTGATCTCATAATATTTTTACTATGCGGGAGAAATAGAAAGAAAAGAAGAAGACGACGACGACGACGACTAAGAAAGGTGTAGAAGAAAGAGCTGTTTCTTCTCTGATGATATTGTAAGAGTATATCGATATGATTAATATTATTATTACAGCCTTCAATCAAGAAGAGGAAGACGAACGATGATGATGATGATCTGTGTTTGTCTGTTTGTTTACTGTAAGAAAAAGCAGATCTGGGTTTTTCGTTTTTGTTTTTCCATGTCTGTGTCTTGAAAAAGATCCAACTCTCTTTGTAACATATACATTTGGAACTGATGATTCTTAATAATCAAAAATCTTAGAATCTTCTCTTAGATTTCGTTTACTTCTTTGTCTGAATCTGGCTTAGATTCGAGTCAGTATTTGATGGGTTTTGTTCAAAGATCATATCTTGCTCAGAGATTGTGATGAAGAAGAACTTTAATGTTTTCACCTTGTGATTAATCAAAGCTAGAAGAAAGACTAGGGAAGCTTGTTTCTAAACTGGTTCTGGTATTGAAATTAAACAAGTGCTCGTAAAAATGCTAACATCGAGATATAGATTTTTGAGCAATTCGTAAAAATGCTTACATTTTAAACATAGATTTTATGTTTAGCAAGGATTTTAAATGTTCTAAATCGTGGTACTTTCGGAACTAATATTTTGTTTTGTTAAAAGGTAATTTAGAAAGATTATTCAATTTTTAGATTTGTTAATGGAGGAATTTAGGTAAATTGTTTTGGTTGAGTTTGGTGGGCAAAATGATGTTTTCGACTCTATTTTTTTTAATTTTGAAGAGGTATTCGGTGGCAGGCAGATTCGTTTCGTGTTTGACTCATTTAGATTAGATTTTGTGTTCGGCGTTACCCTCAAATTCGGGCATCTGCTTTGCTTTTTTCCAGTTGTTCTCTGCCACGATTCAGACACGGTTTAAGTTTAACTAACACCTTTGGGTCTGAAACTAAACCCACAAGTTTGTTACTGTTCTCAAGCAACTATTTGCTGTAAGGAAAAATATGCAACTTTTTGCTACACACACACATTTTTCTTTTCTCTGGTGCTGGTTAATGTCTTTCCTACTCTCTAATTAAACTACATTTCCTCTAATCCTTAGTTTTTTTAACACATTTTCTACCATATAAATAAAATAAAAACCAAATAAAACTCCAAACCCATTATTTAGGATCAAGGAAACTGTAAATCACCCAAGCAAATATTTACAGAAAATAAAATAAAAGAGAAAGTGTGGCCTCTTTATTCGTTTTTAATAAGAGACTATGAAGAAATATTAGGCTTTTTGTTTTTGTTGAGCACATAAAGGCAAAAATACATGCAAAGGAAAATAGGCATAAAAGGAGATAACATAAAAACAGGACAGATTTATTCTTGAAGACTCTTAATTAATGGAGAGACTCTAATTAGTTTTCTCTTGCTTAGGTAATACTAGAGGAGCGTGATGGCTTCTTACCATTATTGCTTGTGGTTGTGGATTCACCGCTACCAAATGTCTGGCTTTCATCAAACGCCAGTTCCTTGAATTTCTCCAAGTCTTGTCTGTACTGCGTTGAGCAATAATCGGAGCCCTCGTCTAAGCTGTAACTAGTAGTAGCGATGTCTCCTGAAGCAGCTCCTTGGGTAAGGTCATCTAGAGATATGCTGCCTTCAAGAACTCGAACAATCTGCAACAATGACACCTCTGTCAAGTCACGATCCAAAGTTCGAGGTGGTCATGAGGTAAAAATCTGATTAGTAGTACCTGGCTCATTGTTGGGCGGCGTTTCGCTGAGTGTTGGACGCTAGCAGCAGCGCAAGCAACCATTCTCGTCATTTCGCTGACATCAAAGTCATCCTCTAGTCTCGGGTCAACAAGACCCTCAAAGTTGCCATCGTTTAGAGCTTTAGCCATCAGAGGTTTCGCCTTGAGGAGGGAGCATTTTGGAGAAGAAAAAAAATGGGAGGATTAGTGAATGAGTGGCTAAGGCAAAACAAGATATGTAAATGCATCTCACCCAATCAACGATGCTATCATTATAATCCGAAAAAGGCTGTGTTTTGTCTACAGGTTCGCGTCCGGTTAGCAATTCGAGAAGCACTACTCCGTAAGAGAAAACATCGGATTTTTCAGTGAGTTTCCCTGAAGCAGCATATTCAGGGGCCAAGTAACTGCAATCCAGATTATCAAAAGAAGGAGAAACAAGTTTAAAAGATTGCTTTTCTGTTTAGTTCATAGACTCATTTGCGTATAGAGAGAGCATTCTTACCCGCATGTTCCCATAACTCGAGTGGAGACATGAGTCTCATTGTCTGAACAAGACTTGGCGAGCCCAAAATCCGCCAACTGATGTTCAAGTTCAACAGTTTATTAGTTGCCTAGTTGAAAGTTTGAACACAAAGATACAAGTTCTGGGACGTACCTTTGCCTCATACCCATGGTCAATTAGAATGTTTGAAGATTTAACGTCCCGGTGTATGGTTTTGGGATTACCTTATTGAAACAAGAAGCCCAAAATAATAAGAATGTAAGCAAAAAAAGAGTTGGAAAACAAAATGTTCAAGAGACGTACGGAAGATTGTTTTACTCACAATCGTCATGTAGATAACAGAGTCCCTTAGCTGAACCTAGAGCAATCTTCATCCTATTCTCCCACTCCATTACCGGTCCCATACTCTCTACAAAACATCAAACCATAATTTCAAACAGACCACAAAACCCTAATTAATCTCGTATCAAGGAAGTGACCTAACTCACCGTGCAAATGAAACTCGAGAGTCTTATTAGGCACGAACTCGTAGACAAGGAATCTTTGAGATCCGGTTGAGCAAGAACCAAGGAGGGAAATGAGATGCCTGTGATGCACTCTACTGATGGTCTCTATCTCAACCCGGAACTCGCCTTCTCCTTGTCTGCTTCCCGTCTTTAGCTGCTTAACCGCAACCTCCGTTCCATCAGCAAGTGTTCCTTTGTGAACATAACCAAACCCACCTTGTCCAATGAGGTTGTCGCTGGAGAAGTTACTAGTTGCTCGAGCTAAGTCTTGGAATGTGAACATGTTGTTTGCATTTTCTGGGGAGCTACTTTGCTGGAGATTAATACCATCTAATAAAATCGTAATTAAGAGATTACATGTTGCGGAAGATTGCTTGCAATGTCAAAAGTTAACTTCATATGACTCAAGCATGTATAAGGGAAGTACCTGAACTGGGATGACGAACAAGCTTGGCACTCCTCTTCCTCTTCCTCCTGAGGATCACGAAAGTTGCGCCAGCAATGGCTAAGATTAAAATGACTGATGATACTACAGATGCAACAATTGTGATCGTCTTATGCTTGTTGGTCTTGTTTGGGGCTTTTGGGGCGCATGAAGCATGAGAACACAGCCTTGGATTTCCATCGATGCTAGATTTTTAACATAAGACAAAATTTTGGTTAGAAACGAAAAAGGAAAGAAAAAGATTTAGGTGTTTTTGCTTTAAACGCACATAAACATAACCAAAAATGTTGTTACCTCAATGAAACTAATCCTCTCTTCATTTTATCAAGGAGTCTTGGAGGGATTGAGCCATTCAGCTTATTGCTTGAAAGATTTCTGTGCGATATGCAGAGTTAAAAAACAGAGGTTACAAGAAGAAGTTACTTTTTTTTTTTTTTAAAAGGTTATATTTCTTGTTCGAATGGCGTCTGAAACTTACATGAATTTCAAACTCTCCATGTTCGTTATATACTCCGGGACCGAACCAATCAACATGTTGCTAGACAAATCACTGAAAATGTTATTAAACCCTAAACCCATTAGAATAAAGTATCGTGTGTGTTGATTATATAGATTTAAGCATGGAGAGAGAATATACTTACAGAGATTGTAAACTGGTAAGGTTTGAAATGGAGTCAAGTATCTCCCCGGTTAAGCCATGGGCAGTCAAGTTCCTGTTTCAAGATGGATTAGGCACTTTTTTGGGAACTCTGAAAATAATCTGAAGAGAAAGGTAAAATGAACTTACAAAGAGATGATCTCAGGTGGGAGATTGCTGATATAGCTGCAGTTGATACCACTCCACCTGTATCTCTCAGGCGCGCAAGGATCTCCTACCCAGTTGGTCTTGTTAAGACCATACCTCAACTTGATCTCCAGCATTGCATCAACTGATATATCGAGAATAAACAGTTAGTGAAAAAATTTGTATTGCTCAGAAATAGTAAGTCCAAAGTAGTAGTTTTGTTTCTTTACCTTCTTTTGTACCCGTTTCTTGCTGCGGAAGCTTCTTTACCAAAAACACCTCTATCGCGTTTAGGAGTGGAGGGAGCGTTGAATTTTTCGTCTTTTCCAGGGAAAAAATGTATTCTCCATTTGCATTAAGACCGTATTCCTCGTCAAAATAATAGGACATAGCGATGAGACTTGGCGGTCTAAATGGAGGCCGTATCAGCCGTCCGTTGTACTTGATGGCGAACTCTCTCGTTTCGTTCTTGCGGAGCTGTTGGATCTCAGAGAAATGCATGACAAGGTATAAAGCTGAGGGCGAATGGTCTTCGCTGCCTAGCCGAATTGTCATCGGACTGTCTGGGTCTGTTGGAAACGATGCCGTGATCATAGCCATCTCTGCGGGCCAAAATGGATTATTGATACGGACGCTGCGGTTGGTAGAAATACTCGTCCAATTATCGGGTGTATATGGCCGCCATATGCGATCATAGACGTCTCCTCTGTACCTAAAACGAAAAAATCAGAACATGTTAATTAGTTCGTTTCATAGTTTTCAGTAAGTCCAAAACGCATACCTTGAGGATTGGTTAGACGACAGCGAGCCAACGTCTGCTCTAATGACAGTATGCAAGGATCCCCTCCTATCCTTGTAGGCTTTGCTATTGAGTTTACGAAGCTCTAGGGTTGTGATGAATGGCGTCGAATCACCTGTCTTGACCAGGCAGACTTGTAACCTGTCGCTGGTCAACTGATGACTTATCTCCACAGATTTATAATCCGTCTCATTTTACGTTGTTATGTTAGTCCAATGGTTCGCGCCAATGTGGAGCTGGAAGTGCGTTTTGGCATTAGCGTCATAGCCCCCATGCAAAAAACCAGCTCTCACCAAGTAACGCTCGCTATATTTCAGCATGAAAGTATAGCAATTTCTGGAACCTTTTGGAAAACTCCGAAGTTCCCTTGCGAAACAAGTTAATGTTATTAGCTCTCTTACTTGGACGAAGAAAGATAAAAGTCAAAATGATGATTGAAAAAAATAATTTACCATTGTTTTTCGTCTACTTTACTCTGGTAAATTGGTTTGATTTGCCTGCCATCACCGGTATCTATGTACGGAGCATCTGAGACGTATTTGATACCAGTAACTTTATCTGTATACCGAGTAGACGCCGTCGATCCACATGACAAGCTTGTGAAATCTTCCCCGACTAGGAAACAAAAAGGAACATCTCATATAATATTTTCAATTTATCTATTGTACGTGTTCATTTTTATGATTAAACTCTGGTCGAAAAACCGTTGGTTTTGTTTCCTTACCTGACAAAACTCGTGGCAGAGCAAAGAGGAGAAATAAAATAGCGAGTCTGATCACTGGCCAAGTCTTGTTCACTTTCAGAATACGTTCCTCCAGCTTCAATCCTATCTCTTTTGCTGCAAGCTTGCTCTCTTCAGATCTTTCATCAATATCTTCTTCCTTGTTAACTTGCCTGCATCTCTGCTTTTCACCATCTCCGTGGAGCCAAAACTCTGATTCCTTGGTTCCAGCATCGATCACACTCTCCTTCTCTTCCGTGTTTCCATTTACATCATCACAAACTGTCCTTGTCTTTTGTGCCTTGCTTGCCGTTTGCATCACTCTTGAAGCAAGCTTCGGACAAGGCCGTGAATCATCATCATCATCACTATCCACCACCTGAAATTTTCTTCTTCTTTCACCAAGTGACATAGAAGCATCTCCTCTACTTTTCTCTGCATCGCTATACTTCTTCCTTGATCTGATCCTTTCAGCAACGGTCATGTTATCATCTTCATCATCCGTACAACTCTCATCATCATCATCCTCCTCACGAGCTCCCTTCTTCAAAGGTTTAGTGTAAGGACGCCAATCGAAATCCTCAGCATCAAAACTGAATCTCAGATTGGATCTTTGTTGCAGAGTGTCCCACTGAGCTATTCTTGGCTCGCCTTTGGGTATCTCTCTAGCGTTTGGTCTCGTCTTCTTGAACCTCTCCCATGTCCACACTTGGACTAGCTTAAACAGAGACTTGAGAGTAACTTTCTTCTCACATTTCTCTCCACCCAAACCACTGATTAGATCCAAATCTCTGTATACACTAGCGAGAACAGCAGGGGCAAGAGCGATCCTTTCACCTCTAGCTAGACGAACAGCTAATGAGATTACATCTCTGGAAACAAAACGACGAGGCCGATAAGGAAAAACGAACAAGGACAGCCACAATACAAGGAAAGCTTCGTGCTCCGTATCATCACCTCTGCCCAAGAAACTCGAAATCCACGATGCTTGGGTCACTCCACTACCTTTGCTGCTCATATTCATCATCCTTCTCCACTCTTTCTCCAGATTCTCCACGGAATCTCTCATCTCCGACATTTCAAGAGGAGCAAAAGCAGAAGACCCCAAAACGGAAAACCCTAGCGTAATCGTTGCTTCACCCCAAGGGAACACGAAAGATTTGGTTTTGGGACACCATTTCTCAGCAACAGAGAGAATCAGAGACAAGTTTTTAGTGATACTGTAAGTGGAGGCCTTGATTGCTTCAAAGATCCCAGCTTTCTTCCAAATGGGTCCGTGCAAAGCTTCCATTTTTCCAAGCCAAGATACGAAATGACGCTCTGCAACCCAAAACCCAGAGAAGGAATGAGGCGAGCTCAAGCGATTCAGTTCCGTAGATGAAACAGAGAGACATTGATGAGGAAGCTCTGCTACACCAGAGCAATCGATGGAGGTGACAAAGGGTTTTAAGAAATGGGTTTTTCTCAAGCTCGGACCTTTATCAGTCAGCATAACTTCTTCTCTCTCTTCAATGAGACTACTCTCAGTGGGTTGTGATGATGCATCATCCATCTCTCAAGAGGATGGAGAAGAAGAAGCAAAGCTCTCAAGAAAAACTAGGGATTTTGAAAGTCAAAAATGGAGAATTGGACGGATCAGTTTGGTAAGAATGGTTAAAGAAAGGAGCAATTTTTCGTTTAAGGTATGGGGAGAGAAGACTGAACAGAAGAGATGCTTTATTTGGCAGACGGACAAACAAAGCCAGTTTCTTAATGTTGACTGTACTGTACTAATCACAATTGCTACTATAGGATTTTCCTTCCACGTTAAACAATGTTTTGAAAAAAAAAACAAATTGGTACATACTGAGAAATGAGATAACATGTAATGCTTAACATGTAATGCATTAACTATAAGTAACTCTAAATAATACTAGTAATTTAAAAAATTTCTCATAAATCTAAAGTCTAAACCAATAGTAAGTCAGTAAAAATTAAAATTGATCAATATTTCTTGAAGTTCACATACGGTTTAAGAAGTGATCAATATGGTATTATAACAAAATTTAAGAAGTGATCACAATAAAGAAATAAGAATAAAATATTTACGTACGCATATGCAATATGTGCGTGTGTGTGTGTGTTAAATTGATGAAAAATTATATCGTCACGAATTTGAAATCTTGGGGGGAAAAAAGGTTTGAAAAACGTCTCAGAACTCAATAGTGCATGAAGATAATTCCAACCTAACCGCAAAGAACAGTATCACAAGTTATATTTGAAATCAAATGAAAATATTAAGATTGGGCCAAATATAACACGTTTAAAGTTGTAAATTGGCAAAAACACCATGGTGAAGCTTAATGATAAAGCAAGTAAATTTTTGAAGCTAAATATGACACACAATAACAGAAATGTACTATTAAGTTAAAACATACATATCAAAAAGTGTTATTTTAGTTCTGTTTAAAAGCTATTGCATTCTTTCATATCTTATCTTCCGTCGTAAATCATAATCCCTATAAAGCAGCATTACCTCCACATATCGAAACAAAAATAACAATGACACGTAGAAGTAGAAGCAAGAGCCTTGGTGATTTGATATTTTTTGATAGTATATACTTGTGGGAACATTTTATCTTCGTCGTCATAGCCCACCTCTCGATATTTCTCACTCATTATATATACTAGAGAATACCCCGAGTTATGCCCGGATAAATTTTTATAGAAATTTGTTAAGAAGATAATATCATTATTAAAAAAATTATTATCAATGATATAACTTGTTTTAAACTCATATTTGACATTATCACTATAATTTTACTGATTGAAAATGTAATTACATATGTTTATTGAGTACAAAATGGTTTTTGTAAGTAAGAGTTAATTTGACTTGTTTAATATACTGAAATTTTCCTGTGAAAAAATTAAACATATATATTATTTTTTTATCACTATTTACTCTCAGTTATCTTTCATCTAGTACCAATTATATAAGAAACGAAGATGAACAAAAAAAATCATCACAAACTTTAATAAGTCACTTGAAATATATTGTTTTTTAATTTTTTAAACATTGTCATGTTTTGCCATATTTGGTGGACCTAGTACGTCATCTATTATGTCTTCTGATCTCGTGTGCAATCCCTTGTTTTTTTGGTCGTATCTCTTTTTCTTTTTCGGAGAAGTTTTGCATATTTTTTTTTATCTGTTTTAAATCTTTGTCGAGAAATAACTTTGTTGGATTTCCAGTTTTCCTGAAATGTGGGAATCATGTTTTTCTGCTAGTTGGGTACAATATATTTGGTGTAGGTATATAAATCAGAAATACGTTGGTTTATGTACCTACATACAAATTATTCTTTGTAGAGTATATAACTTGGCTGATTTTATATGTACTTATACATGGTTGAATAGATTTTTATTTAAAGTAATTTTATAAATCTTCAAAATATGTTAATATGTCTACAATATATAGATAAGTGTTTAGATGAGTAGCTTGCAAAAACACATAAACAATGAGACCATCTGTTTATTAGAGATTAAGCTCTCCCAAAAGAAATTCTAAACATGTTCCTAAGGCATCCAAAGAAATTCTAAACCCATCTTAGATGAACACTTTGCTAAAGAGAACCTATTTTAGGAACATCTCTTTGAAACAGTCATGGATATAAAATACTATAAACAAAAGAGTGACTATAAGCCAAATCAGGAAAGCAACAGAAGAAGAGAGAACACTCCCAACAAAGGAGCTAGAGCTCGCATTATATCACCTGCGAGTTTCAACCACCTCCTAAGTAAACTTTCCAAGTTGTGACTCCCTCTGTATTGACGCGAGCTGAACCGATTCCGTAATGTTCAATCGATGATCTGACCCAGATGGGTAGGTGTAGTCCAAGGGTGAGAGTGGCGTCGAGCATTTCGTTATCTCAAAATTGTAGCTTGAAACACCAGCCGCAGGAGAGTAAAGTCCATTAGTCTGTGAATTCCTGCAGTGAGAAACCACAGTAATACCTCTCCTACATTAATCTCAGACCTGCCTCCGCAAACTCGTTTCCTTCCCATTCCTCTCCTACATTGCTTGCTTTGTTTGATGGCAGTGAACAATTGTGATTGGCTGGACTCTGTTTCCCATCTTTGGCAACTGTGCTGGCTGCTCTACTCTCTCTCTATTCTGGTAATGATTGATATTTTGGTTCACTTTGATTCCTTCAAATGTATTTACTTTAAATTTAATCAGGTCAGGGAAGCATTTAACAAAATAAAAGAAGCTGAAATCAAATTTTAATCGCTTGAAAGTTGAAACTTATCATGAAAGCCATTCTTTTGAATTCGCGGGAGGAAAAAAACTCTCACTCCTGCCACTTGAATGGTAAGGACCATCGTTCATTTCTGAAACCTAAAAGAATTTTAGAAGTGTTAATAACAACTGAAAAATGACTAAATTGCCAATGGAAATTAGCACAGGCTGAACAGAGAAGACATTGTAAAAGATAAGTAAGAAATCAGAATAATATCTAAAATATCAACCAAATATTCCAAGGTAGAGCTATCGTATTTAAAAGGAACTTGTTCTCACAACATATGTAAGGCATGGCGAAAGAGAAGAAATTTGCCAGATTAGTGAGAGAAATTACTGCACAAATCATAACCTGTCATCTAAAGTATACACCTTACTGTGATGATAAGATTGAGGGCCAATGTCGGATATTCTGGAAATGGGTAAGAAAAGAAGGAGTTTAGATAGATAATAATAGGAACGAATCGTACTAAGCCGAAAAAGGCTTAGACTATAGACCACATCATTACAAAAAATTATCTTTATTAGTAGATACGATTAGCAAATAAGAGAGAAGTGGATGAAGAAAAAAGTGTCCTTGCCCCTTAGTATGAGTATGAAAAACTGTGAAACTTTCACTCCAGAGGACATGTATAACCACAAAATGAAATCCCATTACTCATTTAGTAAGAGGATGTACCTGACATAAAACCAAAGCAGGCGCCAAAACCAATCAGCGGAGACGAAATGAGTAATGTATATAATGAGTAATGACTACAAACCTGAAACGAAAATAATGTTTACCTCTTGACTAATCACTGTTCTGCTTCATGTTTGGAGTGTGCGGATTTCCTGTTGACGCCACCTGAATCTTACAAAGCTTGTTCATGTCCTATTTTTTTCCTCCCAAAAAAAGAAAAGGAAGTTTGAGTCAGTCATTTTAATGAACACATGGCATGCACCCTAATAGCGATGAGTCAATACATCTTGAGAGATTCAGATTTACTTCATTGTTACTCTGAACAAATCAAAAGAATAGAGAAGATAAATCCAAAACTCAAATCACATCACAAGGCCTCTTGATAAATTCGATTTCAGAAAGAAAACAAATCAAAATCGTAGAAACGCATTCAGCGATTTACGAATCAAAGCAACTTTTCTCGAGAAAACAGAGAAATATGTTCGAGGAATCAATGGAAGGTGATTACCTGGATTTGAGAACAGCCAGAGAATAACGGCGCAGAGAATGAGGAGGAGAGGAATGAAATGGATAGCGTTCTCGGCGGATCTAAGTCGCGATTTGGCCTTCTTCCGGGGGTGAGAGTTGGGGTCGTACCGAGGCAGAAGAAGCTTGAGATCCTCCGAATCTGTGGCGCTCTGAATTCGCGGCGGAGACGGTGATGGTGAAGGAGTATTCGCTGATAGTTGGTCGGAAATTATGGAGGCGCTCGCGAGAATCGACGCATCTCTTTCTTGTTTCGACGCCATCGTTATATTTGGGTGGGTTTCGGAATATTTGGGTATGTAATGGGATGAAGAGGGTTGGGTTTTACAGGAATAGATGAGAGGATTACGGGAACGGAATTCAGTTGCTATAAAATTGAAGGAAAGAAATAAATATGGAAGAACTGTTTACTGTGGGAGAGGAAGTGGCTAATGAAAATGAATAAGCGCTTGAGGTGGGAGACGAATCGATCTCTTTAGTTTTTTTACGCAGCTGACGTGGCAACGTGGGAAGCATTGACGTGGAAGCGATGATTTTTTTTTACCTGTTATTTTAAGATGCCATGTGGCATCCAGTGGGAGAATCTCTGAGGTGCTCTGAGAGGCCCCAAACAATTGTTTTAAATTAGTAAAAATATTTTAAAATATATTTATCAAGAAAATGTAAAATAATTATATATATATATTTTTTTTTGAAACAATTTAAATTACATTAATTTTTTTACACTGAGAAGACAATTTAAATCTCATACCAAAGTACTTTAAATGATGTTTTTTATTTTCGATGCAAAAAAATTATTTTCTTTGAATAGTTCAAAAAGTCAAATCAATAAAAAAAATCAATTAATACTGCATTAGAAACTTATTGAAGCTTTAATTAATAATCCATCAAGAGACTTATTGTAATCCTCCCACGCTTCCTTTACTGTCAAGTCACTATGATGATGAATAGCCAAACCAGGAATATCTTTGACTCTTGAGATAAACCGAGTTGCATTGCCACCCGATCTCTGTCCTCCTCTTCATGTAGTGTTTGCTCTTTCTTTGTTTTCATAGCCAAAGATAAATTCTTGACACTAGTAAACTAATCCGCCTGTCTAGTACCATTGCCATCCTAGGATCTAGTTACGCGAGTTTAGCTTTACTACATCTATGCTACCTTTTAGTTTGGTTTCTATTTAGGAGGTGGACAAGTATTTTTCAATGAAGAAATGTATAAATTTCGGATTTTTTTTTTTTTTTTTTAACTAGGTAATGAGATATATAAAACTATTATTTGGAATACGAAATATTTTTTGAAATTTTAGTAAAAAAAGTTGTTAATGAAATAATGTGATTAATAGTAAACATGATAAATAAGTGACTAGACACACACTATTTTTGTGGTTGGTGTCTTTAAAAAATAGCCATCAAGGCACAGACAATATCACATGTGGGTGGGGGTTTAGAAACGAACTGCATTAAACGATTTGTCAAGTGGAAAAAATTTGGTAACGAAGTCTTTACCTCGAGATTGTTTGTTTGGACTGAACTAATCGTCCAAGGATCGAAACCTGGGAGCGACAAGATTTACGGCAACACTCACCAACCACGAAAGGCTATTCGTCGACAAAGATATATAAGAAGAATCTCGTCGATGGGAAGAAGAAGATTCCAACAGTTCCTGGGCTCTCCTTTTTTTGGGATTAAATAATCTTTGCTTCAAGTTCGTGCTCATTAGTCAATTATTACTAGAATGCTAAGTTTAGTTAGGACTTATTGTAAAACATGAGTGGCTGTTTTCGCTCTAAATTTAATTTTAATGGATTTTTTCTTTATCAATCGATGGGCCTATTTATGATAGCCAAGAAAATGTAGATAAATTCATAATCCGTGGCAACAAAATTCAAAATCTCACGGATTTGGCCAACCCAAATTCAGTCACGAGGGTAAAACTTTTTGAAATAAAAAACAACAGAAAATGATTCTCCGACAAAGATTAGATGGGAAGACGAAAAATGTCGTTTGCTCACATTGTTTAATTCATAGATACATCTCAATTTTGGAAATTGACCAGTACAAATATTAACTTAGTACATGTATCTCTATTTATTTAGACTTATTAAATATTATAATTAGAAAATCTTACGTAAAATAGATTTCATTTAATTATTTGATTGTTTGGCAACTCAACTTGGTGTTTCAAACTTAACTTAATTGGTGTTCACCATCTAATTTGGCTTTTTAGGGGCATGTGCGACTGTTATAGTAGCAGTGGCATATTGGATTTTTTGTAATCGGATCTGGCTTGCAAATACCAACACCGCCTCTCCTCTGCGTCGTACATTGTGAGGGACAAACGGATTTAGCAGTAGCACAAGGAGACATCGATAAAAAACCGCTGTCTTTACAATCCTTCTGCTGCGCTTTTGGTTTCAGATTACATCCTTCTGGGTCATATTTCGTGATGTAAGTTATTATTTCATCACATTGTTTTTGTCCTTGTGTTTCTTTCACCATCACCCCTATGAAAGTAATTATTTTAAACATAAAAAAATATCAGTTTCTAGTTTTAATGATGATAAATTAATAAGCATGTGCTACGTGGGATAGTAGTTGAAAACCGCTAAAACTTCTAATAGATGAATACAAATATCGACACAATTAATTTTCACAAATACATGGATACAAATATAGACACAAATTATTTTATCTAGTGGTATACAGCATAAATATCCTTAAAGATTAGCATTTTCTTGAAAATTTGTGAAAAGTTAGAAACAAATAATTTATTTATATTCATATCCTATGATGATATCTCACAAAACCTTTATTATTAAACCGTTAGTCTAACCAAAAAATGATATATATTTGAAATAACATGTACAATTGAATTTACGAGCAATCAGCTTATTTTCGGATAATTATTTATAAAAACATTTAAACGGTTATAAATATAAATACAAACCTATTTGGAAAATAGTGAAGATAGTTAACATGGTGACCAAGAGTTAGAAAGGATTTAGGTTTCCTCATCTCATACGCCAACGGAAGATCTATTGGACTGCGTTTGTTTTTCTTATCAGTTTTTTTATCTCTGTAGAATCAACTTTGTTTTGCGTTTGAAAGAATTGATAAAAAAAAAATGAATACTACTATATATAGTTGTATTTCACTATTCGGTAAATCTAATTTAAGTTATTGATCTCCTTAAAAATTGGTTTCAATTATGAAGATATGGTTGTCCATCGATTCCTCTATTTCGTTTTTCTCATTTATTATGTGTAAAATAATTAGAATCACACACAACTTTTTTTTTTTGTCAGCCATACAATTAATTTAATTTTTAATTTTTTATTGGTGAATGAATTCAAACAGCTTTGGACCGAAAGAGTCATAATTGAATGGAACCAGTAATATTGATCCGATTTGATGAGATGAATCAATGTCAAAATCTCAAACATCGTTTAACAGCTTATGGTTCCGTGGCGTCTTTAAAAAATAGCCATCGAGGCACAGACAATATCACAAAGTAATCAACCAGATACAAACAAACGGATTTATTTCAAATAATTGACAATTATTAGCTTTCCAGTTACATATTCGATTCATCATATGCATTAACGTAGTTAGACATATAGTTGTCTTTTAAAATATTCTTTCAGCAGACTTAAGACAGCTCCGATCGGTGGTTAACTGGTTATAAACAGTTTTCTAACATTTTTGTATAAGATAATTTGTCCCATCTTTTTTTTGTCCCCATTTGTGTCCCCATTATTTTATTATTTCAATTTTTTATATTTGATTTATCAAAAAACTACTCAGTTCATTTTTATTATATCTTATTTAACAGTGTATTACATCTTAATCACAAAAATTATCTCAAAAATATTTGATTTGTAATTGTACTAAATAAGTACTCCTTTCATTTTATTATATATAATAAGAGGTTTTAGAATAAATCTCTAACTGTATGTAAATGATAAATATATTTAATGTATTGATATATATATATATATAATGATTGGTTGACTTGTTTTTCATTAGCAATTAAAATATTTTTCTGGATCAAAATAGTTCTCTAAATATAATATCTGTGTTTTGAGCTGGGAAAAAAAAATTCTATGTAAAAAAACGAGTGATTTTTCATCAAATCATATAAATAGTTACATAAATTTTGTCTATATAAACACTAAAACTCTATCGCTTTTATTTGTATAAACACCAAAAGTTACCTCAAAAAATAATCGGGAAAATTACATTTTAAACCATGAAAGTGGCAAATGATAGCACTTTAAACCTCAGAAGTATAACCCTAACACTTTAAACCTTCAAATTAATTATGTTAACACATAAAACCTTCAAACTAACTTTTAGGGTTGTGCCGTCAAAAAAATGACCGAAATTGTATAATTTTCGGTAAAAAAGGATGACGTGTCTGTAATTTATTTTATTTTTTATTTTAATTTGAATTATGATTTTAGTTATTTACTTTAATTAATAACTAAAAATAGTAAAAAAAAAATTGAAACTATAAAAATCCGATTTTTTTTCTCACGTCTGTAAATTTTTAGTTTAAAAAAAATATATATATATATTTAACATTTAAGTTTAACTAAAAAAAGAGAATAAAAAAAAATATCTCTTCTTCTTCCTTTCTTTCTTCTCCCACGACAATGGTTCATCCCACTTTAAATCCTCAAACATATGTTTAATTAGAGGATGAGATAAAGGAGGTGATGCTTTATGGTATTATCCATGTGATCTAGATGAGAGGATGAGGATGAAGGTGAGAGAGATAACAAAATTGAATTTTAAAAATTGAGATTTCTATGCAAAATTGAATTGTTAAGGTAAAGAAATATGAAATAAATTCTTTATGTACTTATAGAACAGCAAAAGCAGAGCAGTCAAAACCCAAAATTGAAGATTGGATAAAGAAAAACAAAATTTGAGTCCCAACTAATTTGTAAGATTATAGGTTTATATGAATTTTAACCATGAAATTGAAGCTTGGGTTATGGCTCTATCTCTTTCAATTTCGATTTTGCTTCAATAATCTCCCTTAATGATGCTCGATTTATTGATACCCATTCAATCAAGTGAAGAAACTTGACACAGAGAAGAGAAGAAGAAGAAGACCGAGAAGAAGAAGAGAAAGATAAAAAAAAATTTCTCTTTTAATTATTAATTAATAATTAAAATAAATTAATTAAATAAAATAAAATTATAAACCGACAAGTCATTATATTTTACTGAAAAATTAATAGTTCCGGTCATTTTTTTTACGGCGCAACCCTAAAAGTTAATTTGAAGATTTTATGTGTTAACATAATTAGTTTGAAGGTTTGAAGTGATAAGGCTATACCTCTAAGATTTAAAGTGCTATCATTTGCCACTTTCATAGTTTAAAATAATCCACCTTGCACGCCACAAACAAACAAGAAAAAAAACGTATAAATGGCGTTACCTATCGCGCTTCTGATCAATTGATCGCGTCACCAATCGCATAAAAACGGGAATTCAAAATTCCAAAAACAGCAAACGCGATCTCTCTCTCTCTCTCTCTCTCTAAACTCTGATTCTCGCAGCGATTGTCAATGGCGGACATAGACATCGGCGGCGGAAAGGAGCCGCTGATTAACGGGGAGAAGAACAAGGCCTTCAATCGCAGCGTTTCGCACCAGCAAGACGAGCTACACAGCTTCCGGAAATACCTAAGATGGATGTGCGTCGACCACTCGAGCCCATGGACGGCGATTCTCTCTTGGACCATGTTCGTCGTCTTCACGCTCGTCGTTCCGGCGATTTCTCACTTCCTCCTCGCTTGCGCCGACTGCGACAGTTACCACTCCAGGCCTTACGACTCCGTCGTCCAGCTATCTCTTAGCAGCGTCGCCGCCGTCTCCTTCCTCTGCCTCACCAGATTCGTAAGCAAGTACGGTCTCCGACGATTCCTCTTCTTCGATAAACTCTGGGACGAGAGCGAAACCGTTCGCCGAAACTACACCATTCAACTCAATGTCAGTTTCTCTCTTCCCACTCCTCACTTCTTCCAAATTTTCGATTTCGCTTATCTAATCCGAGTTTCCTTCTTCCCCTGTTTATTAATTATTATCCTCATTTTGATTCAAAATTACTGAAAAATGATTTAAATTTTTGATTCCAAATTACTGAAAAATTATTTAAATTTTTGATTGAAATGGTTGGGTTTTTCCATTTCCTCGATTCGTAGATCTAAAAAAAAATCTCTTGTTTGCATTATTTTCAAGTTAAGAAAACAACTCATCATCTCTGTCGCAAAACTTTAAGTTGAAAAGTAAAGTAGCAATTATTGTAAAGAAGTAATATTCTATTCTTATGGCAAATAATTTGTACAAAGAATATTAGTCAAGAAGATAGAAAGAAGAATAAACCAGAACAAAGGAGAAGATAGATAGAGAGACGGCACGGAATCATGAATATTATAAAGTTAGGAAACTCCTCTACGTTGCAAAGACAAAAATATAATAATTTATTTATGTCATTGCTACTTTCTTCTGTAACATTTCTACAACTTTGGTGAATTCTTTCTAGTAAAATCTGGATTTTGCCATATTACTTGTTCCACAAGCATGACAAGAGTTTTGATTTCAAGTGCAGACTTCGCTTCGTATTGTCTCCTACTTCGTGATCCCTAGTTTCATAGCAATGAGTGCATACAAAACGTGGTGGTACGCTTCAGGTGGATCTCAAATACCTTTTCTAGGAAACGTCATCCTAAGCGACACGGTTGCTTGTGTAATGGAACTCTGTTCTTGGCTTTACCGTACAACCGTCATCTTCCTTGTCTGTGTTCTCTTCCGTCTCATTTGCCATCTTCAAATCCTTCGCCTTCACGACTTTGCTCAGCTCTTTCAGATTGATTCGGATGTTGGTTCTATCTTGTCTGAACACCTTCGTATCAGACGCCATCTCAGAATCATCAGCCATAGATATCGTTCCTTCATTCTATGCTTATTGGTTCTTGTCACTGGAAGCCAGTTCTCTTCTCTGCTTATTACCACCAAAGCTTACACGCAAGTGAATATCTACAGAGCTGGAGAGCTCGCTGTAAGTTTAGTTTCTTTCACTCACAACTCACAAAAAGATTATTATAGAGAAATACCCTAAAATGGACTCTTTTTTTTTAAATATCTCAGCTTTGTTCCATGACATTAGTCACTGCACTGCTCATACTATTACGAAGTGCATCAAAGATCACACACAAGGCTCAAGCTGTGACATGTTTAGCTGCGAAATGGCATGTATGCGCAACGTTAGAATCCTTTGAGACAGCTGATGGAGAGACTCCAACTTTGGTTCCTAGAAACAAAGGCCGTGATGTTATTACGTTAACAGAATCGGACAGCGAGGATTATGGTGACGAAGAAGATGATCTAGACAACAATAACATCATTCCTGCTTATGCTTTCAGTACCATCTCATTCCAAAAGCGACAAGCTCTAGGTAAACACAAATGTCTTCTGTGATGCTTTTTTTTTTTTTTTTTTTTTTATCTTGATGGTCTCTTAACGTAACTCTGTCTGGTTGGATTTATTCGTAGTGAGTTATTTCGAGAATAACAGAGCAGGAATCACAGTGTATGGGTTTACACTTGACAGAGGTACACTCCATACAATTTTCGGACTCGAACTGTCTCTTGTTCTCTGGCTTCTCGGCAAAACCATTGGCATTTCCTGAATCTCTTCTCGCATCATCAAGAAACCTCTCAATGTTACTTTTACCACTGATCCACTTTCATAATCTACCATCTTTTCTCTCCTTCACTGTAAATCAATTTATTCCTGTAAGACGTTGATGTATATAGTTGTTATTGTTATTTGTAAATTAGATTCGAAATAAAAGCCTTTTTTCCTTTTCTATATATGATTGTACCTTTTCAGCAAACGGAATATAATTGTAATGTTACTAGTTGATGTAAGATTCTATTACAGTGAATTTATAAAATTATTTCACAAGGTATCTCAAGTTTAAAAATTGTTCAAGCTAAACTACAAAACTAAAACTGAATCAATCACTAATTTAGCTCAGGAAATTAAAACAGACGACGCCTCAGATAACAAAGATTCAGTGATCCTAACCCAGCCCAGAGGTTTAGATTAGAGACATCATCACTTACCATTACTTATTCCATATGCTTGAGGACCAAAGACTGAATCTTCTGTACTTTTGTCTGAACCATTTAACAGCTTTTGTCTTCTTGTGGATCTTCTGTGACATTATTCTCTATAGCCTCTTCGACATTCGGTGCTGTGTTCTGCTGTTGGGAATGATCTGTGTTGGATTCCGAAGGAGGCTGGGATGGTAAGTTGTCAGTCTGAGAAACTGAATTCTCCTCTTGTAATGATGGTTCCGCGACGATCTCCGAGTCTTGTTTCTCTTCGCAATTTGCGGAAACAGATCTCTCGGTAGCATCTTTGCTCGGCTCTTCTTTCTTCTCAATTTTTGGAGGATTAAGAGTCTCTGAGTGAGACAGTGTTTCTGAAGGTTCATCACACTCAGCGTCGTTTCCTATTGGACCTTGTGACTCATTGTTACTAGCATCAACTGCTTCACTCCTAGCTGCATCTTCAACCGTTTGACTTATTGCTGATGATGCATCTTCAGCTTTAACTGTTTGACTATCAGCTGATGCAACCGTTTGACTTATAGCTGCTGCTGCTGCTGCATCTTCAGCTTCCACTGTTTGACTTATGGCTGCTGCATCTTCAGCTTCCACTGTTTGACTTATGGCTGCTGCTGCTGCATCTTCAGCTTCAACCGTTTGGCTTTTAGCTGCTGCTGCGGCATCTTCAGCTTCAACTGTTTGAGTGTTAGCTGCTGCAGCATCTTCAGCTTCAATTGTAAGACTTATAGGTGCTTTGCCTTGAGGTGCTTGTGGAGTCTCAGAGCGTGACACTGCCTCTTGACTACTAGCACCAACCTTTAGAACAACTTTGCCAACTTTCTTCTCTGGTGGGAACTGAACTTCGGGGTTAGTAGAAGACATTTTAGCTGTAGTGGCGCTTCTCATGACACGGCCATATTTAGGAGGAAAAGACTTGCCATTGTACAACTGCACGCACCTCGGGCAGTGCCACTCAGATTTCGGAACCCCTTTCATGTTGTTAACCTGTAGGCACTTCAAGTGATATCCTTTCTCACAGGCATCGCAGATTAGCACCGTCTCTACTTCGCTGATGCTTCCCTGGCACATCTGGCATGTCATTGCTTTGCTCATGTACTCTCTCGAAGGTGGATTCCACATGACGTTTTGCTTAGCACGCGGTTGCAGAACTTTGTGGATTATCTTGGCGATCTCAGCATGGTTGTGGTTGTTGTTGTTTCCAAAAGGTGAAGGTGCAGAAGAAGAGGAAGAGGCCTGTCCACCATAAGTCACTCCTTTCATGCCTGGGAATGTACCTGGTGGAGCCTGAGACATGAATGGTCTAAAGCTCGGATCTGTGACTCTTGAACAGCTCTGAACAGGAGCTTTGCTATCTGACGCAGTGCCAAATGATATGGTTGTGGAGCTGCTGGAATGAGGCTGAGCAGACCAAGACGTAGCAGCAGCAGCATTCCCAAAATAACCCCCACCTGCCCTCAGAGTAACAAGTAAAAACATTTAGAGATCAAAGATACATTAGCAAAAGTCACCCAGTAAGAGAGAACTTCTAGGTGATTCTTACTCTTACCCGGTCCCTGAGAAGCAACGGGATGCATATCCGCCTTAAACTGTGGCCTCTCCAGTCTGGATTGTGTTGCATCCCTAACGAAATGGCTCCCAGTTGCATTAACAGAGCTAGTGGACGGCTTCAATTCGCTATTAGGCCACTGATGTGCCACTGAAGTTGAATGACCTGGGGGTGTATAGGTAGTGGATACAATTGGATGCTTTTTCGATTCTTCCATCTGAAGAGAAACATCAGAGCAACACACACATTACATCATCATCTTCCAATTAACACTCAGATCAGATCAAGGGAGCAAATTTTTTTGTAGCAATTAAACAACGAAGATGAAATTGTAGCGAGATTGAAAGAATTAGCACAAACCTTTCTTTTCCCAAGAGATAGCTTCTCGGAGATGGTTAATTTAGGAGCTCGAAAGCCTAATCTCTGGTCCTTGAGCTTGCCATTCAAACCCAGATCTTCAATCACAGCTCCGATTGCATCCCTGCCGATGATATCCTTTGGAGTAAACTCTTGACACATGTCCACCAATTTGGACTTGGCTTCCACCATGAGCTCGAGCTCCAAATCCGTCGGGCTTTTCCCTCCTCGGATCCTCCGCAATGACGATAGCACAAGCACGATCTCCGCCACTCTATTCACTTCCTCGTCAAAACGCGGCCTCTTCGACGGTGGTAGAGCCGCCGCCGCGGATTCATTCCCTCCTTCGTCTCCATCTCTCTTTTCTTCTTCATTCATTGCGACAGATCCGAGATTCGCCGGTACGTCACAAGCCGCCGCAACATCCATTCCTCTGCACTTGAAAGAGAGAGCCGCGAGCGAGAAAGAAACCCTAGAAGAGAAAAGAGAGGGAGATGAGATCTGAGTCTGAGGTGGGTTTTTAAAATAAAATTGAAAGAAATTAAATGATTGAAATCTCACAAAACCTTATTTTCGCGGGTAAAATTTGGGGGAAGTTTTTGAGAGCACGCACGAGTTCGATTACCGAATTTAACAAAAGAGTTTTTGCAGCAGAAGAAAGGATTTTAGAGAGAGAGAGAGAGATGAGGGAAGCGACTGCTATTTTCTAGAGAGATGATTTTTATTAAAGGAAATATAAATCTGTAAAGAGCTATCCAACTTTTTCTTGGGTTTGAAAATGGGCCTGTATTTACTAAGGCTTTATTATACAGCAGGCCCATAAACTTTTTCCAACACTTGAGAAATTTTTGAGGATGATAATTTTAGTTGCAAAATCGGGGATTCAGTAGATAATTCAGTTTAATTGCATTGCTAAAAAAAAAATAGTGTTGATACTGTAACGAAGTTGCAAGAAATCATTATTTTTCGAATTTTCTTTTGTTTCCATGGGTATTTTGGTGTAATTAATTTACGAAACATTATTAACATTGTAATTGTAAGTATGATTTCTACAATGAAAAGGACATGGACATTGGTTTACATATTGCTTAAATGAGAGGGTTGGTTTTTTACCTTTTTTTGGGGGAACATGTACGTACGTAATCTCTCTCATAGACAATTGTCAAAACCTAACCTCATGAGAGAAAGAAACTGTAGGACCAAAAAAGCAAGCATTGAAGCTGATATAGTGATCTATAATATAAAAAGGTTACTTAAACTAACAAACACGACGATAATGAGATATAAAGAATGCAAAAAAAAAACACAAATTGTTCGTTTGGGATTAAGACCTAAAGCTGATGACGATGGTGATTTACAGATACATAAATATATACATGTTTTTTAGTCCATTGATTGCTCATACATATCTTCTTATCTGCATTTCCCATAACAAAAAAATGAAGAAAAACCCATCACATGTTCTTCATTCTTCTCTCCGGTGAAGCTACGGCCGCCGGAATATTCACCCTCTTTTTATACCTTTTTTTCAAATATTCCTAAAAATAATCGAAAAACTCATCATCGATTCATCGAGAAACCAAAGTCATCATCGTCCAACAACATGGAAGAATATAAATTATTACTTCCTCGATCCATTGAACCCAAGTCATCATCAAACTCTCCTTCTCTCAACGTCTCAATCATCTCCAATGCTTCACTCATCTCTATCCTCCTCTCTTCTTCCTCTTCGCAGCATCTCAACCCAATTTTCAACAAATTAATCATCTCCGCTTTACAATTTTTCTTCCCTTTCATTTCCTTGTCGAACACGTCACCTGTTTTCTTCTCCTTGACCATATCATTAACCCAAGTCACAAGACTCATGTTCGGATCATACCCTTGTGTCAAGTAATTCTCTGGGAATCTCCCTGTCAAAAGCTCCAAAATCAACACACCAAGACACCAAACATCTGTCTTCTTCGTTATGACTTGTCCTTTCGCGGGCCTATACTCTGGCGATTTGTATGTAGTCATGAAGTTATGTGCGTGCTCTGAGCTCATCACCGGTCTTAGAGCATAATCTGTCAACAATGGCTCGAATGATTCGTCTAAAACCACGTTCGATGACTTTAGATGACCGTGAGGGATCGTTAGCGTCGGTAACTCGTCGAACAAGTAACCTAAACCCTTTGCTACTCCTTTTATGATCTTCAGACGTGTAATCCAATCCAACCCAGGCTGATCCAGAGAACGATTCGCTGAAAAAGAATAATGTTAGTAATCTCGTATAAAATGAAAAATGTGATGTAACGTTGAAAAAAAACATACCATGAAGATGGCTTGCCAAGCTACTTTGAGACATAAACTGAGTAACCAAAAGCTTCTCTTCTCTCCGGTAATAGTAAGCGACGAGAGGCAACAGATTGGGATGGTTTAACCTCCCTAACCGTCTCATATGCTCATGAAACTCATCTCTTCCCACATTGTTCATATGTTTATACCTCTTCACGACCAATGTCTGTCCACTAGATATCGCTGCTTTGTATGAAGCACCAAACGTTCCGCTGCCAAGAACCTCAGCTGAAGCTCTCAGAAGATCTTGAAGACCGAATCTTTCAATGTCGTCCCGCACAAACAGAAGCCTGCCTGCTGGATCAGGCATGGATCCTCTCCTTTTGTGATTCACAACAGATTCAGCTGGTCTTGTGTTCCTTTTCACGGGCTGGTGATGATAAGTGTAGCTCTCTACCCTTTCCTTGCCCGCGGAAGGATAATCTGACAAGCAGTTTCGTCTTCTTGACTGAATGAAACAGATCACTAACGCGATGATCACTAGTATTATGCCAATAACGATCAAAATGATCGCTAAAGTGTTAAATGACCCGGTCTTGTTCCCCGTGGGAGGAGGACTAGGAGGAGATCTCGGATCATTAGGGCTTAAAGGAGAGGTTTTAACAGAACATGGACTCAATGGAGGATCACATAAACCTTTGTTACCTACATTTTACAAAACACAATTCATTTTAGTATTTTATTTTTTGAAACAATTCATTTTAATCTAATAAAGAAGAATGAAAAAAGTACCAGCAAAAGAGCCAGGATCCATGTTTCGGAGGCTTTCAGGTATGGGTCCATCGAGGTCATTGTTTTCAAAGCTAGCTAGTTTAAGATCCTTCTGTTTAAAATATGGTATCTGCCCTTGAAACTGGTTACCATTAAGCCTCACCTCTATAAGCATTGGCAAAGAAGCAACAGAAGAAGGAATTGTTCCACGAAACGCGTTGTTTGCAAGCAAGATCTTCTTCAAAACGGGCATATCTTGAAACACATTCGCGGGTATCTCCCCCGAGAACCGGTTGTTAGACAGATATAAAGATTTCAAAGAGGTAAGCCTGTTAACCTGAGGCATTGGGCCGTTGAAGTCGTTGTTCATGAAGCTTAGGGTTCGTAAATTCTTCATGGGAGCCAATGGTTCGAGGTTTAGTCTCCCGGTTAAGCCCATTCCCTCGAGTTGTAACCCCCAAACGTAGTTGCTACAAAGAACACCAAACCAATTCGCGTCGTTTCCTAGACATGGTGAGGTTGATGGCTCCCAACTGTTAAACACCGAGGCGTTTGCTAATGTGTCTTTGAATCTCAAGAGACAATCTGCGTCTGAATTTGGCACAACCATTTGAGACGTTACCACCGGACATAACACGGTGATAAAGATGATGATGGTGAGAAAAATGCAAGAAGCTGGATTTTTCTTCGAGGCCGTGTTACACGCAAGCATAACCGGGCTCTCCCAAATTCGCATTGCGGTTACACGCGCAATGGAATCGATTTGATCCCTGTGAAGTCTTTTTTCTTTTTTTTTTTTTGTGTTTTTGTTTTTGTTTTGTTGTTGTCTTCTTCCTTGAAAGCCAAGAAATTGTATGAACGGAAGAGAGAAGAACAAAACCTACCAAGAATAGACAAAGCAGAGTATGTAAATTGGCAAAGTTTTGAATTTTTGTATTTCTTTCTATTTTTCTTTTTTGGTATTGTGTCGTCTTAAGATTATTATTAGGTGAGAGAGATCCTTGGATAACCGTTCAATAATATTGTTTTAAGTGTTATATATGTAATCCTTGTTGTTCTGATTTGTCATTTGCTTTTGTTTCAACCAAAAATTTCTTGTTGTCTCTAGATAATTTAATTCGGTATAACCAATTTCAAGAATTAGGCATTTATTGATGGATTGTTCTATATATGATGATATCTGAACCAACTAAACAGTGTTCTATAACCAATTAAGTTCAAGACTTATGCATGGACTTATGCATGGACTTATGCATGCATGAATTAACTTGGTTCGATCATATTATCTCAATATGTCACATGAACTGAATTTTTTTTTTTTCTCAACATAGTAAAAGTTAGTAGTTGTCCTATAGAAATGTACTTAATACAGTATTAGTACGGACTTATTTTTTTTTTCTTTTTCAAAAGTCTTATAAAGAAATTATTAATGATGACTTTGTAATTCCTCTTTTTGAAATTCTGTGACTCTGCACGGTTTGTTGTAACTTGGAAGAGTTGATTTTCTCCGACAGTGTTAGTCGTGAGAAGACAAACTAACTTAAAAGGCAAAGACATGGATTCGACCAAGAGATAAAATGTTAAATTAAATATTTTTATGGGTATAGGAAAATCAAAGTAACAAAAAATTGAGAGGCCAAATTAGCTGTGAATGTTCTCAAAATCTTCAAAAGAACGCGGAATTGGTCAAAACGCTTTTAAAGCGAAGGTGGGTCCAACTCGAAACTGGTCGGCATTTGCTTAAAACGTAACGTGTGAACTTGATTTCGAAGCTACACTGCTGCTCCTGCAGCGTCCATACCAGTTTGTTCGTGCTAGAAATTTTAGATTGTTTAGTTCGATTTTATCTTTTCTTCTTATTGATCAAAGTAGATTTTTTTATGAATTTTTTATTTTTATATATTCTGTTTTTCCGCTGCATGCAAAATACACGGTTTAAACAGCTGTTATTTCCTTTACAGTGAATTTTGAACAAGAAACATAATTTGTGGATAAAACATATACTGAACTGTGGAGTAAATGATAACTATGATATGAATGATTATAAGATGGATGGATCATGGATGTGTACATATTATTCGTTCACACTCATCTTAGGTATACTGGACAAGTGTGCTACAGTGGTTTCATATGATAAACATTAACGTACGAGCATCATCGTCACTAGTGAAATTTTATAACCTGGTGCTCATATGAAAAAGGTAAATAATTAAAGAAATTTAGGTTTTAATGTTGGCTAGTAAATAGAAAATGAGAGGATCAAAAGGCAGGGAATAATCACAAACTTTTAGACGTAAAAGTAAGAAGTGTTGGACCAACCCCTTGCTTGCACGTTTGGTGTCATCTCATCACTTGTCTTTTCGATCTCTGCGCCTGTACGGACTATTTTGCCCTTACATCTTTTTTTTTTATCCCTATAAAAGGATTAAAAAACCGATTTATGAAAAGATAATCTGAATTCTAAAACGGCATTTAGACAGGAGGTGTACATTTTAGTCATGATCAAATTATATTTGCTATGCGTTATAAATCACTCACTATGGTTAGTTTGGTAGTGGAAACATTGATTGTGTATAGTACTTTGATTGTTAATTGCGGACTCGACTCGAGATAGATTTACCAAAAAAGGAAACAAAAAGATGTTCATTGCTTTCATACATTCGTCCACACATAGAATATATATCACCATCATGATTTATTTTCTTAGGTCATCGCAATTACTCGGTTCGTACGTTTTTCATTTTATTCAAAGGACTTTAAAATTAACATTATTAAATTGAAAGGACCATGTGCTAATTTTCTCTTATTATTATATATACTCGATTGATTAATTAACTACCCATTGTTTTTGCTTTTGCTCGTGTTTCTTTCATTACGAGGAATTGGTGTTAATGTTATATATAAACAAATCAATACAAATTTAGATAACACAATCGATATATTATATGATTGATTGACCTTGGTTCCATGAAATTTCTAGGTAAAAGAAAAATGTTTCGATTAACAGAAAAAAAAAACAGAAAACTGTTACATGTTGAATGACGCAACGAAAACAATATTGACTCTGGTAAAACATGGTAAAGCTCATGACACTTCAACCACTCTCATTAACTTCATAATTCAATATCTCATAGTCATATTCCACCATTTATTAGATGAAAATCACCATATCATATCATGTGTGTGCATGTACATATATGTTCCATCTGAAAATAACTAAAAGTATACAAACTAAAATAGTGGAATTATCAACCAAAAACTAGAAAAACTAGTGCAAAGTCAAACTATGGAACCGAATTAATCATGCTGACTTCAAAAGAAAAATGCGATTGTTGGTAGATCAATAATAATTTAATATTTTTCAGAAATGGTATAAACAACACGACAAGAAATTTGATTTTCAAACAAAACATTATCAACAGAAATTTAATCATATAAGTATATTAGCACCTGTATAAATGATATAATTAGTCGTGAATCGTCATAATAATGTTGACTGTCTGAAATAAAAAAAAGGCTCTTTTTTTTACGCGCTGCATAATATCAACAGTGGCAAACATGTAAAAAAGAAGAGTCAAAGGGGTATTTAATGAAGAAAGAGATGAGGATAAAAATGAGGTGAGCGTTTATTATTCCCCCTGGTGGAAAGTAGGCAGCAAGTGGTAGCAACAAAGCACTTCTCTTTTGATTCCAATCTTTTGCCTTCGAATCAAATTCATCATCAAAATCAACAAATCTTTTGCTCTAACCTCAACAATCTATCTCTCTCCGCAACACCCCAACCTGGTAAGATTCTTGATTTCAAAGTTTCCATCTTTTTCTTCTTCTGTCGGTTGCTTCTGCTGAATTTCTGTTTCTTCAAGTTTCTAGTGATTATTCTTACTTAAAACTTCAATCTTTTTGCAAAAGAACTTAACTTTTGTTGTTTCTGTTGATTAAACTGTGTTGAAATTGAGTTATCAAGCTTTAGGGATATGTAACAGTTGTCTTGCGGTTAA
The DNA here is from genome assembly GCA_902728155.2 of Microthlaspi erraticum. Classification (NCBI taxonomy): domain Eukaryota; kingdom Viridiplantae; phylum Streptophyta; class Magnoliopsida; order Brassicales; family Brassicaceae; genus Microthlaspi; species Microthlaspi erraticum. The sequence goes on along the minus strand of CACVBM020001385.1, from coordinate 1,600,319 downwards.
AATCTCTGAACTTTGTCTTCCTTCTGATCTTTATAGCCATGTCTCAATCTTGTTTATCTACTGGGTCGATCTTCAATTGAATCTTTCTAAATAAAGATTCAACCTTTATGATTTTTTTCTCTCTCATTTCAATTGTCTCTAACGAATTAGGGTTCGTGTCCTAAGAGATCTAAGAAACTGTTTGTTTGTTGTTGTTGTTGCTGCTGGCAGATAGTTTCAACATGGAAGCTACACAGAAACATATCATTCAAGAAGGATCTTCAATGTTTTATCATCACCAACCATCTTCAGTCCAACAACAAATGGACCTCTCTGTTCAAACATTTGATTCTTACTGCACACTTGAATCCTCTTCAGGCACCAAGTCTCATCCTTGCCCTAACACCAACAACAACAACAACAAGACTTCTTCAACCACAAGCTTCTCCTCTAACGGAAGTCCCATCTCTCAATCCAACAACAACAACAAGTTCTCCGAGTTTAACCATTCCCCTGACGACAACAACACCAACAACAACAACTCTCCTCTCAGCGGATCTTCAGCGACGAACAACAACGAGACAGAGCTCAGTCTCATGCTCAAAGACTTGGAAACCGCAATGATGGAGCCTGACTTAGACACTTATGACGACGACCACCAATCCGGGTTTGTCGGACAGCAGCAGCAACACAGAGTCCTTTCCTCAGCTATGTACAGATCCATGGAGATGATCTCCAGAGGAGACTTAAAAGGAACTCTCTACGAATGCGCTAAAGCTGTCGAGAACTACGACCTGACAATGACAGATTGGTTGATCTCTCAGTTGCAGCAAATGGTTTCTGTCTCCGGCGAGCCTGTTCAACGCTTAGGAGCTTACATGCTCGAAGGTCTCATCGCTCGGCTAGCTTCTTCCGGCAGCTCAATCTACAAAGCTCTGAGATGCAAAGACCCTACAGGTCCTGAGCTTCTTACTTACATGCACATCTTGTACGAAGCTTGCCCTTACTTCAAATTCGGTTACGAGTCTGCTAACGGAGCTATAGCTGAAGCTGTCAAGAACGAGAGCTTTGTCCACATCATCGATTTTCAAATCTCTCAGGGAGGTCAGTGGGTGAGTTTGATCCGTGCTCTCGGTGCTCGTCCTGGTGGACCACCGAGAGTTCGGATAACCGGGATCGATGATCCGAGATCTTCGTTTGCTCGGCAGGGAGGGCTTGAGTTGGTTGGACAACGGCTCGGGAAGCTAGCGGAGATGTGCGGTGTGCCGTTTGAGTTTCACGGAGCTGCCTTGTGTTGCACGGAAGTTGAGATCGAGAAGCTTGGAGTTAGGAACGGCGAAGCGCTCGCGGTTAACTTCCCGTTAGTGCTTCACCACATGCCTGACGAGAGCGTGACGGTGGAGAATCACAGGGACAGGCTGTTGAGGCTGGTGAAGCGTTTGTCGCCGAGCGTTGTGACGCTCGTGGAGCAGGAAGCGAACACGAACACGGCGCCGTTTCTTCCGAGGTTCGTGGAGACGATGAACCATTACCTGGCGGTTTTCGAGTCGATCGATGTGAAGCTGGCGAGGGATCACAAGGAGAGGATCAATGTGGAGCAGCATTGTTTGGCTAGAGAGGTTGTGAATCTTATAGCCTGCGAAGGGGTCGAGAGAGAAGAGAGGCATGAGCCGTTGGGGAAGTGGCGGTCGAGGTTTCACATGGCCGGGTTTAAACCGTATCCGTTGAGCTCTTATGTGAACGCAACGATCAAAGGGTTGCTTGAGAGTTATTCGGAGAAGTATACGCTTGAAGAGAGAGATGGAGCTTTGTATTTAGGGTGGAAGAATCAGCCTCTCATCACTTCTTGTGCTTGGAGGTAACCTAAAACATAAACAAAACAGAAACTTTGGCTTGTTTTGAGAAAGGGAGAGAGAGGTTAGAATCTTTTTTTTTACAGTTTGCAGAATCTGTTTGTAAAAGTAAAAAAACCGAAGAAACAGTTGTCAATTGTTGTAGTAGTAAGTAGTAAGTGTTATTGATGACCTCAGACGTTTTAAAGTTTTTATGTTTGTATTTTCACAAGAAACTATGATTATGACACTAGAATTTATATAACTCTCTGCTCTCCCTTGATGTGAAAAATTTATGGTTTTTTTTTATAGAAGGGATCAATTTTTTTCTTGTCGATATTAAGCACAGGATCAAGAAGAGATTGCAGATTTTGTGTGTATGAAAATGGTAAATACTAATCGGCCGTTTTAAATGTGAGCACTTTATGTACCATTTTGGTAAATTACAAGTTCGACTAACTTGTTTGATTTGCAACTCTAAAGTCTAAAACAAATTAATTGATTTGTAACCATCGGTGTAACAGAATTGGTATGAGTCTTGTTTAGAAGTTAGAGAGAAAGTAGTTAGAGACGTTGAGAGAAAATATGGTTTGGTTAAAATGGATGATAAACGGTTGCAATCATCATAAACGTGTAGACGACTGTCTAATCAATCGGTCAAACAGTAACACTACTCATCTTTGTAAAAGGTATAAATGATGACTATTTGATGAGACGAGGATGACATGAGAAAATCCAATTCTACATTACATGTTTTAGATTTTCAAAGCTTTAGATTCTTTGAAATCTCTTCTTGGTTGAAAGGTTTGCTTGACAACTTTTTCGATACGGTCAATTTTGTTACATTTATTGATTCAGGAGTACAGATGCTTAGACTCCCTGATAACGTCATGATTATGTAATGATTCGTCAGACAAAACCTAAGGTTTCTAGAAGTTGTGTTCCAAACTCATATTTGTCGTTGTTGTTCTTTCGTGTACTCAGTTAGTTATAAACAACATTCAAAGACTTGAGTTTGTGTCTTTGACCATTCAATAGAAAGAATGATAAATGATCTAAACGTCATCCATACGTCATGCTTCCGCAAGCCATTTGTGTCACGTGATCCGCTCGCTGATAAACCTCATAAACGTGTGCGCTCAGAGCCTGATTGGTTCTCCCGCTACCACCCGCAAACGCAGCGTTTGCGGTTCGTAGCGGTTTTCGGCGGTTTATAACAATCACGACAACCGCTTTGAATCGCTCTATACCACTCTGTACCGCTCTATATCGCTGAAAATCAAAAGCTCCTTTCCGCAAGCGTTTGCGGTTGCGGGCGGTTGCGGGTGGATAATTAAAAAAAAAAAAAAACACAAACTTATATAAAATCCGAAAATAAATAATAATATTTATTAAAAAATAAGATTTGGATAATAAAATCACAATATAAATAAAAAATTAGTACTTTTAGTCAATATTCATTAAAATCATATAATACTTATATATTTATAAGTTCTACAAATCAAAATTCTCTTCATAAATATTCTTTTCATACTAATACATATATATCTAATAAATAAAATTGTAAAATAAATTTAATTTTCACATTAAATATATATTTTGAAAATAAAATCACATTTTTTATTTAAATTATAGAAATTAAAAAATAGACGTAAGTATTATACACATATTATTCTTTATAAAAAAATATTTTTAATTATGTTGAACCATAAATTTAAAATTTTCATTATAATATAGTTTTGATATTTTTATAATTATATAATGTGTTTATATTATTAATTTATTGTTTAACCGCTATTGCATCCGCAAGTGAACCAGTCATAAGTATCCCGCAAACGCATCCATTTTCAATTGTTATGCCAGTCGTACAAACCGCTTAATAACGCTACTAATCACAACCGCCCGCTTCCGCAAACTCCCGCACCCGCAACCGCAACCGCAGCGGTTAAACCAGTCAGACCCAAAATACGTGGGCAACCAAACAACTAAATTTTTCGTTAGTTTTCTTTGTAAATGACTAATGAGACATATGCCAAATAAGATATTATTTAAAATCGAATCGTGCACATTTTTTTTTTTGGTTTTAGAATCATGCAAAAGCTAAAGTAGCTGCTCGTAGATACACTCGGCATTTCTAGGAAAAAAAAACATACAAAAGAAAGATTACGATGAAAACAAATAAACTAACTAAATGTTGGCTTTGATTAAACGGATGTTGTCATAGCATTGCCGGATTCGAAGCAGGAAATTTGGTTCTTTCCGAATGTTAAAAAGTGGAGGGACCAAACTGTTTCAAAAGCTGTGGATACAAAAGAGAATCAAGAAAAATATAAATATTACGGATGCAATAATTGGGATATATCCACGGGGTCCATTAGCGATACAAGAGATGATCGACTCACTTTTGCCTTTCGACGTAACATTTCGAATTGAAACATCTCTATTCGCTAGTTATTACGAAGATAGAAGATGATGGACTGATGACGTAACTAACACAAACCATAGACATTTTTATCTAAATCTTTCTTGCAAACAAATAAGCTGAATTATTCCTCTGTTTCCTTATAATTGTTTTAACATAAACTTTTCCAAAAGTTTTAATACATTATAGAGCTAATCTTCTTTAGCAAAAAGAAAAAAGAACTAACTTATTTGTACTGTATAATTAAAAATCAGTTAAATCTTGTAAAGAAAATAAAAATGGCGTCCTCAAAACCCAAATAACACCCTTGTAAAAAAAATTGACTTATACATTACCATCATCGTCTTAATTTGGCCAACTGTCCATACAACAACTCTTTCCTTAGTATAAATACATCTTCACCAGAGAGATTCAACCAATAAACTAGATTCTTCACTAGATCTCTTTAGAGTTTCTTGTTACAAAAAAAGTTTCCCTTTAGAGTTTCAAGATGCCAACCTCAGAGAAATCTTCTTGTAAGAGTAGTAATAATAGTAATAATAATAATAATAAGAGGTTAGTTGTTAAGAAGCTTTTCGCAAGACAGCAACATGAAGGATTTGGAGCTGTTGTAAGAAGAAGCATCGGGCGGTAAGATAGCAGCTGAAAAAGTATTCTTCAATTATGATTGTAAATGAAAATAGATGTTTTAAAAATCTTGTTAAATATTTTCAGGTTTGAGTTAAGATACTTCGATCCATTTCTTGTTTTGGATGAATTCTCAGGTAGGATTTGTTTTGTTTCTTTTATACCTCTGTTTCTGTTTTGTTCTTTTAAATCCAATTTGTCAGAGATTAATAATGGAAAATCTTTGAAACTTTCAGTTTCGTCTCCTGCAGCAGGATTCCCAGATCATCCACACAGAGGTTGGTTTAGTCATGGATTGTTTTAAACGTAGTTTACGCGTTTGAGTTTGCGTTTACTTAACAAAATTATACACTACATATTCTTGAAGTAAGTTAGTCCACAAAAAAGAAAATTATAATTAAGTTTTCATAAATATTTTTGAAAACACCATCCTTTTACGTTTGACGTTTATGTTTATAAATTGACAATTACTGTTCTTTAAATACTTAAATTTGTGGGTTCATTTGAAAAAAAGATACATTAAATTTAAACGCAAACGTAAGTGTACACGCTAATAAAAGCAATCAAGGTACTAACTACTAACTAATCTTAACCGTCTGATAAAAAACAGAGTATGAGTATGAGTATGACCACTAACACTAACCTATCTCACTATTGTTCTTCTTGTTTACTATTTTTTTTTTTCTTTCCAAAAACAGGATTTGAGACAGTCACTTACATGTTAGAGGTATTGATTAATCTCTCTTCTCTTCATTTCCTTACCCGATTACACTAGAATCGCCATGCGTAATCTTGTTGTATTTGTAAATATCACATAGGGAGAAATTCTGCATGAAGACTGTGAAGGACACAAAGGAGTAATAAGAGAAGGAGGATTACAATGGATGACTGCAGGAAAAGGCATTGTTCACTCTGAAATGCCTTCTTCTAATGCTAATGGCATCACTCACAACAAGGGCTTGCAGCTTTGGATCAATCTCTCCTCAAAACACAAACTGTAAGCTTCTTCCATGTACTCTGTTCACAAGTTACTGAATTGACAGTGAGTGAAGTGATCCATGTTTCTTTGTATACTAAGATTATGTCTCTTCTTGTTTTCAAAATCTTTTTAAGAGTTGAGCCGAGTTATCAAGAAATAGAGAGCAAGGATATAGCGGAAGCAGAGAAAGATGGTGTGAGAGTGAGAATCATAGCAGGAGAATGGAATGGTGTTAAGTCAAAGATTTGCACAAGAACACCAACAATGTATCTAGACTTTACTCTCTCGCCGGGTTCTCGAGTCTCTCAGCCCATTCCACTTCACTGGAATGCGTTTGTATATGTTCTTCAAGGTCAGGGCCATTTTGGAGATGCCAGATCACAACATTCAACCGCTGCCACACATCACTTGCTGATTCTAGGCCTAGGTGGTGACCGGTTAGAGGCATGGAACAGCTCTGATTCCGGTTTGCCACTTCGGTTTATCCTTGTGGGTGGTGAGCCTATAGGTGAACCAATGGTTCAGTATGGTCCTTTTGTTATGAACACACAAGAAGAGATTGATCAGACCATTGATGATTTTGAGAACTTCACAAATGGTTTTGAGAAAGCTAGACACTGGAAGTCTCAAGCTGCTTCTACATTGGGTTTGTTCTAAAATCTTTTTGTTTTTGTTTTGGTCTCTATTTATAATCTGTCTGAGTAAGTACCTTGTAATTGTTTATTTTTCATTCTTCTTCCCTTTTTCATATTCAATATTTTATTTCCCCTTATATTTGAGGGAGTGTGAGTTATCTATATATGATTCAACCACATAAGCTAGAGATATGATTCAACGGCACATAAGCTTGGGAGAGGCATTGTGTACTACTACTACTAAGTAAGACTATGTAATTGATAAATTTTATTTGAAAAATGATTTAAAATTTGATTTGGAGGTAAACATTAAAAATGTAAATAAAGGTCTTTAAAAACATTTCAATACGGAAGAAACATTATTTTAGAAGTTGCAAAAGTACTCCATTCAAGACGACTTTGTGTTGTTGACTTCACTCTCCAATGCTTCGACAAAGTTATCAGCATAACCACTCAACAATCCAGGACTAATCAAAGTCTCTTTCAATTTCTTATGATTCCTGTTCACTAGATTCCCAATCTCACTATCTTTATCCATCACAGATTTAACAGCATCTCTCAAGTTCTCTTTAGAAAACCATCCAGAGTCTTCTCTTTGCACCTTCACAGAGACCTCCAGCTCCTCAACCAACAATCTGGTGGCCAGAACTTCATCAGCCAATTGCGGAATATTGACAATCTGACAGTCACTAACCAAAGATTCCCACATTAAACTGGATCCACAATGGTTCACGAAGCAACCTACTGATCCATGGGACAATATTAAAGGTTGTTGTTCCACCCATCCTCCCCAAACGATTCCACGCCCTTTGACCCTCTCTTCGAACCCTTCTGGTAATGCTTCTTGAGTCGTTGATGAGCCTCTCGGCGGCTTAACCGCTACTATGAACGGAAAACCCGTTAGCTCCATTCCTAAACAGAGTTCTTGGAATTGGTCCTTCTCTAAAAAGGTTTGGCTTCCCAACGCACAAAACACTACCGAGCCTGGTTCAAATCCATTCAGCCAATGATTCCATCGATCTTCTAGTTGTTTGACACTCTTTTCTTGCGGCTCAGGGAACATTGGACCGGTTAAGAGAACTTTTCTCTCACATTGTCTTTCGATGAAACTGCAATATTTACCCTCGATTTCCGCGCATGTCCTTATGGCAACGACGTCGCAGTTCTTAAGACCTGTGGTGACCCGGCCCATTAGCCTCTTGGATGAATTCGTGAAGATAGAATAAAGTTTAGCGTCGTGTCCACGTAACGCCACTTTCGAGGAAGGATAACCCAACGGTTGAGGGAACCCTAGCTCAACACCAGGTGCAAGAGCCATAGCTAGACAAGCTGCGGATACGATCTGATAACTCACACTCTTGACTCCAAACTCTTTCGCCATTTCTGGAACCCAATAAACAAAATCGAAGAAGATAAGGTCTGGTTTCAAAGCACGAACCTTTGATTCGATATGACCGCGTAAGAGATCCATGGCATCGGATATGACTTTCCCAGAAGTGTTTGGCAGATCTGAGTTTGTCTCTGCGCCAATAGGGAGACCATCGACATAAGGAAGAGTAAGAGGCTCGAAAAGAATGCTCTCTGGGAACAGGTTGAGAGGTTCAAGTTGGTTCTTAGCTTTCGTGGGAAGCAAGAAAGTTACCCTATGACCTTTCTCAGCTAATTTGTTGGCTAGATGAAGATATGGAATCGTATGACCAAAAGCAAAATATGGGTACATAAAAGCATGAAACTTTGATCCCATTTCTTCAAAAGAGAAAAAAGAAGAAAAAGTCTTGAGTTTTATTCCCCCTCAAAGGCTCAAATTATAGAAGAAACTAAGAAAGATTGTCTCTTTTGATTCAGATGCCGCTTCTCTGTATATATCCATAGCTTAAAGAACGTGTATTAGTTTAAGTGCCATTATTCTTAATTGTTAACTGGGATGGGTCTAAATGAGTTGTATGTCAGCAATGAATTAGGATTTACGTGACACAAGATTCGCCTGTGTTTTTGTCTTTTGGTGTTAGTGTGAAATTCACAAGCTACCCTTTCAGACAACTTTAGCCAATGAGAAGCTAGCTATTCAGATCTGATAGTGTAAATAGTGTAAAAAGTCTTTAAATGACTAAATTTAAAGCCTATCCTATGATGAAGTTGTACATGAATCCTCTTCTCTAATAGATCTCGTTATTTATTTAATTGTTAATCATAATCTCTTACATGCATCTCTCTCTACTTTGATAACTAACCATCTTTGATTAATAAGTTTGGATATAGAAGCCCTTTAAATATGAAAGCCCTTTTTTTTTATAAAAAAGTTTGCATATAGAATCACCATGTTGTAAGGTTTTTTGAAGGTTATATATACGTTAACTTTTGTTTTTTTGTACATGTAAATTTTCAACTTTTATAATAAGACAATAAATTGAAAGTATACACACAATGTAAAACAACTGGAATATAAATTTTTCGAGAACAATTATTTTAGGACAGAGGAAACATTATACTAAAATTTATAGTATTCAAATTTCAACACAATTTTGTATTGTGGACTTCATTCTCCAGTACTTCAACAAACTTATCAGCATAGCCACTCAACAATCCAGGACTAACCAAAGTCTCTTTCAATGTCCTATGATTCCTCCTCACTAATTTCCCAATCTCACCGTCTTTATCCATCACAGATATAACCGCATCTCTCAAACTCTCCTTAGAAAACCATCCAGAATCTTCTCTTTGCACCTTCACAGAGACCTCGAGTTCCTCAGCCAACAATCTTGTGGTCAGAACTTGATCAGCCAATTGCGGAATATCACAATCTGACAATCACTAACCAAAGACTCCCACATTGTACCAAATCCACATGGTTCACAAAGCAACCTACTGATCGATGGGACAATATCAAAGGTTGCTCCACCCATCCTTCCAAACGATCCCACGCCCTTTGACCCGCTCTTCGAACCCTTCTGGTAAGGCTTCTTGAGTCGTTGATGAGCCTTTTGGCGGCTTAACCGCTACCAAAAACGGTAAACCTGTAAGCTCCATTCCTAAACAGAGTTCTTGGAATTGCTCCTTCTCTAAAAAGAATTGGGTGCCAAACGCACAAAACACTACCGAGCCTGGTTCGAATCCATTCAACCAATGATTCCATCGATCTTCTAGTGGCTTACCTCTTTTCTCTTGCAGCTCAGGGAGCATTGGACCGGTTAAGTGAACTTTTCTCTGGCATTCTCTTTCGATGAAACCAATATATTACTTTCGAGTTCTGCGCATGTTCTTATGGAAATTACGTCGCAGTTCTTTAGACCCGTGGTGATCCGACAAGAAGCCTTTGGCGGGAATTGGCGAAGAGAGAATAGAGGGTAGCGTCGTGTCCACGTAACATCATTTTCGAGGAGGATAACCCGGTGGTTGGTGAAGCCCTAGTTCAGCGCCAGGTGCAAGAGCCATAGCAACAAAAACTGCGGACACGATCTGGTAACTCACACTCTTGACTCCAAACTCTTTCGCCATTTCTGGAACCCAGTCAACAAAATCGAAGAGAATTAGGTCTGGTTTCAAAGCACGAACCTTTGCTTCGATCTGACCTCGCAAGAGATGCATCGCATAGGATATGACTTTCCCAGACGTGTTTGGTAGATCCGAGGTTGTCTCTGCGCCAGCAGGGAGACCATCCACATGAGGAAGAGTAAGAGGGTCTAAGACAATGCTGTCCGGGAAACAGATTGAGAGGTTCGAGTTGTTTCTTAGCTTTCTTGGGAAGCAAGAAAGTTATCTGGTGACCTTTCTCAGCTAGTTTGTTGGCTAGATGAAGATATGGAATCATATGACCAAAACCAAACGTTGGGTACATAAAAGCATGAAACTTTGACCTCATTTCCTCAATTTAGAGAAGAAAGGTTGCTGCTTTCGCTTAAGAGGTTCTTTTGTTTTGTTTGGGTTAAAAACGTGTTTTTAGTACAAGTGCTATTATTATTTATAACATGGGATTAGTTGGGTTAGGTGGTCGTAGTTAGTGAATTGCACGTGCCAAGTCTGCCATGTGTAATTTCATTGTGATCCAGATTCTCGCATGTGGTTTTTGTCATTTGGTGTTACTGTGAAATTTCAAAGCTGTCCCTTTGATAAAACTTGCTATGATATTTAGAAACCGGCTCTCAGTAAAATTTTCAACGATGTGCTTGAGGTTTTTTAGGTTATGTGAGCTGTTATTTATTCTCAATATTTTTTCCTTGTGATATATATCACACTTGTTTAAAAAAAAAAAAAGCATGAAATTTTATTTGAAAGTACACAACGTTATATATGGAGGAAACATATATAAGAGTATTTGAATTCAAGACGATTTTGTGTTGTTGACTTCATTCTCCAATGCTTCAACAAACTTATCAGCATAACCACTCAACAATCCAGGACTAACCAAAGTCTCTTTCAATGTCTTATGATTCCTCTTCACTAGATTCCCAATCTCACTGTCTTTATCCATCACAGATTTAACAGCATCTCTTAAACTCTCTTTCGAGAACGATCCAGAGTCTTCTCTTTGCACGGTTACAGAGACTTGAAGCTCATCACTCAACAATCTTGTGGTGAGAACACAATCAGCCGCTTGCGGAATAAACACAATCTGACAATCACTAAACAAAGATTCCCACAATGAACCGGATCCACAGTGGTTCACAAAGCAACCTACTGATTGATGGGACAATATCAAAGGTTGGTCCACCCATTCTCCCCAAACGACTCCACGCCCTCTAACCCGCTCTTCGAACCCTTCTGGTAATGCTTCTTGAATCGTTGATGAGCCTTTTGGCGGCTTAACCGCTACTAAAAACGGTAAACCGGTTTGCTCCATTCCTAAACAGAGTTCTTGGAATTGCTCCTTGTCGAAATAGAATTGGGTGCCAAACGTACAAAACACAACCGAGCCACGTTCAAATCTGTCCAACCATTGATACCATTGATCTTCTAGTTGTTTAGCACTCTTTTCTTGCGGCTCAGGGAACATTGGACCGGTTAGGTAAACTTTTCTCTGACATTTTCTCTCGACGAAACTGCAATACTTACCCTCGACTTCCGCGCATGTCCGTACCGAAATGACGTCGCAGTTCTTAAGACCTGTGTTGATCCGACGCAAAAACGTTTTGTGGGAGTTTATGGTTTTAGAATAAATGTTAGCGTCGTATCCACGTAACGCCACTTTCGAGGAAGGATAATCCGACGGCGTAGGGGACTCAAGTTCAGCACCAGGTGCAAGAGCCATAGCTAGACAAGCTGCGGACACGATCTGGTAACTCACACTCTTGACTCCCAACTCTCTTGCCATCTCTGGAACCCAATCAGTAAAATCGAAGAAGATGAGGTCTGGTTTCAAAGATCGAACCTTTGCTTCGATGTCACCGCGTAAGAGATCCATGGCATCGGAAATGACATTCCCAGTAGGGGTTTTGATATCCGCGGTTGTCTCTGCGCCATCAGGGAGACCGTCAACAGGAGGAAGAGTAAGAGGGTCGAAGACAATTCTGTCCGGGGACAGGTTGAGAGGTTCGAGTTGTTTCTTAGCTTTCTTGGGAAGCAAGAAAGTTACCCGGTGACCTTTCTCGGCTAGTTTGTTGGCTAGATGAATAAATGGAATTATATGCCCAAAAGCAAATAATGGGTACATAAAAGCATGAAATTTCGACGCCATTAGAAAAAAAAAGAAGAAGAACAAGTTCTGTGTTTTCTGTATTCTTAATTTACAGAAGAAAGGTAAGCTTCTTGTGGTTTAGATGTTGTATGGTTGAGATGCTCCTTTCTCATGTATATATCTATGGACTATGGCTTAAAGAACGTGTTTTAATTGAATTGTTGGTGAACCTTGCTTGTCGCTTTGTATGGTAGGTCCAATATATGTGTTGGCAATGAATTGGGATTGGTTAAGATAAAGCTTCGCATTTCGCTTTTTATGTGTGGTTGAGTTGTATATATCTTGGGAATGAATTGGGATTGGTTGTTGAAGATTCGCATGTTTTTATCTGTTGGTGACGTGTTAGTGTGAAATTCACAAGCTTTTAGTAAAAGGATTTATTCTCTTAAGTTCTGATGATCATGCGTAGTAGAGAATCATAAAGGATTTTGATGTTGGGTTCCTCATGGAGTTTCAGAATATCATGAAGACACAATTACACCAAGCTCGCAAGCTCTTTCTAACGATTGTCAGTTGTGAACTTACAAATAAAAAAGTTTTGTTTCGTTTGGTTTGATATCTTTGTATTCTGTGTATGTATATTGAGCCAATGAGAAGCAATTTAGATTTTGATTGTGTAACGAGTTGGATGAAAAAATTTTGTGGTGTTAAAATTCTTCAATGATTAAAGGGTGAATTGCAAAAAACTAGTGTTTTTGACCAAAGTTTTTAGCTAAATAGCCTTTTACCAAAAGTTGTTGAGTAAATAGCATTTCCGGACGATTTTACTCTTACGGCGAAAAAGACTAATCCACTATTATATTATATTGTTCATAATTTGATTGTTTTGGGGAACGTTAATTTTGCATGATAATAAAATTTCTTGCTGAGTAATATATAAACCCTAACATCTAAACCATAAATCCTAAAATCTAACTCTATATCATGAAATCTAAACCCTAGTCAATGATTAATTAACAAAACTCATTAGTATTTGTTAGCCTTACAAAAATTTTAAAAACTTTTTGAAACGTTTACAAGATTTTGGAAACTTTTCTATATATGTTAATATAACTTTCATGTAGCCTATTAATTATGTAAAACACAGCTCATCTTCTTCATTTGACTTGTCGATTAATGTTCATCGATAGAATATAGATTGATCCATCAACCCAGAAATGTATAAAGTTAGAAGCACTTGGTTCAAATATTTTTTGGTGGAGAGAGAGAGGGACCAGATAAAGGAAATGGGGTCAGAAAAATAGTTAGGGAGAGAGGGAGAGAGGGAGAGAGAGACGAGATAAAAGTGTGTGTGAGAATAATAATGTTCAAACAAATGCATGCATTAAGAAATATTTTCACGGATTAAAGGTAAATGACAATGAATTTGGAAACTAACCATCTTTTGAGCCAGAATTGCTTTAATTAAGAAATAGGAAATATAAAACCAATGGAATAAAAATTCTTTCAAAAAATTGCTTTAAGACATAGGAAACATTATACTAATTAAAATTTTAAGTATACTACACGAACATCAAAAGATGCGGCTAGGGTTTTGGCGACTAGAGTTTAGGCGATTCCAAAGGCGATCACCAATTTTTTAGATCTGCACACTGAACAAGGACGAGAGAAGTTCATCATCACGATATCATCGCTCCATACCAAGGTTTGTTAGAATCTTATCTCTGTGGAACGGTGCTAGTGGTGCTTAGTCTTGTCTCTGCGGTTGCTTTTGTGTTGGTGTTGTTGTGGATCCTAGATCTCTAGCTTTTGCTACGCTTGCTTCTGGTTCTTATTCTAGCAGTGTGCTACGACCGGTGTTACGTAGATCTCTCCGTCAGGCTGTTATCGTCCCTACAATCAGCGAAACAGTAGTGACCTAACTTTTCCGGATTCTTTCCGAGCGATACTATTCTTCTCTATCTGCTAGATCGGGAGTAGGGAGAAACTGTATCAACCTGATAATATGAGTAATCTGACCGGCAACATGCAACGCGGAGGTTCTTCCAACATGACACGGAGGAGGCTAGATCTTGAGGAGGAGATTATCCAACTCCCTGCGTGTGACCTAACGTCGGCTGCCGTGAAGTTCAAAAATACAGTCATAGGACGAATGTTCAACAAGGATGGAACGAATATGGATGCAGTCATTGGAATGCTCCCAAAGCAAAAGATTTGGGATGTAGAAGGAAGAGCCCGAGGAATCAGTCTAGGCAATGGTCAATTTCAATTTGATTTCGATACTGAAGAGGATATGCTGAAGGTGTTGCGAAAACGCCCATGGCACTTCAATAGGTGGAGCTTCTCATTAGAGAAATGGGAACCCTTCACCAGCGAACTCTTTCCAAATACAATGCTCTTTTGGGTGAAGACTACGGGTGTCCCTATGCATTTCTGGAACGACGACAACTTTAATGAGATTGGTAAAGCCCTCGGTACGGTGGTTGCCATAGATGCTGTCCGAGCGCGATTCCAAGTCTCTGTTAACGCGGATGCTCCTTTACAGTTTGAAAGAAAGGTTGGCTTCCCCAATGGAGATGTTGGTACAGTTACCTTTGAATATGTGGGGTTGCACCGCTATTGCTTCACGTGTAAGTTACTGTCACATGAAGAAGGGATGTGCCCACAACTTACGGAGAAACAAAAGGAAAGGAACAAAGAACTGAGAGCGGAGCAGAAGGACCCTAAAGGACCTGTGGCCTCGTCCTACCCTAACGAGAATCGACGTACTCCGCTACAGGGGTCCCAACAGTATGGAAAGAACGACAGAGGTGTGAAGGCGGATACACGAGATTATGTGAGGAGCTCCTACAGGGATAATCGCTATGGTATGCTTACTAATCAAGCCCGAGAGACAGTGTCTAGAGACCTAAGGTACGAACTGAAGGATAAGCGGGAATCTCGGGGGAAGGATGTCTGGAAACGTATTGAAAGGCCGGTATACAGCAGAGACTACAATAAGTCCGACCGCTACCACCCTTATACCAGGGCCCGTGACTATAAAACCTCCCTAGTGGATAGGAGATACGATTCCCACGATGTGTGGAGACCAAGGCAGTACAATAGCCGTGATAATAGTCAACATCTGGACACCCCTCAATCCAGAGCCTCTGCCCACTTTAATAATACTCGAGGAACACCTATGGACTCGCAACGCACCGTCTCTGAGCTCCGACACGATCCGGTTATAAATAGAAAAGGATCAGGTCTTTTAGTGGTGCATCCAAAAGAATCTGATGCTGAGAGAGCACGAAAGATGAAAGGTAAGACACACATTACAGATGACTCAGAGGAAGTGGCCAGAAAGAAGAGAGATATATTACTTGGCAAGAGCATCAGAACCTTGGCAATAAGGGAACCACAGACGACTAATGGACAATCTGTGATAGCCAAACCTGTCCTCGCAGATAGTGGAAAACATATAAACGGAATCGAAACCGGAGATACAGGGGAAAAAGATTCTACTCTGCCTAATGCAGAAGATGGAGAGTTCTTTGACGACGATGAAGACCAGTTCCTCGAGGATCTAGAGGAACCACAGCTGGATGATACTATGATGGAGAATGACGATCTCCTTGGGGAAGAGATGGAGGCGGAAGCAGAACTTTTAGAAGCCATATCGCAGCTATCTCCACCACCAAATCCAGAACCAATCCAAGAGGACATACAACAGCTGCCCGTGAACTCAAAACCTGCAATAAAAGAAACTACGCGGACAAAAACAAGCTCGGGACCAAGAAGACGTGTTCACAACCCTCTGGAACGAAAAGGAACGTCTGCGTCCAGGAAACTACAACCGCTGCGGGCTATTGCTTCGCCAAAGAAGAAGCAGAGAGGCGGAATCCAAACAACTACAACGGCCTCTTCTCTCACTGTCCCTCGTCATGAGGTGTTTCCCTCTGCTACAAGCAAGAGATCTACGACCAAATCCGGTTCGGTGGTGTCCCAGAAACCACCCATTAAGAAGATATGAAGACCATAGCATGGAATTGTCAAGGTGCAGGAGCTGAACTCACAAAATATCACCTCCAAGAGCTGCACCGTTTTTTTGCGCCTGCTTTTCTTTTTCTTTCCGAGACTAAAAACAATTTCTCTTTTATGCAATCTTTACAAACTTCTTTTGGTTATGATAAGCTGTTCACTGTGGAACCAGAGGGGCGAAGCGGTGGACTAGCCCTTTTTTATTTTGACTCTTTTGACGTTACTGTTTTATTCTCCTCAAATCGTATGATTGACATTGAAGCTAGGATTGAGGGGAAAAAGGTGTCCATGACCTTTGTCTACGGCGATCCGGTTACTGAGAACCGAGGGAAAGTATGGGACGATCTTGTCCAAATGAGTATGACGAGGAATGAAAATTGGTTGATGGTTGGGGACTTCAACGAGATCATAAGCAACCGAGAGAAACGTGGAGGACGATGACGAGCTGAATCATCCTTTTTGGATTTCCGTCGAATGCTAGAGTGCTGCGGTATGATTGATTTTCCGTATACAGGGAACCCTCTCTCATGGGTGGGATACAGAGCCTCTGGTAAAGTCCAGTGTCGGCTAGATAGAGCTATTGGAAACGAGGAATGGCATCAATCTTTCTCCCACACTAATGTGGAGTACTTAAAGCTTTGGGGATCAGATCATCGACCGG
The DNA here is from genome assembly GCA_902728155.2 of Microthlaspi erraticum. Classification (NCBI taxonomy): domain Eukaryota; kingdom Viridiplantae; phylum Streptophyta; class Magnoliopsida; order Brassicales; family Brassicaceae; genus Microthlaspi; species Microthlaspi erraticum. Next base: position 1,583,553 of record CACVBM020001385.1, on the reverse strand, counting down.
TGCTAGTAAATATTCTATCTAAAGAAGCTAACATCCATCGAAACTTCAAGTTTGATAAACGATGGCTTGGAAAAGATGGCTTTAAAGAAACGATTAATGAAGGATGGAATATGAGCACAGAAGCACGAGTGGGTGACCTTCATTGCAAAGTAAACTCTTGTAGAAAAGCCATCTCAGTCTGGAAACGCACGAACAAGTCCAACTCTGCCAAGAAGATTGAAACTATCAAGGACCAACTGGAGAAGGCCCAAACAGATGACAATGTTCCAAATGAAGAAGTCCTCAATCTGAAATGGAGCTTATGCTCAGCACATAGAGAAGAGGAACTTTATTGGAGACAAAAAAGCAGAGTCACATGGTTAAAAGAGGGAGACCGTAACACCAAATTCTTCCATGCATCAACGAAGCAGCGCCGAGCCCGTAATCGGATCACAAAGATTAAACGCTCAGATGGAACGTGGGCGGAGACTGATGATGGGATAGAACGTACGGCTACAAGTTACTTCCAAACTCTGTTTTCCTCATCGTGTCCACAAGAAAGTGATGAAGCCCTCCGGTATGTTACCGAGAAAGTTACTCCAGAGATGAACCGATCCCTCACCAAACTGCCAACGAACGAGGAAATTAAGAAAGCAATCTCTGAGATGAATCCAGATAAAGCTCCAGGCCCGGATGGAATGACTAGTCTCTTTTACCAAAGGTTCTGGGAAACTATGGCGACAGATGTTATCCAAATGGTAAAAGACTTCTTCACAACAAATAGTTTGGATACACGCCTCAACCAAACAAATATTTGTTTGATCCCAAAAACTGAACGACCAAGAGACATGTCTGAATTCCGACCAATCAGCCTCTGCAATGTGAGTTATAAGATTATCTCTAAGATAATGAGTAATCGTTTGAAGAGATGGCTCCCAAAGCTTATATCGGAGACACAATCAGCCTTTGTGGCTAGACGACTTATTACTGACAACATCCTAATAGCACAAGAAGCCTTCCACGCACTTCGCACAAATCCTATGTGTAAGGCGAAATTTGTAGCTATAAAAACCGATATGAGCAAAGCATATGACCGAGTTGAATGGGGCTTTCTTCAGACTCTCATGCTCAAGCTTGGTTTCGATGCTATGTGGGTCAGATGGATAATGATGTGCATTAGCTCTGTGTCATACCAAGTCTTAATAAATGGGGAAGCTAAAGGACATATAACCCCTTCAAGAGGTCTACGACAAGGTGACCCTCTCTCCCCTTTCTCTTTATTATACTGACGGAAGCTCTCATTTCACAACTGAGAGGAGCGGAGGAGGCAGGGAAAATAACCGGACTCAAGATAGCAAGAGCATGTCCAGCAGTGTCTCACTTGCTGTTTGCAGACGATAGTCTCTTCTTCTGCAAAGCCGATGTCCTACAATGTGCAGAGTTGATGAAAATAATCGAGTGCTATGGCCTGGCCTCGGGACAGCAACTGAATACTACCAAATCGTCTATATTCTTTGGCAGTAAAGTGCCACCAGACTTACGAGTAGCCATTAAAAATACGATTGGTATTCGTCAAGAAGGAGGCATGGGGATGTATCTTGGATTACCGGAGACGATAAATGGATCAAAGAGACAAGTCTTTGCCTTTGTCCAGGATCGGCTCAATAAACGGATCAATTCATGGTCGGCTAAACTGTAATCTAAAGGAGGGAAAGAGGTTCTTCTCAAATTAGTGGCACAAGCTCTCCCTACCTATGTTATGTCCTGTTTTTTACTCCCACAAGAAATCATTAGGAAGCTCCACAGCGCAATATCGAACTTTTGGTGGAGCAATAAGCAAAATAGCAGAGGTATTCATTGGATAGCTTGGGAGAAGATCTGTCTTCCTTTTGACAAAGGAGGGTTAGGCTTTAGAGATCTCAAGCTTTTTAATCTCGCGTTACTTGCGAAGCAATTGTGGAGAATTATATACCATCCGTCATCCCTACTGGCGAGGATTCTAAAAGGGAGATATTTCCGCAACTCAACGATTCTTGAGGTAGAGAAATCAAATATGCCATCGTATGGCTGGAGGAGTATGTTAGCGGCTAAAGATCTTCTTAAAGCTGGTCTTAGACGTACCATTGGCACAGGAGAGAAGACATTAGTATGGAGAGACTCATGGATCCCAGATGAGCCACCTCGACCTCCACAAGATATTGGTCTCCCAAGAGATCCTCTCTTACTTGTCTCTGCTCTCATTGACCCTGTTACAAAGGAATGGCGGCTTGACAAGCTCACGGATATCCTGAGCACAGAAGAGATCAATCTCGTGCTCAGCCTAAAGCCTAGCCGTACCAACCGAGAAGATGGCTTTTGCTGGACTCTTACAAAATCAGGCATATACTCCGTCAAAACAGGCTATCTTTTGGCCACGCAGAGGAAGGAAAAGCCTGAGAGTATGCAAGTCAATCAACCTAGCGTCGACGGCTTAAAAAGCAGAATCTGGTCCCTTAAAACAACGAAGAAACTAAAACACTTCGTTTGGAGTGCTATTGCTGGATGCACTCCCGTGTGCAGTAAGTTAGTGGAGAGGCACTGTGATATAAGTCGTGCCTGTCCTAGATGCGATGTGGAAAACGAAACCATAAACCACTTGCTTTTCGAATGTCCTTGGGCTGTACAGACGTGGTCCTTGTCGGAGATAACGACCAGTCCGGGGATCTTCCCGTGTAATGCTCTGTTTAATAATCTTGATCATCTCCTGTGGCGAGCTCGCGAAGGTGGGGACACAGAAAAAGCACTAGCCAGTTTCCCTTGGATCGTGTGGTTCATATGGAAAGCACGAAATGAGAAAGTCTTCGAAGGCAAAGATATCATGCCTCTCGATACGTTGCAGCAAGCGATGGCGGAAACAGAGGCATGGAATGTCGCACTGATTGTTGCTGAAGCTTTGGATGAGACACAAAAGAAGGATCCCCCAATCCTCCCAAATCAAAACGTCGTATATCCTAGATGCCAGGTAGATGCATCATGGGTATATGAGACGAATCTCTTTGGAGGGGCTCTTGTTATGGACCTCGAAGCTGACTCACGGGTCACAGGTTCTTTTTCGAATCCGCTGGTGTTGTCACCTCTACACGCGGAATTTCACACCTTGATATGGGCTATGAAGATGGTTAGGCAAATGGGATATACCTCAATGAGGTTTGAATCTGATTGCCTCCAACTAGTTACCCTTATTGAAGACGGCGAAATATGGCCATCATTGGTCTCGGAGTTTGATGATTTTTCTGTTATTCATTCCCTTTTCCAAACTTTTTCACTTGTTTTTATCCCTCGTTCTGTAAACCTCCATGCCGATGCTCTTGCGAAAGAGGCTCGTACACGAGGATGTTCTTTTTCCCATGTAAACACTGTCGACCCGATTAGTATGGTCCCGGCGACCAACCAAATCGGTACGGCTTAATCAATACATGGAGCTTTCGACGTCAAAAAAAAAAAAAAAAAAAAAATTAAAATTTTAAGTATTCAAATTCAAGATGATTTTGAGTTGTTGACTTCATTCTCCAATGCTTCAACAAACTTATCAACATAACCACTCAACAATCCAGGACTAACCAAAGTCTCTTTCAATTTCTTATGATTCTTCGTCACTAGATTCCCAATCTCACTATCTTTATCCATCACAGACTTAACAGCATCTCTTAAACTCTCTTTTGAGAACCATCCAGAGTCTTCTCTTTGCACTTTCACAGACACTTGAAGTTCATCAGTTAACAATCTTGTGGTGAGAACTGAGTCAGCCGCTTGCGGAATAAAAACAATCTGGCAATCACTAAACAAAGATTCCCACAAAGAACCGGAACCACAATGGTTCACAAAGCAACCTATCGATTGATGAGACAATATCAAAGGTTGGTCCACCCATCCTCCCCAAACGATTCCACGCCCTTTGACTCGCTCTTCGAACCCTTCAGGTAATGCTTCTTGAATCGTTGATGAGCCTTTTGGCGGCTTAACCGCTACCAGAAACGGCAAACCCGTAAGCTCCATTCCTAAACAGAGTTCTTGGAATTGCTCCTTCTCCAAGAATGATTGGCTGCCCAACGCAAAAAACACAACCGAGCCAGGTTCAAATCTGTACAACCATTGATACCATCGATCTTCTAGTTGTTTAGCACTCTTTTCTTGCGGCTCAGGGAACATTGGACCGGTTAGGTAAACTTTTCTCTGACATTTTCTCTCGACGAAACTGCAATACTTACCCTCGACCTCCGCGCATGTCCGTATGGAAACGACGTCACATTTCTGAAGGCCTTTGTTGATCCGACGCAAAAACGTTTTGTGGGAATTTATGGCGGCAGAATAAAGGTTAGCGTCGTGTCCACGTAACGCCACTTTCGAGGAAGGATAACCCGACGGCGTAGGGGACTCAAGTTCAGCACCAGGTGCAAGAGCCATAGCTACACAAGCTGCGGATACGATCTGGAAACTCACACTCTTGACTCCAAACTCTTTCGCCATCTCTGGAACCCAATCAATGAAATCGAAGAAGATGAGGTCTGGTTTCAAAGATCGAACCTTTGCTTCGATCTGACCGCGTAAGAGATCCATGGCATCGGAAATGACATTCCCGGCAGGGTTTTTGATATCCGCGGTTGTCTCTGCGCCATCAGGGAGACCATCAACATAAGGAAGAGTAAGAGGGTCTAAGACAATGCTGTCCGGGAACAGGTTGAGAGATTCGAGTTGTTCCTTGGCTCTCTTGGGAAGCAAGAAAGTTATCCGGTGACCTTTCTCAGCTAGTTTGTTGGCTAGATGAAGATATGGAATAAAATGTCCATAAGCAAAAAATGGGTACATAAAAGCATGAAATTTTGACGCCATTGGAAAAAAAAAGAAGAGAAGGTTTTGAGTTTTCTTTCTTCTCAATTTACAGAAGGTTGCTTCTTATGGTTTAGATGTTGTGTGATTGAGTTGCTCCTTTCTCCTGTATATATATGGCTTAAAGCACGTGCTTTAATTGAATTAGCATTATCCTTGCTTGTCGCTTTGTATGTTGGTCCTAAATTGGTGCGGTGTATATATATCGGCAATGACTCGAATTGGATAAGTTTAAGATTCGATGTCGCTTTGTATATTGGTGTGTTGTTAGATATCTCGGGAATGAATTGGGATTGGTTGTTTAAGATTCGCATGGTTTTATCTGTTGGTGACGTGTTAGTGTGAAATTCACAAGCTACCCCCTTTGAGAAAACTGTCAACGATACACCTTTTCGTTTGATGATTTATATTCCCTGAAGTAACTGAGAATAATCATGCGTAGTGGAGAATCAGAAAGGGTTCCTCATGGAGTTTCAGAATATCCCCAAGACACAATTACACCAAAGCTCGCAAGCTCTTTCTCAAGATTGTCAATTGTGAACTTACAAATATAACAAGTTTTGTTTCGTTTGGTTTGATAACTTTTTATTCTGTATAATGTTGAGCCAGTGAGAAGATTGTGTAAGGATTTAATTAGATGAAAAAATTGTGGTGTAAAAATTCTCAAATGATTAAAGGGTGAATTGCAAAACTAGTGTTTTTGATTAAAAAAAAATTAGCTAAATAATATATGACCAAAAGTAGTTGAGTAAATAGAATTTTCGGATGATTTTACCCTTATGGAAAGGGACTAGTGAAGCACCCTGGTCTGATTTTCCTGATAAATTTAACTTAGTCAAATTTTAGGTCCGGTTTTTACTTAGCATTTCCAGTTGCATGAGGTTCCCACACTTAGTCATTTATGCACAAACGAATATACAGAAACTTGAAGTACTTAGATTAAATCATCTTGTTTAAACGAACAATGCAGAAACTTGAAATACAAATTCGGTTCTAGCAACAATGTGAGTTCGCTATAGGCTATTACATCATTAAACTAGTCCGTCTACCCAGACCTATCCATCCCTTCCTTCCCGGCCTTGTCTCGCGTCCAGATCAGTCAGTCCGGCCATCACCTATGGTCGGATCAGTTCCTGCCACATTAAAATGAGGCATAAGCAAACAAGTTTGCTTAGTGAATGCGGTCATCCCGCCCACTAAGCCACAGTACAGAGAATCGCAATCAGAACACACAGTTCAATAATCAGTCATGCCGTTAACCACAGTCGCTTATCGCGAACGGTCGGCTATCTAACCCGGCCGAGTAACCCTCGCCAATAGACCGACCATTCCGACCAAGCCATCAGAATCAGTACGACAAGCAATCAGACACATTAACAAGCAATCATCAACCATTGAATCTATCTATGCCGTGAGAACGACCATACACTATGACTACACGGTCACGCACTCACCTTAGTCAGTCAGTCGGGAATCGGATTCCCTTCGGTAAACAGAACAGTCGCGTACGGAGGTTCGTACGGTTACAGAACGGTCGCTCGGACGGATCGTCGAACGTTCGGCTCTCGGATCTTCGGTACGGTCGGCTCTCGGTCAGACCACCGATCGGAAACAGGCGCTCTCGGTCGGAACAGACGATCGATACGGTCGATATCGATCGGAACAGACGAAAACTCTCGGAAACCGCTTTCTCTCTCGATAACCGTTTCTCTCTGGACACTTAGAAATATTTCTGAGTCTGAATGAATGAGAAATCCCTTCTCCCCGAGTCTTTTAACCCGTGATCCCGTCCATAACCGTCGGATTAATGAAACGCACGCGTTTTGGCTCTCGGCCATAACCGTTCCCGCCTATTTCATTATCCGCGCTCGCGAACAAGGGAAATAACCGTTCCCGCGCATTTCCCTTCTGCGCGTCCCGGCCAAACCCATAACCGTTCCCGCGCTCAGACACTTAGCCGTATTATTCCCGGATGGAATAATATTCTCTCGGCCAAAGTCATTTCCGTCCCGACAGGAATAACCGTCCTGTCCGAACAAGACAAGACTTGTCCGAATTTTCACCAATCCGTTCGGACAAGTTCAGCTAGCTCGGCCACTCAGCTCACTACCTCGGCCAGCTGACTGATCCAGCTCAGTTCCTTCGACACTTAGTCGTTCCAGCTCAAATTTCTCAGTACATTCGGATTCTTCCATTTTCCTCGGCCAAAACTATCTTCCCGGACCAGTTCCTTCGGCCATTTTCTAGATTTCTGGTCCGCGGATGTTATAACTAGCCTCTACAATCATATTACTGTTCATAATTTACTGTTTCTGAAAACGTTAATTAATAAAATAATTGAATTCCTATAGTGTAAAACATGTTACAATTACGAGAAATATGATAAAATTTATAGAGATATACATTTTTGGACAAAATTTAAATTTTAACTTCTTGAACCCTAAGCCCAAACATCTAAAGAGTCTAAAGTTATAAACCATAAATCCTAAAACCTAAGTCTATATCTAAACCAGTGCTGGTTTTTAACTTGTGCTAAGTGGGATACAACATCTTTAATCATTTTTTCTTAACTGTTATAAGGCTTAATTTTTTTTAATTTTTTTTTTGTAAACTATGACCTAATTTTCAAAATAACACCATAATTTGGAGGAGAAAAAATAGATATCACATATCCCAAAATTCTACAAGTAGGTAGGGGCGTAGGGCCTGATTCTCCATTTGCGTTGTCAAAATCAATACTGTTAATCTCCTTTACAAAAAAAACGAATATATTTTGGTGGTGAAAACTAGATATTGAGAGAGAAATGGGAGTGGAGGAGAGGGAGAGAGGCGAGAGATAAGGGAAAGGAAGAGAGAGGAGACAAAGTGCCAGAAAAATAAAGTTCATCAAACAAATGCCACTAAGAAATATTTTCAGGGATAGAAGCCAGAAGGTAAATAAACATACTACTTTGCTGTTTGGCAGGGGTTATCTATTAACTTTCTCTTTTTTTTTTTTTGTAACAAAGATTGACAAGTTTTATAAATATCATGTAATAACTAACTATAGTCTTACTATTGTATAATAAAATTTTAGAAACATGAATTAACTTTTCATATTACATGTTAAAAAAAATATATATATATATATCAAACAAAAGCTCCCAACCTGAATTGAAACTTGAAAGTATACACTACAAATATAAAACAATTGGAATACAAATTCTTTGAAACAATTAGTTTAAGACACAGGAAACATTATACTAAAATTAAGTATTCAATTCAAGACGTTTTTGTGTTCTTGACTTCATTCTCCAATGCTTCTACAAACTTATCAGCATAACCCCTCAACAATCCAGGACTAACCAAAGTTTCTTTCAACTTCTTATGATTCCTCTTCACTAAATTCCCAATCTCACTATCTTTATCCATCACCGAGTTAACCGCATCTCTCAAGCTCTCCTTTGAGAACCATCCAGAGTCTTCCCTTTGCACTTTCACGGAGACTTGGAATTCTTCAGTCATCAGTCTCGTGGTGAGAGCTTGATCAGCCAACAGTGGAATAAACACAATCTGACAATCACTAACCAAAGACTCCCACATCGAACCAAACCCACATTGGTTCACAAAGCAACCTACTGATTGATGGGACAAGATCAAAGGTTGTTCCACCCATCCTCCCCAAACGATCCCACGCCCTTTGACCCGCTCTTCGAACCCTTCTGGTAATGCTTCTTGAGTCGTTGATGAGCCTCTCGGCGGCATAGCCCTAACTAAAAAGGGCAAACCCGTCAGCTCCATTCCTAAACAGAGTTCTTGAAACTGATCTTTCTCGAGAAAGCAATGAGTTCCCAACGCACAAAACACGACCGAGCCTGGTTCGAATCCGTTCAACCAGTGATTCCATCGATCTTCTAGTGGTTTGACTCTCTTTTCTTGCGGCGCAGGGAACATTGGACCGGTTAAGAGAACTTTTTTCTGGCATTGTCTTTCGATGAAACCGCATAACTTACCTTCAATTTCTGCGCATGTTCGGATGGAGATGATGTCACAGCTCTTAAGGCCTGTCGTGACCCGATCAAAGAAACTTTGCCGGGTTCTCGCGAAGAAAGAATAGAGGTTAGCGTCATGTCCACGTAATGCAACTTTCGAAGATGGATAACCCGGTGGAGGAAACCCTAACTCAGCGCCAGGTGCAAGAAACATAGCTACAAAAGCTGCAGACACGATCTGGTAACAAACACTCTTGACTCCAAACTTTTTTGCCATTTCTGGAATCCAATCAACAAGATCGAAGAAGATAAGGTCTGGTTTCGAAGCACGAACCTTTGCTTCGATCTGATCGCGTAGAAGATCCATGGCATCGTATAAGATTAACTTAGACTCGCTTTGCAGATCCGAGGTTGTCTCTGCGCCAACAGGGAGACCATCGACATAAGGAAGAGTAAGAGGCTCGAAAAGAATGCTGTCGGGGAACAAATTGAGAGGTTCAAGTTGTTTCTGAGCTTTCTTGGGAAGCAAGAAAGTGACCGTATGACCTTTCTCAGCTAGTTTGTTGGCTAGATGAAGATATGGAATCATATGCCCAAAACCAAACCATGGATACATAAAGGCATGAAACTTTGACCCCATTTTTTCGAGAAAGCAAAAAGAAGAAAACGTATTGAGCTTAAATTATGTAAGAGATGTTTTTTTTTTGGGAGCTTTTGATGTTCTATGATTAAGATGCTCATTTGTTCATCTATATGCTATACATCAATAGCTTAAAGAACGTGATTTTGTTTAAGTACCATTATTAATTGGGATTAGCTGGTTAATCAGATGTTAATTTTTGGACTACATACATGTGCCATGTGTTAATTGTCCATAATCCAGATTCGCCTGTGGCTTTGTCTTCTGTTCTGTTGTTAGTGTGCAATTCTCAACCTACCCTTTTGATTAAACTTGCAACAACAACGTCTAATTGAATTTAACATAAACCTCTGTAAATCCCAGCCAATGAAAATTTTAAGAAGAGCCACGTGTAACATTCTTATTAGTTGATAACAATAACAATTGTTAGTCTTTATTTCCCGAAGACAGGCGAAAGATGAAAATCTCTAAGCTTTGGAGTGGTGAACAGAGACGAAATCTCAGATAAAAATTGAGACTTTAAGTCTGTAAAGATATAGAATTGACGCAGATTGAGCGAGCCCGAGTTTGTCTCGCTCCTCAATTTCTTCTCTGAAGAAACCGAGAATCGTGCGTAGTACAGAGAGCATCAGAAAAATGGGGGTTTCGATTTTGGGTACCTCATGGAGTTTCCGATTATCCCCAAAGACACAAACACCAAAACTCGCAAGTTCTTTGTCAGAAAGAGATCCAATTTCTCTGAATATGAGGCTTGGTCATCCTATAAAGGCACACACAGCTCGAGCTCTGAAATGCAGGTCTGTGTCTGAGGATTTCGTTGAGAGAAAGAGCCCACTTGAGGTAACACAAATCACAAAAATCTCAGCTTTGAATTCTTCAGAGTTTGCTGGAATTTCATTGTGTCCATCAAACTGTTTAGATTTTTAGTCTTCCAATACAATTTCATAGGAGAAAAGAGTGAAACTTTTCATCTGTATTGGTCTTACAGATTTGCTTAGTCCCTTAATGAATTAGAAATGAGCAAAGTTACATGACAAAATCAAGCTTAAATTCTGATAACTCCTGTTAAAGTTTGACCTTTCTTTTGTTATAAGGTTAAGAAAGAGTTAGAGATTTGCTTCGACCTCATACATAGGCTTGGGAGAGGGATTGTGTACTTAGGCTCTGCTAGAATCCCACCGAGCCATTCACATTACCTGCAAGCACAAGAGCTGAGCAGAGAAGTAAGTAAAGACCTGTCAAATCCCACAAGAACTTAGCTTATCATTTTGCAATATAGATTTTTTTACAGAGGTGTGTTAATTGATCAGGCTGCAAATCTTTTGGACTGTACCACATGGTCTGGAGCTGGACCAGGACTTATGGATGCTGTGACCAAAGGTGCTTTGGAAGCTGAGAAACCAGTTGGTGGCATCAAGATAGAGAAAGAAGCCGGTGAATGGACCGCATCCAAGTTTCATCCTTACCTCCCTCCTCAGAATTACCACACTTGCAGGTAAACTCCTTACTCTCATTTTGACAAAGCATTAGAGAGTGTGATCCTAAAATGTGGAATCCATGTTTTCAGGTTTTTCTCGGCGAGAAAGCATGGATTGGTGGACGCAGTGATTAGAAATAATGTTTCTGATAAGACGGCGGTGATTGCATTGCCAGGAGGCATTGGCACGCTTGATGAGATGTTTGAGATTTTGGCATTGATTCAGCTCAAAAGGATTGGATCTTCATTGCGGGTTCCATTCATTTTGATGAACTATGATTCTTTCTATTCAAAGCTGTTGGAATTCATGGAGAGTTGTGAAAACTTGGGAACTGTTGCTAAAGGAGAAGTTTCTGCATTGTGGAAGGTATGCAACAGCAACTCTGAAGCTTTGGCATACTTGGCTGAATTTTATGGATTGTCTTACAGTTGTACAAAACCCGAAACTAATCTTAGAAGGACACGACCGGTCTCTTAACTCATTTTCTCTTTTAGAATATAGATGTGTGTCTCTAGTATTTATACTGATCAGATTTTACATTGCTGTGAAACTTGTATCTTCTCTTAGCTTCTCATTGTATTCTTGTTTAGATATTTGAAGAAAGCATCAATTTTTAGTGACAATTTTTTTTTTTTTGTAGAAATAGTACTATTACAAACCATTTTAACTTGTTGTAGCCAGGTAAGTATCAAGTAAACCTTAATTAGCAACTTGAAGCAAGATCTTACTCTGATATTTAAGAAAAAAAGAAGTCTTACTTATACAAAGACAATTTTGCAAAATTTGATAACTACAAAGTGTCAAAATTTAAGATCACAGCCAGCTTTTTAAAGCCGTTGTGGGTATATAAACTGAATACAAACAAAAGTAAAAGTCTTCAAAAAAAGAGGCGTCTATGATCCGTTGATCGTGCCTACCTAGAAAAGTCTATTTCACACTCGTTTCTCGATAAATATTAAAAGAAAAAACAACAACGCAATTATTGTTTTTCCTCTTCACTTTCTTCTAGTTCCACCTTCCTTTTCTCCGTTGCAGAGCTCAAGAAAGAAATATCTAAGTGGGTTTTTTCTTGCATAAACCTCAGCGCAAATTTCAAGAAGAAGAAAGCTTTCTTCTTTTTGACCTTTCTTCCCCCGCAAGATTAAAGGTTTAACCAGAGCCTTAATTTCGTCTTTATTGAAATGAAAGTTTTCGTCTTTTTTACTTTAACTTTATCCTTAATTCAGGAACATTTGTTCTCGTCCCTTGGTTTATGGGCGTTTTATTTGTCTCCTCGAGAAAGTTGATTGCTTTCTTGGAATATCCATCTATTGCCTCTCTCTTTTGTTGTTTTAAAGGATGCGTCTGCGTTATTTGTTTCAGTAACTTAGTGGATTGATTAAGTCACTCTTGATCATAATTAAGTTTGTAGCTTTGCTTCAGATCAGGTAAGAAATTTATAAAACCAAATTGTTTCTTCTTGTTAGTCATAGAGTTCTTTGATTTGCCAGAGATTCGATTCACTTCTATGTCGGTAAATTTTGTTTCTTGTTATGACATGTTTTGAGTTAGTGTCTTTTTTGTTAGTCATGGTTTGTTTTCCTTATGTGGGATAATCCTAGCTGAGCTGTGGCCTTCTATTGTTTGCAGGTTTTGTAATGGAGTCTCCACAATCTGTGGCATCAACCTTGGATGGTATCCATTTGAATGACAGTGTTGAAAACAGAACAAAGAAACCTGTCATGCCGTCTAATTCAGACAGTTTCGTCGGCTTGCTTGAGGTTTTTATTCACCAAGCTAGGGACATCCACAACATCTGCATCTATCATAAGCAAGATGTGTATGCTAAGCTTTGTCTCACAAGCGATCCTGAGAGCTCTTTATCCACCAAGATCATCAACGGTGGAGGGAGGAACCCTGTCTTCGACGATACTCTTCGGTTCGATGTGAAGACTCTCGATTGTTCGCTCAAGTGTGAGATATATATGATGAGTAGGGTGAAGAATTATCTTGAGGATCAGCTACTTGGATTCACTCTTGTACCTTTGTCTCAAGTGATTGTGAGGAGCGGGAAACTGGAGAAAGAGTTCTCTCTTTCTTCAACCGATTTGTATCACTCTCCTGCAGGTTTTGTTGAGTTGTCTCTCTCGTACGCAGGAGATTCGCCTGAGTTGATGCACATTCCTGCTGCGGTTCCAATAGTGGATCATGAGACAGAGTTGGCTTCTATTGAGTTTGATGAGAGTGACTTTTTGGATCCAAAGATCGTCTGTGAAAACAATCAAATGGTGTCCAAGTATTTGGCCGATTCTGATGAACTTGTAAGCTCTGAAGCCGGCTTTGTGGAAGTAAACAGCGTCCAGTCTGCAGCTGTTGAAGAAGAAGCTCCAAAGAATACTGTCTCAACGAATGAAGTCTCTTCTCCATCTATTGCAGTTAGCTCTGGTTCCTCGGACACTCATGTTGATTCAAAGCTATCAAACAACTCAGGTTCAGATGAAGAAGCAAAGAAGCCGAAAGATATCAAGACAGATAAGAAGGATGATGATGAAGCTGTTGTGAAATCTGTTCTGACAGTGAACATTGAACAACCAGAGCAAAAGGTGGTGCAGCAAGATATCATTGACATGTACACAAAAAGCTTGCAGCAATTCACTGAATCGCTAGCTAAGATGAAACTCCCTTTGGACATCGACAGCCCGACTCAATCAGAGAACTCGAGCTCCTCCCAGCAGACGCCAAAGAGCGCAGGCTCTCGTGTTTTCTATGGCAGTAGAGCCTTCTTCTGAAGCTCCGGAATCATCACAACTCACAAGTTTGGCATCAGAAGTAGCAAGTAGTGAAGTGTAATAAGTTTAAAGTAGACTATCTATTATTACGTGTAATCTTCCTTAGGTGCCTTTTAGCTTTTCTTGTCATTTGCAACTTTTCCAATTTAGTACTAAACTTTCGCAATCTCATCCCTTATCTATGAGATGTCTCAGACACAAAGACAACAAGTTCTGCTACCAGTTTCGGACATATGTAGACACATTAAACTCAAACTCAAACTCACCAAAGATCTGCAGATTCAAAGCTAGCTAACGGGTCAATTCGAGCAACCGGAGTGCATTTAAGTGGATGAGCCATGCTCAGGGTCATATCTCCAGTCTCTTCCATGTTAACCTTATCTCCATTAATACTCCAGTCGAAACACTGTACCATTGTTCCAATGGCTACTCCAACGAAGATGTAACCTAAGTTTGTTCCAGGACATCCTCTTCTTCCGCTCCCGAAAGGAATGTAGTTCAAAGCTAACTGCTCTCTTATCTCTTCTTTCCCCTTTGAAGGAGAAACCATGAACCTCTCAGGCTGAAACTTGTCTGGGTCTTCCCATGAATTTGGATCTCTCATCACCGCGTAAGAATTAATGATCATCGTAGTGTTCTGTGGAATGTAAAACCCTCCGATCCTGCATCCTTCCGTTGCGTTTCTCACCAAGATTGGTGAATGTGGGTGTAGTCTTAGCCCTTCTTTCAACACAGCTTGCATATACGGCAGGTCTGAGAGATCTGTTTCTTGAATCAACCTCGTTTTCCCGACAACAGATTCTATCTCTTCTCTCAATCTTGCAAGAACCTCACGATGGTTAATGAGTTCCGCCATTATCCATTGTGTTGTTTGTGCTGAAGTATCAGTGCCCGCAAGCAAAAGTTCCTACAACCAATGCACAATGTTAAAACGACAAGAGACTTTGCAATATCCCTATGTGGCAGCCATTGCAGAACATGCAGAAAACCCCAAAGACATTACCACAAAAAGCGCTTTGATTTGGTTCCTGGTTATCTTGTACTCAGCACTGTCGTCTGTATAAACTTCCAACAGAACATCAATCATGTCTCTATCCTCTTTCTTGTTCGGATTCTCTTCGTGTTCCTTGATAATCTTCTCGAGCAATTCATCATACCTCTGTGAGACCTCCATGATTTCCTTCTCAAAGAGCGAGATCCCGAGCTTCTTGAGAAGTCGACCAACAGTGCTAGCTATAAGGAACTTCCTCACCAAACTAAGTGATTTGGTCACCAAGCCTCTGATTTTCTCTGCTTCACCGTTCTCCTCAGAACACTCCCTCCCCATTATCATCCTGCAAATGCTGTTATTCGTCAGCTTCATCATCTCTTTACCAACATCAACAGCCACATTCTTTGCTGCCTTGTCAAACAACATAGCACGGAAAGTCTTAAGTTCTTCCCCACGGATGAGCCGTGTCCGCTCGAGAGAATGAGACCCGAGAAGCTTTGTGACTAATAGTTTTTTCATGAACCTCCAGTAATTTCCATAAGGAGCTGAGACAAAGCCAAATGATCCAAAAAGTAATGATTTTTCCATTATAGGAATCTCGCGGTCACGGGTAGCAAAGTTCAGGTCTTGAGTCCTCAAAACTTCGTTGGCCATGGAGCCCGACGAGACTAGAACGATTGGGATATTGAAGGCGCGGAGGTGAAGGAGAGGACCAAACTTGGAAGAGAGTTTCTGAAAGGATTTGTGACTTGGAACAGAGAGGAGAAGGTGAAGATGACCAGTGACCGGAAAAGACGGTGGGCTCGGAGGTAGCTCACAGTCTTGAAGCTGTGGCTCTTTTGGTTTCTTGAAGAAGAAAGCAGAGAGGCAGAACATTGAGAAGAGCCATAGGAGGATGAAGATGAAGCAGAGCTGAAAGTCAACTGTGATTGCTGCCATTGTTGTCCAAAAACTGCAGAGAGAATTAGATGAAGCAAAATAGTTTTATATAAGTATCTACTCTCTAGATCAGATCTTTCCTTGAGACTCTCTGTGATATAAAATTAATAAATCAATAGTTTAATCTTTAGGGGACGTTAAGCATAGAGACATGATATATATATATATATTTTTATTAATATAGCATGTGGAAATATGTTAAAAGAGTTTCTTGGCTAAAAAAAAACAAAATCTTTGATAAGCAGCATTACAACACTCGAGAACTACCAATCCAACACATCTTTGATCTATCCTATCTCATGAACCTGAATCTGAGAGCTTGAGCTTGAGAGTGAGACTGATAAGGAAGCTCACATCAACTGAGAAAGGGCTACTGCAATCTGAGAACCTATAAGGGCATTGTTTTTCACAAGCGCAATGTCTGAAACTGTGTCAAGAAAATCAAGATTTGCAATTCTGAGACATTGCCGCTTTAAAGCCACTGTAAATGGTTTGAATTTTGGATAGAGATATAACTTTCTGAACTATTTAAAAGGTAAAAGTGATCAAACATTGAAAGATTTTTGTGAACATATAGAAAAAGGATACTCGCTGCAAGTGACGTGCCTGCAGTTAACTCATTTACCCGTGCAAGTAAAAATGGAGTCTCTGCGCTTCCAGTAATGCTTTGTTCCCTGGCCAAAACCAAATTCAGATTTCAGACGATAAAATAAGAAAAAGAGGCCAAGCCCTTAAAGTATTCTGATGCAAGAATTTATAAAGATATTAGCTTCTTCTTTTGACCTTGCTTCTGTAAGAGCACGCTGCGTTGCTGATTCAATAAGATTTCCGGCGGCTGAATGCTGTTTCGGAATCGGAACTGAAAATAGAATCCCTGCCTGACGGTTTAGCTTCATGTTTGCATCTGGCAAATAGCGGTTTTCTCAAAGTGGTAAGGGATCAAAGTGCATAAAATACATTTTATAAACAGAGGGAATTTTTTTTGAGACAAAGTCTACACTTGCCTATTACTCGAGCACAGTCTTCAGGACTGTCTACACGGGAAGGAGCCTAGAGAAGTGAAGCAATCCACATCAGAACTAAATGTCTAAGCAGAAGCAAGTGTTTGAGTTTAGTATTAATGAAAAATTTTGCACCTTACAACCGCTTTTTTCTGTGAAGAAGGCCGGAAACTCGTCACTCTTGTAAGCAGCAACATAAACTTCTTGAGTTTCCTGTATTGTCAACAAAAAAAGCTCTTATAAAAACTTAAACTCTTCGTTGTTGACTATTAAAAATGCCATGAAAAAAAGTAAATACCAAATACTCAAGAGTCTTTGGAATATCAAGTATTGATTTAACGCCTGCTGATATCACTGCTATAGGAGTCCTTCCAAGTGCAGTTAGATCAGATGAAATGTCCATAGCTGCATCACAAACACAAATTAGCAGCGCATATTGGCTTCAAAGGTACTCAACACCATCATCTAAACACCGTTTCTAACCATGAAACAAGAGAAACTGAAAATAAAGTACAAGATGGACATGAAACTTACTATGGTTGGCATGTCTATGCACACCTCCTATCCCGCCTGTCACAAAAACTTTGATGCCAACCTATAACAACCAAAATCCTCAGAAATGCAACGGATATGAAATTTCGCCGAACTACTAAATAAAGAATACGAACAAAGCCAGTTATACCATTGAAGCGAAAAACAACGTTGCAGAGACTGTGGTTGCACCATTTCCTCTTCTAGCCACCTGAAGGGAAACATATAGGTAATCAATATGGAAGAACAAATCAGTCTGCACTGATAGATATTAAATAAAGGGTTTATCTATAAACTTTGGAGTGAGGAAGATTAAAGAGTTAGGCTTAATTGAATTGATGCAAATGGAATTCAATTTTATGAACTGAGTATACTTTTCTTTCTACATGACTCAAGCTAACTATGAAAACAAATCTTAAACTTAAGAATAAACAAGTTATGTGTTCTCCGTTCTCGCTTGTACAGATGAACATTATAATGGTGAAATAAGATGTGAGGATCATAGAGTTTCAAGATTATGACTCACAACATGTGCTATATCCCTGCCTGCAGTCTTTTGCACACTTTTTCCCAGAGATGCAAGACGTTCTAGCTCTTCCTCATTCAGACCTGTTAACTACGTATTAGCATCCATCGATCCTTAACAAAAAGAGGTCTACATATTAATGATTCTCACCTATGCAAGGTACTCCATTCAAGATAGCTATTGTTGCAGGGACTGCTCCATTCTCTCTCACAATTGACTCAACCTCTTTTGCGGTTTGCAGATTTTGAGGGTAAGGCATCCCTTAAAATGCACCATTAAGGATATAAACCATATTCAAATCAGACAAAGATCTAAGATTCCACAGGAACCAGCAAATAACGATAGCGATCGGTTGGGAAAACAAACCATGGGAGATTATGGTTGACTCAAGAGCGACCACAGCTCCTCCATTGGATATAGCTTCGGATACTTCTGGAGATATCTTGACCAGACTCCTGAGCTGTCATAAACCAAACTGTAAGAGAAATGAAATCAAGCAAGAACACTTGGAGAGAAATGAAACTGAAAAAAAAAGGTTGGATCTTTTTATACACAAAACCTTGTTGTTTGCTTCAAGAGGTGAAAGATGATTCTGGAGAGTCGAGATTCTAGAATGAGCAGCAGAAGAAGAAGAAGAAGCCATTTCTCTCTTGACTGACTCTAAACCCTCTCTTTTGCTTATCTGATCAAATTGCTCGTCAAATAGAAAATTGCCCAAATCCGATTTTTGGTAAGTTCGCAAACAGAATCTGAAAGAGATCTTATAGGTACGAAATGAAGAAGATGAAGAGAAAGACTGAAGCACTACTATGGCAGCTCTCTCGCCATTGTAGACGAAACAAAACCGAAACAAACCGAGCTCAAATTATATATCCTTGTATTGCTAAACCGGTTAGGTTCGGTTGATTTCGGTATTGTATAACAAACGTTGGAGAGAAAAGAGATCTAATTTTATCCGAGTGTTTGGGTCCGTTGGGAGCATACACAAAGGACCGACGATCCGATCTCTGTCGCCGGCATTTCCTCGCCGCCGTTGTCTGTTCTTCATCTCTGTTCTGCGTAGCGTTCTCTCTCTCTCTCTCTCTCCTTCAAACTCCGTAAGCTTTTTTGAATTTGGCTCTTAGATTATTGATCATTCTAATTGCTCCCGATCTATTGTAGAACTTTTTTCCAGCTAAATTGGTTTGGACTCGGATCTAATGGTTGCATCGACTTGATCACTGTGACGTAGATACTCTAGTTTCTGGGGGTCCTGTGCTCAGTCGCAATAATAAATGTCCCTGATCTTTGTTTTGCAGATCCTCCATTTCGAGTGATTTTGGTTTTGATCATACAAATTACAAGCCATGGATAAGTCGAGTGCTCTAGAGTATATCAACCAGATGTTCCCAACAGGTGAATTTTTCTTCATGAGGCAGTAGCAGAATCAGTCATATATCTTTGTACATCAATTATGGTTTAGAACTGATGATTTCTGCATTTGCGACTGCGTCGAAATGAGTTTCTAATGGGTATTTTCCTTTACAGAAGCATCGCTATCTGGCGTTGAGCCGCTTATGCAAAAGATTCATGGTGAGATTCGGCGGGTTGATGCTAGCATACTATCTGCTGTTCGTCAACAGGTGAGCTTTTTTTTTATTATTATTCTAATGCTTTAGGTATGTTTTGACTTCACTAAGGTTTGTAACAACGTTAGGTACAAAGAACAAAAAAGTATTGTATTTGTGAGTCTCGTTCTGGATTTTTGTGGATGCGTACATTGAGTCAAAAGTTAGATTGTATGCACTAGGAAGAGCAGTAATTTTTGCTTCTATATTGGAAGAATAATCTATGCTTCTGAATCTCATTCTTGGGCGGGCAATTGTACTCCAGAGTAACTCGGGAACTAAAGCTAAAGAAGATCTTGCTGATGCTACACGTGCTGTAGAGGTTAGTTTCTCATAGGCTGATATTTGTTGTATGCATTCTGTCAATAGATCATTTCCTTTTTCGTTTCTCTTATCAGTCTCCTTTCATTTCGTTTGTAACTCGTAAGGGAATTTGGTATTGGTATTGATTTACACAGGAACTCTCATATAAGATTCTAGAGATAAAATCCAAAGCCGAGCAAAGTGAAGCAATGGTCCAAGAAATATGTCGTGACATTAAGAAGTTGGATTTTGCAAAGAAGAACATAACCACGACGATAACTGCCCTTCATCGCCTCACAATGTTAGGTCGGTTAGAAATAATTTACTCTGTTAAACTAGCTCATTATTTTCACCATTTGTGGTCATGGTTTCCTGAAATCCGAATGATAGCCCAAGTGTAATGAAGCCTAGGTAGGCAACATCAAACAAGTTACATGATGTTGCTGCTTAGTCTATTCGTGGATCTATTTTAATCTTTATATAGTAAACAGATATATGCCGAGAACGTAGTTTATGTTGACCAAAAAATCTATTCATAAGCTCAGTAATGAAATTCCCTTCCTTGCTATGGCAGTCTCTGCTGTTGAACAGCTTCAGGTGATGGCGTCAAAAAGGCAATACAAGGAGGCAGCTGCACAGCTGGAGGTACCTATTTTTCAATTCAACAATCTTTTGCGTTTGTTACTTCTGTTAAGTTATAGTACACTTGCTTTAGGTTTATGTTCACCATGGGAACCTAAGGAACCTCTGTCATTTTGAAATCAGTTTTAACATTTAACTCTAGGCTACCTAGCTGAAATCAATAGTAGGTGACCCTTCTCATTATCTAATTGTATTCTTAAGTTTCTGATTCTATTATATGTTTCAGGCCGTAAACCAATTATGTAATCACTTCGAAGCATACAGGGATGTTCCTAAAATTACAGAGCTCAGGGAAAAGCTTCATAATATAAAGCAAATCCTTAAGTCCCATGTATTTTCTGATTTTTCCAGGTAATGCCTTGGTGATTCTACCATATTTTACATTATAAAAAAATTCACAGAAGTGGCCATAGAGGTCTGTTGTTGTGCTAGTGGTTGATCTTGATTGTCTTTCTTCATTTCTTTATCTTCAATCTCAAGAAGACTACAGCTAGAAAGTATATTTTGTCGAATTTGAGTTTATCATGTGATAAAATTTGCAATTTTGGTGACATGATTGAGGTTGGCTGGCATGCCCTCTTGTTAGAATAGTACTGATTTGCTGCTTCTTTTTGGTACTAAACCGCAAATTGTTTTAGAATTTTCTTTTCCCCTTGCATCCTCCACATTCCTCATTTGATTTGTTAGATGCCTAAAAGCAATTTCCCAAAAATGGCTACTGTTGTGATCTCAGTTTAGGTACTGGAAAAGAGACAGAGGAAACAAATTTGCTACAGCAGTTATCTGATTCGTGTTTGGTTGTTGATGCTCTGGAGCCATCTGTGAGGGAAGAGTTGGTAAATAACTTTTGCAGCAGGGAGCTAACCTCATATGAACAAATATTTGAAGGAGCTGGTATATTGGACTTGATGCCCTAAGTATAACATGCATGTATATGTTTTCTTGGGTTTAATTTCTAAAGAGGGTTATTGTTGGTAGAATTGGCAAAGTTGGATAAAACAGAGCGGAGATATGCTTGGATTAAGCGTCGAATCCGAACGAATGAAGAAATTTGGAAGATTTTTCCTGCTTCTTGGCATGTGCCTTACAGACTATGCATCCAGTTCTGCAAGCAAACAAGGTATTGCCTCTTTAGTTGATACCTTATAACATCTGTTTCATGTATAGATGTTAATTTCTAGCATCTGTTTCATGTATAGATGATACCTTCTATTTTGGTGTGTATCTTTCGCTGTTCTGTAGTCACTTTGCTGTGAAATCTGAAGTCGCAGTAGTAGCTATTATCTTAATCTAACAATAACATTAAGCATTCTTCCATCCTGTTTTCCCATCAATTTTTCAGGAAGCAAGTTGAATCTATTCTGGTCAACATGAAAGAGAAGCCAGTTGTAGCAATATTGCTTCTGGTCAGGCACGCTCTCTCTGATCAATAGTTTCATACGCATGCTTGTCCTAACTTGAAAATTTCATTAGATATATCAGATTGATATAAGAGCACTGTGTCACCTTTGAAGGAAATATCTAATGATTATAAATTATCTTATACTGTTCCTCCTTTTTGCTTTCATCAAATCATGTTACCTTTGATATTTTGTGGAATATTTCAGGCCTCTATTAAAGTTTGATGTCATTGAATTATTAGGCACTACAAAGGACAGTAGAGTTTGAAAAGGACCTTGAAGAGAAATTTGGTGGAGGTGTTCCTGCTAGGGATATCGGAGATGACATTGAAAAAATTGGTACATGGGAAAACAATAGTCAGAATATATCCAAAATTCGCAAGAAGTATGAAAAGAAGTTTGCTGCTAGTCAAGAACCTGGGGAAGATGTATGTTCTATGTTCGTAATCAAACACTCTACTAACTTAATATTAATGCTTACAATTTGTTCTAATAGTGTTTTCTGCCTCTGCTTCAACAGGTAAAGACCGGAGACAAAGATTTATCTGTTACCGGAGCTGGGGTATATTCCCTACTTTTAGTTGTCTCTCCCTTAATTAGCTATAAGCACAAAATTGCATTCATAATATACGGTAAAAGTATCTTGCATGGCATTCCGATTTTCGGGTATACTGATCTTATGAGACTTCCATCATCTCATTTGGCCTTTCATAGCTGGAAAACTGAAATCACATGTAATCCACTTGTCCAATTCTATCATTTGAAGAATTTATTTTACTCAAGTTACCCGATCTTGCAGTTTAACTTCCGTGGGATGATCTCTTCTTGCTTCGAACCTCATTTAACCCCATATATTGAGTTGGAAGAGAAGACACTTATGGACGAATTGGAGAAAGTTGTTCAGGTTCGCTTCACGAAATGGTTTTTGTTTCCAAGGTTGTCAACTGTCAAGTTTTACTAATTTTATTTTCTTCCTGCCAGGAGGAAACATGGGATATTGAGGATGGAAGCCAAAATAATGTTTTATCTAGCAGCACTCAGGTGAGTACCTAGGGAAGCTTCTTTAAAAACAGTTAACAGTTTCAACTTTCACAGATATTTACATCGTTATTCAATGTATTCACTGATTCACGGCTTCCACTAGGTATTAATTGGCAATAGTTAGATTCTATGTGTAGATGTGTAGAATTACTCTCTACTTGAAACATCGAGCCTACAACTCGGTCATTACCCACTGAGCTGGATAAAAATTTATGATCATGTCCAAGGATGTTTGTTGTAGTAGTAGGAAAAGTATTCTGTGTGAAACTGGATATTATACTCAAGATGAACTTCAAAAAGTATTTTCTGTGCATAGTGACTGTCTGTCACTAGATTAGTCAGTGAGAACTTGACAGCATTCGTATACAGACTATATCTATCACATTATATCTTATCATTAATAATCATTCAGAATGAATTTTTCTTAAGTAGTTTATTGTTGCCTTGTTTTGCAGTTGTTTACTAACATAAAGAAGAGCTTGAAACGGTGTAGTGCTCTCACTAAGAACCAGACATTATTCAATTTGTTCAAGGTACATTTTTCATACGCTCAGTATGGATTTTCTATTCATATACTTGTATTGTAGATTTGAGTTAGTCTCGGAACCAGATTTGTCTGTGGAGTGTTTGAGTTTTATTTGGAGAAACATTGTTAGCTCTTTGATGATTTTGCAGAACAATTTAAATGCTCTACTTCACGATCCTATATAAGGTGGAAAGAGATTTTGAGTTTATTCTTATGAAAAAGGGTCTCCTCTGTACAGGTCTTTCAACGAGTTCTGAAGGCCTATGCTACAAAGCTGTTTGGTAAGCTCCCAAAAGGAGGCACCGGTATAGTTGCGGCAGCCACTGGCATGGATGGACAGATAAAGGTGCTGGCTTTATCTGCCTTCTTCCTGTTTCCAATGTGTGCTTTTCGAAGTAGTTCATCATTTTTATTTCCTCTGTGCAGGTCTCGGGGAGAGATGAAAGGGTGATATGCTACATAGTTAATTCTGCTGAGTATTGCCACAAAACAGTAAGCTTGTTTTTGTCTATTATTTTGTTTTCTTGCCTCTTTCACTTTTGGCACCCTCAGCACGCAGCAATTATGTAATACCTGTGTAGCCTGTTTCAACGGGTTAGTAGGAATTGTATCATATGGTTATAATCTGATCTTAGGCCAGTCATGCCACATTGTTGTTCTATCTAAACGCTTTGATTATCTGAACAACAATAAGGCATCACAAGGATTATTTGCTTTTTGTATGGCAGTCTGGTGAACTGGCAGAAAATGTGTCAGAAATTATTGACCCGCATTTTGCTGACGGTGTAGACATGTCAGAGGTCGAGGTACTTAATACATGAAGGACTTAATATTTTATCCCTTATTTTGGAATGTTCTTAAGCTGTGCTGCTGTGCACTGTGCAGGATGAATTTTCAGCCGTCATAACGAAAGCATTGGTTACGCTAGTCCTTGGAATCGAAACTAAATTTGACACCGAAATGGCAGTGATGACACGTGTTCCATGGAGTACACTTGAGAGTGTGGGTGACCAGTCTGGGTAAGATCATATAGGGGTTAAAATCTCCTATTGTTTTTTATGCCCATATGACCAAGCATAAACAACATGCAATTGCATCTGCTTGTAGGTACGTAAATGGTATAAACACAATCCTTAGCGGCAGCATTCCTGTCCTCGGGAACCTTCTAACACCAGTTTACTTCCAGTTTTTCCTCGACAAGGTAATTATATAGAGAGTATGATTTGTTGTACAATACTTCGTTCATCGAACAAACATCATTAGTCTCTACTAGGAGTGGAACTCCTATTGCCCAAAGCTATCTCCAATAACAGTTCAACGGGATTACAACTTGACCACTTTATAGATGACGACCTTTTGTTTTAAAATTTTGTGCAGCTGGCATCATCCCTTGGACCACGGTTCTATGCTAATATTTTCAGATGCAAACAACTATCCGAAACTGGCGCTCAACAGGTCAGCCTGCGTGCTCCATATCCTCCATATGCATGGCTCTATTTCTCCATTGTGATTTTTCTAGTAGTCAACTAGTGACTTTACTAAAAATTGTGAATTATCTGTCTTTTGGTTTCACAGATGTTACTAGATACGCAAGCCATAAAGAGCATTCTTCTAGAAATTCCTTCCCTTGCCAGACAGGTTAGCTCATCATTGCCAATTTATGTATATGTGGTCCCGACACTCGTAAAGCTTGAAAGCTATCGGGGTTTTGAATGGGACCCACTTAGGCGTCGTCAGAAAATCTTCTGGCGACGTACGGTAGTCGTCGAATCCCGGCGGTTTCAGAGTCTTCGAACTTGGTTATTGCTGTTTTCTGAGCATGAAGCATTTGGTGTCATCTTTTCCCAAAAATATTCTTGTTTCAGTAATTAAGAATACGCTGATACGCCTGTGTATATACCAATCAAGTCTTTCATTATGAAACTAGTTACTGTTTGTAAGTTCTGATTGATCTTTAATAATATCACTGCAGACTTCAACTGCTGCCAGCTATTCCAAATTTGTGAGCCGCGAAATGAGCAGAGCAGAAGCACTGCTTAAGGTCATACTATCTCCAATTGATTCAGTGGCGGACACTTATCGTGCTCTGTTTCCAGAAGGGACTCCCATGGAGTTTCAGCGCATCTTGGAACTTAAGGTGATTTTTATCCTTTCTTAAATCCATTTTAGTTCCTAGATTCTCTAAATATTCTTCACTCGAATTTCACGTTACATACTAAAATGACTCTCTAGATCATCGGTGAAGTATGTCCTGTGGTAACTTTCTCTTAACCGTTTTGTGGTGTGGATGATGCAGGGTCTTAAGAAAGCTGATCAGCAGAGTATACTTGATGATTTCAACAGGCATGGCCCGGGATTCACACAGCCATCGGTTGCAGCAGCGGCAATGCCACAACCGGTTCCAACCCCACCTGCACCGCCGATGGCAATGGCTAATCAGGCTGCATCCGCTGGGTTCATAGCAAACAGCGAGGATGTGTTAACCAGAGCAGCGATTCTTGGCAGAGGAGCTGCAACGACTGGGTTTAAGAAGTTCATTGCTCTTACTGAAGCTGCCAAAGACCGCAAAGATGGGCCTTTAAGGAGACTCTTCAACGCATGATGATTTTGTTTCTTTTCTCTACCTCATCTCAACTTTTGACTCCAATCTTAGATTCCCTTTATGTGTGTGTTTTGGTTTCTTTGTGTAATGCACTTTGCTATAAGGTCGAAAAACCAGTTGAAGAGGCTCGTTTGTTTCATCGGTTAGGTATATATCAGAGATTCATAGGAAATGACAAGTTTTCTCAGGATTCGGATGTATCTTTGTTGTTTACTGCATGGATAACGATAACACAAAACACTTGTGTGACATTCATCTCTTATGTAACGCTGTTGCATCAAGATTATTAGCAGGCCTAATAATGGGTCCATAAGATATTAATTAACAAGCCAAACAATAGGCCATAAGCCCAATTGTGTATAATTTTAGATTTCGTTTTTTGGATGGTCTTGGTAAAACCCCGATCAAATATCAAAAGTTACCGTGGATAATGGAGAAAAGCACATGATTTCACCTCAAAGTCAACCATCACAACAAAGTAACAACAATGAGCAAATTTCTCTTTTCTTCATCCATAGCATTTAGCATTTTCCTTGGCAAGTATAAACATACGTTTAACATTTTCTTGCTTTTTTTCTCCCACTTAATCTCTTGGTTAATAAGCCGGGATGCTCCAAAACAATTGGTTTGAGAGACTATATATACATTTCAAGCTCTTGGCGAACAATTGATAGGAATGAAATTAGAAACTAGTGATCAAGACGAGCATGTCAGCATTATAGTCTCACAAGTCACATCCATCAAGCGGTAATTAATAATATGTTGTTTACATGAATTATTCTGTTACACATTGGTTCTTCAACAGGACACTTTTGATGTATGATATTTTTAACCATATATAACACTAACAGGTTTGATATTGAGCTTAACTTTGGTAAAGAACTTGGGCGGTAATGAAGATGAATATGAGCTACAAAGTTACGATATTCAGTACAAGCATGTGTCCTGTCTTCTTCGAGAGAGTTTCAAGAGTTATTAATCTCCACTTTTGATCTTTTTGGTATGAGTATGTTTAAGTGTGATGTGTGATTTGGTAAAGCGTTTTTTAACAAATTCCAACTTTTATATTATACTATTTGGAACTTCTTGTCTTTACAACTTTTAAGGTGTGAAATTTCTCGCTACCGTCTCTGAGTGAATCAAGCAAGACGTTATGGAACATTACACAGAACATGTTACACAAGAAATTAAAATGATGCAAGATAGGAAACTTCTGTTATTTTTCCATAAGCGCATTCATATTCTTGAGATCACCTATTACATTTGATAAATAAATTAGTCTAATTCTCTTATATTATGTTATTATTAGTTAGTTGAACATATCAAATACATTTTGATCACATTCATCATTGGTATGGTGCACCTAATTTTGTCTTTCATGTATCTCATTGTCAACAAAAATTCATTCTCTTTTTTTTTCCCCTTTTACAATTGGAGAAAAAAAGGAAATAGAAACTAGCCGTTGTAGAGAAGCGGATTTCAAATGCCTCCAAGCGCCGCTTGTTTTTTTCTTCCCAACGTTCAACAAAAATATTCTCTTTTTACATTTTCCTTTTTCAGCAAATCGACGTCGTTTCGTCTTTACTCGGACGCCGTTTTATAACCTCAGAGCCAGAGACTCTCACATCTCATCCATCGATCTTTCTCATCTCTCTTCTCTCTCACTCGTCGGAAGAGAGAACGAAATAAAGAATAACAATCTTTGTTTGTTCTCTCTCTCTCCTTCTTCTACTCTCAATTCGATTCTACTCTTAAAATCAAGTAATCTAGTTTGAGCGTGTTCGATTTCCTTAGAATCAATCCGATTTTCGTTTTTGCGTCCGACGATTAGAAAGCGAAAGTGATGGCCGCCGTTAACGGGTACCAGGGAAACACTCCGGCTGATCCTCCGGCATCAAATGGATCAAAGCAACCAGCGCCTCCGACTAAGACTGTTGACAGCCAGTCTGTTCTCAAAAGGTAATCTTCTCTCCTTCGTTCTTTTATCTCTCGATCTTGCTGGAACATTTCAACTGGATTCATCGCAAAATTAAACCAAATCGCGTTTGAATTTTTCCTCCTTGATGATTATTTATGCCTCAAACTCGTATTTTCTTTGTTTCATGCTTTCGTATGGTTTTGTTAGTTATGGATCCGCAAGATGAAAATTGGAGACTTCTCCTATAAGTTTGCATACAAATTGTTTGTTAAAATGTCTCTGAGAAAAACAGAAAATTTATATCTTGCTTCGAATTGGATTTACATTCCCTCCTCTACTCTGTATTGCTCAAAGCTTTGATTTTTAACTCATATTTCTCTTTACTTAAACGCAGGCTGCAATCTGAATTAATGGGCTTGATGGTAAGTTATCATCATCTTGTTGTGAATAAGCAAACGTTTCTTTGTAGTTAAGAACTTAAGATGCTCATATGGGCTTTGACTTGGGGTTGTTTTCAGATGGGTGGTGACCCGGGAATATCAGCTTTCCCAGAGGAAGACAACATATTCTGCTGGAAAGGAACAATCACAGGAAGCAAAGAGACTGTGTTCGAAGGAACTGAGTACAGACTCTCACTCGCCTTCTCCAATGACTATCCTTTCAAGCCTCCAAAGATCAAGTTCGAGACATGTTGCTTCCACCCTAATGTTGATGTCTATGGCAATATCTGCTTGGACATTCTTCAGGTAAATAATAATACTTTCCCACTTGTGTCTTGTGTGCTACACAATGTCAGAGCTTAAATCCGTTTTCCCATTTTCTTATTGAGCAGGATAAATGGTCATCTGCTTATGATGTGAGGACAATACTACTGTCCATTCAGAGCCTTCTGGGAGGTAATCTATTGTGCACAACCTTTGATATAATATAAAGCCTTTTGGCTGAGTAAATTCGAAATCTGAGTGTGTTGTTGGTTACGTCTTTGTGTTGGTCAGAACCGAACATCAGCTCACCATTGAACACTCAAGCAGCTCAGCTCTGGAGCAACCAAGAAGGTAAAAACAATAAAATTCTGCACATTCATCTTCTAAGTTCCTTCATTATGAGTTTCTCATGTCTCTTTTGTTCCTCTCTCTGTGCAGAGTATAGGAAGATGGTTGAGAAGCTCTACAAGCCTCCCAGTGCATGATTGATGATTTCTTCAAGCTGTTCTGATATGATCCACAAATCTCAGCTGCCTTAGATGATGATAGCTCACATAAATTGATTTTCCAGAAGAAAC
Source organism: Microthlaspi erraticum (assembly GCA_902728155.2). Classification (NCBI taxonomy): domain Eukaryota; kingdom Viridiplantae; phylum Streptophyta; class Magnoliopsida; order Brassicales; family Brassicaceae; genus Microthlaspi; species Microthlaspi erraticum. The sequence continues at coordinate 1,554,542 of CACVBM020001385.1, read as the reverse complement.
ACATTGATTGTGTCACTCATTTGCCTTATTCTTTGTTTTCGAACATCAGCAGCGTTTCTCTGTAACATTTATCTTTGAGTTTTGAATTGAGAGCTAAATAATGACATAGTGAGTTTTTCAGAGATTCATCAGAAAAGAGAGATAGATTCTTATTCATTTGAAAGAAAAATAAGAAGGCAAACACTCAAATTCAAAGTACAATCGACAACATTTTTATTGTTGATAATTCATAACGTGGTAAGCGAATGAGAAGCTTCTTCACGCTTTGACTGATCGATCCACCAAACTTAAGAAAGGCCACGAACTTTGCCAGTGACAGTGTCAATGTCAATCTCGTAGAAACATGGTCTTGTAGGAAGTCCAGGCATTGTGCTCATTGTGCCAACCAACGGGTATATGAAACCAGCTCCTATACTTCCTCGTACATCCCTTATCGGTAACACGAAACCCGTAGGTGCTCCTTTCTTCGACGCATCGTGCGAGAAAGAGTACTGTGTTTTCGACATGCATATCGGAAGATTGGAGAACCCTTGTTGAGTGTACATCTCAATCTGTTTCTCAGCCTGCATTTCACAAAGACGATTTCTTTTAACAATGTTTGGACTATGCAACCAAGAATGAAGTTGGTCTATGAATAAATCAGTCACCTGGTCTGAGTACTCCACACCACTGGCTCCATATGACTTGGCTATGGCCTCAATTTTGTCTTTGATGCTAATGTCCAATGGGTAGAGAAACCTAAGTGGCTGTGTAATGTTTTGACAAGCTTTCTCAACAGCGATACCAAGGTCCACCTACACAGCATTTACAAGAGACTTAAACTGAGATTGCAAAAGAAGTCACAAGTGTTAAGTTAAGAAGAGAGAAGATTACCGCTCCTTTGCCAGCATGAGCATGGTGGGAACAAATCACAGCATCAAAAGCACCAGCATCCATTGAAAACTTCCTCACTGCATTTAGTTCTGCTTCCGTATCCGTTGCGAACATATTCACGGCAACAACCACATTCACACCGTACGCCTTTGTGTTTGAAATATGCTTTGCCAGATTCACACATCCAGCTTCAACCAAGGAAACGTTCTCGCTTACATACGCGCGATCAAGAGGCCTCCCGGCAACAACATCAGGCCCACCACCATGCATTTTCAAGGCCCTAACAGTCGCCACAACGACCGCACACTGAGGCGTTAGCCCGCTGTAACGGCACTTAATGTTCATGAACTTCTCTGTTCCGATATCAGAACCAAACCCTGCTTCTGTCACCACGAACCCACCAGGTCCGACCAGCTTCAAAGCGATTTTATCCGCAACGATAGATGAATTCCCATGAGCTATGTTTGCAAAAGGACCAGCATGAACAAGCACAGGTGTCCCTTCAAGTGTCTGCATGAGTGTTGGGTTAATAGCGTCTTTCATCAGAACAGTCAAGGCTCCTCCAACACCGAGATCATCAGCTGTTATCGGATCCCCGGCCTTGCTGTTACCAATCACCATTTTTCCAAGCCTCTCTCTCATATCACCTAGTGAGGTAGTCAAAGCCAAAACAGCCATAATCTCACTAGCAACAGAAATGTCAAACCCTGTCTCTCTAGTCATCCCTTTCTCCTCAGGACCTTGTCCAATAGTGATCTTCCTCAAGAACCGGTCATTAACATCCATCACTCTTCTCCAAGTGATAGAAGCAGGATCAATATCAAGCCTAGCAAAGCTCTTTACTTCCTCAGGAGTAAGCTCCTCAGGACTAGTCTTCTCAATCCCAAGCTTTGTCAAACGCCTAAACATAATGTCGCTGAAACTACGCTTCCCTTCTTTATTCGGAGGGCACAGCCTATTAAAGAGAGCCTTGTCCGACTGAGACGCCTCATGGAAGATCCGAGTGTCGATCGCAGCAGCTAAGAGATTGTTGGAAGCAGTGATGGCGTGAATGTCTCCAGTGAGATGAAGATTGAACTCATCCATAGGAATCACCTGACTGTATCCACCACCAGCTGCACCTCCTTTGATTCCAAAGGTCGGTCCTTGTGATGGTTGGCGAAGGCAAGTCACAACCTAAACAGCAACAACACTTCATCAATCAATCAAATACAAAAGATAAACAAGTGAAAACAAAAGAGAGAAAGATGCAAGAAACCTTCTTATCAAGGTAAGCTCCTAAGGCTTGGCAAAGTCCAACAGTGGTAGTGGATTTGCCTTCTCCAAGAGGAGTTGGAGTAATCCCTCCAACAACAACATAGTATCCATCTTCTTGCCCTTGAAGCTCGTCAAACGCAGACAACAACACCTAGAATCATCAATTGGTTTAGATCAGAAAACTGAACCACAAAATCAGAGATTCTTATATTTGGAGAAATGAAGCATCAATTTTGTCTACCAACTAATAAAGTAACCGAAAGCTGATTGCTAGAAAAATGGTGAAAAGAAGCAAAAATCAAATTTGTAAACTTTGAGCTAACGTAACTACCTACCAACTCGAGCTCAATAATTAGCAATTTCTGAACAAAACCATGAATCGAAACCAATTCGGAGAAACAAAATCATATAGCTAAAATAAAAACAGAGTTCTATCGGATCCTTCTCCAATCGAATCTCAAAACATGTCACACGAACCCAGAGACAGGAAAATTCATTTTCCAGGGAAATACGGAGAAAATACCTTGGCTTTGTACTTGCCATAGAGATCGTAGTGAAGTGGGCTGAGATTGAGATCATGGGCAATCTCGGCGATGTGTAAAGGCTCGACTGAATTGGCGATGTCGATATCGGCGGGAACTGGTGAAGAAACCTGGAGCTTTCTCGAGGAGCTCATCGCTTTCACTGCTCTCTAGCTAGAGTGATGATAAAAAGAAAAGTCTTCCTTTTTGGGTTTCGGGGTCTACGTTCTGATCTTTACGCTAGAGGATGAGATTATGGAAGATGACGACGACAAAATGAAAATGATTTTTATTTTATTTTTCGTACTCTTTTTCACCTTTTAAATAATTATTAAAAACATATAATAATTGGAGACACTAAAATGACGTTTTCACCCTTAAAACATATAATAATTGGAAACATATAGTACTCCCAAGATGGCCAAGTAGCAGCAGCCAAGAAGGTCCGCAATTGTTAATTTGGAAAGAGTAGCTAGATCGAGTATGTAGTTGTTGATTAGTTGAATTCTAACTTATTTTGCTTATGAATTATGAATATGGTGGTCTCTTGAGTCTTCACAAAAGGTTATATTAGTGTAATCCAAATTTATAAATTTATATTGTGATAGATCAACAACAATAGCATTAGAGCTCCAGCAACATAATTTATTTGTCGCCAACCGTGTCGTCTTCCTAGTTTTTGCACGGATTGTGTAATCTTCATTTAAGTTGTCGACTACATCTTTTGGTAGCTTGTGTTCTAGAAGATATTGCTTTGTTAATAACATATCCTCTAACCAAAGTACATAATGTAAGCACCAGTGTAGCAACCATTTCACCAATCTCTTAACATTTGGTCCATTTGATTAGAACTCCTGGAGAAATAGAAAAAGTATGTGTGAGTACTTGTGAACTCGCTCCAACTTTAAAGGATTTAGAAAACCATAGTCGGATCAATTGACACTTGTCCCTCACTGTCCTACACATTTTAATTTCCATCGGCCTCTTGCATTGTCCATGTTAATATATGTGATTTTTCATAGCTGATCTATAAAGGTCATAAAAACTATATTTGGTGCAATATTAGTTTTTTCTTTTTCAAATAATAATAACATACTTATACATATATACTTCTTCAAACAAAATATTTGGATTTAGAAATAGAAAATAAAAAAGAAAACCAGATATATATATGCCCCAACAGAAAAAATCTCGCAGAAATATTGGCTCCTTGAAACGTATCTCTCTCTCTCTCTCAATACAACAAATACACGCAAAAAAGCCCCAACCACTCTCTTCGTCTTACTTCAACCATGCATCTAGCCATCTTTCTTTTCATCGATTTCAGTTTCACAATGAAAGCGAAAGATATCCGTACAATCATCGGAATTATTGGTATATATCTGCTTCTCTCAATCTCTCTCTTATATATATAACTAACATGCTTAGAGCATGATTAATGGTGCATACCCAAATTGTCTCTTAGAATTAGAGCCGTCTCAGTAGTTAGATGATGGAGCTGAATAGGTTAGAAAATAGGAGAGCTTAAGCTTTAAAATTGTTGCAAACAAAGAAAACTTGTATAAAAGAAAAACAAGTGATGAGGTATTGAACACTCCACCAAACAGTTACCAAAATTATCTAGGTGATCAGCAACCATAACGGCAGATTAGATCAAACTTATACTGTGTTTTTGAGTTGAGCTCGGCTCTAATGGCGGATGTCTCTGTATAACTTCACTATAAATCAATGCTTATCGTAATTTTTCTCGATCGGTTCCGTTTACTATGTAAACATAACCTAGAGAGAGAGAGAGATTGAATTAGCACAATTTCGTCATAGCTGCATGTTACCGACTACAAGTTTTTTTCTGGCTTGATGCAGGCAATGTTACATCCTTTTTAATCTCCATCTCATACATGTAATCTCTTTTCATTCTCTCTTTTATTTAGAGGTTTCAAGGATCAGTTTTCCACAAATCTGTATAAATATTATTATAAGTAGTCATAAACATATGCACATTTTATATATACATGTAGGCCAAGGTTTATAGAGCTTTACAAGAAGAAAACAGTGGAGGGTTTTCCACAACATCGTCATGTAGCGATGGTGATGAAATGTACCATGTGGGTATTGTATGGTCTCCCACTTGTTCAAAAGGATAGCATTCTCGTCACCACCAGTAATGGCGTCTGTTTGGTAATCGAAGTTATCTGCGTGGTCGTCTTTTTTATCTACTGTAACAATGAACAACGTGTACGTTCCAATCCATACATCTCATACATATTGTACATTGATCTTGATGATGTTTATGTTGATTGTGAGTTAATCATATTCGGCCACCCGAATTTGAAACTATAAAAAAAGAATGATGCTTATGCAGACGGATGTCACTGGCGTGGTTACGATTGAAGTCGGTTTGTTGTTTGTGCTCTCTTGTTTTACTCTCTGGTGGCTTGAACCTTTTTCTGCTAGACGTCCATTCATAGGTGTTGTTTGCAACGTCTACTCCATTCTTATGCATGGTTCACTTGCCTTGGTGAGTTTTTTTGTATTTTTCTTTCTAATTGAATTGATAGATAAATAACCTAAATGTTTATAAGTTTAGTTTTGATCAATTAATTTTCTTGTGCGTGAATCAATAGACAAAAATAATGGGGCCGGATCCAGCTAGGTACATGCCGTTTTGGTTATCGTTGGTTAACTTCATCAACGTTGGAATTTGGACCGCTTATTCTTTGATTTACAAAATTGACATCTACCTCCTTGTAAGCATTTTTCATTTTCCTCTAAGACTTTATTGGTTTTCCATTAGAGATTTGATTGTTTTTTGTGTGTGTGTTTCTTATTTTGGTTTGTGTATGAGACGACAGGTAATCAATGGCCTAGGAACGTTGGCGTGTGCTTGTCAATTAATAATCGTGTGCTTCTCAAAGAATAGTCCATGCTTGTTTCTACGCAAGAAAACGCCGAGTGGGAACGTCCTTGCTGTGTGAAGTTTGTGTTTGGAACTCGATTATTTTTATCTTAAATTTTGCCACCTGCAACACCTTTTTCAATTCCTTTGTGTTCTCTATTGCAGTTTTCATCACAAGCAACAGGGTCACATGATCATTAAGATAAAATGAATCAATAGAACAAAAAAGCAATAAATTGACATTCCATTCATCATCATCACCTTTACATGGTGTAAATCTTTTTCGTACAAAAAACAATACCTATTTGCCCATACATACCATCATAAGAATAGAAGAAACAAAGAATATATAAAACCTTCCTAAACATTTACATAGAAGCTATATATGCGTCTATATAACAATGATAATAATAATTAACAACAAACAAATATTGAATAAATATATACACACGCACATAACCAATAATATAAACATTAATACCAACGTTGATGGCGATGATGATGATTCATGATGACTGTAAAGAGGCAACGAGAAGAGCAGAGCCAATGCTAGAACCATCTTCCATGGCTTTAACGACGACGTATTGACTCACTTCTTCTCCTAATATCTCAACCAGAGCTTCTTCCATGTATTCTCTAAACATGGTGTAATTCATGTACAGGCCTCCTTCTACCGCAACAACTGTTCTTTTCTGCATTTGTATCTCGTTTCTGCTTCTCCCGCTTGTGATTCCTCCGCTCCCATCTCGACCGATCTTCTTCAAGATTCCTGCGATTCCCGCCGCTGCTAGCCTCCCCGCTCTTCGTGTCACCACGTCGCATATTTTCACCACCAGTTTTCTCACTTTCAGTGGTACATCTGCTACCTGTTCATTTTATGGAAGTGAAGTGACGCTTTTTCAGCTCCATGTAACATTTTTACAACATTCAAGTTCAATATAATAGCTGAGCTTTTAAAACTTACCCCCAAGTCTTTCAGGATTCTTGCTACTTCTTGTAACTCAGGTGTGTCATCTTCATGCATGACTGAGACTGAATTTGTTCTGAGATATTAAAGGAGATACAATCAGACGTTAAGAGAAAACACATTACTAGTTAGATAGATGATGCAGAAGATACATGAAGTGCGATCAAACATCTAATTAGAATATGTACCTTAGAAGGTAAGGCTCAGATAATACAGACGAAGTGGGTCCAAAGACATCGGACTCTTGTGACATGCGGAGAATTACTCTGCGAACAATGTCACCCAGATACATTCCCGATATCATCTTCTCAAATCCCTATATAACAAAACCCCCAAAAGATCTTAATGCTTATTCCTCAACTTATGATGCAATACACATACAAACAGAACAAAGAGAGAAGTGACGCATAGATTACCATATCATTTGAATTTGAACTCTCTGCATCCAAATCAATGTCATATGAAGTTCTCGGCAGATGAGAGGACCAAAAGTTTCCCCACTCCATATTCACTACCTGAAATACATAAGGAAGAACGAATCTTTTACATGTTATCCACTGGGATGATAGCTGTACAATTCAATATACCATGAAATGATTCTTAGTACCATGCTTCCGGAAGTTGTTAGCAAACCCTGACACTTGATTATGGCGTCAGTTCTTTCCAAGTAACATGCATTACTACCAGTTCCAAACACAACCGCAACAACCGTGTCTGGATCATGATAATATCCAAGTGACAGGGCTCCAACAGTATCATTCACCTGTTCAAAAGAGGATACTGAAATTAGAACCAATCAACAACATTCATGAAGATAACATGTTTTTCTATAGTTTAGCCAACACATCAAAATTTTGATAATATATCAAAGACATTGCAGTTCGTGTGCCAGAATTTTGCCAAGGAAATGATTCTGCTGCCGTGATTAAGAACTTACAAGAGCTGCAACATGCATATCTAGGCCTCTTCTGTTAAGTGCCCCTTGTAGACATTCAGCTATGTCTTTCCCAACCTAGAAAAGAATAAGGCTTTGCATGTTATATGATGAAATAACTTTGGAAAAAGCACCAAACAATATCTGAAAGACGAGCAATAGGTCGTCGAGAATATAAGAAGTAATGCAAGCATCAGTGTACTAACCATTTCGCTAATCTCAAAACCTTTGGTCCATTTGATTAGAACTCCTGAAGAAATAGAAGTATGCTTGACAGGGAACGAAAATGTAAATGCAAGTTCCCTTTTAACGCCTTGTGAACTGGACCCGTTTCCTTCTTTTTCGATAAACCTTTCCAAGGAAAACGCGAGAAAGTTGAAAAGAACCTGCAATCATGTGAACAAAAGACCAAACAGACGCTAAATTACACACTTTGTATCGTACAGGACAGGACTAGTAAGACATAAATAGCAATCTAGTAACCTCGCTGGTGCTATTCATCAAATGCGAAGGTATGGGATGCCGTTCAACATCTTGAACATCTAGATATGACCTTTGACCGCCCAGATGAACCCTCAAAATCCTAAAGTATGTGCCTCCAAGGTGAAGTGCATAATAAGTTCCTTTCTCCGTCCTGAAATTAAAGCAGTCAGTGAAAATCCTACACACGGCTGCAATGATTGAATGTAGTACAAATATAAAAAATAAGACTTGATGTGACCCGCACTATTAAAATTAAGATATATTGTGGAAGCTTCTTCCATGAATAGCTCAGGAACATAGAAAGCGAACCACATCCACATGCAACAGTAAAGGGCGAATCCAATGGCAAAATATGAAGAAACTAGTACATTTTCCTTGAGAAGTAGCAATCTAGTGGATAGGAACAAGATACCAAAGTAAAGGTAAGAGATAAAAAGGAGAACACCTTCAAGCTTTTACATATATGTAAACTTCACATAAAAGAAAGGAAAAAAAGGAGCAGAATCAAAGGATCTGTCCCTTAAAAATGGTACCCACATACACTTCTTTAATTCTTTGGCTCCAACTAAAGCTCAAATTCAAGACCCTTAACCACAGGTACACCAATTAGAGCCACAACGACCAGGATTGAGCTCATTACTCACATTATAGATTAACAAAATGTACTTTATAAACTAAGCAACACAAGTTTAGCCAACAAGCGAAATAGAATAATTAAGGGACATAGATCATGCAATGTAGAGTGAAAAGTTAACCTGAGATCACTAAATCTAGATAAATCGGAAAGCAAACATGATCAGAAACAAACAAAAAGGATCATCTTCACACATTACTCAATCAGTGTTTTACCAATCAAGAAAAATCTATTAAGAACAAAATCCCTAATCAACAAACATTGAATCTTACCCGTTGGGCAAATCATCGACGAAAGTGAGCAGCATTTTAAGCTTCGAGCCTCCTTCGGAAGCCAATCCAGCGTGCATCTCCACCGCCATCGCATCCACCACTTGTCTCAACCTCCCCACCGGAGTATCACAAGCATCCTCCAACTCTTTCAAAATCTCCACCACGGTCCTCCATTTCCTCCGACTCTTCATCCTCCTTCCCACCATCAACGCCGCCACGGAACAAGCCGCCACAACCGCCGCCGCCGCAAACGCAACCGCGACTTTTCCCATCACAACACCGCCAAACAGAACACAATACACAATCTCTCTTCTCTCTCTCTCAAACCTAAGACGGCACCTACTCCAATAAAGAGTCGAGCAGTGAATACCGGCGATCAGAAAACCTTATACGAATCTGTTTCACCATCATCAGCAGCTTTTTGCCTTCTCTCTCGACTTCTATTGCCGCCTTTTCCGCAGGCAAAATCGCCTCTCTCGCTCAGCTGTCACTGCTGTACCCGAAAATTAACCGCCTTGATTCGATGGTGTTTTCCGGTAATAATCTCCGGCGATGTTTGAAACGATTCGAAACTCGAGTTTGTTACCGGCGGTGAACGGACGATAAATATGGAGAGAGAAAGAGATTTATGGATTTCGGCAGAGACAAAAGCGGAAGGAGAGAGAAGGGGCTGGAAAGCGAAGTGATGAATATATATATATACACAACACACATTTATACTTACTCATATATATATCGCGTATATTTACATTAAACCATCTCGTCTTTTTTGATGTCGACGGTTTCGTTTTTTTTTTTCAGATTAATTTTCCATTTAATTACTCAATTTAAAAACAAATTACTATCGACAATTAAAAAAAAAACAAATGGCTCAACCTAAAAAGTAAAAACATACTGTAGTATGTAGTTTTCTCCTGATTTTTAACATTTCATTTACAAACATTTACAAATATTTTATTCATGATTTTAATGAAACTAATTGAAATTACGTTTCTTTACAGAAAACTATTTAAACATAAGAAGATTTTTTATAATATTAAAAGGAAAAGTTTGAGTGGTTGTAAAATATTTCTTTCTAAATTCTATTTTGGTCGTCGCAAATTTTATATAGTTTTAGTTTATTTATGTTTCTTTATCAACCTAACCATCTTTCAATGAAAGAGAAGTTTTGTTTTCTCACTGATTTTACTCTTAAACATACAATGATACAAGCTAAAACGATTAATGCTATGACAAAATGAACATTTCAATGGAAAATGAAATAAAAAATAACGTTAACGTTCTTTTTCACTTCAATGAATAATATTTTTACCAATGCAAATATTAACGAATGTTCTTATTTTTGTATGGTCACCAAAGGTGAATTAAAATACGACCGCTAAGGAAAATCATGTTTTTTGCCAATATTGACCCTCTATTTCTTTAGTATTACCGTCGTGCCCAGTCTTCTCTCTTTTTCTTTAATCACACTTTTAGGTGAGTTACAAATAGGGAAATACCAAACGTAACTACTTACATTTAAATTCTCATCATTTAATCATTTTAAAACAAAATAAAGTAAAAGAGTAATGCACGTCTGACCTTTGACCGGTCGATTTATTAAGACTCTCCTTTGAATAAACTTTCAACGGCGTGCTCTTTTTGCCGTTGGGAATCTCTCATGATCAGTATTATAACTCGAAATATTATAACCATCGAATAGTTAATTAGCAATAATAAACGGTCCATGAGCTAATTATTGATAATGACTCGTGGCAAAATCTAGTCCAATAGCTAGTAATGTGTAGGGGCTGAATTGTATTTTTGACCTTTTTCTTCTCCTTTTTGTAGCATGCCCTACATTAAGCCAACTTGGCAATTTTATGTGATTTTCCGCATTGGCATTATTATTTTCTGCCAGCCATTATTGCAATTTCATTTTTTTATTTAATTTAATTAATTAGCATAACAGTTGATCTTATTTTGTAAACTAAGCGGCGGAAGCATATGATAACGTAAAAATAAAGTTTTAGGAAATGATAACCAAACCCCACCCAACAATTTTTCGTTTTTAATTAAGTAGCATTTTAATACTTTTCACTTCATAACAAAAAAAAATGTTCTATTACAACTTTACCAAAAATAGTACTTCTGAAATTTTTACATTGATATCCTCAAAGGTCAATATAATTAAAATTTTTATAAATAATTTAAAATTATATTCATTTTTTAATGGAAGGAATACGTCAAATTTTCATTTAAATATTCATAGTGAAAACAAGAGTTTTTCTTGTATGTTACCAAATTTTAAATTCGAAATTTTGCATGAGTAAAAAGCCTGTAAAAACAATGAATGCAATTATCAATAGTATCGAATGTCCTTTGGTGTATGAATGTGGCGAACAGCCGCATAAAAGCTGGCAATTTTGATTTTACATAAAGACTTGCATTTTTCTATTTATAAGCAAAAATGTTTTTATTGTTGGGGAATTAAAAAAAATATCTACAATGGTGAGGGACAAACAGCGTCAGAGCCCATGAAAACGCACGTTGCCATTTAACCAAAAACAAATGTCGAACAAGCAAAAAAAAAAAGAGAAAAAAAAATCGCTCTTCCCCAGTTTGACAGCTCACTGCCACTCAACAGTAGGACCCACAGGTTTCTTACGTATTTACCATTTTGACCCTAGTTGGGGTCTACTCCGTCCCCTCTAACCCTAGAGGTTCTCCGCGTTTTGGTCTCGGATTTCGAACGTGCTTGTGGTCACGTGACTTGACACGTCACCTGCTTACCCTACGCTGACGCAACGCTTCTTGTGTTTTGATTTTATTTTTTAATTCCTTTTATCGTCTCATTTAAATTCGCATTTAATTTAAATTTACGTTTAGATGCATATAAGTCATCAAAAAAGTCCCACATTGAAAAACATAACGTTTTCCTAGTTGTATATATAAGCTTAGCTCATAGACATTGAATGTCGAGCCTAGTAACGTGGGGTTGTGATCCAAGTGGAGACTATAGGGTGATGGAACATTTGGATCGGAATGGGACAAGTGTAGGAGTTGCGCGCCGCAAGAGGGCTCGGAGGTTGGGTCCATTCAGTTGGCACCTAACTTCGGGGCGGGACTCGCTTACTCTCCACACTTGACGATCAAAGGGATTACACCAGCTTTGTCTAGTACAAAACGGTGCCCTTAACCGAGCTCCACCATCCCATAAGCCGATTTCAATAGGACCATCACCTTTTGTTCGGCCTTTCTTGTTTTGAAACCTGTGTTGCATTTTGTTTAGCTCTGTTTGTACTTATATAACTTGGATATGAGACGAGTTAGTCGACCGGTGAGTTTCAATCGCAATAGATTGGTCGCATCTCTCGATTGAAATTACAAGATATCGTACATCGTACGCTCTCATACATTAATCTTGATACTTTGCAATAGCTTATCAAAGAGGAACACCTTGAACGTACGCATTCAAGTAAGATAAACTTAATTACATCATCAGCTTTTATTGGTTCTCTTTCCTTTGTTGTATGATGTTTAACTCTACTACATACATTGACAGCAACAAGTATAAAAGATAACAAATAGTAAAAATAAGCATTTGAAGCTTAATTCATCAAACATAAGCACACATACTACAAGTTCTAACACAAATGTGAGAGAAAAGGCCAAATTTGCAGTCGAAAACAACAAGAAGAAACATGTAGATTTTTAAAACATGCATGAATATATTTGCATTTCACTCTGTTTTTGAAAAAAACCATTGTATGGTAGTGTTCTTTTTAACTTTTTTTTTTTTTTTTTTAACTTTGAGCATGCCAAACATGATCTCTAAAAACAACTAACCCCAAAACAATTGAGTATATAAACTATTTCAGCCTTCAATCTTTGAAGCTTTAACATATTGAAACCTTTCATTAAGGAACTGAAGATAGAGTAACCACAAACTGTGGCTTGTCTCGTAATTGTCAAAATGGGAAAACAGAAAAGAGAAGCACAAAACCTATTCTCATAAAGTAAGTCAAATAAAATTTGGGCTTTGGCCATGACTTCAATTCAAAATGAATATGAAATTAGTTTGATACAGAACTGGAAAAATCCATTGCTTTGTTGTTGTTGTTGTTCTACATGTCTTCTGGCAGCTATGAAGACGAATTCTTCAGAGAAGCAGTCTCAAATATAATTACGAATTTAACTGATGAGCTTCGGATTTTAAACAAAGTAGAGATGAATAAAAAATCAAACAAAGGAAGGATTGAAACGCAGAATGAAGAAAACGAAGCTCGATTCAAGACTGTGAAACTGAAATTACGAATCAAAGATGAAAAAAAAACAAGATTACCAAACAAAAAACAGAGAGAAAATGCCATCGTAGGATCTAGGCCACTAGGGAGTGAGGTTTGTAGGACCGCGGTTCCAACAAGGTTTTGTAGTCCATTAAAATCCCCACATCGAAGTAAACTTGTTTTTTGTTGACGATGATCGAATAAAAGTAAGAGAAATCATGGCTACCGGGATATCTGTTAGTTTAATAAACTGTGTTTCTCTGTGAACAAGACAGCAAGGGATCTGAATTGTTCTTATTAGATTGATCAGAAAAGATTTGGTCCTTTAAAGAGACCTTACAACGAAACTGAGAAACTAACTCCTACAAATACTGAAACAGAAACGACTTAATCTAACTCCTTTAAGATCGGAGATTTATTCAACGCAAGACAAAGTTTATTCAAACTTAAAACGGCTCCACAACGACTCTTATTTCTTCAATGCCTCCCCTAAACTGGAATGGATTCTTTCCAGTTTAAACTTCCTTCGTGCAAACTCCCACTCTGCTCCTCAGCTTCTCAAATGTCTCAAGTTTGACAGCTTTCGTCATGAAATCAGCGAGTTGATCTTGAGTCGGACAATAGTCAAGTTGTATCGTACCTTCATTCACCAAGTCACGTAGAAAATGATATCTCACATGGATATGCTTGCTCCTTCCATGCATCACCGGATTCTTTGAGAGTTTGATAGTTGAGCTATTGTCACAGTAGAGAATTGTACCTTCTGTCTGAGTTGCTCTTATCTCTTCCAACACGTTTCTGAGCCAAACACCTTGACAGGCTCCATATGCTGCAGCCACAAACTCTGCTTCAGTTGTTGACAATGTTACGATGGCTTGCTTCTTTGATGCCCATGATATAGCTCCTCCACTCATCATGAACACGTATCCAGATGTGCTTTTTCTATCATCACTGTCTCCAGCATAATCACTGTCTACAAAACCCACTAGCATCTCTTCTCCATCGTGTTTGTAACGAATTCCGAAATCCGTTGTTCCCTTAACGTATCTCAGGATTCTTTTCGCAGCCAACATGTGTTCCTCATATGGTTTCTCCATAAATCTGCTGACTAGATTCACAGAATAAATTAAATCAGGCCTGGTTGCAGTCAAGTACCTCAAGCTCCCTATGAGCTGTTTAAACGTGGTTGGATCTGCTGTCTCCCCTGATCCTTCCTTTGACAGTTTCTGACCCGGAACTATTGGATTCCTCACAGAGTTTGAGTTCTCCATCCCAAACTTCTCCAATATCTCCACTGCATATTTCTGTTGGTTGATGAAGATGCCATATCCATCTTGAACTACTTCCACTCCCAAGAAGAATTTCATCAACCCAAGGTCTGTCATTGAGAATTCTCTCATCATCGAAGCTTTAAACTCTTCAAGCAGCTCAACAGAGTTTCCAGTGTAGATGAGGTCATCGACATAGAGACTCACTATCAAGATCTTCTCCTTCTCTGTTTTTACAAACAGTGTATGCTCACAATAGCATTTCGCAAAACCCTCTTTCTCAAAGTATCCTTCGATCCTGCTGTACCATGCTCTTGGTGCTTGTCTCAAGCCATAGAGTGCTTTTCTGAGCTTGTAAACCTTCTCTGCTTCACCAGCCACTTCAAAGCCTAGAGGTTGCTCAATGTAGACATCTTCTTCCAGGTTTCCATGTAGGAAAGCACTCTTTACATCTAGCTGGTACACCTTCCAACTATTTTGAGCCGCTTTAGCTAGGATAGCTCGGATCGTATCCCATCTCGCCACTGGTGCAAACACCTCATGAAAGTCAACTCCCTGTCTTTGATGGTATCCTTTTGCCACCAACCTCGCTTTAAACTTATCCACTTCTCCTTTCTCATTGAATTTGGTCTTGAAAATCCATTTCACACCAATCACTTTCGCTTCTGCAGGAGGCTCCACGAGTTCCCATGTCTGATTCTCTTCTATGGAGCCTATCTCTGCCTCCATTGCCTTTCTCCACTTTTCAGACTTAACAGCTTCCTCAAATGTATCAGGATCTTCAGCTGTTGTGTACATCATCAGAGCCTCATCATCGTCAATGACAAAGAAACTAGCTTCTCCTGCAGTTCCAGAGACATAATCTTTCATCCATACAGGTGTTTGCCTCTGTCTTCCTGACGTTTCCCTTGCAGCAACAGTCTGATCAGTAGTGGTTTCAGCTTGAGTTACCTCTGTTGGTGCGTTGACATTCTCAGGGTCGACCTCTTCTGGTTGGTTTAACGTTTCTTCTTCTCCATTGTTCTCACCACTATCTCCAGCTTCAGAGTTTGTCAACGCTTCTTCCCATCTCACTCCATCGTCGAGAGCGCTTTCTTCCCAATCCCACTTTCTGCTTTCATCAAACCGAACATCTCGGCTAATGATGATCTTCTTTGTCTCCGGGTTGTACAGTCTGTACGCCTTAGACTCTTTACTCACTCCAACAAACACGCATTGTATACTCTTCTCATCAAGCTTAACTCTTCTTTCATAAGGAACAAGAGCATACGCCACACATCCGAACACTCTCACGTGTTCCACTGATGGTTTGTGGTTGCTCCACCTTTCGTCTGGTGTAACATCTCCAAGTGCAGCAGACGGACTCCGGTTCAAGACGTGAACTGCATATTGCACAGCTTCAGGCCAAAACCTCCTTGGCACTGACATACCCAACATCATACACCTCGCCATATTCATAATGCTCCGATTCTTTCTCTCTGCAATCCCATTCTGCTGAGGTGTATATGCAGCTGTGAGTTGTCGTTTGATTCCGTTCTCTCTGCAGTAGTCTTGAAATGCTGCAGAATTGTATTCTCCTCCTCTGTCAGACCTAAGGCTCACCAAGCTTAGCCCCATCTCACGTTCTGCAGCTACTTTGAATTCCTTAAAGGCTCTCAAAGCCTCAGATTTCTCAGCCAAGAGAAAACTCCAACACTTACGGCTATAATCATCAATGAAATTAATGATATACCTCTTCCCACTTGCAGAGGTTGGTGCAATTGGTCCACATATGTCAGTGTGAACTAGTTGCAGAGCACGACTCGCTCTCCAAGAACTCTTCTTTGGAATGTTCTCCCGGTTTTGCTTTCCTCTCATACATATGTCACATAGTCCTCCATCTCCGTTATGTGACAATTGAGGCAAGCCGTTCACCATTTTCTTCTCCACCAGGCTCTGCATTCCGCTGTGGCTCAAGTGTCCCAGCCGCTTGTGCCATAAGTCCTCCATCTTCTCTTCTGTTACTTGAAAGCAACCTTCTTCTGTATCTCTAGCTTCTTTCACTGCAGCGAGAACCACAAACAATCTGTTTTTCGACATCACCGATCTCATCAATAACCTTCTCTGTTCTTTGTGCCATATTTCACACACATCTTCATCAATAACGATCCTCAAACCCTTCTGCTGCAGTTGTCCAATGCTCATCAGATTGCTTTTGAGCCCTGGGACATAGTAGACAGAAGAAATCAGTTGGATAGTTCCATTGATTTCCAATCGGAGGTTTCCTCTTCCTTCCACCATCATTCTCCGATCGTCTCCGAGTTTGACGTTTTGACGGAATGTTTCGTCAAAATCCACAAACCACTCTCTAACACCACACATGTGGTTGCTGCAACCAGAATCAAGGAACCACATGTGTTCTCCTTCTTCCTTCAAAGTCTCGACATACGCCATGAGCAGTACGTCTTCTTCGAGTTCAGCATAGTTTGCTTTTTTCTCCCACTCAGGACACTCGTTCTTGTAATGACCCATTTTGTGACACTTGTAGCACTCAATCATCTCCTTTGAGGTGCTTGTACTTCCTCTGCCACGACCTTGGTATCCACCTCGTCCTCTTCCCCGAGATTGATAACCTCCGCGGCCATTTCCTCCTTCTGATCTCCATCTTCCTTCCACCTTCAGAGCTTGATCTTCACTGACATGTCTGGTGAGTTTCTGCTCGTGCACCATCAATGAACTCTGCAATCCATCAACAGACATGTCTTTGATGTCCTTCGACTCCTCTATCGCACACACCACGTATGTGAATTTCTCCACAAGCGTTCTCAAGATCTTCTCAACAACTTTGGAGTCCGGCATATCTTCTCCGAGATTCCTCATGTCATTAACCACCATCATCACACGAGAAAAATACTCTGTGATAGTCTCTCCCTCCTTCATCTCGAGAATTTCAAAGTTTCTCCTCATTCTCTGCAGTTGTGCACTTTGCACTCTTTCGTTTCCCTGATATTTCCTCTTCATGGAATCCCACAGATCCTTCGCCGTATCTTTCTTCAAGATGGTCTTGAGAATGTTTTTGTCAATCGACGCAAAGAGGTAATTCTTTACCTTGAGATCTTTGAGTGTCGATTGAGCCAGCTCCTCTCTCTGTGGTCCTGTTAGGATCACACCTCTCTCTGGTCGTGTGTACCCGGTTTCGATCAAGCTCCACCACTCCTTCGACCTTAGGAGATTTTCCATGAGCATAGCCCAGTATTCATAATCGCCATCAAATTTAGGAATGCTCAACAACCTGTCTCTCTCACTCATTTCTGCTCACTCGTACCAAGCTCGTTACGAGCTCTGATACCACTTGTTAGTTTAATAAACTGTGTTTCTCTGTGAACAAGACAGCAAGGGATCTGAATTGTTCTTATTAGATTGATCAGAAAAGATTTGGTCCTTTAAAGAGACCTTACAACGAAACTGAGAAACTAACTCCTACAAATACTGAAACAGAAACGACTTAATCTAACTCCTTTAAGATCGGAGATTTATTCAACGCAAGACAAAGTTTATTCAAACTTAAAACGGCTCCACAACGACTCTTATTTCTTCAATATCATCTCCGGTGAAGACTGGAAAAATAATTAAAGCCGGACGGCGAGAAGTTTTTCTCGATAAAAGAGGAATTAGTAGTTGAATGAAAATTTAGTCACCAAATGTCCCACATCGGAAGAAACAAGTTTTTCCTTGTTGTATATAAATGTTTAGATCACACGTACTGTACGTCGAGTTCAGTAACGCGGGCTTGTGATCCGAGTGGAGACAATAATGTGATGGGACATTGGGTCGATTTCACTGGGCTGGGTTCGGGTTGGGCTTTCTACTGGCCTGCCCATTCCAAGTCGGGAGTTGAGGGTTCGGTCTCGAGCGAAGGCTTGTGGTTCGGACTCTCTTAGAGCGGAGGAGACTGCGTGAGGCTGGTTTCACAGAGCAGCGTCCACCTCCCTCTTTCGACGGTGGAAGGATTACGGGCCGGTGCCTTCCGAGCCCACTATGACCCAATGAGCCGATTCCAATTGGACCATCATTTTTTTCCTCCTTTTTGTTTTCGTTTTTACTGCTGAGTTAAAAATTGTCCAAACATTATTTTAGCCCGTTCAAATTACGACACGTCATCAATCACTAAACAGTTGCCACGTCATCGCCTTCGATAACATTTTGCTAACGAGATGAGGTGAAGAGCGAGGGAAAGAGAGAATGGCGCGATCTTTGCTGCTGCATCCGTCGTATGGAGCGACGGTACGAGCATGTTCATCTAGCGCCACGCAATACGACGGCGTTCCGGAGGTGAAGCTCTCGGATCCTACGAAGAACTATCGGGTCTTGGTGTTGGGTGGTACGGGTCGGGTCGGTGGGTCTACTGCTACTGCTCTTTCTAAGCTATGTCCCAAGCTAAGGATCGTCGTCGGTGGACGGAACAGGTAAGAGATTTTCTGTTGGTTTCAGAGAAAATTTCGGACAATTTAATTCATTGATTACGGATTTCTCCGTGGCTGATGAATCCTCTGTGCGCAGAGAGAAAGGTGAAGCAATGGTGTCCAAATTGGGCGAGAATTCTGAGTTTGCTCAAGTAGATATCAATGACACTAAGATGCTTGAGACAACTTTAAAAGGTTTGCTTCGCTTGACCATAGAGACATCAATGCTAATTTTGGGTGTAAAATATTTGAAGTTCGATGAGAATTTGGAAACTTGGACTATATAATGGATTGAATTGTATTTGAAATTCAGGGTTTATCTGGGGTTTTTGTTTGGTTTCTGTTTGAAGTCAACTATTTGTGTATTGACCGTGTGAAGTGTGTGAACACAGACGTTGATCTTGTAGTCCACGCTGCTGGACCTTTCCAGCAAGCTCCACAATGCACTGTTCTTGAAACTGCCATAAAGACCAAGGTGAGGATAAGGTAAAAAAAATATTTCTGTGTCACCGAATCTTACATTGTCTATAGGAATGAGTTAGAATCTTAGGAGATGAAACTTACAAGAGAGACTTTTTTTGTGTTTCATATCTGAAACAGACTGCATATATTGATGTTTGTGACGACACAACTTATGGTTTCCGAGCAAAATCTTTCGAGGCTGAGGCAGTCGCTGCGAATGTCCCGGCGATTACGACAGCTGGAATATATCCAGGAGTTAGCAATGGTGTTAAATTCTGAACACATCTCCCTCTTGCTTTTATGTTTGATCAGAGTATGAGAGACTACACATTGTAGTTTTCGTTGATGCAACAAATTAACAACATGTTTAACTTGCTCGTAGTGATGGCGGCTGAAATGGTCGCTGCTGCAAGAATTGAAGACAAAGGGACGCCAGAGAAATTGAGGTAACACAAAATACTTTCTCAAATGTTATAGTGCCAAGTGCCAACAATTCTCTTTCTTTGTAGTTTGATCAGTTTTTTTTCCTGACTTACAATGTCATAGGTTCTCCTATTACACAGCAGGCACTGGCGGTGCAGGTCCTACAATACTAGCAACAAGTTTTTTACTTCTCGGTGAGGAAGTTACTGCTTATAAACAAGGCAAGTGTTACAGACTTTATCTCTCTGTATTGTACTGTTAATTTTTTCAGCAATTTTCTCAACCTTGTATTGTGGGGACTTGATTCAGGAGAGAAGGTGAAACTAAGACCTTACAGCGGAATGATAAACGTTGACTTTGGAAAAGGCATCCGGAAAAGAGATGTTTATCTTTTGTAAGTCGCTCCTCTTCCATATCAGAACCTCCAATGACATCCTATAAATATTTTTGCTTAGAACAGTGGCTGTTTTGCAGGAATTTGCCAGAAGTAAGATCGACTCATGAAGTTCTAGGAGTGCCAACTGTCAGTGCCCGATTCGGCACAGCTCCTTTCTTCTGGAACTGGGGAATGGAGATCATGACAAAACTCTTGCCATCGGTATCATGTTCAGACCTTTCCTGAATCAATGGTCTCGTGATAATCATATCTTCCTGTAATCAAATTGCAATGCTTGTCTTGCTTGCTCTAGGAGGTCCTTAGAGACAGAGCCAAAGTCCAGCAAATGGTAGACCTGTTCGACCCTGTCGTTAGAGCCATGGATGGCTTTTCTGGAGAGCGTGTCTCCATGAGGGTAGGAGGAGAAACAGAAGAGCTGCAAAATACTTTACAGTAGTTTCTTCCGGTTTACTCACTCATTGTTTCTCATGTTAACCTCTTTGGGAAGGTTGATTTGGAGTGCTCGGATGGACGAACCACAGTTGGGTTGTATAGTCATAAAAAACTCTCCGTGTGAGTCTCACCTTAACATCCTTATATTTGTACATCCTTATATGTACACAACACGTGATAAGCACCTGCTTAATTGCTTGGGTTTGCAGAGCCGTTGGAGTTTCAACTGCGGCTTTTGTTGCAGCAATGCTTGAAGGAAGCACACAACCAGGGGTTTGGTTTCCAGAAGAGGTATATCTCTCTCTATATATATATATATTCACAAGATGTTCTTAAGTTTTGTTTGGATTACTACGAAGAGTGATGTTGAAACCTTTGTGATACAGCCTCAAGGGATCGCAGTAGAGGCGAGGGAAACTCTTCTTAGACGTGCATCACAAGGAACGTTCAATTTCATACTCAACAAGTGAGCCAACTTTATTTTATTTTTTAGTCGATTCTTTAACTCTCTCTGTTTTTATTCGATAATGATGTATCTTGCTTTTCTTCTGATTTAAAGGCCACCCTGGATGGTTGAAACCGTCCCGAAGGAGGTGATTTTAGGGATATACGTATGAGTTTGCGAAAGAAGAAACAGAGATATGATCATCGATACATGACTTTGTAAACCATTTTGCTTCTGTGGTGTGTATGTATACTCGTACAGATTAACATTTTCATCAGAAGATATATATAAAAAAATCAATGGAGCCATGCCAATACTCGCCTGAAAGCTGTTGTTGTATGCAAACTCAACTAAGCTCAGGTGATCTGCCCAATGGCCACCCCAATCCAACACACACATCCTCAGCAAATCCTCCAAAGTCTGAATAGTCCTCTCTGACTGACCATCTGTCTGCGGATGATAAGCTGTACTCAAATGCACCTTAGTGCCCATCTCTGCCTGAAAAGCTCTCCAAAACTCTGAAGTGAATCTGGGATCACGGTCTGACACAATACTAGCTGGCACTCCATGCAGCCTCACAATCTCTCGCACAAACTTCCTAGCCAAAACAGCAGCTCCATCTGTCTTCTTGATGGCCAAGAAATGTGCGGACTTAGTCAACCGATCCACAATCACCCAATAGCATCGAAAGTCCTCGAAAGGTAGTCCAACCACGAAATCCATCGTAATCCTGTCCCACTTCCACTCTGGAATGGGTAAACTCTGCAAAAGACCACCCGGAACCTGATGCTCTGCCTTCACCAAGGCACAAGTGTTGCACTTCGCAACCCAGCTACATCCCTCTTCATCCCGACCCAATGATAGTACCTCTTGAGGTCATGGTACATCTTGGGTGTACTGATCAACGAGCACCAAAGAGTATTTGTAGTTGTCGATCGAGGCTATGAGAGAGCTTCAAACAACAATTTTTTTTTTTTTTTTTTGATAAATCCTAAACAATTCTAGCGGAAGTCTGAAAATAAAATAAATAAATAAATATCAAATAACATCAGTTCAGTGGAACCAAAAATAAAAATAAACAAGTCATGTACCATCTGGACAGTGATGAAGATGAAGGCATGATCTCTAGCAACCAGCAGCTGAAATCTCAATCTCAACCACCATCTATCAGGAGGCACATTGGCTCGGAGTTTGAAGACGGCTCTACACTCTGTACAATGCGAAAATGCAAAACCTTCCTGAAACAAACAAAACACACTTCATAAGCTACAAAGAAGATAAGTCCAACGAAGCATTGATACCACCATCAGTACCTTAGTGGAGCGCCAATTATCAAGACAAGATCTGTGCACGTACTTCTGAGTACCCTTACAATTGCACGGACCAATCAGATCTTCCCCTGCAATCATACGATACAAGAAAACAAAGTCGTCTCATTTCTCAACATCTCAACATAAGCCAATTGATATCGTATCATCATCACTGGTTTTGAGAAGCTAATGATACCTCCAACATCAAGGCAAATTCGACATTGTGGTTGATCTCCTCCAGCAACAAGATGTGTAGTTTCGTCGTCGTCGTCGTCGTCATCACTCTCAGCTATTTCAGAAACTTCTCCTTCCTCCACGATACGATCGCCTCTTTCCGCAGCTACGATTTCGTTCGAGGATGTTGATTCTTCGAGTAAGATCTGTTCCTTCCGATCATCATCATCATCACTAGGCAATAATTGCATCTCTTGAACATACTAAAAATTCTGGAAATGGTAAAACCTGTGAAATCGCGATAGAGAAATCAGAAATCAACAAAATTTCTCAAAAAAAAAAGGATCTAGCTTCCAGAAATTCGATCAAAGGAGCTCACCCGAATTCAGCCAATTCTCGATGATTTTCTTCCAAGCCAAGCATTGCTTTTAAGTTCACTCAGGGGTTGCGTCTAAGAAACTGGTCAACTATAACTGCGAATCAGATTGATTTGAATTGATTTTGTTTCTATTGATTCATCACTATCACAGGAGACGAAGATTTTCGAGCTTTGAGAGAGAAGAAGATGAAGCAAAAAGGAGGAGATTGGGATTGAGATCGGAGAAACGACGGCAAGGGCAAAAGTGGAATTTACAAAACAATAACATGTGGGAGCACGTGACACGTGGATCAACATATTAGCTCACACAAAGTGGTGGACCTCTACAGTTGATCGTCGTCCTCTCCAATCTCCATCGTTTACTTCGCAGGAGTTGTTTCCATTGGGTATCACAATCTGAGTTTTTTGGTTTTTAGCCGAGAGAGAGAGTGAGAAGATGACGGAGCTTGCGCATTCTCCGATCTTCACTTACGCATCTATGATCATTCTCTTCACTCTCTGCCCACCATTCGTCATTCTCCTGTAAGCTCCTCATTTTTCCGGTGATCGTTTTTTGTACTTCTCAGATCGACTCGTACACATTTTTGCCAACTCCTTGATTCACTCCGATAAGTCGAAATCCGATAGATTCACTTCCTTTTCTCCATTGATTAGGAATTCTAAATAACTTTAACGAATTTGGAGTTTTCTTTGTGGTCAATGTGTGAAACTTGTTACATGCTGATACAGTAATGGGCTTAATTCTCTACTGAGATTTTGATTTCCAGGTTTGATCTGAAGTTTGCAGATTTCACATTTATGTATTTGTATTTGGTTGGGTCCATACTGTATTTATTGTGCCCATTATGATTATTGTTCTGTTCATGTCTCTATCCACTCAGAGACAAATCAGGATTGGTGGATTCTTGTTGTTGAAAGTTCGTCAGTGAGTTTTTTTTTTTTGTTGTTTCTGTATAATAATGCAGATGGTACACATTGGCTCATCAGGATGGTTCTGTTACTCAGACGTATGGCTTCTTGTTGGAGAACGGAGTTCAAGGGCTTATCGACTTATGGCCGAGACCAACTGCGATCGCTTGGAGAATCATATTTTGCTACGCAGCGTTTGAAGCTACTCTTCAGCTGCTTCTGCCTGGTAAAAGAGTCGAGGGTCCGATTTCTCCAACTGGAAACCGACCAGTTTACAAGGTAATAAAAAGGGCCTTGCGTAAGTTTGATTAGCAGAGTTGATGCAGACAAACAACTGTGCGGTTCTGTTCTTGCAGGCCAATGGTATGGCTGCCTATTTTGTGACACTTGCCACCTATATTGGTCTTTGGTGGTAAGCAGTGTTTATTTCCTTTTGAATACTTTAGGTTGGGTTGAGTATATGAATGAGTTGACTTCTTTTTTGGTATTCAGGTTTGGGATATTCAACCCTGCGGTTGTCTATGATCACTTGGGTGAAATATTCTCCGCACTAGTATTTGGCAGCCTTGTCTTTTGTGTTTTGTTATACGTTAAAGTAAGTGCCCATGCCTTGAAATGAATGGTGTGTTCCTTTTGTTTATAGTCTCTACTAATGAAGAATTTCGCTTTTATGTTAAAAATTATAACTTGTCTTTTTATCTTGTACAAGGGTCACGTTGCACCTTCATCAAGTGATTCTGGTTCATGTGGTAACCTGCTTATTGACTTCTATTGGGTGAGTTATTACTGCTTACCATAATATCTTGCCTATTTGCTAGACATTTGGAAGTAGTTACACAATTTGTGGAGAAACGATTGATGAGCTCTGCTTTCACTCTTTGCGTCCAGCTTGTCATTAAGGCAATCGAATTTTGTGGCAATCTTATTCTCACAATATTCACTGCGTCGTGCTTTGCAGGGGATGGAGTTGTACCCTCGAATTGGTAAGAACTTTGACATCAAGGTTTTTACCAATTGCAGATTTGGTATGATGTCTTGGGCAGTTCTTGCAGTCACCTACTGCATAAAACAGGTACTTTCAGATAGAGTTCCAAACTCTTACGACATAACCTGGAGGTTTCTTTGAGTCTTTATTTGATCAGAGAGCCTCACCTCTTCCAATTTGTGGTCTTTTAACTAGTATGAAACAAATGGGAAAGTATCCGATTCAATGCTGGTGAACACAATACTGATGCTGGTGTATATCACAAAGTTTTTCTGGTGGGAAGCTGGTTACTGGAACACCATGGACATCGCACATGACCGAGGTATGCGTCTGGTACATATATATATCAAGTCACATGATCATCATCAACAAAGTTGCTTTACTATTTGGCTAATGCAGCACCATATGATTCAGATTATCATTTCCAGCTTTTACAGACTGAAAGTTAACCTTTGCCATGCTTTATAATTTGTGCTTTTCAGCTGGCTTCTATATCTGCTGGGGCTGTATGGTGTGGGTGCCTTGCGTTTACACCTCTCCAGGCATGTACCTTGTGAACCACCCCGTCGAACTTGGAACTCAGGTGCAAAAATTTAACATTTATAGCTTAATACAGAGGAAGAGATACGTGAGAAAGGCCCTTTGTGTGTTCATGGGAAAAAAAAAAAAAAAAAAGAAATGTTGAGCTAAATGTGACAATCTCAGAATCTGGACCTGACCATCTTTTTTTTCCTTGATTTGCAGTTGGCAATATCCATTTTAGTGGCGGGAATTCTTTGCATTTACATAAATTATGACTGCGATAGGCAAAGGCAAGAGTTCAGGAGGACAAACGGTAAATGCTCGGTTTGGGGCAAAGCCCCGTCAAAGGTGTGTGTGATCATAATAAGCTTATTCCTTTTCAAATCTAAACAATTCTGATGTGTATGAACGAACATCTTTTGTTTGTTGCAGATTGTGGCGACATATACGACCACAGCTGGTGAAACTAAAACCAGTCTTCTCTTAACCTCTGGATGGTGAGTTTACTCTACTTTACGAGACTTAATTTAGACGTTTTTCATCACAATGACATTGACCCATGCCTTTTGATTGTGTAGGTGGGGAATGGCTCGTCATTTCCATTATGTTCCTGAGATCTTAGGCTCTTTCTTCTGGTCCGTACCGGCTCTCTTCAGTAACGTAAAATCCTTCTCCATCTCTTTAGTATATTATAAGGTTTTTTAATATTGCAAGTGATACATACTTTAACTCATAAAACATATTTGTTTTTCACTCTTTTTGATTCAACCAGTTCTTGCCATACTTCTACGTCTTGCATCTCACAATCATGCTCGTTGATCGCGCCATGAGAGACGATGACCGATGTCGATCAAAGTAAGCACCAAAATGTGAATGATTTTTTGTTTGTTCCTATATATAAACAAGAACACATTTTCTTTCTTCTTCTTATGTTAAATTTGCTGTTTGTTTTATGTGTTTGGTTTAGGTATGGGAAATACTGGAAGCTGTATTGCGAGAAAGTGCGATACAGAATTATTCCAGGCATTTATTGAGTGTAGCAAAAGTCTGTCTTTCTCTTTTCTACTTTGCTTCGTTAATTCGAACGTTGGAAACATCAAAAGACCAAAAGGAAGAAGAAGAAGAGAAGGCAAATTGATTCGTTTAGGCATTTTTATTTTTTTGGTTGCTGATTTGTAACCTATGTGTTTCTTTAGATTATTTTTTAAGATTTAGCCTATCGTTGATTAAAAAAAGTTATTTGATATTTTGGTTGGTTTCTTTAAAGATTTGATCGTCTGCATTTCCACATCTAAGCAGTCTCGTATTTGTACCCTGTTGTATTACTCTCTATTACAACATTTTATAAACCATTTGTATTACAAAGTTTATCATTTTTCATTGTACCGTTTCTAATGCATAGTATAAGTTACCCTTAATTCATCACAAATGGAAAATTGTGGCAGCCTAGTTTCAATCACAAAGATCTCACCAACTCTATGATCAAGTCGACTCCGTTGATAACTTGATACTGTATAAGGTTTATTTTTTACCAATACTGTATAAGGTTTTGATTGGTCTTAGTGTCTTATCATAAGACTTTTACGCTGTAAAAAGTTTACGAATATTTACTACAGTTTCACGATATCATGATTTATTTATGTTTCGATATATCATATCATTGAGATTTTACAAGTTCAATAAAATAGGACGACCTTCACTACTTTTTTATTTTAATAAAATTTCTTACTATGAATTCTAGGGACTGTTTTGCTATGCATTTCTTTTAAAAAAAAAAATTCTACTATACTATTCCTTAGATCGGGTTTCAAATCTCAATAGTAAATATTTTCATTCTTTTCTAGAGAATCTTTTGGTCAATGGTCTTTTAGTATAAAAGGTGATTATGTTCTTCACACAGTAAAAACAAATAGAGAGAGAAAGAAGAGAAGAGGACAAAAGGTGAGCATTTAAAAGAAGAAAAGGACAAATGAAAAGTTATGAAAAGACAATGAACATTTAAAGAAGACAGACAAATCCCACACCCAAGCATCAGCCTCATCTTCAGTTTTTCTTATTATAATTTTTTAACAAGACAACAAAAACAAAAGAGATGGTTTTTGGGTTATGTTTTGTCTTTGTTAGGGCGTGTTTGGACGCTTCCGTCTCCTCAGAATCAATATTTTACCAAAACAGCTTTGACAAAATAAATATTACTTTTCGAAAATATTAAAAATAGTCATGATTCGAAATCCACCTCATGTTAAGACAAAAACCCATAAAAGTGGAGGTTCCAATCTCGAATACAGACATTCATGTTGTATGGATGTATGCATATATGATAAGATAATTCCAAAACGTATGATGCCAAATGGGTTCATTGAACTTCTTCCCTCATTTTTACTTTCTTTCCGTTGAAGTTTCTCTACATCAAGAAGAGTGAAATTAACTTTTAAAATCAAGAAAATTACAGGTGAGACTTCTACTATAATTTTGACTCTAATGGTTTCACAAGTTACAACTTTCAAATAGTGTGAACATAAAAACTTAAGAGAGACGATGGGATTGAAAATGAATTTGTTGACATGTTTTAAAAATATGAATTCCTTAAAAGGAAGAAAAGAAAGAAAAGAAAAGGAGATTTGAAAGAGGAAAAGAAAAGACAAAGAGGAACAAGACAAAACCGACTATCACGCATTGTCTGGTACGTAGAGCCAAAAGGAACAATGCCTCTGTTTTAGTGTTTTCTAGTTTCAATCCTTTCCCTAAAATACAAACAATTCACACACACACACACGCCAAACTCACAAGATAACCACCAGAGACTCATTACACACACAACACATCCATAGATAGACAAAGAGATTGATAAAGAGGAAGAACAAAAAATAACGCTTCGACTTTTTCCTCGAAATTCATATGCGTTTTTCTTTCCACTGACGCAAAATCCTGTAAGTCTATTTCTTTTTTGGTCATTGCTTCTTCTTGTGTCCTTCTTCTTCTTTATAAAGAGAATTGTTTCAGTCATCTGTTTATGATTCAGAGGTTTTAAATTGTGTACTTTCCTGCATCAAAAATTATAAATCCCTAGCTCCTCTATTCTTTAACCATTTCACCCCCTCTTTTGGTAATCTGCAGAATCTCTGGATCTTTAAAGAAATTCAGAATCTTGGGTTTGGTTCTTCTCGTTGCAAGTCTCTCAAAGTTCCAATTTTTCCTTACAAAGGATTAAACTTTTTGTACTTTTGTTTCCGAGTAAAATCAAAATCAAGCTCTGTTGCTCTGGCCTTCGATGGTGGCTATGTTTCAAGAAGATAATGGAACATCCTCTGTAGCTTCATCACCACTTCAAGTCTTCTCAACCATGTCACTCACAAGACCAACTCTCCTCGCTTCTTCTTCGCCGTTTCACTGCCTCAAAGACCTCAAACCAGAGGAGCGTGGTCTCTACCTGATCCACCTCCTGCTAACTTGCGCCAACCACGTGGCCTCCGGTAGCCTTCAAAACGCAAACGCAGCTCTCGAGCAGCTCACTCACCTCGCTTCCCCTGACGGCGACACGATGCAGAGAATCGCTGCTTACTTCACCGAAGCGCTCGCTAACAGAATCCTCAAGTCGTGGCCTGGTCTCTACAAGGCTCTCAACGCGACTCAAACAAGAACCAACAATGTCTCTGAGGAGATTCATGTCAGGAGACTCTTCTTTGATATGTTCCCGATCCTCAAAGTGTCTTACTTGCTCACTAACCGAGCTATAATCGAAGCCATGGAAGGAGAGAAGATGGTTCATGTGATTGATCTCGATGCTTCCGAGCCAGCTCAATGGCTTGCTTTGATTCAAGCTTTTAACTCTAGGCCTGAAGGGCCACCGCATTTGAGAATCACTGGCGTTCATCACCAAAAGGAAGTGCTTGATCAAATGGCTCATAGACTCATTGAGGAAGCAGAGAAGCTCGACATCCCGTTTCAGTTTAATCCGATTGTGAGTAGAGTGGAGTGTTTAAACGTTGAGCAGCTGCGTGTCAAGACAGGAGAGGCCTTAGCCATCAGCTCGGTTCTTCAGTTGCACAACTTCTTGGCCTCTGATGATGAGTTCTTGAGGAAGAGCAACAGCGGTTTGCGGTTACAGAACAATACTAATGGGATTGACTTGCAGAGAGTTGAGAATGATATGAGCAACAACAATGGGCATAGCCTGAGCGGTGACTCGGCCTCATCTTTGCCTCTACCTAATTCAGGGAGGATTGATAGGTTTCTTAATGCTGTTTGGGGTTTGTCACCGAAGATCATGGTGGTCACTGAGCAAGACTCAGACCACAACGGCTCCACGCTCATGGAGAGACTGTTGGAATCACTCTACACTTATGCAGCGTTGTTTGATTGCTTGGAAACCAAGGTTCCAAGAACGTCTCAGGATAGGATCAAAGTGGAGAAGATGTTTTTCGGGGAGGAGATCAAGAACATCATAGCCTGTGAGGGGTCTGAGAGGAGAGAAAGGCATGAGAAGCTTGAGAAATGGAGCCAGAGGATTGATTTGGCTGGCTTTGGGAATGTTCCTCTTAGCTATTATGCGATGTTGCAGGCTAGGAGACTGCTTCAAGGCTATGGTTTTGATGGGTATAGGATCAAAGAAGAGAGTGGGTGTGCGGTGATTTGCTGGCAAGATCGACCTCTCTACTCGGTATCAGCTTGGAGATGCAGGAAGTGAAAGAAGATGAATGATAATATAAAACACTGTTGTGTTTTTGCTTTTGTTTATGAGCAGAGTCCCTTTCTTTTGTATACATAAGGGACACAATCTTAGTTGTTTTTGTGATTGTGACTTTCTGGCTCTTTATGCTATTTTGGCACATGCTTCTACTCCCTCTGCACATAATGGCTTTCCATCAAACCGTTTGGTGAAAAACAGAGATAAACAAAGAGAAGAAGAAAGTCTCAATTCAGTAGTCTCTTCAAACCAACAGAAACTTCATGGCTTCGTTTATGTATGTACACTAATAATTTTCTTGATCTCAAAACTGTTGCAAAGACTATTTTACCTTCTTTCAGCACTTGAATCTGTCATTTGTGAATGTAAATAGCTAAGTTGGTTTATATTTAGATTACAAAAAGGACACATGCACTCGTCAAAAGAGAATCTGATGTATATACTATGAAAAGAGACAAGTTATTTACACATTTGCTCATTTCCAATCTGTGAACCTGAGGAACACACAAAAAATGCAGCTTAAGATTCCTTCATGATCAAAATTCTGGAAGCAAGTGAAACCTGGTCAACCGGAGATCTAGGAAAGGCTAAACCGAGTTGTCTACACTTGGAACAGAAATTTGAGATCATTTACTGTTAGTCGAGCTGCAGAGCCTCCACTGTGATCTTCACCAAAGGCAGACGCAACCATTATCCTTTTCTTTTCCTGATAATAACAAATTTGAAGAACCAAAAATGAGAAACTGATGGGGAAACAAGTATCACCTAGAAGGAGAGATATAGATCTTAAAGCATACCTGAAGTTCCAAAATTCTATCCTCGACAGTATCTTTTATCGTCATGCGAGTGACTGTAACTGGTCGAGTTTGTCCGATACGATGTGCTCGATCAATAGCTTGATCTTCAGTAGTTGGATTCCACCAAAGATCAAGAAGAATGACATGGCATGCAGCCACCATATTCAGCCCAAGGTTTCCAGCTTTTAAAGACATTATCATCACTTTTACCTGTTTAAGAAACCTTGCACTGTTTAGAGAGTTTCGGGATAAAAAGAGGCAACATATACCACAAAGAAAGCTGTATCGTTGATTGACATAACTTACATCTGGATCGTTGTTGAATTCTTTCACAGCTCTGTCTCTGGCATTTAGACTCATTGTACCATCCAATCTTCTGAACTCTATAGTGTTTTCATTCAGAGACAGCTCGAGCAAGTCAAGCATACCAGTCCACTGAGAAAAGATTATCGTTTTTATTGATCCTCTGTTAGGATTGGAGCGCAGACTCATTTCCTCTACAATGGTAACATCATCGTCGTCAATGTCATATGGCTTCGAGGAAGACGGCATTTGACCGTGCTGAGCTGAGTTTGGACTGCTTCGGTTAGAAAGCGACCGCAGAATATCTATGACAGCTTTGATTTTTGATGAGCTAAAATCGTCATTCTGAAAAAAATCTTTATCAGGACCTTTATCCTGTGAAGAGCTACCACCCAAATCATCAGCGACGCAACTTCTAAGGGTAGATTCAGAGAAAACAACATCACGGGCAAGCTCTTCTCTGCATCTAGGGACAGGGCACATGTTCTCATCCCCGTTGATAACTTCCGATACACACTGATAGCAGAATATATGGCCACACAATGTAATAACAGGGTCTTCTGGTGGATCCTGCAAACAAGACAGAAGGAATGTATGCGTAACGAAAATCAGAACTAGTAGTAGCTTCAGGACTGAAGATGGTGAAAACCTTTAAAAAAAACTTCTTCCAGACCTAAATTATTATGGACTTACATTGCACTCACGACAGATGGGAGATGATTCTAAGCAATTGAGCAGGTTAACTCGAGCCTCCCTAGGGAGTTTTTTAGCAGCTTCTTCTGATTCTTTGCCAACAGAATCTGAGCTATATCTTTTAACAAGTTCGGGGTGGTCACAAGCTTGGCGTAATCGCAAAAGCATGAGAAGAATGTTTGCATAGTTTTGATTCAAAGTTCCTGCAGCAGCATATTTCTGCAGAGAAAGAAAATATATCTTACCGACTTGACAGGAATCACTACAAAACATTTTCTTACATGGAAAGGCTCCCATAACCACAAGTTAGTATGTATAACACAGAGTTGTTGGTTACTGCATAAGTATCTTATTTTCTAAAAATAGGAAGATCACAGATATAAACCAAGGATGAAATGATAGTTTGGAGGAGCATGGAAAGAGCACCTTCATCTGAGACTGTGAAGCGGTTTCAAGCTTCATGTAGAAAGACCGCTCCTCTTCCGAAAACTCAACCTTGCTCAAACTAATTGTCTTTGGTGGTAGGTTAATTATTGGCTGCCCATCAAGCAGTGTCCCTATACAGTAGATCAAAAATGAAACGAACACACCAAATAATATTATTCTTATATCTTTCTTGACCCTATGCCTTCAGGTGACCGCTAGGCTAAACTCGCAAGTATTCTCATTAAAAAAAGTATGAAAGAGATAAGCTAATATTATCAGAATTGTGTACGCCATAGAAAACTGTAATGAAGCTTACCCATCACTAATTCACCTACTTAAAACATTAAAGAGACAGTCCAAGTACCTTTGGTACGGCGCAGCATAATAGCCCTTAGTATAGCTTGAAGCTTTTTGTAACCATTAAGGGAGTTTCTGGTAATAGGACCCTTGATTGTGTTGCAGAATGACTTGTACACGGCGTACGGATCATATTTTAGAAACCTAAAATAGCTATACAAATCATCTACTGTATTTTGCATTGGTGTTCCAGACAAACACCACCTCATTTTGGCTCGAAGACCGCAACATGCTCTTGCCACCTGGGTTCTGTGATTCTTGATTGTCTGAGCTTCATCTAATACAACTCTGAACCAGCCAACTTTTGCTAGAGTACCAGAGTCTGGGCCAGACGAAGAATCGTCAGCGTTTTTCTTACCTCTTTTCTTACTCTTCTTAGTAGCACCACTTTCAATTTTGCGTTTCTTACTGGAGGAGAAGCCAGAGGAGAGACCGTATCTATCGCCATTTTTTTCATCATTCTCATCGTCATCCACCAGAGGCTGCTTTGGAACTTCATTTGAAACAATAGCATAAGTTGTCATAACCACATCATATTTTGCTAATTCATTAGGATCTTTGGTCCTGTTACCACCATGGTAGATTAAAACAGAAAGTTTGGCTTCATCAGTAACCTTCTCATCAAGCTCTCTTGCCCACTGCCGCACAACACTTGCTGGACAAACAATTAAAGTACCCGCAGCTGGTCTCTTCCTGTTAAATTTCTGTGTTGAACTACTCGCTTCTTCATCCTTGGCTTTCTTTCTGCCTGAAATGACACTCACACCATTACCATTTGAAGCATTAGTCTCTGGTCTCTGATTTGCATTTTCTGATTCATCATCGGCATCCAAATCCAATGCTTCAGCCTCTTGATTACTTATATTCTGCAACTTTAACTTTGCTTCATGCATTTGCTTTAGGATAAGAGCTATAGTCGAGACTGTCTTACCAAGGCCCTGCACAGTAAACCAAATGAATTTGATGGAAACCTAGTAACATTTTAGATAGTTTAGCTGAAAAAAATTATGATTAAAAGTAACCTGATCATCAGCTAATATCCCTCCCAAACATGGCGAACTTCTAGTTTCCTTCTGAAACATCCATGCCAATGCAATTTTCTGAGAAACAAGAGTGTTTTAGTACACAAGACAATTCCAACAAATACTGCAGATGAACCAAAACATGAATACCTGATGTTTCATAAGGGGAACTGAAAGAAGACCAGCAGGTAACTCGACCTCAGACTTGGGTTGATTCAGATCCTGCAGGAAATACGTATTTGATCATCACAATTCTAAGCACTTACTCATTTCATGGAAATTATGGGAAACATCAAACTCTTGATATGGAAATCATAACCAAAAATGTTTTTGTTCCTTGTAGATTCTTAAAATTGGAAGAAAAATCAATGCTTACACTCACTGACTCTCAATCGTCATTGAGAGTGTGAGACGACGAATCCTAAAAAAAACATACTATTCACCATCTCTGACATACAATTAACCAAAACGGAACTAGCCTACTCCAATTTCCTACCACTGGCATATTAGTTAATGACAGTCCAATTACCACAAAAGCTGGTGAAAAAGGAGAAGTACAATGCACAAAGTATTAAAACCACAAAAGGAGAAACAAGATAGCAATTTCACAAGTCAAAAGTTGAGACATTGATAATACCTGTAGTGCAGCCTGATAGACCAGCCTCTCAGCATTCTGTGAACTCCTATCTTCACCTATGCCATTCCTATGCATTGGGTCACTTGAACCACCAAAATGTGAAGTTGAAGCAGCTCCTCCTTGCATCACAGATGGCGGTAGGATCCGAGCGCCATTAATCACACGCCCCATGCCTATCCCATCACGAGGTCCAACATAACCATCACCAACGCCACCCTTGTTGCCTGCAGCTGGACTACTATCAGGTCTCAAAGGATATGGAGGTGGGATAACAGTTAGAACATGTTTCCCTTTAGGAGCTTGTTGAGACTGAAATCTCTCATAATCTCTAACAGAGACGTTAGGAACTCTCGAGCTTCCGATGTGCGCATTTCCCGCGAAATGTGTCCGTGGCTTCATTTCGAAACCATTGCGTGAAGCCGGATTTGCAAGAGCCAGTTTAGTGTGGCTTGATGTATCCCTGCCTGCTAGGTCCCAAAACACAACCCCAAGACCATTAATAAGTCCATAAAGCTAACCTATAAACTAACCTCACAAGAACTCAAAATAACAATTTGATAACTCAGAAATGTAACCTTGAGTTAAGCGTAGAGGAAGAGGAGGCCTGTATCTAGTTTCTTGTATCTCTACGTCACTATCTGAACTGATTTCAATAGCCGAATCCATCGCAAGTCACCTCTTTTTAACTCACTTGAATCGAGCGGTCAAGCTTCTAAAATCCAAATGAATAACCAAAATCAGCAAAAAAAGATACAGACTTTTGTGTGCCCAATAAAAAAACGAGAATAAAACAATCAGAATCAATCACCAGAAAAACGGTAGCTTTGAAACTGTGAAATGTTTGGTGATTTCGGCATCAATTTCGAGTGGACGATCACCGGAACTCCTCGCGTGATTCAAGAGACTCCAATTGAAGATTTATTTAGAAACCCAGAAAAGCAATTCGAAAGACAGAACAATCAACGACGACGAGGGCATGCAATGGCGGGACAATATAATCAAAACCGGAATTTTCCGATAAAGGAAACCCTAAGAACACGGTAAGAAAAGGAAACGGTAAGTTTGGGAAATTGGGGAGCGAGGCGTGAATCTGTCTGTGAAGCAGAGAGAAGAAGCAAAATTGAGAAAATGAGTGTGAAGCCAATTGTTTTCATAGGGTTTTTTTGTTGCTCAGTTGACAAAAGAATCATACACAACGGCGCCGTTTTGGACGGAGAGAAACTGAACTGATTAGATACGCTGTGTCTGTGATATCATCTTAAACAATGAGACTCTTAATTCTTAAACAATTCCAGGCAATTTTATTTTAAAAAACGAGGAAAATTAATTATTATTATTAACTAAATAATGTGGAAAAAAAACAAAAAAAAAAGTCAGTCAACTCGGCCCATCAGAAGCTCTCGGCCCAAGATGACTACCTTGCGGCTAAAGGATATGACGAGGTACGCTTGTAGGATGTGGTTTTGTTGAGTTTGCTTCTGCTAACGAAGCAAAGATGGCGCTGGAAGAGAAGAGGTATGGATATTATTTGAACGATTGTGAGATTTCTCTTGATTTGGCTGAGATAGCTCCATACTTTTTCCGACACAAGTACAAGCTTGCAGAAAAGCTCTGTTACGAATACAACCTTCGAGTAGAATGCCTTCGTTTGCGGACCGAACCTGATTTGGAGGAACAGAATGATATCTTCAGCGGTACCAAGAGTCCAAGACTACCTTCTCTACCAAGATTAACTTGTGATAAAATGCAACTTAGGTTAGTTAATTACTATTTTTTTTTATTACCAATCAAATATTTTTTCGGCTATGTAAGATTTATTTTCTTAGTTTTTCCTTTTATCAAAACGTTTAATTGATAATGTGGATGGAAATTATTATTGTTTGTTTACAACTGAACTTGAAAGATTTAAGTTTTAACGGTCAATTTATCGTTTTAATTTGTTTAGATCTTAAAATTTAGTTTTATGTCTAGAATTTAGAGTTAAATTTCAATTGCGTGGTTAAACTAAAAAAATAGAGTAGTTTTCTAAAGTTTTGATATAAATTTAACCCGTAACGAAAAAAAAAAAATCCCACTGGGTGTGAATGCTTTTCCAAAAAAAAAAAAAAAATTTAACCCGTAACGAACTAATCCTCCTTGGATTCTATATTCTTTTGGGAGCAATACACAAAGCAACAAAGCCAAGAAGAAACAAAACTAAAGAAATCTAACAGCCAAAAAGTGTCCGAATCTTTCCGAAGACTATATGATGGAATCAGCCGACGTTAACGCCGAAACCAAACTTGTAATCCTTCTTCACATGGTCCACCTGGTTAATAATTTGTAACCAAGAAGAGTTTTAAACTTGTCATTATCCAAATCACTCAAAATGTATATATGAACATGAAAAAAATCGAGGTTTAAAGTCATCTTCTTTACCTCAGCGGATAGAAGAAAACGGAGCCCCATAGGAAATTGTTCTTCGATGTAAGTAGAAATAACACCATTAGAGTCAATCTTTCCTCTTATCCGACACTAAAACAAACAACAAAAAAAAAACAAAATTTGAACATTTTGTGTTGCTTGTTTCAACTCCAATGGGACAAGGAAAGAAGCAAGTACCTGTCTGAGAACGTAGTCATACCCAACACTAGCTGTAACATCTCTTTTCAAACAATTGTACAAGAATTCCGTGGCAAGTGAGACCTGTTGATCAAAAGAAAGAGAAATTTTTTATAAGTGTGATAGTTTTAGCTTATAAGATGAGTTGAGATGAGGCCAGAATGTTTACCTTCTCCGAAACCTTTTGAACATAGTTCATAATAATCACACCAGTGGAAGCAACTTGCCCAGAGGCAATCTGTTGATAACAGAAGATTGAGGAACATTGTAAACCAATGTAGAAGAGAAGAATCGATTTTTCTGATTGTGTCTAGTGTGAGTTTCTCATATTTTGAGTAAGAAGAAACATGCAATTACCATTTTATCAGTCTCGTAACGAGCTACATAACCAACACCAGATTGCCGTTGCTGACCAATCCAGAAAACCTCCCCACCTAAAGATAGCTTGGGTGTGACATGCTGCAAGAATATACATAAAAAGATTATATCTAATGGTGACAAAAGAAAAGAAAGATTGTTACCTAACCATATATACACTTAATCACAGAATTTTAATAGCATAAAAAGCAAGAGGCAAGTGTTCGGTTTCATCACCTGAATATAGTTAGTTATAAAGAGGGAACCATTTCCAAACTGAAGCCTTGTTCTGTAATCTGACCCCTACAAAAATGCCAATCAAACAAAGAAAAGCAAAATCAAAAAGTGCATTCACACACAGAGATAAACATATTCAATACAGAAAACTAATTCTCATTACCTTGTAATCACAGGTGAAGACGCCCTTGGACATATCTTTTTCATTTGTCAGCTGGAAAAGAGAAAAAAAAAAGGAAGACAATATTTATGCAGCTGCTAAGAGAACAATTACCATAGAGCAGACACAAATCTACATTTACTATTTACCTGAGCATTAGCAAGTATGGTCAAATTATCAGTCAAATCGCACTTGACTCTTGCATTTAGGTTACCATCCATCATCACCCTTCCGATAAGCATCAACTGTAGTGTATAGAAAGTTGGTCAATATTGTTATAGCTGAATCTTGATGACAATTCAAACAGTTTAATGTCCTGTAACACAAGAAAATAAGATATACCTTTGGGTCAACGTAATTAGCACCAAATTCATAGTTAGCAGTTGGAATCTTGATTATCTCAGGTGACTGAACAGGAACCTCTGTTGGTCCCATTGATACGCTGTTTGAAAAACATCAAATCAATACACATCTTCTGCTTAGCTAGGAACACAAACATGAATAGCTTGAACTAACCAAAATCTCACTACCTATGACTGAGAAAAAATTTCTGGTTCAACAGCTTGTTGTAGTCGAAGCGGAAACCCTCAAATAGCTCTGGCTTTAACGACACTGCAAAGTGAAAATTTCAAACTTTGTGATCACCGAAAGTAAGCATCCAAAACAGAGTGAACGAAGATATAAAACAGATGATGATAGTGAAGCAGTGTGTGTGTCTGATACTGAACTCATAGCTTCACGGCTGAATTCCTCATAGGGTAAAGGGCAAGGCAGATTTAAGTAATCCACTTTCTCGTCAACTTTAGTCTTTTGCTCCGTGGAACTCGGTCGTGAGAAGCCCTCCATCGCTGCAGCTTCAGACAACTGAAGAAACTTTTTTTGTTCGATGAAGATGGAAAAAATGGAAGAAATCGAAACCGAAGAAGACGAAGAATCAGGAAGACAAGAAGGGTTTATGTATTTTCTTTTTAGTGATATGCGTGTTCGTCAAGGGGTTTTTGACCCGGATTTGATTTTCCCTTTTCGAAACGGGTCGGAACCGATCCGGTCTCATTTACTCGCCGTCTCGGCTAGGCTTTGGTTTTCGAATTTTTGGGATTTCGGTTCAATTTGTTTTGGTTCGGTTTAAACTTCAAAATTTTGAAAATATATTTAATCTGTATGATTAAAAACACTAAAGAAGAATTCAATTAATTGACCAGAATACGTAGATTGTAAACTTTATTCGCTCTTTTAAGTCTTCACCAACGCAGAGAAACAAAACAAAAAGTCTCAAGAACTAAGAAGAAAGACCAAACAAAAGAAGTAAACGATGATAAAACGTAAACTGACAGATTTGAGCACTGATCATGAATCAGCCAAATTTGAGCACTCACCCTGAAGCGGGAATCATGTCCAAAACTTTCATCATGAATGCAAACGTAAATGCATCTTCTTGAAGCTTCTCGAATCTGCAAAAGCATAAAACATGGGTCAATCAAACACCAAACCGGATATCAAACCAAAACTTCTAGGTTAGTTGAACAGAACACGAGTCCACTCAAGCTCCCAGATTGTATTGTTGAGACAAAAGGACTAAATTCAGACATACCTCCCAGATTTTGAGAAATGACCAGCGCCAAGCTCACATTTGAACAAAAGCAAGTTGTTATCCGTCTTCATTTCTCTCAGTTTCGCCACGAACTTGCCAGGTTCAGAGTACATGACCCTTGGATCTGTTGGACAGACACAAACGTCTAATTAGTCAGAAACAAACCATTCGCCAAGCTGTTTTATTAAGTGAATCAGCACAACAACCGCTCTTAAAAAGTTCAGGAAATAATCGTATTTAGCCGAAATCAGAAGCAATTTTGATTCCAAACTTGCTTACCATTTAACCCAGCAGTTACAAGAATGTTTGGGTAATTCTGCGCCGCAACCTGTTATATTGTGAATAGATGCATCAACACAGAGAACTTCCATATCACTTATTACAGATAATATCATATTAGAGGAAGCGATATACTCACATTGTCGACAGGTGAATATGACTTCATATAGAAGTAATATTCTTCCTTTCTTGGGTCACCCCACTCCTACAATAATACAAGCCAAAAAAAATAACACAAATTTAAGGTCAATAACAAAAGACAAAACATTATTTAACTCTGTAAAGAAAGAAAAAAAAGGCACTGAACGAGCATCGAACCCACCTCCCATTCTGATGTAGTAAGCGGAATAGTTGGGTCCAGCATTGTTGTCAAAACATCTACGAAAGGAACTCCAGCAACAACCACCTTGAACAAGTCAGGCCTCATATTAAGAACAGCACCCATTAGCAATCCACCTGCACTTCTTCCTTCGACACACAGCTTTTCCTTTGAGCAATACTTGAGTTCTATTAAACTCTCAGCACAAGCGATAAAATCCGTGAATGTGTTTTTCTTCTTCAACAGCTTTCCGTTCTCGTACCACTGTCTCCCCATTTCACCACCCCCACGAACATGGGCAATCACAAAGATAAAACCACGATCTAATAGGGATAACCTTGATGACTTGAAATAAGGATCTATGGAAATCTGTAAGGATAATAAAAAGGTTAGCACAAAACAAGTAAAGGACCAATGATATGAGGACCATTAAAGCTTCATCTAGAAATACCTCATATGAACCATATCCATACAGCAGCAATGGATCAGACCCATCAAGCTTTGCAAGATTTTTGTTGTAAACAATAGACATTGGAATTTGAGTTCCGTCTGATGCAGTGACCCATTTCCTTTCTGTAACATAATTTGATGCATCAAAGCCTCCCAATACCTGAATAAATTACAGCAGGTTGTCATAAAGATCAAGCGATGACCATGCCGACATAGAAGGCAATTCATAAACGGATAAATAATCGCAAAACCAAAGTAACAGCCAGAAAACTTTTCACAATTTTCATGTGCTTTTCATTTAAATATGGCCTGCTACCTTTTAACGGATACACTCAATCATTGCAGATATTAAAATCCACAACTAAATATGCGGTGCACATAATAATAAATAGTTTACTTACTGTGTCAATCTTCTTGACAACGGAAGTGCCACTGTCCATGTCATAGTCATACACAGAAGGAGGTGTTTTCATCGAGTTGTAGCAGAACCTTAAAACATTGGACGAATATTCAGACTCTGTTGAGTCAACAGAGTAGACCGGGTCAACAAAGCTAACACTACGACCACCTTGGAGACTTGTCAGTGGCTGTCCCTCAGCAGGAAGCCTATGAACTGTTATCTTTTGTAATCCTTGTTCACGCTCAAATACTGCGAGATGATCTCGAAATAGCTGAATTTCCTGAATCTTTACACTGTCCATATCAAGCATATAGTAAAAGTATTTAGCTATAGGATACAAGGTGACATTACAATTAAGTGAATAACGCATCATAAAACTAAATTAGTAATTGAGAAATAACCGAGCCATGCATGCGATCTCTGCCAAAAACATAGTAGTTGGACTTCATTTGGATTTTGGATAACAAAGATGTTTACCTTTCTCTATGTGGAATCAGAACAGTAGTCTGAGATGTGTCATCAACAGAGCAGGCGACCAGTTCTGAGTTGTAAAACTCAGTGCTCCTTCTCTGGATGAAAAAGTGGTTCCCACGATGACTGACAGATGTATCAATTCCATCTACACGAGGTGTCAAGACCCTGAGTCCCTCCTGAGGCTTGGACACATCAAGCGAGAAGACGAATTGTGTAGTCTTGCTTTCAGATGCAACAAATATATACTTGTGGCTCTCAGAGGCGTGAAGGTCAAGAGAAAACATATCATCCTTCTCATGGTAAAGACATACATCACTGCTTTGCTCTGTCCCCAACTTATGTAGCCAAACCTGTTACAAAGAAAATATTAAAATGAGACTATTAACCCACAAACTTAGTAAAAACTCAAAAAGTATTGCATCTATGAGGTGTCTAATGTCAAAATCTGATGAATCCGGTATAGTCTAAACTAATATAGATACTTAATCATGCAAAAGTTGATCCCTGCCTCTAGTACAGTCGCTCTAAAATAGCCGGATGGGAAACAAATTAAAACATTCAAAGGTATACCTTGTCAGGTCGAAGGATTTCGTCCATAGTAATGTAGACCAAAGCATCATTACCAGCCCATTCAAGATCACTAGTCACTCCTTTCAGCGGTTGCCCAACTGGTTTTAGGGTCTCAGAGTCAATGACATTAACCCCATATATTTCATCACCTTTAGTGTCCTCTGCATATGCCACTAGTTTATGATCGGGACTGGTCTGAAGACACAATTACAAAAAGAATGAAACATCATGTTATTAACAAAGACCAGGTTTGAAACGAAATTGTTCAGAGAGGGCACCAAAGTTCCAACAGTCTAACCTTGAAGGCACCAATTCTGTAGTAGCCGTGCTCTTGGGCCTTGATATTCTCATCCAATAGTATATGCTCAGGAGGAGCATCTGGACCAGTTGGCATAGTATCATACACAGAAGGCTCAGCTTTTAAGTCAGTGATCAAACGCCTACATCGCTGAACATATTCCTTTCCTTGAAGATTCTTCTCGTAATAGTAGTAAGGACCCTTGCGCCGAGGTGCAGATATATCATCTTCTTTGATCCTCCCTCTTATTTCAGCAAACAGCTGATTCTCAAATTGCTTGGTCCCTGAAAATTTTATCCATCTAATTATCACAGCAAAGAGTTCACTAATACTCCAAATGCGAAAAAACGAAGCGAAAACCCCAAAACCCTAAAAACCCAACTCACCGGACATGACGGATTCAGTGTAGGCATTTTCTTCACGGAGATAAGCAAGCATGTCGGGGTCGCAGCGAGAATCGTCACGTAGCCAGTAGTAATTGTCAATCCTGACATCACCAAACATCTGCATCACATGCTCCACTTTCTTCGCCACGGGAGGAGTTCTCGATTCCGCCATGTCTACCGGCGATGTCGACCGCAGCGACGCAGCTCCGGTTTCAGAGGACGAGGAGGAATAAGAAGAAGATAGTCGCGGAATGCAGCGGCGGCGAGAGGGAAGAGGAACGAGGCGAGAGAGCGGAGCACCGAAGCGGAGACAGTGAATTTGAGTCGCGAGAACGAGGGTGCCAAGAGCTACGAGCCCACGCCTTAATATCATTTACACAGGTTTGGTGTCTATCCAGTGAGCGCAATACTCGCGCGTGTTGTTAATAGAATCTCGGTTAAAATCCGATTTAGATACCCCCAAACCGGTCCTCATTTGAATCGGTTATACAAAATTTGCTCACATTCATGATTCATCACTTATTTGCTTCTATTATTGAACGAAACCAAACGATTCGAAAACTATGCGGTTCGTTGAATTATTGAGAAGTTTTGAGAATGTCGGCTTCGTGAATGTTTTAATCCTGAGAATACGCAAACCGTAATAATCCGAACGAAACAAGATGGGAAGATAAAACTGGTCTTACAGGAAAAACAAAAAAAGCACGTATAATAATAACATCCAGAGTCTAGACCAAGTTAAAAAGTGCATCAAAACCACTAAAACTGCCAAAGTGACATTCACTTTCACAAGGAAATGTTTCCAAAAGAAAAGGAAGAAAAAACAATGGAAGTCTAAACAACATCAGAAGATATACCTTGAACGAACATAAAAAGCCAATGGAGATAATGGAGCTAACATCATCAGATTCAGAACAATAGGAGACTAATAATGTAGTAGGTTCATCAACATCCATCACAGGAAATAAGGAACACCTGTTCTTGGCCCTCTCATTTGATTGTTTTCTTCCGTCTCCGTAAAGAACTTCACTTCCCTTTCCTGTTAATAAAAAAAGCATATGAGTGAGGACTAGATCAGATCCTAAACACTTTCCAAAAACAGGTCTATAGAAGAACCTAATGTGCACAATCGATATGGGATGATAGATTCTACAGGACCAACTATGTATTTTCGCATGAACTGTCACAAGAGATGGCAACCCGTGGAAGATGATACAATATACAGCAGTATATCATAAATGACCAAAACATAGCTTGAACTCAATCTCACAAGAGTTTACTTGTCCAAGTTAATATAAACAAGAAGGTCGAGCATGTTTGTGTAGAGAGACGAAACCTCTCTTATTATATGATAAGTGCATTATAGATATAGTAATAAGAACGTGGAACACGAGTTTATGGCAAATCAGTAGAAGGAGAGGAAAGAAGTGACTCACCATGTTGTCATTGAAACTCAATATAGACGCCACATTCCCACAGCGGTAGCAGTAGTTAGGCGCAGACCACACCTTTACAAAAAAATTTAAAGAGAAACTACATCACCAAGCAGATTATAATACTTCAGACTAGCCCGAATGAATTTTAAGAAGTGAGACACTTACAGTTACGAGGCCTTTATCTTGGAACATGTATTTGAGACCTTCTTGTACAAGCTGGTGTGCACGACATACTAGATCGAGATTGTTTATATGGTTAAACTGCACAAGAAAACAAAACCACAGATCAAGGAAGTGAGAATGATTTCTTACTTATTCACGTTTCAACAATAACAAAAATAAACATACCTCAGTAGTAACTCGGGACCCGAAAAGCCAACCAGCTCCACGAGGACTGACAGCCCATGTTTCAATATCTTCAGGATCGCTCCACATAAGATCACAGAACGGTCCTTCATGCGGGATTTCGCAATTCCGCTCAACCAGTCTTATCTAGAAGACAAAATAGCATCTAAAGTGAGTGAATGATATTTAATCAATTATGAACAACACTTGCAGGGCAAAAACGACAGCAGTGAAAACAAGAAGGCACATTCTAACCTGGTCAATTGTCCGTACGTCAGGTGAAAGGCCACCATGAACACATAGAACCTACATCGAGGATGCAACTTTTTAAAATATAGTATACAGCAAACTTATGCATTCATATGATTCTAAGAGAAGATACATCATAATGAGATGCCAAAGGTGCTGAGGAAAATACTTACAGTGCCATCTATAATAGCTGAGAGTGTAAGATAGTCAAAAACATCCGTGCAATATCTCCATGCATTAGCATTACCGTACTTCCTTTGGCATTCGTCATAGAAACCATACACCTAGCAAATATAAAATTGGACTGACAAATTAAGATAACTATCGCAAAAAGTGAACCTGCAGGGACACAAAATACACACCAAGTGCAGTATGACATTAAAACTAGAACCCAAAATCTTCGTTGTCATTTAAACACCATCAATTCATATTTATTGTGTATGTCATGGATTGTGTATGTACAAAATTCCCAAGACTTGTCACTATGGAAGATTTTTCTGATCCTATCATCAGCAGATTATGGAATACACATCTAATTTGCATCAGGAGGTAGAATCATCAGCTTAATCATAGTGAAGGTTTATCAGAAGACAAAAAAATACTATTACAATCTTCTTCCTTGA
The DNA here is from genome assembly GCA_902728155.2 of Microthlaspi erraticum. Taxonomy (NCBI): domain Eukaryota; kingdom Viridiplantae; phylum Streptophyta; class Magnoliopsida; order Brassicales; family Brassicaceae; genus Microthlaspi; species Microthlaspi erraticum. The sequence goes on along the minus strand of CACVBM020001385.1, from coordinate 1,509,592 downwards.
CAGTAGATGTTATAATATATGAGATACGGTGTAGGAATTACAATTAAATCAAAGAAGAAAACTTATGGTTGCAAAGGATTCACATGTATCTTAGTTAACATCCATATCTACATCTAGCATGCATAGCCACATGTACAAAAATCAACTCTCAAAGACCAGTTGTAGCAAATGAGGAAGAAAGCCAAAATTACTTATCCACTAGAAACCGCGTGAAGAGCACAGAAACAGTAAACATCAGTGAAACAGAATCACGCATACCTGAGTTAGCTGTCTGCTTTCATGATTTCCACGCAAAAGTGTGATATTAGCTGGATGTCTACACAATGAGAAAGAGCATTTAAGCTCAATGGAGCAATGTGTTTAACAGCGTAAAGAGCATAAGCAAGAGATCTATAATATACAGAGAAAAAATAAAAGAAGCATAATCAGTGGCATATGGACAATCACAAACAACTAAGAACAAGGAAGCACAATCAATGGCATATGGAAAGCATACCTTGCTTTAAGAAGCAAAAGAATAGTGAAAACTTCAAGACTGTTGTAACCTCTATCAACGAAATCTCCCTGAGAAATGCCCCAAAGCAAATTAAATCAAACTATGTGTAAATAATGATGTGCCGCACAAGAAGACGCCCAAAGACAAGAGTGCATACCATAAAAATGTAGTTTGTCTCGGGAACATGGCCTCCGGTCTGGAAAAGCTTCATTAGATCATGAAACTGGCCATGGATATCACCACAGACGGTGACTGGACTGTTGACAGGTTGTACATTTGATTCCTCGATGAGAATCTCTTTCACCTGTAAACAGTAGAAAACGTATCAGAACATCTTGTGATTACAAATGCATCTTAGCAAATCATTTCGCCATGAAAATCAATCGTTAAGAAACGAAACGAAGAAGCAGAAGGAGATAACAGTTTGCAAAAGCCGTTACTGAATTAAATTGGCTACAGAAGAACTACAAGTTAACACTAATTCCCAACAATTGAGAAGCAGATTGCAGATTAATTGGAGCAGAAAAACCCTAAAATCCATAAACAAAAATGTCAAAGGAAACAGTAAGCTATAGAGAAAGTTCGAGTAAAGTTCCACAAAGACAGGAACGCAGAGCAAGCACACGAAAACTAAAGCCTCAATCGAGAAACACGAAGAATTGGGTCATGAATCTTCGCAAAAGAGACTAAGGAAGCAAAAATGACGAAGAAGAGGAAGAAGAAGGCGTACGTATTCGCATAGAAGCTGAAGCTCGTCCTCAGAGAGATGTTGGCCTTCTTTAACCTTCGAAATCCATTGATCCAAATCCATGGCGGCCTTCTATCTTCTCTGTCGATGTGAGCAGAAATTCCTGAACTTTCGTCGAATTCAATGGCGAGTTTCAACGATCTTTCGTGGAGAATTGAAAGGAAGATAGATCTAGCAGAGCATTGCTCCCTCCGCTTCGTTAGGGTTACGTAAAGAGAAAGAGGGAGAGAGAGAGAGAGAGAGAGAGAAGAGGAAGGGGACAGAACGAACCAAAACAATCTCGACCCAAACCCAATTTGGTCTTCCCCATCTTCAAAACTAGATCCGTCAATATATTACATTAAATATCATTTTTGGCAACACAATTTTTTTGTTTGAACAGCAAATTTTTGGCAACTCATTAAACATCACTTTAATTTCTCTCATCTTATTAAATAGTAACAATTAAACTTTTATTTCTAAAATTTTTTTGAATAAATAATATGCTTGAACTGAAAAATGTTAGAAGTTTTGGAGTTTCTGTTTTGCTGATTTGATGAAAAGTTTAAATTAATGTTTTTTCATTATTACCATCGTTAGAGCCTTGAAGGTAATTTCGTTGAACAAATTTATATTAGCTTTTGTGAACAAATTACAACTAGTGTCGGTCCCAAGGCGAGTCAAGTGAAACTTTATATTCAGTCCCCAAATTTTGTACATCTAGTGGTTGATTTCTGAAAGACCAAATGAAGTGAAATTATGAATTGAACTATTAGTGAATCAGATTAGTTTGAGTTTATCTTTTCAACCTTCTTTCTCTTTTTTTTGCTTGATGATAAGTATCTTAGTTTAACCGGAGACTTCAAACATCGACTGAAACAAGCCATTGACTTTTACACTAAAGTCTTTGGCGTATTCAAAATTAATCGTGTTGAGGATCAAATTTCCCCTGTTGAGCTCATGTTTGCTGGCTCAATTTTTACGGTTTATGTAATCTCCGGGTAAATATACGAGTGAGTTCTCTCTTACTCAGTTTTTATTTTTTATTTTTAACATCTACTTATATTAATTTATATAGTAAAGGGGAAATACAAATAATTTCTCAATCATATTGGAGGAGATGAATAAAACATACATACATTAGTAGAGTTACGAGCAGATTTTGATAAAACATTAGCAGCTCGATTCCTTTCCCTGTTAACTTGTTCCAAAGAACACAAATGCAATTTGTTTATCCATAATCATATATCCTATAACAGATTCCCCAAATCCATGCTCGACTGTTGCTTATTGATGATATTTCTGAGCTCAATATTATCCCCTTCAAACCATATATCTTACTCAGTTGTTTGGTTCTTTCTTTGTTTGAGTTTTTAACTTGTTTACTCAACAGGAAACAACATCAGCTATACAAGTTAGTGATATACAAGTTACATTCAAAAACATTTTACATTTAGTGATATACAAGTTAAATTCAAAAACATTTTTTTACATCGATACCAAATATTGAGAACTTAATATCAGCTTTTCTTTACCTTCTTAATGATATTAAGTACATCATCAGCTATTAGTGGAGCATTCCCATAATGCACCGAGGTGAGGCCATTTCCGCTAACAAATTTACTTTCCTCTAGGAACAAATGACAACATATGAACAAACACGGTCATAACCTATGGGGCCAAAGATTATTTAGAGTGGACGTTTGTTTATTTTTCACGGCTGTATAATATTTAAAAAATAATAATAATGAAACAAAACATTTACAATACAACACTGGTCCACAATATTTTGGAAGCTTTGACAAATAGATATGTCAATTACATGTTTCATTGAATATCAAACAAAAAATATTTACTAATTGTGCCAGTAGATTTGGATGGAAATGAGAAACATAACGACTCTTTGGTGTCCCATGGAGAGCCTTCTCTTCTCAGCAACAAAACCTCAGATAACATCAAACGTGTAAGAAAATAGAGACGTGTGTCTCAAGGAAATAAAAGAATAAACCTTTTTAATATCTGCTACTCTTTAACCTTCCCCACCACTTCAACTTCACCTTCTCCACTGAACCACCTGTTTCTTCATTCCCAAGTCTGCTAAGTATCAGTTTCGTTTCCCTTAGTCTCCCTCCATAATCCTTCTTCCATGTCTCAAACATCTGTTTCAGCCTCCGTAGCTCCCTGTCCGGATTCAAGTTTGCTTCCACCTGACCAGATTTCACTTCCATCAAGAACTTCGTGTCATCGCCAAACACCTGAGCTCTTTGTCCGAACTCTTCTGCTAACCGGCTTATCACGCTTAAGCCTACGCTTCTTGTCCTCCCATGTGTCCTGAAATCACCACTCACTGAATCCAAATCCGTTGCATCACTTGCGCTCACTGATGCATTCGAGTTCCTCGCTGAGTCATCGACCTCTAGGCTCTTCTTCGCGATGGAAAGACTGGATTGCAAAGATCGCATCTGCTTCTGCCAAATCTCTTCCATGGATTTCATCTTCGTTTCGTATTCAGACCACCGGTTATCGTACTGCTGGAGTCTTTGTCGGAGATTATCGTTCTCCTCTTCTTTCTCACGAAGAGCAGCTTCGCTTTTCAAAACCCTCCGCTGAAGTTCGGAAAGTACTGATGCCTTCACTAGCACCTCATCTGACTCATTTCTCTGTGCAAAGAATCGGTTTACGAGTCAAGCAATATTCAAATACAATCCTCTAGTCAAATGCAAGAAAATAATGGGAACTTTGTTAGGACCTTTGTGCTTCCATATTTTAGCCAACCAATATCTCCAGAGCATCTTCTAACCAGCTCGCCACGAATTGCTTCAAGAAGATAAGGGTTAATTGGTTTAAGCAATTCTTCAAATAAATCAGATAATTATTCAACTCTTTGTACCTGATTGTATTACAAGAGATGCATCAACCGTGGCTTTATACTGTCTCTTAGCAATCCTTCTCTTAACATGGCTTTGTATCGCAGCAGATGCTCTATGCTTCCTTATTAACTCCCTGTATTCCTTTCTTATCATTTCTCCACGAACAACTGAATCAAAAGAACGTAGCTCGAGTTAATAGCTGAAACTGTCTCTGCTATAAAGAGATACAATCGAAATGAGAGAAGATTCATTACATGATTGAAGAACAGCAATCCCTCTTTGAAGCTCTCTTACACGACAGCGTGCTTGGTGCCCTCTAAAACAGCTTTGGAGACGTAGAATGCCATGAAGAGTGCGGTTCCTTGTATCTTCAAGAACTCCAATCTGCAAAGTAAGAGTCTCTAATTTGTGGCTCCTTCTAAAGAAAGTCAAGTCATGAGAAGAGTAGCTATATTATATTACCTGGCCAGTTCTGAAAAACAGTTTTGTGTAGCCGACTTGATACATCTCTGGCAAGATATGGAACTGATGAAGAATTGCAACTGAAACACTTAGAGGGTCTTTTGCTGCAATGCTCTCCAGCAGAAGGAAACCATACCTAAAGTATGACAAGATAAACAACATGATTGATAAGAGGGCTTGCAAAACTATGAAAGTGCCGCTACTTGACTACAGATGGAGTTGTTACCTTCGGGAAAATTTCTGATGAGACATTCTCGTAGGAAAACCAGACCGGGAAATTCGAACCACCTCTAGGACTCCACAACATCTTAGCTGCTGTAAGACAATCCCTTGCTCATACAACCCGGGAGACTGAACATTGTTTGGCTTTATGCATCGAATGAAATGTGGGGTTGTGTTCCCGAGACGTTGCATCAACTGGAAAAGTTGACCCTGACAAAATAATCCAGGCATGGTCACTAATCAGATGTCATAGTATGATGAGATGTTTAGAAGATTTAAGAGCAGAAACAGAAGCAAGTTGTCCTACAGGCAAAAGTGCTCTACCTTAAATTTAGTTGCTACACTCAGTCGCTGGGAATCAGCTCCACCTGCTTTGTATAAAGGACCAACAACAGGTTTTTCAGATTGAATGAGCATACTAGAAGCAAACGCTTGGGGAAGATGGCAAGAGCAAGATGACAAGAGTTGAATAGAATCCGAATGCAGCAAATCCCGGTTCTTCTCTAGAAATCCAGTCGTCTCATATGTAACCTGAGTTGGAAAAGCAAGTAAAGATTGGCATCATGAAGGAATCATTGACGAAGACTAGGTTCCTCTGCCAGTTTTAATTTCTAAACCTCAGAAAAGAACACACAAACCCAACAGCATAACATGCCTTGTAAAATGGTGCAACAAAGTTTTCTATAGCTATTACCTCTCCAGCATAATGAGAAACCGTGAAAGCCTTCCCTCGATCTCCTCGAAAACAGGAATTAGCATTTAGATGTTCCTTAAGCTTGTTGGCAAGTGTCAAATCTGTGCCATTCGGAAATGTGGATTCCTCATCCAGAAGTGAGAGCAAACCTAATGGTTTCTGCACAGAAGTGACATTTACTTGTCTCAGAGCTTAAAAGACATGTTCTGAAATACAATAAATATGAAGCAATGCAGCTTGATGAAGAGGAATCACTGCAAAATGTATCATATGATGATTGCTGCCTTTAGAGGAGATTAGTTATCACATTACCTTTTCAAAGAGACCAAGACAATGTTGGTTGTCCTCAAAATCAACCCTTGTCCAGTCAATGCCATCCTGGATATATTCCTGGAAGAGTATAAAGAAATATTAAGCCCTCAGAATTGGAGCTACTCGGAAAACTGAGACGTTTCATTGTCTGTCATGTGAATGGTCGACCTAAATACTACAAGAACCTCATAGCAGAAAGGGGTAACTTTACCTCCTGCTCCAGCTTGAATAGATGACGATTAAAGTGTTGCTGCAATCTCTCATTTGCATAATTTATGCAGAACTGCTCAAAACTATTCTTCTGCAATAGTTTAAATTAGTCATTCAGCAACCGAAATTACCATTGGTCCAAAATGATAAACAGAAGATGCATTTCCCAGCAGGAAAAAAAAAAAAAAAAAAAAAAAAAAAAGAGAAACTAAAAAGAAATATACATTGAATGATTCAAAGCCATAGATATCAAGAATGCTGATGGATCTGCCTGTTCTCCTCTTTCCCACCGCAAGAGATTTGTTTATCTGTTCAACCAGCCAGTCAAATAAGCAGGCATATATTGACTTTGCTAAAGCATCTCTTGCGTCAATCGCCTGAAAGCAAATAAGAAAGAATTTCAGCACATAAAAAATAAACAAGCCATTATCTTCAGAAAGACTGTTGGTCTTTTTGGTGTACTACAAGGCTTGATACCAAAGATATAAGACGCATAGATCATTTAGTGCAAGCAATTCTTTATAAAAGGCCTACCTGTGATAGTGTTAGCTTCTGTACAATATTATCATTTCCAACTCTCATATTACGCTTCGATAGAGCTAGCTTAAGCTCATTGATGTTGCAGCCAATCAATTTAGCAACAGTTGACAAACCTGAAAAAAAACATAGACAGCACCAGATGAGCCACAAATATTAAATAACCAAAACCCTTCTCCAAAAGAATGTAACAAAAACTATAGAGGTGACATTTTCGCACACATTATACAGAAAAGCAGAAAAAACTTAAAAAGAGCAAGTATCCGTATTTTAAGGACTGAAGAGTCTTACTTTCATCTGGTTCAGGTTCAACGTGATTTTCATTGTCAATAATGGTGAAAGAAACATTCCCAAGCCATAATACTGCTGCAAGCATTGCAAATACACTTTCTTGATCTTCTTTACTAACATGGACAATATCTAGAGCTTCCTGCAACAGCAAAGAGTTTTTCAATCAAAAGGTCGAATTAAATGTCTGAATAATGCAGAAAAAGAAAGAAGATATTCTTTACTGAATAGTGGAGTTACCTGAACGGCGTGAAAACGTTCAGCATCATCAACTCCATTAATTGAATAGCAATTGCTCTGTCTCAAATATTTATACTCTTTTGCGCTTGTCAAATGTAGTTTCTCTGATTAAACAATGAGTGGAACAAATGTCAGTTATGCAATAACACAACATTTGACCTGGAAAGACTATACCGTGAGTTGTTCTAAGCGCTGTTTAGGATTCCAATCTCAAACCATACCTCTAAGCGTAGGTGAAGCCCCAGCACAAAGTTGATAAAATATATGATATGACCTTTCTCCTTCCGCACATTGAACCACTCTAGACTATTAAAATGTGTCAGAAGAAAAAGAAAGCATGCCATAAGTTACCAAACCATATTTTTCGACATGAAAGAGATTGACGCAGTGGAAATAGTATAGAGGAACTTACCTTTTCTAGTAAAACTGAAAAAATTGAAGAAACAGCAAAAAGCTATGTTAGCATTTGTTAGTAAAAATTAACAGATACTGTGAAGCGTCAAATGAAATCTTTATGCTTACATGTTTGGATTTTAGCGCCGGAAATCTTTCCTGTTTCACTAAAATGAATCTCTATCAGCTTTCCCTGTCAAATGTAACATCAAAGAAATATCATGAGACAAACAAAGGCCCAAAACGTTCAAAGACACAGAGCAAAGGAAAAAGATAATGAGGGCTTACAAAACGACTAGAATTATCGTTTCTCAATGTTTTGGCATTTCCAAATGCTTCTAAGATGGGATTAGTCTTTAATATCTCATACTCGATCCCACTTCCACCTCCAAGAGCAGCCAAGTATTGCATTGCTATCTTTGCTGTCTCAGTCTTCCCTGCTCCACTCTCTCCGCTGAATAAAAATAAATCTTGTGATAAGAAAACCCTTTGAGCTTACTTATACATAAGTGGTAGCAGCTAACTTTTAAAGAGGAAATTTTGGACTAACCTGATAATGATAGACTGGTTAACTTCATCTGAAATGGAAACCAAAAAAAATATCAGAATTCTAACATAGAGTGCATATATGTTAAACAGTTAACAAACTAAGAAACATGAACCCACCTCGTATCATTTCACGGATTGCTGTATCTGCAATAGCATAGACATGAGGGCTCTCATTTGATCTGTTCCTGTAAGCTTCAATGTTACGATTACCGTACAAAGGAACCTCCTTGAAGGGGTTCACAGCCACCAGAACAGGCCCTGCTTTTGTCTACCACCATAAAAAAAAAAATCAGAAAGGCAATAACAAAGGCTGTAACATTTTACTATAGAGTTATATAGCACAAACGTCTTACATAGATCATGTCCTGGTTGTACCTATACTCAAGGTTGTACAACACAGCAGGCTCATTTAAGTAACTTAGTTGCATGAGATCGTCAACTCCATCAAGAATATCAGGATTCGCAGGTACTAGACTCTCTGATGTAACCTTTAAAACCTGTTAGACCAAAGTGTAGTAATAGATTCTGATCAAACACTTAAAATAATAATTAACATCTACCTCCAGGAATTTAAAAAAAAAAAATCACTTACCTTTCCCTCAAGTAGTTTAATAACAGACTCTTCTCCTGAAGTTGACAGTACCTTCCCTAACTCCCAGTTACCGTTTGGAAGTTGGACCCAAAATTGCAATGCCTGAAAATTGAATTTTTTCAAAACTTAATCTAAGTGAAGGAATTTTCCTCTAATGTTTTTTCCAACATCTCATCAATGATAAGAAAAGTTGCAAACTTGCAATATAGGAACCTTAAAGGATACCTTTTTCCGAGCATATGTGCTTGTGTCACTCCACCTGCTATCGTTACTCAGAGGCAAGGGCACAACAGGATCTCCATCACCAATCGAAGAGCGCTCTCCATTTGAAACGCTTTGCACGCTATATGGTGAATCCTCATTAGCATTATCCATTCCATTAACTCCATTCTTGAAGTGACCATTTTGTGGGGTCACATAAACACTTGAGCCAGAGGAATCCTCAGAGGTTGGTGAACCAATGAATCTATAGTCCGCCGGCATCGATTTAAGAGACTGAACCGATGGCGTAACCTTCCGGGACATTTTTCCTGTAAGTGAGAAAAAAGTGTTCAGTTTTAAGGAAATGAGACCGGAAAGAAAACTACTTCTGCTCTCCGACAAGCTTTCTGAAGAAGACATGCACTAAAGTTAACCTAACAGAACAAATAGCAGGGGACCATACTTTAAAGTGATCTTTCAATGTTCAGTCACCATTATAGAGTTCACACAATCCAAAAGAAAAGATTCCAAAATTAGGCAAACTATGAAATCCTCTAAAATGATTGAATGATAGATCCAATGATCACACTGAAAATAAATGTAAGACTTGATCTTACACAGATTGTTATGACTATAAAATATTTGATATGATCGAAAACAAATCAATTTAGATTGAATCTTGAGCCATGTCAATGATTTTTAAAAGGAGAAGAACAAATGTTGACGATTTCTTCAGCAGAAGACCATTTCCACAAATCGGACAAAGATATAAACTTTGCTCGATTGCATAAATAATTAGCAAGAATCGAAAAAAATTGTGAAACTGATTCGATCTAGCTCATAGATTACCTTTTAAAATCAGAAAGCCAAAAAAGAGAAAAACCCGCCAATCACCACTTTAATGGAGATACTTCAGATTTACAGAAGAAGAAAATGATTTCCCAGAAGAGATCGATCTCAGACATGCACACAAAAAAATTATCACCTCTGAATAAATTTCCGTGAATCTGAATGTAAACTCCGGAAATGATTGAAAAAAATTAAGGAAAGAATATGGAGAGACAAAATGTCGTGGAAGTAAAAAGGAGAAAGAAGAGATATATCATATAATATACTTATAACACTTGGGGTTTAACAGTAACAATGGTGAGTGAGAAAAGTGAAGAGCAAATCAGGAAATTGGAGAGAAAATCGGGAAAAGAAAGGAAGAAGAAGAAGAAGATGAAACTTTTTCTCTGCTTAGTAAAACTGTTTTCTTTCCTCTTAATTTTTGTTCTTTCTGACTTCAGTTTATATTATTTTTAGCAATTCTGATTTTAATTAGTCATCCGACATATTTGAATGTCTTTTTGGCCACCAACAGTGGAATTTTCAGCACCTCACGTGGTTAAAATTCCGATTTTACCCTTTATATTTTTCTTAACCGATGCCTTTTGTTTTTCAAATGATGTGATCATACAAAATTAATGACGATCAATCTCATTCAATGTTTTTCAAATTATAGTTAAGCAGAACTGTAGATTCGAATTTCAAAAACAAAAAATTCTTGTGTTCATAAAATACGTTCTTGGGATTATCGGAAAGTAAAATATTTGAATGTATACCCGTTCAAGTTCAAGAGAATGTCACATATTTATCATAGTTTATAATTGTCCAAAGCAAATTCAACTATAATTTTAAGGAGTAACTATCAAGTAACCATAAATGAATTAGAATCGGTCCATGTTTCGATCACATCTCCATTTTATGTTAGTCAACCATATATTAATATACAACCTGAGAATATCTTGGCTTATATTCGTTTCAATGTTACTAAAATAATAAAAATTTCGGCCTTATTTTTCAACAAGAATAATAATTGAGTAGTTAGCTAGTACTAGTATGCCGAAAGAACAATTTTTTCTCTTTGCCAAGAAAACATTATGATCATGACAAAGAGTGATGCAGACACGAAGGTGTTTGTTTTAGTAGATTCTAGGAAACACCTAGACATTTTGCGATTGGGCTGAAACCTATTTCTCCAATTTTCGTTATATAGGTCAACTAAAAGTTTTGGTTAGTCACTAACGTTTTTGATGGTGCTGTTAAAGTCATTGAGACGAACATAAATCAAAGTTTTGATAGTGAAGAAAAAGGTCTTAAAATAATTTAAAGTTAGTGAAGAAGAAATGTTTTAAAAAATTATTACAGAACAACAACGATATGGTAAATCATTTTGTAGCAATTACAGTAGAGATGAAAAAAATATGATGTTTTTAAATTCTCAGTTTCGTAATGTATAATCCGATCCCTAACGAACCAAACAAATAAAAATGAAGACTTTTTGATATGTACAAGAGATTTAAGTGAAACCTTACTAAAAGCAATATACAGTTTTCTTCTTCACCTTCTTATAAGTTTGTGAAGAAGGGGCTTCTCTTCGCGTTTTCTTAGAACCCAAGCAAATAGACTTATGCTTGTAACTGCACACAAAACAAAACCAACATTGGGATTAGCTTCAAGAGCAAGAACAAGATAACGAGTTGATGAAAATCTGCCAAATCCCGTCTAAGACGAAATGCCAACTAAAGTTATAACTCATAAGCAAAGCCAAGAAACCCAAAACAGAAGCTTGAAGATTCTTCAAACAATGAATCAGTTTTTGTATCTATCAATTCTCAATTCTCAAACACTAAGAACTAAACCACCTTGCACAGAAACATCAAGCAAATCAAACTAACAGCATCATAGATTCACAGCCAAGATCAGCAAATCACTCACAAACCTCAATCCAATTCGTCTTGCCTAGTATCCATATCAGATCCACCCCCAGAATCCGAATTCGCATCCTGTCTTCTCAACGACCATGGAAATGATATACTAAACCTCCTCGGCGTCTGTTGACTCTCGCCTGATCCCTGCCCGTCTCCGCGAGCCCTGTTCTCGTACTCAGCATCGTCCGTGGGCAGCTCATGTCGACAAACCGGGCACGAGTTGTGAAGCTGCAGCCACGGAAGCAAGCAATCATGATGGTACACGTGTTTGCAAGGCATCTGCTTAGCCTCGATACCATCTTCAAACTCATCCATACAAACTGCGCACTGATTCGTTTCCGATTGCAGCATGTCCTTCGTCACCTTCACAGTCGGGAGCGCATCGGTGGCGGATTTCGAAGCCGGAGGAGTTCCGTACCGATTCGGATCGTCTTCAGCTAGTTGTTGAATCAGATCCTCGAGGCCACGGCCGAAGAAGTAATCCCCGTGATTGCCTGCTAACGGATCCGAGAGATAGTTCTCGAACAAAAGCTGGACGTTGATACCGCTGGATTGCATTTGCTGGAGATGGCTATGGATAAACCTAACTGGATCGAAAGCATCAGGCGGCTGCTGAGTAGACTGTGCCTCCGTCGATTGACTCAGATTCGTCAAGTCCATGACTGGGATAAAGGGGAAGCGAGATGTGATTGGATCCGAAATCGGAAAGACCAGATTGGGGATTGGATTAGGGTTGGGTTCCATGTATTCTTCGAGGAACCCTTCGCTGCAAAGGGGACAGAAAGGATCGGTGGAAGAGGAAATCGAGATTGTGATGGTTTGATTGCACTGGTAGCAGAAGAACATCTTGTCCTCCTCCGCCACGACGGAGGATTCGGTTGAGTTTCCGCCAGCAGACATGACGGAATCTGCAAATCTCAGAAACGCGTCGAACGAGAAAAACGGGAACAGAGAAGGGAGAGAGAGAGAGACGACGTTTCAGCGAATCTCGATTGTGTCACTCAATCTCTTTCCCGGCGAGGACTTTTTTCGATTATGGGCTCTAGACCCGGCCCAATTATGGTTTAATTTCTTATCATTAAGGTTGTTTTCTTAATTTTCTAATAGTATGGGGCTAAATTGAAAGAATTAAAATGTAGTGGACTTCACATAAAAGTCATCACTCATCTTTCGTTTGTGATAGGAAACTTTTTTTTTTTTTACCAAAGGCTTAAATGATAGGAAACTTGAGATTGAAGATTTATGTAAATCATAGATAAAATCTTAAAATGTCAAAAAATTTAGCAAAGTGTGCTGAGAAAATGTTAAGAAATGGCTTATAAATGAACTTGTTTAGGCTTTTTTTTTTTTTGCATTTGGCAGTTAAAAAATAGCTGCAAATTCTGCTTTGATTTATTGGAATGAATCAGGTAAAAGAATTCAACATTAAATAATTTTTTTGACAGTTTTCGATCTTCTTCTTCTTCTCCTCCTCTCGGCCGCAGATTCTCACATCTTGTTGGCTTATTCCCTTGAAAAAGCAACCAAACAACGGCGGCTAAGCAAACACCTTTGCCTAGACTTTGAAACCTTAACTTTTCTTTTGGCTCTTAAACCTCCTTGACATAAGTCTCTTCACTTCCTCCAATAACAGCATCATCTGGGATGTAACGTTTCCAGAACGGATGCTGCTTCCACACTCTTCCCATCTCTTCAATAGGAACCCCTCTCGTCTCCGGCAACAAGAAGTAAATGAAGACGGTCATGACCGCAACCATACCTCCAAAGAAGTAGAAGAGACCAAACTTCATGTGGCAGAGCATCGTCAGGAAGAATTGTCCAATGAGGAAAGTGAAGAACATGTTGACAGAGACGTTGATGGCTTGTCCCGCTGGTCTGATCTCCAACGGACAGATTTCACTCGGTACCAACCATCCTAATGGACCCCATGACCATGCAAACCCTGCAACGTATAAACATATGAAAGCTAGGATCCAATCCGCTGTTGCAGGCGTCAAGGTCCCAGCTCCAGTGGTTCCAAACTTCATTCCGATCAATGTACCAACAACGATCTACAAAAAAATGTCTGTTAGTGTTAAAGTATGCAATCATCACTTCATATGTGTACTGTGAGCTGAAAACGTACCTGGCAAACAATCATTTGGATACCACCTTCAAGGAAGAGAATCCTTCGTCCGTATCTGTCAACGGCATAGATGGAGACGAGGGTAGAGACAACATTAACCACACCGGTGATAACCGCGGAGATGAGGGAGGCATCGTCTGCGAAACCGAGGGTTTTGAAAAGGACAGGAGCGTAGAACATGATCACATTGATACCAGTGAACTGTTGGAAGAAAGGAATCGCGGAACAGAAAACAAGCGCAGGTCTGTATTTGGCCTTGTTGAAGATGTTCTTCCATGGATTCTCCACTTTTTTAGCAGCTTCGCAAGCATCGCAAAGATCCTGAAACTCCTCGTCGACGTTATCAGCGCCTCGGATCTTCTGCAACATCTCCCTCGCTTGTTCGTACTTGCCTCTCTCGAGCATCGAGTTCGGTGTGTCGGGCAAGACAAAAGATCCGATAACCATTACAACTGCCGGAACAGCAGCTAGTCCTAAAGACACTCGCCATCCGTTCCTAGCCATTTTAGATGTTCCGTAGTTGATCAGGTTCGCAATTAGGATTCCGATAGTTATCGCCATTTGAAACCCGATGTTGAGCGCTCCTCTGAGCTTGGCCGGAGCCATCTCGGACAGGTAAACCGGAGTAGACTGTGGAAATAGAAAGACCGGAAAATCAGCCATACAAAACCAAACCGAAACCGGAAAATGTAACTGAACCAAATAGAGAAACCAATTTTTGGACTAACCTGATTAGCGAAGCCAACACCGACTCCAAGCAACAATCTACCGATGATGAGCATCGCGACGTTGACGGCGAAGGCGTTGAAAAGAGCGCCAATGAGGAAAGCGACACCACCAACGAACATGGAGATTTTGCGACCGTACTTCCTTGTGACAGCGGAAGCTGCAAAGGAAGACGCGAGAGCTGCGAGGTAGAGTGAGGAAGTGAACAGCTGAAGCAGTTGGTTATCGAATTTGCAGTAAGCAGTCTCGCGCTTTCCGCTGTGCATTTGCCTATCCACTTCCGGGAAAAACTTTTTCAGAAACTCCTCCATTGATGTTACTCCTCCTGCACAAGAAACCACATTAGGAAACTATATTGAACCGGAACCGAACCAAAACCAGTAAATTTAATGATTTTAATTGTATATTCAAAATACAATACCGTTTTATATTATTTGGACCAAAAGTTTTCAAACCAAACTACAAATCGGTCTTAATTTGATGAAAAGACATTGTAAAAGTTACATGTCGGAAACGAACTAAAACTGAAGAAAACTGAATGTCCACTCGGAACAAAAAAAATCAAGAAGACGAAAGTGGAATTTACAGACCTGAGATTCCGAGGTCGTAACCAAATAGAAGACCTCCCATGGCGGCCACGAGACAGGTGATGATGACAAAGGTGGTGACTCCACCTTCATAGCTTCCTCCACCACCACCATCTGATACAAAGGCTCCTCCCGCCATTGTTAATTATTCTTCACTGGCTTATTAGTTATTTGCTTTTGCTTTATTATTATTTGCCTTTTGCTTTGTTATTTCAAACAAGAACTTGAGAGCTTCTGATCCAAAACTTAAGAGCTTGTGAGCTTCTTAAATACACAAAGTTTCGTGGTCTATTATTAGGATTAGATTGTGATGTGAGCTGTTAGAGTTATATTTTTGCTAATGAATAGGGGAAGTGGTTTTGGTTTTTTTCTATCATGTTCTAAACCCTGTTTTAGTGGAGACTTGACTGTCTTCTTTTAGACCGTTTCTTTGTGTTTTTACAGACAGTTTCAACTCTTAATTCTTTAACCTTTTTATTACATGAGACTGTAAGAGATAAGTCGAAAAAAACAGTCTCTAACCCGAAAATAGAAACTTGTAATAACAAATTGATAATTGCATTTTAATTTGATAAATAATTGGGCTTAGGTTCGTTTGTGTACGAAATTCAAAGTCTATTTAAAGGTTGTCAGAGTAACGAAGAAGTCTTTTGGGAGATTATTTACGGTTAGTTTGGTTGGGAATTGGGATATAGATCTGAATAATTGATGCACGTCATTATAGGTCGTTGTTCTAATTTCTAAATAATCTGGGAGACAAACTTTGAAGAACATGTCTTAAGAGTGAAGAAACCTAAATCAATATATACATAGCAAGAAAGCTCAACATCGTCAATTCGTCATGACGT
This sequence comes from Microthlaspi erraticum, assembly GCA_902728155.2. Taxonomy (NCBI): domain Eukaryota; kingdom Viridiplantae; phylum Streptophyta; class Magnoliopsida; order Brassicales; family Brassicaceae; genus Microthlaspi; species Microthlaspi erraticum. Next base: position 1,493,760 of record CACVBM020001385.1, on the reverse strand, counting down.
ATATTTATATAATCTTATGATTGAACATGTTCTCATTTTGTAACTTTTCTCTTGACAACAAAAAATCAGCATTCCCAAAGTTGAATCATGATGACTGCATGTGTATATAGTGTAAAGCATGAATGCAAATTTGTGTGAGAATTATAATTAACGGCGTGAAATATATGAAATTAGGTCATGTTTTGACAATTTTGGCGTCGACTTCCACGGCATATATACGATGTGTCGATGTCGATGGACAATCTTGTCTGGCTGTCTCTGTGACTATATATATATATATATAGCAGCAGTGATCAAAAGAAGAAAAATGTTAAGAACTCTTATCGAAAATTTGGCTGCAGCTTGATTCATTGTCTTCGATCGGTAATATATACTAGGTTTGTTGATCCAAGATGAGTTATATATTATTACCGATCTTCAAGTGTGACTTGGTTAGTGTCTTAGTGATGGACTTCAAGTAGTATTTTTAGCTTCGTTATTCACAAATTTTAGTAGTTTTTTTTCGTAACATATTTGAAATTTACGAGGATATTCTCGGCAGATACAACATGTTAATAAAAATATTATTATTTAAATTGTAAAGGAAAAAGAAAAATCAAATTGCAAATAACCACCAAACAATTTCGTGGTTAACATTGTGGAAATCTGAGTGCCCCAGAAAACCTCTTTATTCGCGAGATCTTTCACTCGACGCACTTGCAAACCCTAATCCGACGAGCTCTCCTTCGCCGCTGGATCCTCATCGCAGGTCAGATTTCTTCCTCATCTTCTTTTTGTCCCTCTCTCGCTGCGTCAGATTTTTACTGGATCGAAAATGCCTTCTTATTTTTCTACTAGTTTTTGATAGCTCAAGTTTTGGGGCTTTGAATGTCTCAATATCATTTCTTCGAATTTCGATGTTGATTTAGTCCTATTGTCCCTTTGGCTTCTATCGATCTCCGTCTTGCATGTTTGTTAATTTCATTATAACGCTTTCTCAGTGTTGAATCGTCTATATCTGTTTCTGTATGTATGATTAAGATGAACAAAATTGAAGTGAGTCCTTTTACTTATCATCTACAGATTCGTGACTTCTTTGATTTTGATGAAATTGGATTAAGATGGCTGGATATTCAACGAAAGGAGCTCCAACAAATGGATCAGTCTACGTTTCCAATCTCCCATTAGGAACTGATGAGAATATGTTGGCTGAGTATTTTGGAACCATTGGGTTGCTTAAGGTATGGTATTGGACAGGTACTACTAATTGTTGCTTCTGTTTGATATCATTGCAATTTCTTTATCCTCAGGATTTCTGAGTTTCTTATAATTTGTTCATATGTGGTTTTTTGTAGAGAGACAAACGAACTGGTACTCCCAAGGTATGGCTGTACCGAGACAAAGAGACTGATGAGCCGAAAGGAGATGCTACTGTTACCTATGAGGACCCGCACGCTGCTTTGGCTGCTGTCGAGTGGTTCAATAACAAAGAGTTTCATGGAAGCATCATTGGAGTTTTCATGGCCGAGTCGAAGAATAAAAATGCAGTTGATGCGACTGAGTTTGCTGGATTCGAGGAGGGTGATAAGGAGATAAGCGAAGGTGCTGGAAGGGGGAGAGGTCAGGCTGATTCTTCCGCTAAGCCATGGCAGCAAGATGGTGACTGGATGTGCCCTAATACAAGGTCTGTGATGTGATATCGGTGAGGAGCTTCATCTAGCTCTTGTTTCCGTTGAATTTGAAGTTTTTTAATTTCATTAGTTTTTGTCAGTAGTGTTCACATTCTCTTCCTATTTGGCAGTTGTACAAATGTGAATTTTGCGTTCCGTGGTGTGTGCAACCGCTGTGGAACTGCTAGACCAGCTGGTGCATCTGGTGGCAGCATGGGGGCTGGTGGTCGTGGAAGGGGTCGAGGTGGAGGTGCTGACGGTGGGCCACCAGGCAAGCAGCCTGGCGCTTCTACTGGTCTTTTTGGTCCAAATGATTGGTCTTGTCCAATGTAAGCAACCCCTTGATACGATGTAGACTTTATTTTTTAAGTTAAGTGGAAGTTTATTGCTATGTGTTTTATACTAAGAGGCTGCCTTCATTAATGGGTGCATAGTGCATGCTTGTGTTGTGGGTGTATATGCTTTGGTGTTCATATACTTAAGTTTTTTCCTTTTGTTCAAATATCTTAAATTCAGGTGTGGCAATGTCAACTGGGCTAAGCGTTTAAAATGTAATATCTGCAACACCAATAAACCGGGTCAGAATGAAGGTGGTGTGAGGTATGACACAATGTCAATAAACCTTTGAATTGTTCTTTTGCAGTATTCCAGCTGAGAATTTTGGATCATAAATGATTTTACAGTGCGTTTATGAGAGATGATAGATTTTCTGTTCAAATGTTCATAGTGTTGCTGTTAGTAGGGTATTTTTTATGGCCTGATAAATACCTGGAAAAAGGACACAAGATTCTCTTCTGTAATATGAAAAAGTGCTTTCTGTGCTACAGTGTTCTGTATCAAAACGTTTGTTCCCCGATAATTGATAGATCTCACTTGTAATGTTTTATTCGAGTTGCATTAATAATCACCAATATTTCAGTTTGACGAGCTGTTGTTCTCTTAAAATTCCAGGGGAGGTCGTGGTGGTGGTTACAAGGAACTGGATGAGCAAGAATTAGAGGAAACAAAGAGACGCAGGCGTGAGGCTGAAGAAGTAAAATATGCTTTCCCTGAAGAGTTGTACAGTCTTTTTTAGTATATACACCGTTTAACTTGTATGTCATAAAATCTCAGGATGATGGTGAAATGTATGATGAGTTTGGCAATCTAAAGAAGAAGTACCGTGTTAAAACACACCAAGCTGACACCAGACCTGCTGTTGCCGCTGGTCGTGCTGGGTGGGAAGTCGAGGAACTAGGTAATTTCTGTTTATTTTGAAGTCTTGTAACTTTTTCTATGAAACCATCAAGATTCAAGAAGGCCGAGCCTAAGAACAGAGCCTTTCCCCTTTATTTGGCTCCATATATACCTTTACCTTCTAGCGTACTGAGTACTGTGTTTGTATCCATGTTGCAGGGACAGGCAGAGACAGGCAAAGAGACCGTGGCGATAAGCGTAGAGATCATCACTACGATAAGGATAGACGCAGGAGCAGAAGCAGAAGCCGAGAGAGGGAAAGAGGCAAAGAGCGTGACTATGACTATGACCATGATCGGGACAGAGACAGAGACAGAGATTACGGTCGTGGAAGCAGGTACCGTATCTGAGAGATTGCGTAAGAGTGTGTTAGGGGCTATTAATTTCTCTCATCTTTTTCAATGTTTTGTCCACTTAAATTCTACATTGTTAACAATTCAACGTCTTCTACTTTTCCTTTTGATTGTGTGAAAGTAAAATGCCTTTTTTGTTTTACTTAAATGGTCTCTCTCAGTGATCATGCTTTATCTGAGATTATCCCACTATACATAATTTGAAAAAGGATTATTATCGACATTATCAAAACAACTGTATCATTTACATATTCTAATTTTACAAAAGTATTAACGGAAAAAAATGGTAAGCGATGTTATTTGCAAATTTTAACGTGCATTAGTTTGTCTTTTGTGTTAATTTTAGTTGTACTTGTCCCTTGGGTATTTCTTTTTGTGATTTTTCTTAATGTCCTTTTTTTTTCTTGTTTGCCAATCATTTCGTCGCTGTATTATTCCAATGGAAAGAACTATAAAGATAGAAACATGGAAGATTTCTGTGGATAATAACTTTTTCAGAGCTAAAATAGGATAAGAAAAAATTGGGCTTTTGTATTTGCGGGGACGTGGAGGTATATTTTAATATCATGTCATTGTCAAATACATGGTCGCATTTGGAAATACGATGATAAAGCTCGTAGTGGACTCGCACATATAGCAGAAAAAGACATTTTAGTATTGACCCCATACATTCACATGCATCGAGAAAGGAATTTTTATTAGTAAACCGTAAAACCTGAAAAAAAAATATCAATACAAATGAAAATAGGCAAAAGTAAATTAAATCAAATGTTAAGTTAATATTGATTTACGTTGAACTTTATATGATCTATTGATCACGAGATATTTGTTCATACACATGTACTCTTTCTTTTCCAAGCCTACAGTGTACATGGAAAGTTCGAAATTATCAAATTTTAATGACTTTATAAAATACAATGAGTTGCAGTTTTGTTTGAATTGATATATTACATCTATTAACTTAAAAAGCGAGTATGACAAAATTGTTGTTTTCTACTATTTGTTTTGGAGTAATTACAGATTCTGCAGAAGAAAATAAGAAATATGTCGGTACCAAAAAAAAAAAAAAGATAATATGGTTTTGGCGGTAACATGTTATTTGGTGATCCCATTTATAAGGTCAAAGCAATAACATTGTAGAAAACTGAACCTAATGCCCAAACATTATAGTTGTTAGTAAAAAACAATATTTTTATTTTCTTATAAGGATCAAGGACAGTAGCTTAGTAGGTAGTAACCATGAAACTGGATAACAAAAGTAGATTATTAGTACTTTTTAAAGTCAAAACTTCTCAAAAAAATAGGAATCAAAATTCAATAGCACTCGTTTAAAAATCAACAAAACAAGACAAACATAAGAAAATCATTTTATGGGAATTTGAGATCATTTGAAATGTTGTGGTTTTCTATAATAATTTGATACACAACTAAACTAGTCCAACATAAACTTTTGTCTGTTTACTCCCGACTAATTTCTCTTTAATTATTTTAATAGATTTGTATCTACATTGGTGTAAGTAGAGACAAATAAAGCACTATATATCATCTCCTCATTTCCATGTGGCCACTATAATTATTGCTCTATAAATTCCAAAGAAAAAACAGAGGAAGCAAAAGAGAAAAAGCTAACAAGTCACAAGATTTCATTAGGCTTCTTCATAGGTCGACGCAATGTCTCCTGTCTACGATCTTCAAATCAATCTCAATGGTCAATACAATTTCTTCCTCAACCAGGTAAAAAAACTAAACCTAAAGATCGATTCAAAATTCACAAATCTTGATTATGCTCTGTTCTTATTTCTTTGCGTGCTCTGTTTTAGGATGTGATTTCAAAGTACTGTGGAAGCTTGAGGAAGATGATAAAACAGAGCAAAAAGAAGGGAAACAAGAAATCGAAACCTCCAGAGATCATCACTATCGAGATTGATGATTTTCCAGGTGGACCAGATGGGTTCGAGCTGGTTTCAAGATTCTGTTACAGCAACGGAGAAATCTCTATCGACGTCTCAAACGTTTCGACTTTGTACAGTTGCTCTGTTATTCTAGGCATGACAGAGAAGTTATGTTCCTCTAATCTCTTGTTTCAGACAGAGAAGTTTCTAAGAGAAGTGTTGTATGGATCTTGGAACGACATCCTTTTGTGCCTCAAGAACTGCGAGCAAGTATTCCTCCACGCTGATTCGTATGGTCTCGTCGACAAACTCATCTTCGCAGCTTTGACCAAGATCTCTCGGAACTCGGACGTGTTTTCTTCTTCTTCTCTGTCTTCTTCCTTTGCTTCTTCTCTTTCTCCTGAGATGGCCAAGAACACGCCGGAATCAGACAAAAGGTCTGTTTCTTGCGGAAGAAGTAACGAGTGGTGGTTCGAAGATATGTCGAGTCTCTCCCCACGGATCATCTTGAAGCTGATAAAGATCACTGGAGCTTACAAAACCAACATAAAAAGCTTGGTCCTAACCAAGTTTATTCTCCATTACCTCAAGACAAAACTCCAAGACAAATCAGAGGTTATGAGGAACAAGCTAGAGTACTCTGATTTAGCTGATAAAGCGGTCAAAGGAGTGGTTTTGGCTGGGGAAAACGCGTTTTCTTGCAGGAAACTCTTCTGGGTTCTTAGGGTTTTATCAAGCTTTAGCCTAAGTAGAGAGTCAAGAAGCGGTTTAGAAACCCTAATTGGAGAAATGCTGGATCAAGCAACACTTGATGATCTTCTGATATCTGCAAGAGGTGGAAGCAGAGAGAGTGGATTCTACAATGTTGATCTCGTGATAAGATTACTAAGAGTGTTTGTGAAGAAGAGAGAAGAAGAAGAATCAAGAGAGCAGGATATGAAAGAAATTGGAAGATTGATTGATAAGTATTTGAGAGAGATATCTCCAGATCAGAATTTGAAAGTATCCAAGTTCCTTGGAGTTGCAGAGAGTTTGCCTGATTCAGCTAGAGATTGCTTTGATGGAGTTTACAGAGCCATTGACATCTATCTACAGGTTAGTTTTTTATTTTCCTTTGATAATTTTTGTCTTTGAATTTCTTTACCAACTAACTGATGGTGCCAAAAAAAAGTTTTTTTTTTAATGAGACAAAATATAAACAGAATACGTAATAATTGCTAATTTTTGTGTTGGACATACAAAAAATGACAAGTGCCAGATAGGTCTCAATACAGTTTTCTATTTAATGCATTTTGGTTTTGATGAAAAAAGAGTCAAACTATTCTTTTATTCATCATAAGGATTTGAAGTTTGAGATTATCTGTATAAGCACATGTATACCATTACAAAAAAACACACACTCACATATACATAACATTCAAGATTTGGAGTCATCTTTAGATTCTTCACTCTGTCTGGTTACTGCCGTGGGGTTCATGTCAGATTAACCCACAGGGCCACAATCGTTTCTGTATTTTTGTTCTTGTCTTGTCTCTTTTTTTATTCTTCTAATACTATAAATAACACTGTACTATAAACTTCAAAACTATAATTTTTCTGGTAAGGTAATATCAATTGCCACTTGAAAAAAACATATCAAAACTAACAATTATTATTCATCTTTAGGTTTTTTGTTTTTTGTTTTGACAGCTATTAATCTTTCGTTTGTATTGATATTTTTGGATATATACAAAAAAAAAAATCAAGAAATGATCAATGCCCTTACTGATAAGTTCCTTTTGCTGTTGTTGTACAGTCTCACCCGAACCTAACACCACAAGATCGAACAAAGATATGTCGTTGTCTCAACTACAAGAAACTAACAATGCAGACGTGCAGACAGCTCGCCAGAAACCCTAAGATTTCTCCAGATATCGCCGTTCAAGCACTCAAGTCGAAATGTGACAATCAAGCAAACAAAATTCCCGATGTGAAAGTTGCAAATAAGAGTTTTTCTTGTAGATATTCAGAAGAGAAGAAGCCTGTGTTGTTGCATCTCAAAGGCTTTGAGATATCAGAGAAAATAGCCGAGAGGTTAGCGTCTAGAGGAAGGTATAATTGGAGTGTTGTGGATAGTTTCAGAGAAGGTTTGTGAGGAAAATTGAAAGGTTCAAATTTCAAGATTGATCAATCAAATTTTTTTAGTTCATCTTGAAATCTCATTTGCATCCAAACATTGTCTAGAGTCTTGTACAAATCATAGGTTTCTCCGCGACAATGTTACAATCTATTTGGCCCTATTTCAGACGAAATTCCCGAACTGAGTCCAATTTAAATTTAAAATTGAAAGTTAAAGTTTTAAGTGATTTGAGGTGCTTTGATTTTTGGTGAATTTTTAGTTGATTTTGGGTGAATTAGAGATATTCTTATGGTTTTAATCAAAGTATTCTAAAATCCCATCTAAAACCATGTGATTTTCATTTTCATGTTTTAACAAGAAAACCCCACTAAATAATTTTTAAATTCACTTGAAATCAAAGAAATTAAAATCCATATTTTTAAATATATCTAGTAACACTGGATTTATGGATTTAAGTACATTTTAAAATCACAAATTCAGTAAAATTATATTTTAGAAGAGTTTTTAAAATTTATATATTTGAAAAAAAACGAATTTGTAATTTTAATAAAATTATTTTGAATCACTTAAAATATCATGTTTAATACTCCCCTTAATTAACTTTGGAGTAAACTTAAATATTTAGCAAAGTAACACGACCGACCCAAGGCCCACCGAAAGCCCAAACAAAAGGAATTTGACGGCGAGACAGGGTCATGATTGTCATTTAGCAGGGAATATTATGTTAAACCCTAACTATTTTTCCTTCCGCTTATCATTATATATAGAGATAGGCTTCAGTCCCTTTGATTAATCCCTAGTTCTAGCCGCTACATATCTTCTACAACCATCTGAGGTAACCCTAATAGCTATACTTTCTATCCTTCTCGTTTGTGTGTTCGTTCATCTCTTTGAGGTTGATTCTTCTTTACAGTATTCTTAGAATCATTGCTTTTTGTTGATAGATTGTCCTCGATTTGATGAAAAACAACGCTTTACATTTATTTTTCCGATTCCACAGATCATATATTGTTCACATCACTCACCTGTTTGATCCGCCTCTGAATTTTTGCATTATTTGATGAGATGTTGATTGGATCTATGTTTATTTGCCTTTTGTTAATTTATCCGATGTTATAGATTTGCATGTAAATCGGTAATTCTGGGGCGGCTTACAAATATCGGTATCTGTTTCTCAGTCTTGTGTTAAAGTCTGGAAATAATCGGATTGTTTGCTTTTGACCTCTGGAATTCACCTGTATGTACATGAATTAGCTCGCTTAGCTCAGATGATAGAGCACCACAATTTGTTTTTGTGGTAGAAATCGGTTTGACTCCGATAGCGGCTATTGAAACTATATGTTGTGAGAAATTTAGTTATGATGTTATTGTATTGATATTTTTATGATTTGATTGTTTTGCAGATTTCATTAAGTAGCTATGGGTAAAGAGAAGTTTCACATCAACATTGTGGTCATTGGCCATGTCGACTCTGGAAAATCGACCACGACTGGTCACTTGATCTACAAGCTCGGTGGTATTGACAAGCGTGTGATCGAGAGGTTCGAGAAGGAAGCCGCTGAGATGAACAAGAGGTCCTTCAAGTACGCATGGGTGTTGGACAAACTTAAGGCCGAGCGTGAGCGTGGTATCACCATTGACATTGCTCTCTGGAAGTTCGAGACCACCAAGTACTACTGCACAGTCATTGATGCTCCTGGACATCGTGATTTCATCAAGAACATGATTACTGGTACCTCCCAGGCTGATTGTGCCGTCCTCATCATTGACTCCACCACTGGTGGTTTCGAAGCTGGTATCTCCAAGGATGGTCAGACCCGTGAGCACGCTCTTCTTGCCTTCACCCTTGGTGTCAAGCAGATGATTTGCTGCTGTAACAAGGTAAGCAACTTACAATTTGATTGCTTTTGTGATACCATACTCTATATTGGTTACTGTTTACTAATAATGTCTCTTATTACCTGTTTCCTTGTTTTCAGATGGATGCTACTACCCCCAAGTACTCAAAGGGAAGGTACGATGAAATCGTGAAGGAGGTGTCTTCATACCTGAAGAAGGTTGGATACAACCCTGACAAAATCCCATTCGTGCCCATCTCTGGTTTCGAGGGTGACAACATGATTGAGAGGTCCACCAACCTCGACTGGTACAAGGGACCAACTCTCCTTGAGGCTCTTGACCAGATCAACGAGCCCAAGAGGCCATCAGACAAGCCCCTCCGTCTCCCACTTCAGGATGTCTACAAGATCGGTGGTATTGGAACGGTGCCAGTAGGACGTGTTGAGACCGGTATGATCAAGCCCGGTATGGTTGTGACCTTTGCTCCTTCTGGACTGACCACTGAGGTTAAGTCTGTTGAGATGCACCACGAGTCTCTCTTGGAGGCGCTTCCCGGTGACAATGTCGGATTCAATGTCAAGAATGTTGCTGTCAAGGATCTCAAGCGTGGTTACGTTGCCTCAAACTCCAAAGGATGACCCTGCCAAGGGAGCTGCTAACTTCACATCCCAGGTCATCATCATGAACCACCCTGGTCAGATCGGTAACGGATACGCTCCAGTGCTCGATTGCCACACATCTCACATTGCAGTCAAGTTCTCTGAGATCTTGACCAAGATTGACAGACGTTCTGGTAAGGAGCTCGAGAAGGAGCCCAAGTTCTTGAAGAACGGTGACGCTGGTATGGTTAAGATGACTCCACCAAGCCATGGTGGTCGAGACGTTCTCGAGTACCCCCATTGGGTAGGTTCGCCGTCAGGGACATGAGGCAGACCGTTGCCGTTGGTGTCATCAAGAGTGTCGACAAGAAGGACCCAACCGGAGCTAAGGTGACCAAGGCTGCCGTGAAGAAGGGTGCCAAGTGAATTTCTATCGTCAGATCTCTATCCGCAGATGAATCAAGAGACAATAATAATGCTTGTTTTGTTATTCTAGTTTGGTATTTGGTTGCTTGCGTGTGGTGTAGCTTCGTCTCTTCTCCTTCAGAGCGTAATTCTCGTAATTGGGTTCTTGATAGGAGGTGGCGGAGTTATATCGCTCAAGCTTCTACTTTTTTTGTTTGAGTTGTTTTTCAGATTTTGAACTGTTTTTGGGGATTCTCTTTGTTATGAATATCGTCATTTTCCTGCGGATATTATCTTTCGTATTGTCTTATTTCTCGATATCTTGTTCATCAATCTCGCAATTTTCCTTGACTTTTTCTCCCAAAGTAACTTTGAATCAATTCAGAATACTGACTCCGATCCACGTGTCTGGTGACTCGACCATGAAAATGAAGCAGAAGAGCAAACGATATTGAACTTTTCTTTCTCTCAAGGATACATTTTAGGAACAAACAGTCGTATCAAACTTTGTAGATTTTGATTTCTCCTCCAAAGAGTTTTGAATTCGGAAGAAAGTCTGAGATGCGTGATTTAGCTCCTATACCGTCGGATTTTTGTTCAGTTTTCAGTGAATACGTTTCCCATGACTCTACAAACTTCTTCTTCTTCTTCGTGTTTTGATTTCCGAAATCGAATTTACGTGTCTCGTCGTCTGCTCTGTCCATGCTCCAATCAGCACAGCTCGGTTTTGTTCGGAGATGAGCTCGCGAAGAGCCGGGTTCCACGTCGGAAACTCAAATTCTCGGTGGTCAATGCGAAATCTCGGTTCATTTCTTGCGGAGTTCCCGGCGATTCGAAGAATCTAGGATTAGTGACTTCGAATAGTCTTTTCATTTCCAGGTTTTCGATTGAGTTCACGCTTCAGGATGACCATAGCAATATCAGTAACTTTAGGGAAGATCCGATAGTGGATAAGCTTAGTACACAATTGGGTGTAATCCATCAAGTTCCGTCGCCGCCGATTAACCGTAGCGTGATTGGTCTATTCGTGTTCTTCTTTTTCGTTGGTGTTGCTTTTGATAAGCTATGGACGTGGAGAAAGAGGCAGAGAGAAATGGGCGGAGATGGAGGTCAACGAGGACCATGGTCACAGGTGCCCAACAGCTTCTCATTGTTCCTAGAGAAAGATTTGCAGAGGAAAGAGTCAGTGGAGTGGGTGAATATGGTGTTGGGGAAGCTCTGGAAAGTGTACAGAGGTGGGATTGAGAATTGGCTCGTTGGGTTGTTGCAGCCTGTGATTGATGACTTGAAGAAGCCTGATTATGTGGAAAGAGTTGAAATAAAGCAGTTCTCGTTAGGTGATGAGCCTTTGTCTGTCAGAAATGTAGAGAGGAGGACATCTCGCCGTGCCAACGACTTGCAGTAAGTGTATAGTTATTGCTACTTTCTGTGATGATCAAATGTTAGGTTTCCTTATCCTGGATGGATTTGGCTGTTATAGGTATCAGATTGGGCTTCGGTATACTGGTGGTGCCCGGATGTTGTTGATGCTCTCTTTGAAATTCGGAGTTGTCCCAATGGTTGTGCCAGTTGGTGTCCGGGATTTTGACATTGATGGTGAGCTTTGGGTCAAACTAAGGTTGATACCGACACAGCCTTGGGTGGGAGCTGTATCATGTTCATTTGTATCACTTCCAAAGGTCACGTTTCAACTTGCAGCATTCAGATTGTTTAATCTAATGAGTATGTGTTAATCTTGGTCTTCTCTTACATTCTCTTAATGAGACGTTTAGGCGTCACTTTTGCCGCATCTCACACATCTTATATTTTCTTGTGTCATGACTGGTTTGGATGATGACTTCAGGAATTCCTGTTCTATCAAAGTAAGTTCTGCTGTGGCTGTTATCTTCACGTAGTTTATGTGTTGAATAATTGTTCCTGTCAATGTTTAATACTTGATATGTTTAGTGCTTGGTGATAGAAATACCATTTTGCTTGTTTAGATGACGTATACAACTATAGGAAGGAAATTCTTGTAATTTATCTTACTTCAGTATATCTTTAGGGTTTCAACGAGCATAGAATCTAAGATGCAGTGTTGCATCTCTTACAGGTTCTTGACCAAACTGCTCACAGTGGATTTGCCTCGATTATTTGTCCGACCAAAGAAGATTGTCTTGGATTTCCAAAAAGGAAAAGCTGTTGGACCTGTTTCAGAAGACCTAAAATCTGTAGAAATGCAGGAAGGAAACAAGGATTTTGTCGGAGAACTATCTGTTACTCTTGTAGATGCTCAGAAACTTCGATACATGTTCTCTGGTATGCTATACCTTCGCTTCTTCATGTCAGTGTTTCCTTATTACTTTGAGAAAAAAAAGAATAGACAGACAATCTGTGTTGTTCAAGTGTTAAGTCTTTTTGCGCAAGTTTCTTTTTCTTTGCTCATATTTTCCTCAATAACTGTTAACAGGTAAAACTGATCCGTATGCAATTCTAAGATTAGGGGATCAAGTAATCCGTAGTAAAAAGAACAGTCAAACTACTGTCATTGGGCCTCCTGGTCAGCCAATCTGGAATCAGGTGAACTGATCTGTTCATTCGTAATCTGGTGGTTGAATTATGATTAGTTAAGATCTTTAAACATTATAGGATTAAGTGTGGATTCTTAATCTTTGCAGGACTTTCAATTCCTTGTCTCAAATCCTAGAGAGCAAGTATTACAAATTGAGGTCAATGATCGTCTTGGGTTTGCCGATATGGCTATTGGTACTGGAGAGGTAAATCATATTTCCTTTTGTGAAAACTTTGTTTGTAATCTGTAGAATAATTTCTGGATGACGAAAACTGAATGATAATTGAAGATGTTGCCTTCCTAATTCAATGTCAAACTTTCTCATGCTTACTATCGTAGATAGTCATTTGTCAAATTACATAGTTTTCTTAGAATCTCTATAATGATTGCCTAAGGAATGGTGCTGAGTATTTAAATTCCTGTCTGCATAGCCTTATTACTTATTTATATATCCAGGTTGATCTCAGATTTCTTCAAGATACAGTTCCTACAGACAGAATTGTGGTTTTGCGTGGCGGTTGGAGTTTGTTTAAGAAGGGATCTGCGGGTGAGGTTCTGCTCCGGCTTACATACAAAGCATATGTGGAGGAGGAAGAAGATGTCAAGACCAATGTCAAAGCCATTCATGCAGATGCTTTTAATGATGGAATGTCTGATTCAGAAGAACATGGCTCATTTGTGCGGAAGGAAAAGGTTTCTTCAGATGATGTTGGTTCTGAGTCATTTATGAGTGTGTTGTCTGCATTAATTGTGAGTGAGGAGTTTCAAGGCATAGTTTCATCTGAAGCTGGAGACAATGAACTTTCTGGTGGTGGTGACTCACGTGAGGTTCCGGTACCTTTTAAGGCTGGTTTAGACACAAGATCACAACCTGCAGATCCTAGTAATGGGTCTGAAAACAACACAGGTGTATCAGGTTCCGAAAATTCTGATAGAGGTTCAGGCGATGGTGGAGGTATACAGAGGCTCAGTGTCTTACAATGATTCCCTTTATAAGTTTTCTAGACCTGAAACCGTAAAGCTTCCTGACTGCAGGATTAGCATTACTGTGGTTCGGTATAATCACTGGTATATTGGTGCTTGTTGCTATCAACATGGAAGGCTCAAGTTTCTTCAGCCCGTAATAACATGTTATACAGTTCAGTGAAGAGGTTTGTTGCAAGTAAGTCTCTTAACCTATACCAGGAGTACTTAGGAATTTCTATCTCTGGTTTTGAAAAACCACATCCTCTTTCTGTCATCTGCTTTTCTTAAGTCTGTGGAAACAACAGTGGTCTGTTCTGCATATAGTCAAGAACCAACATTGCACTTCATCTTTTTTCTAAAATAGTACCTAATACATCGGTAATTGGCTGACCAAAGCCTTTTTACTCATTGGCAGGTCGGTTGTTATCTCTTCTCAACCTTAGATATGGCTTATAAAGAGGTCTCACTTTTGCATAAATTTTATTCTGTTGTATGCATAGCCATTAGAAGAGGGACACTTAGTAGAGGCAAGAGAGTTTTGGTTCAAATTCTTGAAGTATAGTTGTACTGTTTACACGTGTGGTTGGTAATACATAAAAACAAATACAAAAATTTCTGTGTAAAAATTTGCTTTCAGAAATTGTTATCGTCTCCAATGCCATTCGTTTATGGTGAAATTAGGTGACAATCCTTGTTTTGTTTGGTTAAGTGGCATTTCACAGTTCTCAAATTAAGCTAAGGAGACAAATAAGTTATATATTTGTATCATTGGTCAGTGTAATTTAATCTTAAAAAATTGAGAAGGAAGAAGAAATCATGTGACCAGTGGATCACGTGTGGCACATGGAGGCCAGTTAATCTTGTAGGTCCGTTGACTTGTACGTTTCCTCATCTCTCTATATTGCTTGTCTTGTTCCTTCTTTCCCCCTTTGTTCTCTTGTATTGCCACATAATTCAAAATAAATAAAATTATCTAGATTTGGAGGATTTTGCATGAGCTTGGCCAACTTCGAAACAGGTAATAGTCCCTGTCTTATTTCTATTTACAATCTTTTTTTTCGTATTACTAATATGTAATTTGAAAGGCAATATTAGTTGAGAGGTAATGCATAGTATTAAATGGTCTACCTGATAAGCAACTTGTTTAATTTCTTCTTTGTCTTTAATAGCTTATCTTAGACAGTAATTGGTCATGGAAAAATGGAAAAACTGAGAGTTCAGTTTAACCCTTCATAGAAGAAATATTCAGATATTCATAATCCTTCTAGTACTAATAAAGTAATTATAGCTTAATATTTTAGACAAAATTTTCTGGAATTCCTCTTTTCCTTTAAGCTCCAAGACTCCAAAATTTGCAGAAAAGTCAGAAAAATACTTGAACGTACGTCTGTGTAATGTACCATCAAAAAGGAACAGAAAAGTTATCCAAATGGGCAAAAATGGTTTTGCTGTCTTTCGCCAAGAAAAAAATGTTCTGTACTTCTGTTGTTTAAATTCAAATACATTCAAATTTATATGAACTTGGTTTTATTCTCCCTAAAAAGGAAAAACTATATTTTGCCAAGGTGATATAATATAGTATTATAACGTGCGCTGCATCATTCATGTGAACTTCTTTTAAAAGTTTATATTTTTTTAGTTATAAAGAAAGAGAGAAGACTTTGTCATTAATAGCTAAATAATTGTATTATACAGGAATCACGTGTATAAAGGACAAGCCAACTCTTCACACACTGTGCAGATAGTCTCACACTTCTCTCTGGAACTCTTCAGGTACCTTCTCTCTTTCTCAATCTCTTCCTGTCTCTGTCTCTGTTAAGTTTGCTTTCAAATATCTTGTTTCTGATAGATTTCTTAATTTTAATGGAATTGGATGTTTGAAATATTACCATAACTTTTCTGCCTTTGGTGGTGCTGTGAGACGAACAAATGTTTAGATCTAGAGGACTCATGCACGGCTTTTTGTTTCCTTGTTCTTTTCCCCACTATATCTGTTTTGTGTAGCTAATAATATACAGATTTTCATGGTCTTAACCTGTTATTTTGTTCAGATAGGTTTCTCTAGTGTCTGACACTGTTCAGTATTGCTCTTTCATAGAGTAACTTGATCTTGCATCTAAACTAAACCTACAATATTTGTAACAAGACCCTAGCTGGAAGTGTTTCTTGTACTTTAGTCTTTTGATTTGTCTAATGATATAAGCCTGAGCAAATTGACTGACTCATGTCCTGGAACCATCTAGTTTCTTAACGCTCAAGTTGGGATTTGAGCGGCTTTTGTTTACTTACAACTGGTTTGGTCGTTTGATGCAGTGAGATAGGCACCTCTCAGACTTCCCAAAAATGTCGGATCTTGAGGCACCACTTGTACGTCCAAAGAGAAAGAAGATTTGGGTTGATTACTTCATCCAGTTCCGATGGATCATCGTCATCTTCGTCGTCCTTCCCATCTCTGCCACACTCTACTTCCTCATCTACCTTGGTGATGTTTGGTCAGAAATGAAGTCCTTCGAGAAACGCCAAAAGGAACACGACGAAAACGTAAAGAAAGTCATCAAACGACTCAAGGGGAGGGATGCAACAAAGGACGGGCTCGTTTGCACCGCACGCAAGCCATGGATCGCGGTAGGAATGAGGAACGTGGACTACAAGAGAGCCCGACATTTCGAGGTCGACTTGTCTGCTTTCCGCAACGTTTTAGAGATCGACAAAGATAGAATGATCGCTAGGGTGGAGCCTCTTGTGAACATGGGACAGATCAGCCGCGTCACCGTTCCAATGAACCTATCCCTTGCTGTCGTTGCTGAGCTCGATGATCTAACTGTTGGCGGACTCATCAATGGCTATGGTATTGAAGGAAGCTCTCACATATATGGTCTGTTTACAGACACTGTTGAGGCTTACGAGATTGTTCTAGCGGGCGGGGAACTTGTCAGAGCCACTAGGGACAATGAGTATTCTGATCTTTTCTATGCCATTCCATGGTCACAAGGGACACTAGGGTTTCTTGTTGCTGCTGAGATCAGGCTTGTACACATCAAAGAATACATGAAACTTACTTACATTCCGGTCAAGGGTGATTTACAAGCCGTAGCTCAAGGTTACATGGATGCTTTTGCACCAAGAGATGGAGATCCAGCTAAAATCCCGGATTTCATCGAAGGCATGGTTTACAGTAAAACTGAAGGCGTAATGATGACTGGTAACTATGCTTCCAGAGAAGAAGCTAAGAAGAAAGGGAACAAGATCAATAACGTTGGGTGGTGGTTCAAGCCATGGTTCTACCAATATGCGCAAACCGCATTGGAGAAAGGAGAGTTCGTCGAGTACATCCCAACCCGAGAGTATTACCATAGGCACACTAGATCATTGTATTGGGAAGGTAAGCTTATTCTTCCGTTTGGTGACCAGTTTTGGTTTAGGTTCCTCCTTGGCTGGTTGATGCCTCCAAAGGTCTCTCTTCTTAAGGCCACTCAAGGTGATGCCATCAGAAACTACTACCATGAAATGCACGTCATCCAAGACATGCTTGTTCCTCTCTATAAAGTCGGTGATGCTCTCGAATTCGTCGACCGTGAAATGGAGGTAAGCTCTCTACAGTCTGTGGTTGGCTTTTGTGGATGTTAAAACTTCAATCCTAATGTTTCGTTTTTCGTTTAGGTTTATCCCCTTTGGCTTTGCCCTCACAAACTCTTCAAACCACCGGTTAAAGCCATGATTAACCCCGAACCAGGATTCGAGTATGATCTGAGACAGGGAGACACAGAAGATGCGCAGATGTTCACTGATGTTGGAGTCTACTATGCTCCTGGTCCTGTTCTGAGAGGTGAAGTGTTTGATGGAGTTGAAGCTGTGCGCAAGATGGAGCAGTGGTTGATAGAGAACCATGGCTTCCAGCCTCAGTACGCAGTGTCTGAGCTCGACGAGAAGAGCTTTTGGAGAATGTTTGATGCTGACTTGTATGAGCATTGCCGCAGGAAATACAGAGCTATAGGCACGTTCATGAGCGTTTATTACAAGTCGAAGAAGGGACGTAAGACTGAGAAAGAAGTCCGAGAAGCCGAGCAAGCTCATCTCGAAACAGCCTACGCCGAGGCAAATTAAAAGCAGATGAATGAATCGTGTATTGCTTGTGTTTCCTTGGAATGTTTCTCATTTTGCTTCGACTCTTTATGAATATTCTCGTTTGTTATTTTTCCTTGTCTTCTCTTGTCCTTCTATGAAACCGTATGCTATCAAATGGAGTTTTGCTTCAATCTTGTCTTGTAATAACTTCTTTTAATGTTTGGCAGATACAACATTGCTTTCAATGTAATAACTTCGTTATCCATCGTAAAACGATATCATAAACTACACGATTGGTTTCAGTTTCTTAAACGGCTAGAAACTGGATTTGAAATAGGGTAGGTTTTGATCGGTCTTACTTGAGTCGATCTCGGTTTACATCGTTTGCTCCGATTCTTAAAGGATTTAAAATCGTAAACAATACTACGAAGTAAAGGAACGTTGTAACATAATAAATTTACAGAGACGTTATCTTTCTCTTAAGAATCACCACCGACTTTAGCGACAATAATTGAAGCATAGTGAGCAATGTTAGCCTCAGGGGATTGTTTAAGCCTCGCGATGACCGGGAACAGCTCCGATGACTTGACAAACTGTCTGCAAATCTGGTGGTTCGAACACATTTTAGCCAATGAGAACAGTGCAATCTTTAGCGGTGACTCACTAGCTGACTCTTTCTTGCTTGGGTTCAGGGCAAGAGCCGAGCAATCAGCGACCAACCTCAGTAACGTCTGCACCACAAAAGACACGAAATCAGACACCAGTTACAATATTGAACACCAAATTTCGTGTTTTTGACCTTAAGACAAGTTCAAAGTAATAATTTTATGAAGTGACGAAAGCATTTAAACTTCGTGATGGAGTTAACGCATGTAGATACTAACCTGTAAAGCTCCTTTGGAGACTATATCTTCACAAAGCTTGTTGGAGTTTCGGACAAGATTGCTCAATGCACCAGCAGCGTTTGCTTTTGTCTTGTCTTCCTCGGCCGTGGTCAAAACGTTTGCTAACTGCGTTATAGATCGTCTTAGTTCTTCATATAGCTTGTCGCTATGGTAAGCAGCGTTACCAATCTACAAAAAAAATAGAAAGGACCTTTCAAAAAATTGATCAGAAGTATTATGGAAATGGAGAAAAAAATCAGTTTGATAATTTTTGATGAGTTTACAGCAAAGCAAGCGAATTTCTGTGTTCTTTTGTCCGGATCAGCGCAACGATCAATGAGGAGACCGATGATTTGCTGTTCCGCCTACACATAATAAACACGAAGACCATGTAAGAAGGAACATACTGTTCTGAAAAACGTTTTAAGGCTCAAAAGTAAAAGCTCTGTGTTACTTACGAGAGCACTGTAGAAGTAATCATTGTGTCTGCACATGTTTCCAAGAGCACTACAAGCTTTTGCACGTATATTCGGATCCTGATGAGTAAGAAACTCCTTTAAAGGCTGCAAAACAGAAGCCTCGCCGATGTATTTATAGAAAGCCTGCAAGGTTGAACAATAGTAACAAATTAGACAACTTTACTTCACTATCCTCCTCTTAAGTTTTTAGAAATTTAGAAAAGCTTACCTTATCCATCCTTGATAGATCAGAGATTATCATCAGAATATCAAGTATGACTTCTTTTGGACTTGACTGGTTGAGTAATTTTTTCATTCTGTTAGGATCCAATAGACCTTTGCTAACGAGCTCTACCGCGAGACGTGGACGACCCACCATTTTGGCAAGAAAAGCGACAGGTCTTACTAAATCTTTCAAATCCAAGTGTTCCAAGCAACGGAGGATTAAAGTTGGCACTCCCACCTGAAATATTTATAATGAACATGGACCAGAGATAAATCAATTTCTATTTACTGATTGATGTTTGTCCCCCAGAGAAAGAAAACCATAGATTCCTATCAACAAATAGACAAAAAAAAAGTAAATAAAATCAAGGAAGCAGAATCGAAGAACTAACCTCCAGGAGGACTTTGATGTATTTGTCCATATCCTCTTCTATAGCTTTTAGCAAATCTCTATCTTCCATGCACACTCTCACACCAGGAGAGCCCATGTTGAGAATGAATCCACTATTTACGGAAGCAGTGGCAGATAACGAACCAGGTTGACTTTGTAGAGCGACAAAAGGAAATGCTAGCAGATCAATTATCACATTGATTGTCTCTCTGACTCCATCTTTGCCTCCCCCAGGACCTCCCCAGTTCTTTACTAGCTTGATATGAGCATCAGACATTAGATAAGAAATAAGCTTCATGTTTTCAGTCTTCACCAGGATCTGACGGAAAGTTAAAGTCCCGCCTGAAAGACAGTGGCATATGGACGAAACAGCCCATATAACGCCAATAGGCGACAAGCCAGTCCGGTTTGGTGTGTTCTTGATGTCATCTGGGGAAGCATTTGAAAGTCTGCCAGCTAACAGATTTATAAGAAGCAATGGTGTCCCACTAGCGATAAGCTGCTGCACAGTTAAAGGTCCTCCCCACTTCAATCTGGATTCTAATAAACCAATACATCCATCCAGAAGTCCGTTCCATTTGGTAAGATTACACTTGGCAGGATGAGATATGACTTCACCTTCATTACTTGGCACAGGTCTAAGATGATAACAGAGCTTAGTAGCTCGAGGAATCATAGGAACTGCCATCTCAGAGACAGAAGATTCAGCAGAAGATCCTTTCTCAAGAGAGAGAATAGATGCGAGAGCAAGCATAGCTGATGCTGAGTGATTCTGAAGGGAAGCTTCGATTTTATCATCTGAGGCAATATGATTGGCTATAGCAGAAAGACGATACAGATGCTTCTTTGGAGATGTTGTAAGCATTAACAGAGGAGAATTTCTCCCACTTAACTTCAAACATTGAGCAACTGTTGCCAACAGAAGGCATGAATGGAACACCAGATTGTTTAGTCTACCCTTGATGTTATTTGCTTCTCCTGTTTGTTGATCCTTGATTGACGAGGTAGCGTAGGACAGTATAGAAAATATTTCTGAAATAACGGTACCATCCTCTCCGCCACTGACGACACTAGTAATAGGCAGTGAACTGGGAAGACCACAAAGCACGCTAGGCATAATTCCATTGTGAAGGCAGCATCTTGATAAGAGCTGAAGCATCACAAAAGAAGTTTCGAGTTAAGTTTTTAGAGAGGAAAAAGAAACAACCTAAATTCTTCTCAATTAACATATCCAAAGAAGGAGAGGAGCATCGCATAATCACCTGAATTGCAGAAATCAATGGAGCCTCCACTCGTTGGTGAAGGCAATGACTGACAGCAACTTGCACATGCTTGGAACGTAGATATGTTTTTGTCACTGTATCGACGAGTTTCTCAGATAACGGACCCCACTCACTGTTACTTTCATCAAGCTGAGAGAGACGATGGCTCTGCAAAGCATCTAGAGGAAATATGTAGACATTGTCGTTTTTGAAGAATGTTTCGGAAGTATCTATGAGGATCCATATTGATCTACAAGCTTCACAAGCTGCTGCTAACATGTGTGAGGAGCCAGAAGCTAAACTTGACCCAGAAGAAGCCAAACAAAGACACAAATGATCAACTATGCGGGACATGTTAGCATGCTCCAAAATCTGTTTAGAAACAGAATCAGGAGTTGAAGACTTTAGATCTTCTGCAACTCGAGACAACATTGTTGAGATGCAAGAACAAGCCTCATATAAGATTCGACCAGTTCCCTCTTCTTCCCATCCAACAACCTACATACGCATAAGATAATAAATAAGTGTAGGTAGTTAAATCTCACGCGAGACTTGTACACCAAAAGGAAGGTTACCTGTACGAAGATTTCTACTACTTTGGTCCAGTGCCTTATGTAGGAACTATGTAGGCTAGTGCCTTCAATATGCCCTACCAAGTTTTTAGTGACCGAAAGACTCTGATAAAGAAATAAGACAGGGTTAGAAACCATTCCTGACCGTCAAATAAAGTAGAAGATCTAATCAGACATTTGGCAGAAATTTGGTCAAAAAGAATTCACCTTCGGTATTAAGTTGTTGAACTCGGATGATTTCATCCCAACAAGAGCATCAGTAAAGTCTAGCAGTGCACAAGTTATTTTCTCAATAAGTCCAACTGAAACTATGGCACGAGCTGTAACCAAATTGGAAATGATCCTCAGGGACTGAACAGAGCAAGCAACATCTTTGTCCCTGCGCACCATGAAGGAAATGTGAATATGCATGTATGCGAAGATATCATAAATTGCAACAATTCACTGGAAGAGAGTATAAGATCATAAGACCAGAAATTTGCAAGCCTATTTTAGAGGTAACGTAGAAAACAGTTTTATGTTCCCGTTCTTATGATCAAGTAGGAGCAAAGCGGATTATATTTAAAATGAACAAACCATACACCAAATTTTACCTTTTAAAATCTTGCGGGGATTTTGAACATCTTTCCAGTGACAGAAAAACAAGATCCAGTGCCTTATCATCTTCACCTATAACTTTTGCACCTTTGACAGTGCGGGATGTATTTTCCAATTTGTCTAATGTTGCGTTACCTGAAACGGGAAAATAGAACCTAGGCATGAATATGGGTCCATTATAAAAGAAGGCAAGAAATTAAGAAAGTCAACAATGATTCTTTTCACAGATAGCAAAGTGGACGTTCTGACACTGATCTATAAAACATGCAGAGAGACGAAAGGAAAACTGGGTTTATATTTGAAATATACAAAACCTGAAGTAAGATCCTAAGGAATAGAGAAAAAATCCTTAGATCGTGGGAGCTGTGGGAAATCTAACATGCCTCGAGAATAGCATGAAACTATAGATAAGAATCAAACTCTAAGACTTGTAGACCTAAAGATAAATCGACCATACCGACTACATGCTTTGATGAAGAAGAAAATGCATTGGGACATAACAAACAATGAGAGAACGATATCCAAATATGTTAGATTGATAAGTGATCATCATAGACAAATCTACGAAATACATGTATATAAATGACACCATGACGTCATACATGCACTGCTCCCTCTTATGTATCTGTTTAATAAATTTAGGTTCTCAAAAGTAAGAAGAAGAGATTTATAAATAGCATCTCCCATTACCTGAACTTTTAATCTCCTCTTGGGTTGGGAATCCGAGGAAATCCTCAGGAGATGGAGAATTTACTTTGACATTCTTCATATCTGACTGAACACCAGCTAGACTTCCTGGAGCAGAAACCTTCTCAACTGGGGTCGCAGAGTCACAATTTTCTGTGTCACATTTAACACTAGAAAATTAGTCAAGGAGAAAAATAAGTAAGAGATAGAGTCTAACAACACACTTAAGTTAATCAAACCATTTCTCAGTTGCCCATCATTTCCTTGGAGTCTCCAAGCTGCCTTATGGACAACTACTGGAGTATGCATTTCCTGAATACACGTTCGAAATGTTCTTAGTGATATATAATTCCAACAATATTTTCCGATATCAAAGAACATTTCAAAAAGAAAATGCTTTGTACATAAGACACAAGATGCATAGTATAAGTCATTAAGATCAGATTGTTACCCTGGCTTCAACTTCCTCTTGTGATTCTTTGACAAAGGGGTGCTCGAGAAGAGTGGGCCAGGTTAATCGACTTTGAGGCACCTGTTTTCCATTGTAAAGACACAATTTAAACAAGTCCAAGAGAAATCCTAAACATATTAATTAGTGGTAAAAGCAGCGGTGACAAAGATAGAAACTTCACCTTATTGAGCAATCCTTTCAAAAAGCTTTTGAAATAAGGACTCATTTCATCAGGATATTTGACAGGATCCTTAAAAAGTCACTAAAAAT
This sequence comes from Microthlaspi erraticum, assembly GCA_902728155.2. Lineage (NCBI taxonomy): Eukaryota > Viridiplantae > Streptophyta > Magnoliopsida > Brassicales > Brassicaceae > Microthlaspi > Microthlaspi erraticum. The sequence goes on along the minus strand of CACVBM020001385.1, from coordinate 1,470,289 downwards.
GTTAGCTCAAAATTTTAGCATAGACGATGAACAAGAATATGCAATGATTTATACCTTAACAATGTGACGAATGAGAGCATATACGGAATTAGTGTAGAACGGAGGTTGGCCTACATATAACTCATACCTGATATATCACAAAAGATGATTTAGAACCATCTCAAGTTCGGTGAAATGAGTATAACACATGAACGACGCAAAAATTAAAAGCATGAAAGAAAAGCCATCACAGTCATCGAATTAATATATGCAAATATGCAATAGCATTTATAAGAATGAAATGGAAGTAGGACAACTCAAATGAGTTTCTCCACCTACAATATAACACCAAGAGACCACAGGTCAGCAGTGTGATTGTATGGCTGTTCTCTTACAAGCTCTGGCGCCATGTACAGCGGAGTGCCTGAGTAAGATTTCGTTCACGGAAAATTAACAAGGCATGACTTATTTGAGTTATTCATTTATTGATAAGCCTAAAGAAAAGAAAAGGTGTTAACCTTTAATGGATCGCAAAACCACAGTGTTGGTGGACATAGCTCGAGCAAAACCAAAATCACATAGCTGAAAATAGCAAAGGATAGGCAAGCAAAATTATGCTACAGAGAAATAATTGAAAAGGTGTAAGCAAGCTGCATTGAGAATTTTTTTTTTTTTTACGTATAATTAGCTAAGTAAATGAGATTCATGGCTAGCTGGATCCTCTTCTAGTACTGTATATTTACATGATAAATATAGTTTTCTGATTTAATGACCGACCCAAAGTTCCAAGTGTCATAAATCATTTTACAGAAGTATGCAACTCAAAACTCTTAAGAAGCAAACGTGAGTAGAAATATCGTATTTGGCACTTTAAACCTATCATAGTTCTCAGTTTTTAAGCAACCAACAAAAAATAGAGCAGGAAGCAGCAAAAGGAAAGTTGTATTACCTTAACAACAGACCCAGCACCAATAAGAATGTTTTGTGGCTTCATGTCACGGTGAATTATACGGTTTGAATGCAAGTAATGCAATGCTTTTACCTGGATTGTCGAGAAGTATGAACATTGTGTTACCAATCATAAAATAGGAAAATAAGATAAAAAGATATGAGCCATCTTAGCAAGACGTGTTACCAACTGCTTTGCGATTGCTTGAACTTGCTCTTCCGGAAGGCACTTGTCATCTTCAAGAATCTCAAACAATTCACCCTGTGAAATTAGGCGTTTCATTATCTCAAATAGGTCCAGTCATAAATCAGTTTCTTTTAGACTCTAGAATAAACAGAGAGAAAAATACTTGAGCAAACTCAGTGACAACACAGAACTCTCTTGCGTTTTCAAAGGAGTCGAGCATTTCAATAATATTCTCATGCTTGAGCTTTCGCAATATCTGAAAGCATACAAACAAGAATGGTCAAACCCAATGATTTAAGGAGACGTCACAATAGATGGTTAAGCATAGAAGTTCAAGGAGTGAAATTTCCAAACCTCGATTTCTTGTCTTAGACTATGTATATCCTTGTCACTCTTTCCTTGCTTCATGATGAACTTCATCGCCACCGTCTGATCAAAAGGGCGATCAAATTCCCAAATTAAAAAATTGATTTGCTGATTTTAAGTAGTAAATGTTAACGAACAAAATTACTCGTCAGTATACCTGGCCCGTAAACTTTCGTCTTCCCTTGTAAACCCTTCCAAACGAGCCTTCACCGACGAGCTCAATCACATGATAATCCTCGACACCCATATTTGAGCCCGATTTCCCTTTTTAATCTGCAGTATAAACCAACGGTTTAGCTTCCGACGCTAGATTTCGGCACAGAAACTCAATCCAGCAAAAATGAGAGTCTACTAAAAGCTTAGAAGCATTTCTAAACTGTGCTCCGTTCCGATTTCGTGTTTAGCATAAGTAAAAGTAGCGAATCGAGTAACGGGGAAAATCAAATTAAGCTACAAATGCAGATCCTAAATCTGATTGGCAATAATAAATATCAGGCGAAGTTCGGAGTAAAACGGGGAAACCGAAGATTAAGGAAATAAAGACGAATAGAGAACCGTTTAGAAAGACGAAGTGGTGGCCGACGGAGATGGTAGGACTGGGGATACCGCCGACGAAGAACGGCGGAGGAGGTCTCCGGCAGTGAATCGAGGTATAGGATGAAGAGAGATCCGTGGAATCGATGTTTGGAGAGAGAGAGACAGTGTTTGGATATTCTCGGAAACTTTTGAAATTCAAAAAGAGGGAAAAATCTTACTCCTTCGTCCTTCCCCAGAGAGTGCTCTCTCTCAAACTTTATAAAAAGCAAACCTCACATTTTCCGGTTTATTTTTATTTTATTTTAAAACGGGAAATGACAAAAATTCATTATTTTATTTTATCATTTTCAAAATTTGTTCCTAAAATCACTACTTTATATTCTCCATAAGTTTATGTATACAACTTTCCACTTTTTTTTTCCAGTGAAAGGTTTGCTAATTTTTTAAATTGTTGGTTAATTTTCATTTGTTTTATAATTTGCATGGGTTATGAGATCATGTTTTATTTTCAGTTTTAAATCGTGAATTTAGCCTCAGTGAAACATAAAGGTCAAATTTTGTGTTATCAGCGTTTTCTTCCAAACTTCGTGATTACAAATGTTTCACACATCTACAGTTAGCCAAATCATAACATGAGTACTAGTAAAGTAAAACAATAAAATCTTGATCTGAGGTTTTCGGATCTAGTATTGTTTGGTCTACGATTATATATCTTGATCCTCTCAAGATAAACTGAGAGAGAAATAGTGATCGTGTCTCCCCAAACATTGTCTATCCCAGATTAAACCATGTAGTTTTAGATTCAAGATCCATATAGTTCCATCATGAACCCGTAAAATCTACAAACTTACTTGACTAATAAACATATATCTTATTTTAAGTTACTTTGACAATGCCAATCCTTTTTTTTGTAACTACGATACTAGCCGGTAGCCGCCTATATGAGATAGCCTGCTCCTCACATTCAAAAAAATTATCTAATAAGATTCACGTCCCCATGTTTTTGTACGTATTTGCTCAAAGATCTTATTACTAACACTTCTCCAAGGTCTCGGTTTCGTATCAAAAACCGTGGCTCCGACCATACTAATAAGATTCACGTCCCCATGTTTTTGTACGTATTTGCTCAAAGATCTTATTACTAACACTTCTCCAAGGTCTCGGTTTCGTATCAAAAACCGTGGCTCCGACCATACTTTGGTAGTTTGGTTTTGATATAAATTCAAAGAGTACACCAAATGAAGTATGGTCCTCAACATTTTTGTCACGTGGCACGTCTCTATTGCTATTTGATAACCTTAGGCATTTTCCGGAATTCTTGTGAATCTTTATCCTCAAATGTTATACACTTATACTAAGTATCTGGTCATGAAAAGGACGTTAATATATGTTATCTCTTCCAATTTCTACTACCGAGTGGTTAACAGTAACCCAACTACTTCACAAACATTTAAATATTTCTTAATTTGAAATATAGTCATCAAATTACCTTATCTTTAGACTAGTGGACTAGTGTGGTTCCCGAAGTTGCAATGTGATAAACTTTTTTTTTTGATCATCGCAATGTGAGAAACTAAATTCAACTAATGCTAATGGGAAAACAAAACATTAACTACATATGTATATACATCACCTTTATACAAAACAATTAAATCACTTTCCACAAACTAAGTTATTCTTTGAATGTTTCTACAAACTTGTAATAGTGACGGAAAGCAAAATTCAACTGATAAGGTTACAGAAATAGGAATTTACAAAAATGAAAAAAAAACATGTAGGAATAGTATCATTTTAACTTTAAACCTCTATAATTAAATAAAAAAAATTGAATGACAAGATTATATTCACCTTATCAGTCAAATTCGGTATCGTAAATATGTCACAAGTTATACTTTGAGGGTAAATATGTCACAAGTTACAAGTTACAAGTTACCTTATACTTTACATACTTTGAGGGTAAATATGTCACCTTATACTTTTCACATATTACCGAATGAGATTCAAACATATACAATTTTTATTTGATTTTTGAATTATCCTTTTTTTTTTTTAATATATCCGACGGAAACGGAATCGGATTATATAATTTTAACGGCAGAAAATACGACAGGAGGAGAGAGAAGAGGCTTTTTTGGGTTTGAATGAGATTAGCGAAGGCCGCTTTTCTTCTGCTATCCTCAACCAAACCTCCCTCTAGGGTTTACTCTCCCCACTTCCGCCGCCCTTTTCTTTCTCACCTCCGCTTCTCTTCCTCTTCGTCCACGTCTTCCGCCGCAGTCATGCCGGGTTCCGAACCATCGGAGATTCAGTGGCCAGCTAGGAGAGTCAGGGATACCTATTTCGATTTCTTCAAGGGGAAAGGTCACAAGTTCTGGCCATCAAGCCCCGTTGTTCCCCATAATGATCCTACTCTTCTCTTCGCCAACGCTGGTACGAAACTTCGATCCCCAAATTTTGATTGTTTTCCCTTTTATCTGTTCAATTCTTCCCGATGAGATTAGGAATTGGCTTAGCTTGATCTGTGAAATTCGAGTTTTATTGAGGTGGGTTAATCTCAAATTGGATCCTAGCTGAGGAGCTCAGTGGAATTGTTTAATCAGTCTTCGTTTGACTTTGAAGCTTTGGGATTTATTCATTATTCATTGTCACTTTTATGCGAAATTGATAAGACTTTGTAGTTTGGGTAATTCATATACTGTCGTGAATGTCATGTTGTTGATTCTAAGCTGTGTAGATTAATTTCTCGCAATCGGACTTTTTCGTTGATATGTGCTGACATTGAAACTTCTCTGTTTTTCAAGGAATGAACCAGTACAAGCCAATATTTTTGGGAACGGCTGACCCAAATACCGAGCTCAGTAAGCTAACGCGGGCATGTAACACCCAAAAGTGTATTCGTGCTGGTGGAAAGCATAATGACCTTGACGATGTTGGCAAAGATACTTACCATCACACCTTCTTTGAAATGCTTGGTAACTGGTCCTTTGGAGATTACTTCAAGAAGGAAGCCATTGAATGGGCTTGGGAGCTTTTAACCAAGGTAATTAGAACAACTGTAAATCTTTTCTTCCCCACATGCAAAATGGGAAATTTGTTTTTTGTTTACGTGATTTGAGCAAATAAGCATGGTATTCAGTAAAGTGTTGTCTCTCTCCTCTGCTACACTATGTCACAAGTTTGTAAAGTGATGCTACTCTTTTCATTAGATTGTAAATTTTATTGAGATACCCTGAGACTTTATTTCACTATATTGTAAAGTTAATATTCTCTTTTCGTTGGGTTGTATATTTCATTGAGAGCTGATGAGTAGACCTCCTGTTTTCATGCCTCAGGTCTATGGGCTACCGGCTGATCGAATTTACGCTACCTATTTTGGCGGTGATGAGAAAGCTGGCCTTCAACCTGATAATGAGGCTAGAGATATATGGTTGCAGTTTCTTCCACCTGGACGTGTGCTTCCCTTTGGTTGCAAAGTATGTTTCTTTCATCACTCCCATAAAATACTATCTTAAAACCGAATAAAAATGAACAGCATTGAAAACCTTGTTTATGAATTCCAGTCAGAATTTGTACCAAATTTAAAACTAAGGATTTTCTAATGCTACCTTTTTTTTTTGATGAACCTGCAGGACAACTTCTGGGAAATGGGAGACACAGGTCCATGTGGACCTTGTACTGAGATACACTATGATCGTGTTGGTAACCGTGATGCTGCATCCTTAGTTAACAATGATGATCCAACATGTTTAGAAATCTGGAATCTCGTCTTTATTCAGGTAGAGACCCTCTCTGTCCCAATTGTAATTATTTCCATTTTAGTACTATTGACGTGGGTATCACATTTGTTCTTTTAATGATTTTGTAGATCATGTAACTGAAACTATTTTACGCCGTTAGCTAGATTGTTCTTGCTTCTTTTTAGTGTTGCTCTTTGTTATTATTTCCTCTAATGGGCCCTGTTACGTATTTTTCAAAATAGTTCAACAGAGAATCTGATGGCTCACTAAAACCTCTGCCCGCTAAGCATGTCGATACCGGAATGGGTTTCGAGAGGTTGACTTCTGTTCTTCAGAACAAAATGAGCAACTATGATACAGATGTGTTCATGCCTATCTTTGATGACATCCAAAAGGTAATTTGGGAAATCTTCTGTTGGTGCGTTTATGACATTCTGTTGATATATTGAGTTACTGTTGTGTGGCTCCTCTTAGGGATGCTTTTACTGCCTTACTTTAGTACTATCATCATTTCAGTTATCTATTGTCAAGTGGATTATGGATCTTGGTAATTCTATAGATTCTGTGATCATCTTTACCTATTTGAGCTTACAATTATTCTCCTTTCATGTGACACCGTCAATTGTTATGAATATATTTAGTGAATTTGAGTATAATGATCTAGGCATCATAAATATGGGTATCCTGGAGATCATTTCCTTGTTAGCTCTGCAATTTTCATGTATTTACCACAGCGAGAGAATTTAAAAGAGTTCAGATTGGTCGTTTAACTCCTAGTTGCTGCAAATCTTAAGCTGAGGTGTTGATGCTTTCACTTTTCAGGCCACAGGAGCTAAGCCATATTCTGGAAAAGTTGGTCTTGAAGATGTCGACAGAGTTGATATGGCATACAGAGTGGTTGCTGATCATATCAGAACTCTATCATTTGCGATTGCGGATGGCTCTCGTCCTGGTATGGCCGTGGTTTCTTGTTCTCATTTACATTAGTGATGATACTTTTTTTTTATAATTCAAACGTCTTAGTATACGATCATTTTATTGAGTTCATACTTCTACACGTTTAGCAAAATGTATTTTTGGTTCTTTTGTTCTAAGTTGGGCATGATGGGTTTGAGATTTTTCTTCCTCAGTCGATCTATTACGGCAGTCAAATAGAGGTTCTATTCTTTCTTGCAGTTTAACAAATACTTTCTGCTATACACTCGTGCAGGTAATGAGGGCCGTGAGTATGTTCTGCGGCGAATTCTTCGTCGAGCAGTCCGCTATGGAAAGGAGATTCTAAAAGCTGAGGAAGGGTTTTTCAACGGGTAGGAATTACATTTGATTGTCGTTTCATCTTTTGTTTTAACATTATTTATTTGGCTCGAACATGTTCTCTCTGTTTTATATCTTTGTAAATGCAGCACATGTTTCGATACATAACTTAGCTTTGACTGTGTTTTTCACTGATCAGTTTGTGCGTTTCACATGTAGGCTCGTAAGTTCTGTTATTCGGGTGATGGGCGATGTCTTTACAGAGTTGAAGGAACACGAGAAAAAGATCACAGAGATAATAAAAGAAGAGGAAGCAAGCTTTTGCAAGACCTTGGCAAAGGTGAGGGCTGGATTTGAATTCCGTAAAACCTTTAAACTTTTGTCCTTTTGTTTTGTTTTGGGCTCTGCTGGCTCTTTGTGCTGAAGTTTTAGAAACAATTCACAACTTCAGTGTCAATGACACATCTTTTACTTTTGTGTATATTGTTTCCAATTTCACCATCATTTAGTTTTAGGGATGGTGGTTGGACATGATTCAGCATACCATCTACAGGGAATCTTTTTCTGAAAGATGAATTAGTTTGACTTGGTTGTCCTTATATTGGCTTCGTTATATAGGCGAGTATAAGAATAGTTAGATTGATATAAGTTTTCATGGCAGGGAATTGAGAGATTTCGGAAAGCTGGACAGGGAGTTCAGGGGAATACACTGAGTGGAGAGGTACGTATCTAAATGTTTTTCTGCTGTATGTTCGATTTTGCAGTATATTTGGAACACTCTGTGATCCTGGAATTTCCATCTTTAACCTATTGTCTTCTCTTTGCAGGATGCTTTTGTCTTATGGGATACATATGGTTTCCCATTAGATTTGACTCAGGTACGTAGAACACTTGTTTTTATTTCTGAAAGTTTGTGTTATTTTCTTATAACTTTCGTTCGTGGGTTTCAGTTGATGGCTGAAGAAAGAGGGTTGCTGGTTGATGTTGATGGTTTCAACAAAGCCATGGAAGAGGCGAGGGAAAGATCAAGAAGTGTCCAGAATAAGGTGTTTCAACTTTTCTTTTATCTTTTACTTAAAGAGTATTTGACGCTAAACTTAACGTGGGACTATATTTGAACATACATTATCTATTAACTTATATTTTAATGTCAATTTTTGGTAGCAAGCTGGTGGTGCCATCATTATGAATGCTGATGCTACATCAACATTGCACAAGACTGGTGTGTTGGCAACAGATGATTCTTCTAAATACATTTGGTTCCAGGTTTGTCCTATTTATTCCAGAAAAGTTGCATGTTGCGCCTGAATTGTTTTTATGTTGGCTAGAAAGACAGTAGTTTGGGCATTGAGTAGTAATTGGTTTCTGCTTCAAATAAGCCTCTGTTGAGTAATTACCCTGCCACGATTCGCCACAGGATCACAAGAGTGAAGTAAAGGCTATCTACACTGGCTCTGCTTTCCTGGAAAGTGCAGCTGCTGGTAATAACGTGGGACTAGTGTTGGCGTCTACAAGTTTCTATGCCGAGCAGGGTGGTCAGGTAATACATTTCATCTCACTTGTAATTTAATTTGCTAATTGTTTTTCAATCATATGACTGGTTGCACGATACTGCATTCTTCTCTGTGTAGACCTGACAGTAAGACCATGAACACTATCATATTAGAACTGTATAATTTGACTTACGTAATGGTTGGCAAATATCATGATATAGTTATTGTCGGTTTTGCAAACTAATTTTCTAAGTAATTGTTGACAGCCGCATATATATTATAGATTTAATATCCATGAATACGGTCTAGCTTTTGATACACTTCCCACTATATGTATGTAAAATTTGCGCCCCTAACATTTTACTGTGACAATAGATTTTTGACACAGGACTTATTGAAGGCGCATTTGGTACATTCAATGTATGCAATGTCCAAATATTTGGGGGCTTTGTTCTTCATATTGGTTATCTCTCTAAAGAAACTGGAGAGGTATCTCTGGGGGATAAAGTGACTTGCAAGGTAACGCTCTGCATCATACAGTGTTTTTATAATTCAGATTATTTGGTACTATCTTAATTGTTTTCATCGTCGTTTTCTGTGCGTTTAGGTTGACTACAAGAGACGTGAACTCATAGCTCCTAATCATACTTGTACACATATGCTGAATTTTGCCCTGAAGGTATCCTTTTTCTATAACTAAAAAGCTGGTAAACGGTAATCTACTATTTCTTAGAAATGATTTCAAAACATTCATGTGCCATGAACGCAGGAAGTACTCGGGGATCATATTGATCAGAAGGGATCAATAGTTCTTCCTGAAAAACTGCGATTTGATTTTTCCCACGGTACATTCTTCAATATGTCATTTTTATTTTGATGTGGATGGTCATTTCAAGTGTCTAATGGGTTCCATAATTCCGAGTAGGCAAACCGGTTGATCCTGAAGATTTGAGAAAGATCGAATTGATAGTGAATAAACAGATCAAGGATGAATTGGATGTTTTCTCCAAGGAAGCAGTGCTTTCTGACGCCAAGCGCATCAAAGGTCTAAGAGCAGTGTTTGGAGAAGTAAGCTGTCCATCAGTTTTCTTGCTATGCCTTTTTTTAGTTTGTTTTCTATGAGTTGTTAAAGCATTTTCTCTTGTTGTATTTAGGTCTACCCTGATCCTGTCAGAGTGGTGTCAATTGGGAGAAAGGTCGAGGACCTCTTGGCTGATCCTGAAAACAATGAATGGTCATTGCTTTCTTCCGAGTTTTGTGGAGGTCAGTTTCCATTATCATTAGCTACTGGGACCAAGCGATTTATTTTTCCTAATGGAGTATTGAGTATCGGGTTTATTTTGAAAATTCCAGGTACCCACATAACAAACACCCGCGAAGCCAAAGCGTTTGCTCTTCTATCGGAGGAGGGAATTGCTAAAGGTATTCGTAGGGTAACTGCTGTGACTACTGAGTGTGCTTTTGAGGCATTGGACATGGCAGCCTTTCTTGAGAAAGAAGTTGAGGATGCATCCAAAGCGGAAGGGAGTGCATTGGAAAAGGTTCTCATCCCTCTCAAAATCTGAAACAATCTACCTCCCTAATGGAAACTTAATGTGTTCAATTTTTGCATCTTCGCAGAAAGTAGCTGCTTTGAAGAGCCGGGTAGACGCAGCAGTTATCCCAGCAGCCAAAAAAGCAGATATAAGGGCCAGCATTGTTCTGCTTCAAGTAAACTTTTTTAGCTTTACTCTTAGCCTTTGGTTATATTTTCGCTTACTTTCTGGAATAAGAATTAAGGGAGTATTAAAGTGGCATTTTTCTTTTCCACATTGCAGAATGAGGTGAGAAAAGCTCAAAAGAAAATAGCGGAGCAAAACCTGAAGAAATCTGTCGAAGTAGCAACAGAGGCAGCGGAGACAGCAGCATCTGATGGGAAGACGTTCTGCATTATCCAGCTTGATGTGGGTCTTGATGCAGCAGCCGTGCGAGAGGCCGTTTCAAAAGTCATGGCAAAGAAGGTAAGTCCCTATTTACATATAAGGCACATCATTTCTCTACAAGCTATCGATGAAGTTAAATAATGGTTTTCTTGTTTGCTCTTGAATTTTGCAGGGAATGTCGATAATGGTTTTCAGCACAGATGAAATCACAAACAAGGCGGTTGTGTGTGCTGGAGTTCCAGAAAAATCTGACAAGTTCAAGCAATTAGACGTCACTGAGTGGCTCACAACGGCATTGGGTCCTCTAAAAGGGAGATGTGGGAAAGGAAAAGGTGGTCTTGCATCTGGACAGGTTATGTGATCTTATCCTCTTTCTCTTTAGACTCCAATGGAGGTTTCTGCTATACAGAGAGATCTGAATATTCTGACTTGTTGTTTTGGTTTCAGGGAACGGATGCTTCTCAAGTGAAGGAAGCTTTGGACATGGCATCATCTTTCGCATCATTGAAACTCAACTGAGTGGTCTGGAGTTGACAATTTGTGTGGGCAGAACCCATTTGATATCATTGTATACATTTTTAATTTTTATACATCTTTTCAGAATTACTTAATTTTCTTAATTCTCTTGTTAGTCATACTCAAAGTTAGTAGTAAGCGACTGGTGTTATGTTCCGTTTTCGGTTTGGCTTTTATATTTTACCAAGTAATCCTAACTGCTTCCATTGTCATGCGATGTTTTTAGCTTCTCGACTCTACGTTGGATCTTGTTAACCGGTGATTGTTCTCATAGCCTATGGTATGGAGATATTAATTAGGTTTTGATCGTGGAACTGCTATTTTTTTGTGATCAAATCTGGGATTATAAGGTCTAGTGTTAAATCAATACGGGAAGATAACGAGTTTAATAATCTTTTAGCCAATAAAACTTTTAGATTGTAAAGCTTTATCACAGCAAATCGTAAAATTCAAATCTCTTTACTCTCAATTATGTAATCTTGATTTGAAATCAAATTAAGTTTTTTAAAGACAGTTTTTAAATTAAGGAAAATGTAATTTGGAAAAAAAACAATTTAAAAAAAAACTAAATGAAGTAAAACAAAGGAAAAGAAAACTTGAAACAAGAGAGGGATCAGATGATAAGAGAATTGGAGTGCCCAATTGTCGTAACAGGCTTTGAGCGGAACACTCTTCAAGCAATTTATGCAAGATTAAGCCCATTCCTCATTTCCCCTTTAACTTGCCTGAAGGATCATACGTTTCGATGGTGGAACCTCTTCTTGTTTTATAGGCCCAGTCGTTATTACACACCTCTCCACACAACCGATGTGGGACAAACTGAAAATTATCTCGTCACATGTTTCGAAACTGTACTCAGAGAAGATACCACCTGGAAGTCTGTGTTCTGCGAGGAAAGATGGATCGACAATCTTCGGAGACTGGTCATCACCAGAAGATCCCTTGGATTGCATTGTCCAACGGGGAAGTCCCAAAGTACTCAAGTCAAGCTTCGTTCTTGGATCAAGATCTGAAGGCAGACCTCATCGTCATTGCTTCCATATCACGTTTGGAAATATAGAGTTTCCCCTTGACGAACAAGTCTAGAGTCATCATCAGCTTTAGGTTCCCAATAGATGATTTAACCTCCTTCACATTTGTCAGTCTCAAACTAAAGTTTCTTAAATGAACGAGGTCTCCAACATCATCTGGTAACTTCCCCCTCCTTCGATTTAAATTATAATTTTGTTATTTTTCCTTTTCTAATAATAGTTTTTAAACTAATTTTATGTGTTAACATATTGGATAAGGAAAAAGTTCGAAACCAGCAGCCTATTAAATAGGTGAAGAGGACGACATGCTAAGCTTATAACTGAAGTACAACCTCTATATTCGTTGTTAGATCCGCCTCTCTCTCTCTCTCTCTCTCTCTCTCTCTCTCTCTCTCTCTCTCTCTCTCTCTCTCTCTATTTCTCTCTCTCTACCGCTACCAATGACGATGGAGAAGTGGAGAGATCTTCCGAGGGATTTGGTAGAGGAGGAGATAGTGACTCGTGTTCCGGCTACGCATCTGAAAGATTGGGATCTACTTGTAAACTATGGAACCGTATGTTTAACGGTGACCGGAGATTCGCTAAAGCACAGTGACGAAGCGGCAAAGCAGTTTATGGTTCTGTTGTTGAGGAGGACCTTGAGGATTAGTCCGGCAATCGTCGATCTCGACGGAAAGGTTCCATCTTTAGAGGCAAAACTGAGGTTAGCCCTTGTCGATCCGCATCCCAAGATCCTGCTGCTCAATCTGCTCAATTCGATGTAGGCAGAGTCTTTCACTGTGACGGCCTCTTGTTATGCACCTCCGCCGACGAATCTAGATTCGTGGTTTGGAACCCATTTACTGGCGAGACCAGGTGGTTCCTACCCAGCTATCGTACGGAAAGAACGCCATTTTGCTCTGGGATACTACAAAGAAGGCAACAATAAGAGGTACAAAGTGTTGAGCTTTTATCATTGGTCATGATTTGAGATGTACGAGTTCGGCTCTGATTCGTGGAGGGTTGTTGATGATATCATGGATCCTGGCTGGCATATTGGATACTGTCGCACAACGTGTCTTTGAAGGGAAGTATGTACGGGTTCGCCCAAGATGAAAACAAAAACGCAATCCATCGTGTCCTTGGTCAGATTTGATTTCTCAACAGAGAAATGTGTGCCTGTGCCTCTTCCCTATCAGCGTAATCTTTTGATGTTACAGGTCTTTCCGTTGTTAAAGACGAGAAACTTTCGGTCTTGTTACAGCTCGAAGACATCCAAGACTGAGATATGGGTGACAAATAAGATTGGAGACCACCCAAGCTGGTGTCGTGGAGCAAGGTCTTAGCATTTGATATGAGCCCTGGTCTTCAACTTGCTTACGAGGCAAGGTTCTTGCTCGACGACGAGAAGAAAGTCGTCATGCTTGCTCTGAATTGATTGACTTTAAGACGAGACCAAGAGCAGAGACATGATATACATTGTTGGGGAGGACAATGAAGCCACACAAGTGGATTTGGGACCAGCGAAAAGGATGATTTCGGGTAGATATTCTTCATTATTCTCCGAGTTTGGTTCAAATCGAGCGAGCTGGAGGCAAAAGGAAGAGCTGACATGTAAATCTCATTTCTTGTTGTTGTAATCTCAAAAGTTAAAAATGTACAAGATTTTTATCTTAATCCTTGATGCTTTTGAGCTAAGATAAAAAAATCTTGTCATCATGTCCAAAGTTTCAAGCTTTTCCCAATTCTGTGACGAAAGTGGTTCATAAAAACATGTACAAACCAGTGCATTCACCTTTGGTGAAATTGAAGAAGAGAGGGTGATATTGCGGATGGCAATCATGTGTTGAAGAATCAAGAAGCGAAGCGCACTTTGCATCTAGTTTAAAGAGACAGCCCTGCTCGCCGCATTGGTACATGCATGAAACCACAACCATCTCGACCACAACCATTGCATGTGAACAACCAGTGCCAAAATATTCAGGCTCGAGTAGGTAAGCCTTGAAAGATAAGAGATGGAAGAGGACAAGCGGGTGTTTGTGTAAGGGATGGTTCATTTTACGAGGAAGGTTTGCACATTTTTCATGGAGAACAAAGTCACATCTGATACAACTATAGTAGCTATCTAAAACTGTTGTCGGAATGATGCAGGCTACTTCCAGTACTGTATGTATTAACAATAATAGTTTATTATAGAGGTTTTAGAGACATTAATGCAAGAAAGATCAAACTCTAACAAATGAAAGATCAGAAACTCTAACCTTAATATCTCATAACATCCAAATCCTCAAAGGTCGCAATACTCAAAAACGACACAAGCCACATGTTGAATCTTGTAGAAATCTTCACCACCAGAGACCAGCCTATCTTTAAATGCTTTTGTCATGTTCCCGATTTCCACTTCTTGTAGATTCTTCAAGAATCTCATTCCTTCAGGAAGCAACTTCAATCTCTTACAACACTTCAACTCCAAAGAGACAAGACGCATCATGGCACCATCTTCCACAGTCCACTCTTCTAGATTCTCAAGTTGAGACAATGTCAAAGAATACAGTTGAGGGAAACCATTTCTGGAACAATGAAGTTTACTACCAATAAATGATCCTTCAAACAGTTGAAGAATCTTTAAGTTTGGAAGCTTCTCAAGCACCAGAAATGGATCATCGACTAATCCGCATTGCCACAAACGCAAGGCACCGAGATCAGAGGAGAAGCTCTGTTCGACAGGGAGCTTTTCTAGTTTAAGGAACAGTTCCAGCTCAGAGAGATTAGCAAATGCAGAAACCAACTGTGTTACATCAACTGGTGGAAGCATAGGTTCGCAGGGAACGTTTATCGTCAAGCCACGGAGACGTTTCAAAACTGTAATCAGAGAAGACACCACCTGGAAGTCTGTGTTCTGCGAGGAAAGATTGATCGACAATCTTCGGAGACTGGTCATTACCAGAAGATCCCTTGGATTGCCTTGTCCAACAGGGAAGTCCCAAAGTTGTTGCAGGTTTCTCAAAGTACTCAAGTCAAGCTTCGTCCTTGGATCAAGATCCGAAGGCAGACAAAGATGTCTCAGCCTTCGTAGCTTCCATATCACGTTTGGAATATAGAGTTTCCCCTTGACGAACAAGTCTAGAGTAATCATCAGCTTTAAGTTCCCAATAGATGATGTAACCTCCTTCACATTTGTCAGTCTCAAACTAAAGTTTCTTAAATGGATGAGGTCTCCAACATCATCTGGTAACTTCCCTCCCTCGATTTGAGCTCCTTCAAGATCAAGAACCCTAAGGAGTTTCATCTTTCTGAAGGAAACTTTCCCCACAAGTTCCCATTGACTTCCTTGGTTTTTCATGAAATACACAAGAGACCTAGACCGAGGATTTACATTGTTCACCTGAGAAAGTCTCTCGATCCGGTGTTCCTCAGCACCACCATGCAGTTGTACAGAGATTCTACGTGATGCATTCGTCAAGAGAGACGGGAACGCCTCAGCTTCATCTTGTTGCCTTGAATCAATAACTTGCACAAAGCTTTCTTGTTCTGCTTTCTGTAAACAAACCTCCCTCATTAGGTCATGCATACGACAAGTCATAACATCCGAGGTTACAATGTCCCTGTTTCCAACCATCACCATGCTTCTCTTTACTAACTCTTCAACGTAATCTTGCCCAATATCTTCAACAGCCATCTCAGTTTCCGTGTGTTTTACAGGCAAAACCATTCCTTCAGCGATCCAGTAACTAACCAACGTTCCCACATGAACCTCATAATCTTCAGGATAGTGAGCAAAGTATAGGAAACACTGCTTTAAATGGGGAGGCAAGTCCTCATAACTCAAGGACAAAACATCTGCAACCATCATGTTCTTACTTCCACTGCAAGTACCTCCATTTGAAACATATGATTTGATGTTCTCTTGCACTCTTTGCCACTCATTCAACGTACTTTTCATCGCCAAAAGTCCTCCTAGAACTGTTATAGCTAGTGGTAAACCTCCACACCTTATGACCATCTGCTTCCCAATCTCCTCCAGTTTCTTGACCAACATTGGCTCTAAAAACATGGTAAATAAAAGTCTGAATATTGTAAACTATGGTAACGTCAAATGAATATCCAAATGATTACCTAAATTCTCTCGTCCCCCTAATGAAATTTTCTCCAGAAGCTCCCAACTCTCTTCATATGATAGCAATTTCGGCTCATGAAGTACACCTCTCGGATCAGCATATAAAGCAACCTCTTTGTTCCGCGTGGTGAGTATTATGTTGCTTCCTGCAGTATTGTGAACAAAGTTTTTTACTTAATCATCCTTTGAAATAATAGAACAATAGCAAGTTACCTGTTTCATGTGGAAAGACTTGTTTCAGACAATCCCAAGCATGAGTGCCCCAGATATCATCAAGCACAACGAGGCATTTACTCCTTTTCAAGAAACGATGCAACTCTTCTCCAAGCTGTTCATCTCTCAAGCCAAGTATCCTCTGGTTCTCATCTTTATAGCTGAGGTTTAAAAGAATCTCTTGCCAAACATGCCTCCGTCTAAACTCTTGAGAAACATATACCCAAGCAAACCTATCGAAATGACGCCTCACTGTACGGTGATGGAAGATCTGCTTGGCTAGAGTTGTTTTCCCCAAACCACCCATTCCGCAAATGGACATGACCCTAAGTTTCTCACCACCGGAGACTAAATCATTCACTAACTTCTCAAGACTCTTCTCTAAACCAACAAGATTGTGCTCAACGGCATATGGAAACGACTGCCTCTGTTCTCTTTGACTATTAGACAAACTCAAACCTTCTTCGTCCATTGCTTCTTTAATACCATAGTCTCGCATGCTTGCTGCTATCTTAGAAAGCCTGGAGGTGATCTCTCTAATCTCCGAGACAACATTACGATGTGAAAGCCTGCAAGCAAGCCTCCTAAACACCTTTTTGATCCCTTTTTCTTTCTTTGGTTCTGCCTTGAGGAAGAATGCCTCGAGGACATCCTCTGCATCATAAGCAGCTTCTCTAATGCCTGCAACCCAGTTACGCACTCTCTCGCTTTTGTGCTGCTTCTCATCTGCATCTTGCAAGAAACACCTCAAACGCTTCAGTTCGTCTTGCAGCTGCTTCATCTGGTCACCTATACCAAAAAAGAACAGCGGTTGTTCCAAGAGCAACTCCCCTAGCTTCTGCACTGTAACAGAAACAATAGCCTCTGCCATTTGCCTGTTCTTTTGATTCACAACTGTGAAACTCCCAATTCATACACTATAATAGTCAAATATCAACTATCATGGCACAAGATTCCAAGTCAACTCAATCATAACATTTTTGTTCGCTTTACGATTTTCAACTCTCAGGTTCATGTGAACATAAATGGTTCTTTTGTGTTGGCCCATGAATCACCACATCCACATATTCATCCATCACTTTGGTCGGAGACTTTCAAAAGTCTTCTTATCTCCTACACGAGTTCTCTGCCTCGTGATTAAATAATAAAATAAGTGAATGCATATACATGAACTTATTTTCTTTAAAAATATGAATCGTTGCTGATATACAAAAACACCAAATTTCGATTAATTTGTTGATAGGAGTGAGAGAGACAACACTTAACAGATAACTCTTATTATATTCTGTCTTTACAAACTGGTGTGCAACAAGAACGTGTACTAACTGATGAGTATGAACAATAATACAATATGCCTCTTTATTTTTGTTTTCCCTCATCCGCAAGGATAAGAGAAAACCAGCAGATTTACAAAAAAACGTTCTTACATTTGAACCTAAGAACTAATGTAGAGCTTGCACTTGTTTGTTCCAGCACAAACCAGACACTCGTCTGCATCACCTTCAACGTGGCTCAGGCAATGTTGGATTCTGTCGTCCACAACGTCCTGCAGAAAGAAACATTAGCAGCTCAGTGAAAGATCAATAGCCAAAAGAGGAACAGATAAACTTCTGAAGGTTCAAAGGGGAAAAACATTCACTGATGCATGAGGGTGGTCAAATCCCTCAGGCTGTAAAAAACATTTTTTGTTTTGGTTCTTACAATGAGGAGATTATGGAGGCCGAGAGGTGCAGTTATGAGGTATGAGATGCCAGAGAAGTCCTTTGCAGCATCAGCCGTCAACGACGGAATGTCCTTGATCAAACAAGAGCCATAGTAACACCATGTCATTAAGTAGACCAACTAAAAGGTTAAAGAAACATACAAAATTGAGATGCACAAGGCCATACCTGATGCCAATGTCTTCCAGGAAACAGGAAAAATGGGCTAACAACTACACGTTTGGCCCCTTTTTGTACACACGAACTGAATGCACTTTTTATAGATGGCTCAGCCAATTCCTAGCGTAAAAATGAACATCAGAAACTACCAAAATAAAAGTAAAAAAGAAAAATATCAGATTTGTAACAAATTCATAAGTATGCATTAGGAAGAATTATTACCATATGGGCAGGCTCCACAATTGGGTATCCGGTTTTGTCTTTGAACATTTTCACAAACTCCTCTGAAACTCAGAAACAAACCTCATATGAAGGGAGAGGATAATAGACGATTCAATAAAGAAGAAGATGTAATTACCAAGCATTAAATTGGATTCCCGGCGACGAGAACCGTGATCGACGATTATAATCCCATCACCATCACTGATCCCATTTCTGAGCAACCCGCCATTCTCGAAGCTCCCCAAACACGGCGATCCTCTTCTCCTTACTCGTTGGGGTCGAAATTTCTCTACTTTTAAGGAACCTGGCAAAGCCCATGGCCGATTCGTTCGCGGAATTTCACAAGAAGAAGATGAAACACGAGAATTCGCTCTGAGATTGCTAGAAACAGAGAATGGAGGACAATTTTCAGAAGAGAGCAAAAAACAAGAGAAGGAAGCATTATATAAGGAAAACGATTAAGAACCGTTGAGAGGCGAAGCTGTGACCGTGAGAGAGGTTCACCAAGAACTGCGACTGAGTCGGAGTCGCCGCCATTAAACTGAATAGTTTTGTCGGATTGACTTTCGATTTCTCACTTCACTGATGAAATAAATAAAAACAAATCAAACAAAATTAATATAAGATGGGCCGAGGTTTATGTAAAAAATGAGTACTGATCTTTAATTAAGCGTTTAATGGGCCTATACTTTCAAGCCCATATAAAAATAAAAACAAAATTATTACAAACGCCACGTCACCAAGTCGGGAACTCATCTCCGGAACCTACGAAGATCCGAGTTCGGTCTCTCTCTCGCGAGTTTCTCTCCGCTTCACTCTAAAATTGATTCGACGTCACAAATCCTCTGTTTCATCTTCCTTCTCCAACTCTGATTGTAATCTGTTAACATGGAATGAGCAGAATCGATTTTCATCTGATTAATTTCAATCCAGGTAACGAAATATGAGGAGAAGCCTTCCATTTTGTTCCTTACCCAAGTTTTCCTAATTTTTTCCCTCAAGTTAGGTTTTTTTCGTATTACACTGAATTAAGTGAAATATCCAATATTTGTTTTGCAGTGATCTTTGGAAGGAAAGAAGGAAATTAATTTGCGATGTATACGAGGTTAATAAGAAGGAACCAGAGATTGGGTTTTGTATTCAAGCAAGACAAATGCTTAGCTAAGCCAGCGACTCGTGACTTCACCGCTTCTCCATCTTATAGATTAGCAACCATACTAACAAATCATTTCACAAGAAAGTATCCATCTTGCGGCGCTATTCCCAGCCAATTGCGTCGGTTTAGCTCTGAAGGTGATGGAAGAAACGCTAGCGAGGATAAACAATTCCCTCTTAGTAAAGAAAAGTCTGGAAAGGAGAAGAGCGCTCTTGGAGTTGAGCATTTTGATTCTCACGCTCAGCTTGGAGAGCAGGACCAGATAGATTGGCTCAACAACGAGAAGCTTGCAAATGAAAGCAAAAAGGAGTCACCTTTCCTCCGTAAACGAGAGAGGTTGAAGAATGAGTTCTTGCGGAGGATTCAACCTTGGGAAACTATACAGCTCTCTTGGGAGTCCTTTCCTTACTACGTCCAGTAATAATAATAACCAAACTACAATTTTCAATCTTTTATCTTGTTTCTGTTAATGTTGCTGATATGTTCTGTTCTTGCTCATTTTTTCCCTCAGCGAACACACAAAAGATACTCTGGTGGAATGTGTGAGCTCACATATAAAACAGAGAAATGCGGCGTCTACTTATGGAGCTCGTTTGGATTCTTCAAGTGGGAGAATATTGCTCCAGAGTGTTCCAGGTTTGATGTCGTTCTTCTTTTATATCAAACTATATAACTTGGTGAGGAAGTAAGGTTACCATAATGGTTTTGATTATACAGGCACTGAGCTCTACCGAGAGAGGTTGGTTCGAGCACTTGCTCGAGATGCAAAAGTTCCTCTGTTGGTTCTTGACAGCAGCGTTCTTGCCCCTTACGTGAGATTCTGATGTTTGTTTGCTAAGATATGCTATTTTTATTTCATGAATGTTAGCGTGATCTTTGTTGATTTCTCTTCAGGATTTTGCTGATGACTACAATGAAGAGTCTGAATCGGATGATGACATTGCGGAATCAGAGTCAGAAGCTGAGGAAGAAACTGATGCAAACAATGACGAGACGAGTAGCAGTGAGGCGAAAATAGATGGGACTGACGATGAAGAAAGATATTTAGAGATTTCTAGGGAAGTCCTCAAGAAACTTGGGACCGACATTGAGGACATCGAGAAGGTATGATCTTTTTATGTGAATAATTGTTTTGCCTTTCCCTATGGACGATGTGAATCTCGGTGACTTCACATTGCATGCCATTTGGTTGCTATGTCTTTGGTCTACACGATGTCTACTCTTTTTGTTTCTGATCGGTAGAGTTTTGAAATGCTGTACATTTGTTTATGTGCTCTACATTGTGACAGAGAATGTCTGCACAACTACTGGACTCGTCTGAGGTATCAAAAGCTGCAGTTGCTGCTGATCATTGTGATAAAGCCAAGCGGCCTTTTAAGAAAGGTAGCCAACTCTCAAGCATGTTCACCTTACTCTTTTGCTTCAAAGGATGTCTGTTTAACTGGTTGGATAGTATTGTATCACTGTCAAGTCACTATGATGTTTCTTCATCAGTTTATGTTTATAGTGTATCCGTTTGATCAATGGGCCTGGTGTGTGTTAATAACTTTTCTTTGTGCTAGTTTGTCTCACTGGCCTCTGAATTTTTACTCTTTCATTTCTCATATGTTTAATCTGTCCACATGTTTGCAGGTGATCAAGTTAGGTATGCTGGGTCTGCTAAGAAGGGCGAAGCAAAGCATAGGTAATTCACTGATTCACTTCTGCGGGATTCTGTTTTTGCCTTTACTTGTGTTTAAAGATTTGAAATGTTTGCCTGGATATAGCTCTACTGAAATGCAGCTCAATGGAGGATTTTTTCTATCAACTTGTTATGGCAGAAAAAAATAGCTGTTTAGCTTTTGCATAATGTTAAAGAATATCTGTCTTCATTTTCGTATGATCCTCTTTGGAACATATTTACTTTTAGTGCTTATACCTCACTCCTGAATGTTATTTCATGAAATTTGTTTCTCTTGTGTTCTGGAGAATCCTTTCAGCTTGATGTCCTTGTTTCATATTTTAGCCATTGATTGTGTTTGCATCTAAGGGGAGGCAAGTTGGTAGTTACTAGTTGGCTTCATAATTGCAGTGTTTCAAAAATATTCTGTCATACAGCTTTGAGATTTTGACTCTGAGCAATGATTGGCTTTGTGATCCATTGTATGTTTTGACAGTTAACGTATACAATGGTAATTGTATATGTAGATACTTATAATTTCCCATCTTTTATGCTCGGTCATGCCGTTGCAGTTCTGTTTCCTGTACTGATATCATTTCTCCCATGTCCAAGTTATTTAATTTAGATTTGGTTCTCAGTTCAAATCCTCTTATCTATTTTAGTCGTCTAAGATACATATCGAGAGTCCATACTTGTTTATGAACTTTGATTTGAATGTGTTTTCGTAGTCTATAAGAGATGTTAACCTGCTAGCAAGTTCACAGTCTGCCTAAACTTTGGAAAATAAGGCATCAAAGGCTTCATCCTATAACGCTGGATATTATAACCAAAGCTAGTAGTAATTATGATGTCTGTATTTGGAGTTGGTGATCGATGTCTGTGTTTGTGATCTGTGCTATCTTCTAGTAACCAAAGCTAGTAGTAATTATGATTCATTTTTATTTTGTGTTGGCTTGTAAATGGATCACAGGTTCGTATTGGGGAAGATTTCTACATCTGATGGTCAAAAAAGTGCTTTTACCCTTATTCCTGGCAGGTGGGTTGGTAAGTCCTCTAGTGTCAAAAATAGATAAATGTCTTGTTACCGTTAGGTTTTAACTTTGATCTTCAAAGTTTCTTTCTGTTTTAATATTTCTTACTCTTCGAGTGGTTGGAAACACCATTGGCTGAAACTGGATGAATGCAGGATTGGCCTTTTTCATATTTGAGTGTACTTCAAGTCGAATTTCATAAATTTCTGACAGCTGATCAGAGATGTAGTACATATATAGTTGATAGTCTGTCTTTTCGAGTCTATCTCATAGTCTGGCTTCCTTCAGATTTTTATGCTTTTCTTTTGTAGATTTTGTCAGTTTCTTTATGACTACATGCTTTGTCATTATATAATAAACTTCTGCTATGGTTATTGCTTTCTGATGTGTTTGTTAGTTCCTCTTTGCATCATAGTTTCTCTAGAAATGATTCTTCCCAGATGTACAGTGCCATTCGCAAGTCTCCCAGTCACTGCTATCTTTCTGTTAATTGATTAATGGGATTGTTTGATCACTGTTACATTCATATTGTTGATATATCTTGAACTCTAAGAGCTCTGAGAAAATTTGACATGTTAAAAGATATATTATGGTCTTTAACAAGAGTTTATATTCTTGCAGGTCGTTGTCTAAAGGACAACGTGGAGAGGTATATGAGGTGAGTGGGAACCGTGTTGCGGTCATATTTGATAGTGGCGACGATAAAACATCAGAGGAAAGTGAGAAAAAGCCAGCAGAGCAGCCCCAGATGTTACCCATCCACTGGCTAAATGGTATAGTTGATTCATAATATTCCTATGGGTGATGTGTCATCTGTGTGAAACAGAAGAAACACTGCTATGTATAAAGACGCTCAACATCATATTTAAATGTGGCTAAAGTAATGTATTTGTTTTTTCTGCGCAGTTAAAGAGCTCAAACACGACTTGGATATGCAGGCAGTAGATGGCTACATTGCCATGCAGGCGTTAAGTGAGGTATATTTGAAAGTTATATTAACTTTTCTTGTTGGTTTTACTCATGTCGTATTGTCTGCTACAGTTATTCCATTATTTTTCTGTCTTTCTAGGTTTTGGAATCCATTCAACCACTTATCGTCTATTTTCCAGACTCCTCACAGTGGTTGTCTAGAGCTGTGCCTAAGACAAGACGAAAGGAATTTATAGACAAGGTTCAGGAAATGTTTGATAAATTATCAGGTCCTATTGTTATGATATGCGGGCAGAACAAGATAGAAACAGGCTCAAAAGAAAGAGAAAAATTCGTAAGCCTGTCAATATCTCTCACTCGCCATTGGTTATTGTTCGGTCTATGTTCTTGATCTGTGGATGAGCAAGTTATTTTTTTGTTGAAAACAGACGATGGTACTCCCAAACTTTAGTCACCTTGCAAAGCTGGTAAGCTAAACATTACAAGTAGCATTTTATCTATATATATATGTGTTTGTTTTTTTATCATGGTGCACTTGTCTTTGCATGAGTTGCTAAGATTCTTCTAATGTCTTCTTGGTCCCTCGATGAAAATCATTCGATAGAACTTGCAAGTTATTTAATATCTTGAACACCCGTTAAAGGGCAGTTATGAATTAGTCAAGTTCTTTTATATATATTGCAAAATGTGCAAGACTGTAGATATGGTTTTGCACATTCCATTCTCCTTGATATGACTCTTGCTTAGTTTGCGGCTGCATATTTTTAAAAGACATTTCATTGCAATGTCATGCTCGTCTTAATATGCCTTTGCGTGTTGCAGCCTTTTTCCCTTAAGGGCCTAACTGAGGGATTCACGGGAAGGAAAAGATCAGAGGAGGATGAGATATACAAGCTTTTCACTAATGTTATTCGCCTACAGCCTCCGAAGGTATGCCTGATGTCATATGAATTATGAAACTTTTAATCACAATCACAATTAGCTATTCCTGCATGACAAAAACAATGTATAAGGAGGCGTAGATGTGCTGTTATACCTAAGTGAGATAGCATAGACTAGTTTGACTGTGTCTCTTGGACTATATCTCTTCTAAACTATGACTTGTTTTTGTGGGCATCAGCCATCTATGAAATGTTTTTATATATTTCTAGAAATTTCATATGATGGGCTCCTAAGGAATCACTCTCGTACTTGATTGCTTCCTTTAAAATTTTGGCGTAGGAAGAAGATACCCTCCAACTATTCAAGAAACAACTTGGAGAAGATAGGAGAATTGTGATATCACGGAGCAATATAAATGAGTTACTCAAGGTATCTGGATGTAGTTTAAATGTCATTTGGAATAACTGAGTCAAATGAGTAATGTGCTGCTTTTCACTAATCGTTGTATCTCAATTTTTTTATGTCCCAGGCACTTGAAGAACATGAGTTATTTTGCACAGACCTATACCAAGTGAACACCGATGGCGTAATATTGACGATGCAAAGTGCGTAACTCAGTATGAACTACTTAGTTATTGTATTTATAAAGTTATCGAAAATTTAAGCACTCTTTTGCTCTAGGCAGTTATCTCTATAGAAAGAATCGGGTTGTTAGGATACTAATGTGAAATATTTGGGAGCCGGAGCACACACTTAGATACTCAAATTTTCCCAAGGGCTGCTTGTTCACTTTTTCTTAAAAGAAGTTAATAAATGTTCTGAGTATATTTAGTTGAGATTGGATACAGTTCCTTCTGGTTGGCGTTTGATATCTGCTGCTTTCTGTTCCTTGTTGGAAACATTTGACTTTATCCCTTGCTTTCTGTGGCGTTTGTGTTTGCAGAAGCGGAGAAAGTTATTGGCTGGGCCAGAAATCATTATCTAGCTTCTTGTCCAGAACCATTGGTTAAAGGAGGCTGCTTGTCTCTGCCTCGTGAAAGGTATGCATGATTGTGGTTATTTATATTATGGATCTGTAGTTTTTTGTTTTGTTATCTTACTATTTTTTTTCCTTTTTTCAAGCCTTGAGATTTCAGTTGAGAGATTAAGAAAATTAGAAGATAATTCCCTAAAGCCCTCACAAGACTTGAAGGTTAGTTTCCCTCCCCCTTGGATTCTGGTAAATGGATCTTGAATATATTGAGAGACAATTTCTTCGCAGAATATTGCAAAGGATGAGTACGAAAGAAACTTTGTCTCGGCTGTGGTTGCTCCTGGAGAAATAGGTGTCAAATTTGAGGACATTGGTGCTCTTGAAAACGTGAAGAAGGCATTACATGAGTTGGTTATTCTTCCCATGAGGAGGCCAGAGCTTTTCTCCCGCGGAAATCTCTTGCGGGTATAACATACATAGCATTGTTTTCTTTCCCTATGTCAAATTACTTCTGTTCAACTTGGCTGATATTCCCGATGACATGAGCTTTTTTCCAGCCATGTAAAGGAATATTGCTTTTTGGTCCTCCTGGAACGGGTAAGACGCTCCTTGCCAAGGCTCTTGCAACCGAAGCTGGAGCAAACTTCATTAGCATAACTGGCTCAACACTTACATCAAAGGTACATGGATTATATTGTATGACAGTGTTTTGTGTCTTTTTTGTATTCATGATTCAATTGTGGACTAGATAAATGATTTATGATATTTTCATTAATCTCGTCCGGATAATTATTTATTAGATCTGACTTTGCCTTGTCCCGGTTCTTTATTTGGTGCAGTGGTTCGGAGATGCAGAAAAGCTCACTAAGGCTCTCTTTTCCTTTGCCACCAAGCTAGCACCTGTTATCATATTTGTCGATGAGGTGAGACTTTTGTGTCTTAGCTTCGTTTTGATTGGCCATACTTCACAGGGTTGATCATTGGCTTTTACATTCTTTAGTGATGAGTAATTTATGATTGTTTGGATAGATTGACAGTCTGTTAGGTGCTCGTGGTGGCTCTTCCGAGCATGAAGCTACCCGAAGAATGAGAAATGAGTTCATGGCGGCTTGGGACGGGCTTAGGTCAAAAGACAGCCAAAGAATTCTCATTCTCGGTGCCACCAACCGTCCCTTTGATCTTGATGATGCTGTCATTCGTCGTTTACCAAGACGGTAAAAAATGATTTGAGTTTTCATTTTGCCTTTGTGAACATCTGTTTTTTTCATTTGCAGTAATGGTAATTGAAAGATTGATCTTTACTTGTGAACTTTAGGATATATGTCGACTTACCAGATGCCAAGAACCGGTTGAAGATACTGAAGATATTTCTCACTCCAGAAAATCTGGAATCCGGTTTCCAGTTTGACAAACTTGCGAAGGAAACCGAAGGTTATTCCGGTAGCGATCTGAAGAATCTATGCATTGCTGCTGCGTACAGACCTGTTCAAGAACTGTTACAGGAGGAACAAAAGGTACAGAATCCAGACTGAATTAGGACATAAGACTGGTCGCTTCCTCAGCTTTTTGCTTGATGCTTTGCCTTGTTTGTCTCGTTAGGGTGCAAGAACAGATGCGTCTCCTGGTCTACGATCGCTGAGTTTGGATGACTTCATTCAGTCTAAAGCCAAGGTAATTTAGTTGCATCTATGTTAGAAAGCAAATATGTATCTTGAGTTTGCTGTTTTACGTCTTTTGCTTTATCGATGGCAAATATGTGATTGTGATCATATGTATGGGTGATGTGGTTTTGCAGGTGAGCCCGTCCGTGGCATACGACGCAACGACGATGAATGAGCTAAGGAAATGGAACGAGCAATATGGTGAAGGAGGGAGTAGGACTAAGTCTCCTTTTGGCTTCTGAATGAATTTTTTTTAGTTTTGTTTGATTTTTAATTGTAACCACAAGTGATAAAAAGTGTTTTCCTTTTCTTTTTTACCCTCTTTGTTAGATCATATTTGTAACTTAGTGTTGTATCGTTTTTCAGGTGTCTTTTTCCAAATTTCCATTTTTAAGTCAGTTGCAGTGAAACACGAAACCTAATGTTATTAGTTTTTCTGCCTATGAACATAATCATAAATGGTAGCAACGTGTACTGTGGGGGAAAAAAATAGTATTGGCTCAACCTTAATAATACAAGTTAGTCCATGCAGCTTAGTAGTCAAATGAAAATAATTCGCCTTCTGCGAAAATCTAGCCTAATTTTCTCTCAACTTGTTTTTTTTTTTAACAAAGTTTACTCTTACTTCCATGTCCAAACATTAACATTCAGATTATTTGTTGCACAAAATTGATGAATTCTACTGTAAATAGCACTTAAATAAGAAAAGATTTAAGCTTTCTCTCGAAACATGCCAAATAAAAAAATAACAAATCTAAGCAAAAATTGATCCCTTTATTTCTCATAAACTAGTATTTAATCAAAAAACTAATAAAAAAAAAAAAGGTTTGTGGCAAGCTTCCCAAAACGAAGGGTCTTACAAAAGCGTGGTTTAGCTACGAATCCAAGAAGGCTCCAAACCAAAGAGCTTATCGCCTCTGTTTTGAGCAGCTGATGTCCGAGGCGGTGGTGCGTGTACCGTGATCGGAAGAATCCAATCACTTTTCTCTCGTTCTGGGATTAACAACGGATGTTCGTACCTGTAGTTAACCAGAAAACAGAACCACAAACTGACTTCAACACCTTGAGCATTTCAAAACACTGAAACAAGGATTTAAAGAGAACTGAATGTTTGCATTAGAAAATCCGTTTTGAGAATTTGAGAGTATAGTACCTGCTGAAGTCCACATTCGCCGGGGTAGTTAAAAACTCAAACCGTAGAATCCATTGCACAGAAACACGGGGTGTAGTAAATGACATGGGACCATCCGCAGGAATCGAAAAGAGAAAGCTGGTTTGAATAAGGTCGGCCACTACCTCATGGTGATCGCTTTGGACCTGTTGAATTAGTAAAAAAAATTGTGGTAGTAAGATCTCAATTACAGAGACGTAGCATCTAAAGATCAGTAGTGCAAACGGATAAACAAGGTCCATTGGAAAATTGTACTCCGCTGCATTTTGTACCTTAGCAAGCATTGGAGAATTCCTCCTAGACTGATGGATAAATCTCCTATTTACTGTCTCTTTTGTTTCTAAGGTAACTGAGACCTGGAAACAGATATTGATCATTAAATTCAAGAAAAAAGCCTTTGATAAAGCCTCAACTTTAAAAATAAACACCAGAAGTCTGGATTTACCTCGAGGCATCTTCTGGCTCCTTCTTCATGGAAGAAAGTAAGAGTTCCACCAATCTACAAGAAAATCACCAGTCAAGGAAACGGGTTATAAGATGTTAAAATATTGTGAAAGGATGTGAAGTGACATGAAACTGCCATTACACTATCGCTGAAGTAATAAGTAGAGTCGGCGTTCTTGGGGGAAAATCTAAGAAGGACTTGGTCATCCATTTTAATGTTGTAAGATCTTCCTCGTGTAAATCCTTCTGCTGCAAAAAAAAATGTTTTCTCTGGATAAGTAGCTACTTGCAAAATCCAACATAAAAAAACAAAGACAACAAACTGGGGGAGGGTTAAGAGAGTAAACTAGTTTACAAGGAACTGATTCTCCAGTTCCAGCTTTTGGTGACATTGATGCTCCTGGACTATTTGTCTGCTTCGGGTGTTCGCTTGGAATCACAGAATTTGATGATTTATCAGGTGAAAAGCCATCTAGCAGGAAAAAGATGGAAACAAGATTCAGTCATCCTTTCCTTGCTCATCAATTCAATATTGTAGAGCTAATAAACAAAGTAGATAATGGGGTATTTTCCGAAACAGCATCTTTCAGTCATAATTGGTATATGAGAACAGATAGTGAGGTTACATGAACTTGTGCCATTCCCAGTGACACAGTAAAAATGCTGTTTTAGGCGGTTGCATGCACATTAAACACTTACCAGTCCCAGAATCATAAGACACCACGGCAGCTGATAAATGAGAAAGCATCATTTTTGGAGATGATCCAACACCTTCTTCAATGTATGACGTGTCTTTCATTGATAACCGCGGTCCAGAGTTCAGGGACAGTGAACTCCCAAAGGCTCTGTTTAAACTTCCCTTGTTGGGATAGGAAGAAACAGACGAGATCTCATCGCGTGAACTGTCATATCCATCCTCAGCACTATCATATGCGTCATTTGCTCTAGTCTGGATTAAATGTAAGGTTCTTAATTATTGTGTGCACCAGCATGAAATGAAACCAATAGGTATACAAGAAAACTGTAAAAACAATAGTAAAGAAGATAAACCGTAAAATGACACACTTGTGAGCAAGCCATACCCATTCCGAGTCTCCATCCATCTCTTTCCAGTATATTTCTGTCTGAATGGTACTAGTTGGAACAATCCCTGAGAGCAAGTTTAAGAGCCCCATCAGTTAACACGGCTAATGCCGTCCAAACGTAAGGGAAAATAACTTTCCTACATTCTGACGAAACTTTAGAACAAAGCTTACCATCGGTTTGATTTTCCTCTAATAGCAACCCGTTGTTCTTCTGACTTACCCATACCTGTATTGGGATTCGAGTCGCCTGTTGGTAAGCAAACAAAGGATTACAGGTGTCAATGTTTTGACGTCTTTAATTAGAAAACAAAATAAAATCGCAATAGGTTAAACCAAATGCATTCACTTAAAGGTATGTCACAACACGGTTGCAAATGTTTGGGTTTATCCCAGTTTATATGTTTTCTACCTAGAAGAATAGACAATATAATGCATTCGAGCAACCATCATAGTAACAAAAACCACAATGAAGTTCACCCTTAGCACTAAAAAAGAACACGGAAAGTCAAGTAAACTAACCACTTCGATGAAATCTTTTGTCGAGTCTTCGTAAAATTGACTGTTCTCTGATGCCATTAATCTTCCACTTAATGTGCTTTTGATGAAGTAATGGTAACGTAAAGTAGCACCCTTGTAAGAAGGTGGTAATATCTCCGGGAGTATAGCTCGAACCATTACTGCAGAAAGAAATTACAAACAAAGAAGCCGGTGAGCTCAAAGATTGACACTGTAGCCCTGGCCGTGACCATCAAACATAGTCTATGTTATTATTCATAAATGAAAGAAAGGAAACAGGCAAGATTACATGTCATCTTAGCACCAGGGGATATGAGTTGATTTGAAATCAAGGATGGTGTTGAACTGTCTAGAAAGACGTGTTCACCTGAAAGTTTCCAAGAAAAATATATGATTAGCACATCAATACAAAAGTACACGTACATGGCACATAACCTAGTTCACTTAAACTTGTGAGGATCAAGAAAGACACCTAACAATGAAGCACTTATGTCTTGTAATTAACAATTATGCAACTACTGCACTATATATACACCTCTGGAGGCAACTATATATACAACTCTGGAGGCAACTACTGCACTATATATACACTATATAACTACTGCATCACGTGTTGAATGCAATATGCATAATGTCTGTAACGAAAGAAACATGAAAGGCAGAAATTCTTGGAAGTTAAGGAAACACACAGAAAAATCACATAACTTCAATGCTTGTTTTAATACCTATTTCCCCTTAATTTTGTTCTCTTCACTTAATTTCCCATAGTCATCCTCACAGGCTAGATTCTAGACCACAGATATCAACCAGATACAAGCCAACTTTCGAAAGTGTATATATGTGTGGGTGTGTGTCTGTGCATGTAACATAATGATTATCAAAAGCAGCAACTATTGGGGAATCTCTACAAACTGATACAACATATAACAGTTTTAGTAACAAAAAACACCTTGTATACCTCTTCGTCCTTTGCTTCCTGGTGATGGCTTTTGAGTAGAAAACCAATGAACGTCCAGTTGCTCTACTCCTTTGACCTCAAAGCTAAGCTTTTCAATCAAAATTGAGGGTGTAGCTCCTCCGCTCTCATGATCCCTTACAGGAGAATAACCAACCTCAATAGTTACAAATATGGAATCTCCAGGCCTGTACACATCTTTATCCGTTTGCACACTCAGAGTTGGTTTGAGATTTCTTCCAGAAACACCCAAAGAGTCATTAACTTCGCTGTAACTCCCGATCCCCAAAAACGAAAACCTTGATGATAACATGGCTTCAGTGGCTGTGTTCGTTCCTTAACAAATACAACTATTCAGCTGGAGGCACCATAGAAGCTGACTCAACTAAATCCCTGAGGCACAATTTGATTACGCATAAACCCTGCCAAAATTTGACGGAAGAAGAGTTCAGAAACCAAATCAGCAATTTAAAATCTATAGAAAATGCCTGAAAGGCTCGCAATCCACAATGCGTGTTTCCGAAACATAGATCATAGATCCAGGGACGATGCTGAGGGAATGTGGAAACTTTGCAGAGGCCCAGATATTAGAAGATGAAGAAGATGACTTACACGTGATGACGAGAAGGATTACGTGGCTTGGATGGAGTTGGAGCAGGAAGAAGACCCGATTCAAGGTTCCTCCTTCCAAACATAAAAATTGGCAGACTTCAACCGAAACTCAGATCCAGAGAGAAGACGATCGCAGAATCGCTCAGAGCGTCAGATCATAGAACCAATTCGTGAGATTCATTCTGAAATATTTCTCGCTCACACTCAGATTCACAAAGACTGAGCTTCTACCTTGTCTCCGTGGCAACAACAAAAGATAACAGCAGGATAACGGCACCGGAAATAGTCTTGGAAGCCGAAAGTCCGGCGACAGAATTCCTCCGCCGCTAGAATCGAGGAAATGTCGAGAATGGCATAAAGGTTGAGAGATTTCTACAGTAAACCGGGAAGATAAATTGAAGTGCTAATCTGATTTTAGATGAACGAGCCACAAAGCCAGAAGGTTAAAAAAATTAATAAAACAAATGACAGCTGTGGGATTTGAACCCACGCCCTTTCGGACCAGAGCCTAAATCTGACGCCTTAGACCACTCGGCCAACCTGTCTTTCATTGGTTGCTGTTTGGAAACTAAGTTACTGACCGATACGTAGAACAAACCATTAGAGTATTAGACTATAATCTCGTCATTATGTCCATTATTTGTTTGTCATTCATCTTTAATCTTTTTTTTGCTTTCCATATGTTGTTTCTTTTTGTTTGTTATGGTCCTGACAATCAGTAAATTTCAAAGATAGTTGAATCACTCAATAAATCGAACCATGTTATGATGTTATGCATGCATGTATAATGTATTGACTAAGACATGAGTGCATATATACACGTTAGAGTGCACCTATTATGTACTTTGTCTTGTATGCAATTAGGATGCAACAAACGACCAAGAACTTGATGTCTTCCATAATCTTGTCGCTCTGATTTTACATTCAATTGAAAAGAACTTATAAAACAACTACAAACAACAAAGTCAATAGCTCAATGCAATCATATATGAGAGAGATGATACAATTTAGCAGTACAATGAATCCTTTTTGGAACTGTAACAATTGAAGGAGTTCATTGCTAAATATGGAACAAAGACATCTAATTCCGAGCTCAACACAGCACAAGTTTTTGAGATAACATACTTGTATTACAACGTTTAAAGCAGCTTCACGCATGTCCTGATTTTTTCAAGTATCCATCACGAACATAAAATTCTGACTCCCAATCGAAGTAATACCTAATGTCTTCATACTCATAAGGGTTATATGGGTCACATGAGTGGTCACAAGCATTGTCTTCACAAGTACATGTTCTTAAAATTCAAATATTAATCAGTTGAAACCATTTTCGCATTTACTTTGTAAGTTGTTTCTTACATTTTGATGAAACGATAATAATTAAATCATACATATTTTACAAATTATAAAAGCAAAAGTATGCCAATACCAAATAATAATGATATGTTATTTTGATGTTGAACTTGCACTCTCGAATGTGTGAATTGGAATCCTGATCTAAATTGGCAATACATGCGCGACATACATCTTTCGCTAACTCTATAATTTCATCCTCGTACAAAACTCTTATATATAATTGACTATCACTAAAATTATAAAAAGCAGTTCAAAATAAACAGCGTCATTTGTGTGCTAGTTGATGTCATTACGAAACCTAACTAGTACTTGAGTTGTGGAGCCTAATTTCTGGACTTGTTGTTCGGCCTACCAATCAAACCAGACGATGATCGACTTGAACGGTCAAATTGGCGTGAGGTAGGAAGAATATGGTAGACCTCCTTTTTCTTTTAATTAAGAGTGTTTATTAGTATACTGATTTGCTCCTAGGGGTTTTCTCCTTTCTCAATTTTTTTTTTTTTTCTGACGTTTCTTTTGGTTGTAATTTGTCGAGGGAAAAGAGAAAAAGAATCTGGTTAAAAACTCCGACCTCACCGTGAATTTCTTAGCGACAAAAAGTGGAAGTAATTCTCTCTCTCACTAGATGAACCATTTTTTATGTTTTTCATTTTTTTGTTTTTTAATTTAAAATCAAATTTGGTCTTCAACTCCTAACAGCAAGTTGGTGATTGAGATTGAAGTATATCTTTTTAGTCATCTATCACTTTTAACAGATTCTATAAACAATTTTACTGAACTATTTAACATTTACATAAGAACATACTACACAGAGTAGACACCTCGTACAATTTAATCGCCTGGTCAAAAATAGCAAGAAATTCGGTGATATGCCATCTACATGACTTGAATCGTATTAATCGTTTTTAACATATTTGACTTTGCTAAAGAAAAAATGCCAAACGAATATACACCAAACCTTCACTTTTATCAACAAAATATCTTCTTCTTTTTTCAAAAATGTTAATGAAGTTTAATAGTATTAATTTGTTTTGACGAAAACATGATATTTTGGTATTTTAGAATTTGTCCCCTATGCTAAATAAAGCTAAATCTATAAATGTTGGCATGTTGCATGCGATGGATCAATGGTTCTTCCGTTCTTCTATGAAAATAAAACTAAAGACCAATTTTTTTTTCTTTTAACAAAAACTCCATTTATAAAGTTTGATCTGTCTTTCCACAACCATCCATAAACGATACCTTTTCCATGATTGTGATTATATATACGTAGTTTAATACTACTCATAGAACTTCAAACATCCATTTTTGCAAACTCCAACGTTTCACATCCATATCTAGTACGATTACACCAACCGAGCCCCAAGTCTTAGTTAAGTGTCTCTTTCTGTTAACTAACCCTCGAGTCTTTAACTAACGAAGATCCTAAGATTTATAAGAAAACAAAAATTACCGATGGATCGTAATCAAATAAAAGAAAAAGACTGATGCAGTTAATTCGAAAGGTTGGTTAATTATTGCTGTCCCTCTATAAAAGAAGGCGAGATAAGTCGTTCTCAAAACACATCAAGTATCAACCCTCCCAATCTCAAACCAGTTTCTTGCTCTCTTCGTCTTACACTATCCAATGGCTTCTTTTGTGCAACCTTCTTCATCACCTCATCTTGCAAGGTTAAAATAATCATTTTTTCTTGATTTTTTTTTTTTTTAAAACCAAAATTTTCTCCCCATCAGTTCTAAAAATCTAGAGAAAGAGGCACCTAAATAAAATTTCTCGTTAATTTTTTTTTTTTATCAAAACAGTGAAGAAGATGAACAAAAATATGCGAATGTGAATTGGGAAGAGCTTGGATTCGGACTGATTCCAACAGATTATATGTATGTGGCGAAATGCAAACAAGGAGAGAGCTTTTCAGAAGGGAAGCTTGTTCCTTATGGGGACATTTCAATTAGCCCTTGTTCTGGAATTCTCAACTATGGCCAGGTTTTGTTCTTCTTCACCAAATCAAAGCTAGTTTTCCTTGAGGGGGAAACCTTTTTTGATCTTGGATAGATTGGGTTTGTAGGGACTATTTGAAGGTCTAAAGGCTTACCGGACAGAAGACGAACGGATCATGCTCTTCAGGCCTAACCAAAATGGTCTTCGTATGCAAACGGGTGCGGATAAGCTTTGTATGACATCTCCTTCTGAGGAGCAATTCGTCAAAGCAATTAAGAAAACTGTGCTTGCCAACAAGAAATGGGTATTGACTATGGACCAATAAGTCTCTAATCCCATTTGATCACTTGTTAATCTTTACAAGTAGCTAAAGACTTATATGGTTTCAGGTTCCTCCTCCGGGTAAAGGAACATTGTATATAAGGCCTCTGCTCATAGGGAGTGGTGCTGTCCTTGGAATAGCTTCAGCACCAGAATTTACCTTCCTCATCTACGTATCTCCCGTTGGAATTTACCAACAGACAAGCTCAGGCTTGAACCTCAAAGTTGATCACCAACATCGCAGAGCCCACTCGGGTGGAACGGGATGTGTGAAGAGCTGCACGAATTATTCTCCTGTAAGTGAAGAGACACCATACATATATAGAGATATGCCTTAATGGAATATTAATCTATTTTTGTTGTTGTTGAAAGGTTGTGAAAAAGATGCAAGAAGCAAAGGCATTGGGTTTCTCTGATGTCTTGTTCCTGGACGCAGCAACTGGTAGAAATATCGAAGAGGTTTCTACTTGTAACATCTTCATTGTCAAGGTAAGGAACATTCAACATTTATCACATATACTACAAAGTTTTCAAGCCTTTCAGATTCCCTTGCATAAACGAATTAAGTAACTAGTAGTTAACAATTAATTTTTTAGGGAAACGTTGTGTCCACTCCACTAACTTCTGGAACCATTTTACCCGGAATCACAAGGAAGAGCATAACCGAGCTAGCTCGTGATCTTGGTTACCAGGTTCCAACATTCAGTTCACTTTAGGGACTTTATAATATATGATACCTTCTGTGTAGACATTTTCCATGAAATCAAGATGCTTAGATTGAGATTCACAATATGTTTCACAGGTTCAAGAACGTGATATTTCTGTGGATGAGCTATTGGAGGCAGAAGAAGTTTTCTGCACGGGAACTGCAGTGGTCGTTCAAGCTGTTGAAACCATGACCTTCCATGACAAGAAGTGAGTGATTAACTTGTTTTTCTTTCTCTAATACGTAGAAACATTTCTTCTTTTCATTAATCGGGGCTACTTTAATGTTGATCCTAGGGTGAAATACATGATGGGAGAAGAAACATTGTCTACCAAGCTTCACTCAATGTTGACGAGTATTCAGAAAGGTCTTGTTGAAGATACAAAAGGTTGGATGGTGGAGATCGATCTTTAATGTCAAGGTTGAAAAGAATAATATTTCGAAATGTTTATGCAAATTATCTTACTCAGTGATTCAGAGAACAATCTGAAACTTGTATCTGCGTTTCTTTTTCATATACTGATAATGTAAATTAGATTGCGTAATTGGGAAGAAAACAGCGCAACGTATAGGCTTAAGCTTATGGAACAAAGGTTAAAATAATATTGGTATGGAAAGACGCAAATACCCAAATATGAAAATTTTAATAAAAAATGACAGCTGTGGGATTTGAACCCACGCCCTTTCGGACCAGAGCCTAAATCTGGCGCCTTAGACCACTCGGCCAAACTGTCTTCCGTTGGTTGCTGTTTCGAAATTTTTGTACTGACCGTAACTTCACCACTAGACCACGTGTATATACTATATACTACATAGACACCTCCTCACACCTTCTACTTGATGCTTGTATACGTTGTTGTAGACTTTTAAAAGATATAAACTAAAGACTCATTAGTTCTTCAATTAGCAAGAAATTAGATGGTATCTCGTTAATATACCGTATCGTTTAGATCGTATAATTAGTTTTAAACATTGTTGACTTTGCTAAAAAAATCAAATCTAGAAAAGTTGCATGTGATGTACAGGCGATTATACTTATAAAAAGCAGTATGCCCATATGCAAAACTTAATTGTCTATGCAACCAACCGTAAACGCTATTTATTTTTATAAACGTATGTTTCCGCAAATTGATCCGCACCGATATAAAAACCAATTGCTAAGTTGTTCGCAAAGCATCACCACTCCAAAGCTCAAACAACTTTTGCTCTCTTAATTTTTGTCTTCCTTTATCGAATGGCTACTTATGTGCATCCTTCTTCATCACCTCTTCTTACAAGGTTTAAATAATATATCAAAAATAATAATAAAAGTTTCATAAAATTGAACTTTTTATTTTGTTATAAGAATCCTGATTTGGGTTTCTCGTGTTCATTTGCCATCTACGTACGTCATATATTTATTTATGAAAAACCCTTAACTCGTTTGAATTTTGTTTTGTTTAATATTATTTTTGGGTTTATGGTGGCATTAAAACAGTGAAGGAGATGAAAAGTATGCGAATGTGAAATGGGAAGAGCTTGGATTTGCTCTGACTCCGACAGATTATATGTATGTGGCGAAATGCAAACAAGGAGAGAGCTTTTCAGAAGGGAATATTGCTCCTTATGGAGACATTTCAATTAGTCCTTGTTCTGCCATTTTCAATTATGGCCAGGTTTTGTTCTCTCGTAATTTTTTTGCTCCACTTTACTTCCAATTTTTTTGTAGGGAAATATTAAGCAAGAGCTTGTATTAATGTTGGCATCTACGTGTCAAATTTATGAGAAAACCTATTGATATTGGTTAGTCTTTGTAGGGACTATTTGAAGGTCTCAAAGCTTACAGGGCAGAAGATGACCGGATTAGGCTCTTCCGGCCTGACCAAAACGCTCTTCGTATGCAAACCGGTGCAGAGAGGCTTTGTATGACATCTCCTTCTGTGGAGCAATTCGTCGAAGCAGTTAAGCTAACTGTGCTTGCCAACAAGAAATGGGTATTTATATATGGACTAAAGTTGTCTCTAATCCAAAATATTATATCACTTGTGTATATCTCTTTAAATAGCTAAAGAGTGTTATGGTTTTCCGGTTGAAGGTTCCTCCTCCGGGTAAAGGAACTTTGTACGTAAGGCCTCTGCTCATAGGTAGTGGTGCAATACTTGGATTAGCTTCAGCACCTGAATATACGTTCCTTGTTTACGCATCTCCCGTTGGAGAATACCACAAGGTTAGTTAATTTGTTTGTTTTTCAAATACATGGTCATGTAAACTCTGCCTAAACTATTATATATATGCCTTGTTCAGTTTGTATTTTAATTAAAACCATCAATATAATAATATCTGCTTCTTTTATTTGTGTGAGTCATATGCATTAACGCTTCTGGCAGATGCATCTTTTTAACATTATGCAACTAGAGTACTCAAATACGATCCTAGTTATTAAAAATTTATGCATATGTGATATGGCTGACAAATAGTTTTAGACGGCCTTGGCCTCTAGCATCCTTTAAAGTTAACGGTCCTAATTGATACCTAACCGTTGTGTCTGTCCTCTTGTAGGTAAGCTCAGGCTTGTTGAACCTTGAGGTGAATCATAAGTATCGCCGCTCCCATTCGGGTGGAACTGGTGGTGTGAAGAGCTGCACAAACTATTGTCCAGTAAGATAGATATCAGAACTAATATCTACTGATTAGTTGTTAATGAAATATATATATTTCTCTGATTATTTTTGTTTGGTTTACCTTTTCAACAAATTTGAAAGGTTGTGAAACCATTTCTCGAAGCAAAGTCATCGGGATTCTCTGATGTCTTGTTTCTGGATGCGGCAACTGGTAGAAACATTGAAGAGATTTCTACTTGTAACATCTTCATAGTCAAGGTATGAGAACTCAAGGTCTATCACATCAGTCACATGTAGAGAAAGTTTCGACCATTTAGATTCATTTGCGTATATAGAGTTATAGACTTATTAGTAATCATTAATTTTGTAGGGAAACATTGTGTCCACTCCACCAACTTCAGGAACCATTTTACCCGGAATCACAAGGAAAAGCATAATTGAGCTAGCTCGTGATACTGGCTACCAGGTTCCCAAATTACCCTTATACTGATATGTGCACATACATTCGTAGATTTTGTGATTGACGATTGTGTCACAGGTTCAAGAACGCGATGTTTCTGTGGATGAGCTATTAGAGGCAGAAGAAGTTTTCTGCACAGGAACAGCAACGGTCGTTAAAGCTGTTGAAACCGTGACCTTCCATGACAAAAAGTTATTAGCGTTTCTAAACTTAATCAGACTATTGGATCAAAACTTTGGTTTTTCCGACATAATGTTACTTATCTGGTTCATTATCTATCTTTGACCGCAGGGTGAAATACAAGACAGGAGAAGAAACATTGTCCACAAAGCTCTACACAGTGTTAACCAATATTCAGATGGGTGTTGTTGAAGATAAAAAGGGTTGGATGGTGGAGATCAATCATAAATGTCAAGGTTAAAATTTGAAAAGAATAAGGTTTAGAAAAACGAATGCAAATGATCTTATTCGATATGCATCTTTAATTTTTGTGTGTGTTTTTTTTTTCTTTGGTTTGCCCTTTGTTCTATTATAAGATTGTCAATAGAGTGATCACAGTTTAGAGTCCTATCATAGGTACTCCTGTACGATATCTTTTCAATACGGGAGACAAAGGATCGTCGCTTTGTATTATATATGGTTGAAAAAAAAAGTTCATTAAGGAAGGAAATAAAACCTAAATCCCGTAGAATTTTTTGCTTTGCAATTCTCAAATGTGGCCATAACTCATAAGTTAAGGGATGCATAAAGCATTTTCGTACTATTGGTGATAAAATGATTGATAGAACAATCTAAATAGATTGAGTGATGGGGAATAAATCAGCGGAACGTAGGCTTATGGAACAAAAAGGTTTATATTATAGATGAACAAGCCATGATGGATTAGGTTCAAACTAATGCTGACATAAAAAGATGATCCTTCAGGCAAGTTAAAGGGGAAATGAGGAATGGGCTTAATCTTGCATAAATTGCTTGAAGAGCGTTCCGCTCAAAGCCTGTTACGACAATTGGGCGCTCCAATTCTCTTATCATCTGATCCCTCTCTTGTTTTAATTTAAAATATTTTACCAAAAAAAACAAAATGCTGAGATAAAAAGACGCAAATACCCCTAATCTAGACAAAATAAATGACAACTGTGGGATTTGAACCCACGCCCTTTCGGACCAGAGCCTGATTCTGGCGCCTTAGACCACTCGGCCAAACTGTCAGTTGTTGGCTCTTGTTTGCTAAGCCCAATAATGAGCCTAAATTCAACGGCCAAGCTTTTATTCAAAGTAAATACTGTAATACATAAGATAGGATAAGACGAATGAGTGGAGGAAACACTCACAAGCCTTCAAATTCATGAATTTAAATGAACGTGTAAATATTACATACACCTTGTACTTATATGCTTGTAGAAAATATAAAATAAAGACCTGCCACTCTATTCAATTGGTCTTAAAGTAACAAGAAATTAGGTAACACATGCATGTCTCGTTTACAGCTGTATAATTAGTTAAACATATTTGACGAGACATGCGTCAACTAATTAGTTTTATCAAATATGTTTAAAGGACATCTAAATTTTCTAATAGTCTTATATAAAATACTAAATTAGTTGACGATTCTAAATTTACTAATAGAAAAGGCTAATGGAGTGATGGGGATGGTCAGTTGGTGACCAAGCACGTGAAAATTACCGACTGAAAACGAAGGGTAAGGTTGTATTATTAGACTATACTAGTTACATATTTTGTATTTATATAAGCACAGATTCTGAATGTCGGATATAATTATACATGTATATGTGTAACTCTGAGATCAATATAATCATTAGTTATTGATCTCTATAGTTGTTGCCCCTATCAATATATATTCATTAGTGTTAAATCGTTCTCAAAGCACATCACCACTCCAAAGCTCAAACCACTTTCTTGCTCTCTTTGTCTTCCTCAATCCGATGACTTCTTCTGTTCACCCTTCTTCATCATCTCTTCTCACAAGGTTAGCTAGAAAAATCACAATTGACCTTTCTTTAGTTATAAGAATCAGCTGCTTCGGGTTTCCGGTGTTCATTTGACAATTATTCGTCCTTCCTTTGTTTATTCAAAACCCTTTTGACTCAACTGGTGTGTTTCTTTTTGGTTTTTGGTGTGCGTGCATTGAAATTTAAAACAGGGAAGGAGATGAAAAATATGCGAATGTGAATTGGGAAGAGCTTGGATTTGCTCTGATTCCAACAGACTATATGTATGTGGCGAAATGCAAACAAGGAGAGAGCTTTTCAGAAGGGAAGATTGTTCCTTATGGGGACATTTCAATTAGCCCATGTGCTGCCATTTTTAATCATGGCCAGGTCTTATTCTCTCTCTTGATTTGTGCTCCACTCATTTGTAATTTTTTTGTTTGATCTTATTCACCAAATAAATGTTAATGAAAATTTTAGTTTCCTTGTACTGTTGTCCAAGCTTGCCAAATCTCACTGGATTATAGAAAGTCCTAGGTTAGTTAGCAAATGATTAGGAGACTAGATGTCCTTTAATCTCGACCAAAATAAACCGTTTGGGTTCCTGTACCGGTTTTTAGAGATTGAATAGTCCTAAGCAAAAGCTTTAAGCTTGTAATGCTATGAATCAAAACAAAAGAGAAAATCATTTGATCTTGGCTTGTGTTTGTAGGGAATATTTGAAGGTCTCAAGGCTTACCGGACAGAAGACGAACGGATCACGCTCTTCCGGCCTGACCAAAACGGTCTTCGTATGCAAAATGGTGCGGATAGGCTTTGTATGACACCTCCTTCTGTGGAACAGTTCGTTGAAGCAGTTAAGCAAACTGTTCTTGCCAACAAGAAATGGGTAACCAAAGTGTCTCTAATCCAAAATATTAGATCACTTGTGTATCTCTTTAAATAGCTAAAGAGTGTTATATGGTTTTTTTGGTTGAAGGTTCCTCCTCCAGGTAAAGGAACTTTGTACGTAAGGCCTCTGCTCATAGGTAGTGGTCCGATGCTTGGAATAGCTTCAGCACCTGAATATACATTCCTCGTTTACGTATCTCCCGTTGCAGAATACCACAAGGTGATTATGTTCAAGACCTTTTAAATGTAGACAATATATGTATCTAAATATGTATAAGAAACCAAATTAATTTATGCGCTAGCACCCTTTCAAAACGGTCTTGATACGTAAATTAAAGACTCTTTAAGTTGAGAGGCTTAGCCATTTTTGTATGTCCTCTTGTAGGTAAGCTCAGGCCCGTTGAACCTTGAAGTGAATGACAAGTATCGCCGGTCCCATGCCGGTGGAACTGGTGGTGTGAAGAGCTGCATAAACTATTGTCCAGTAAGTTATCAAAACTATCATCTGCTGATAAACTTTGGCACATAAATTAAAAAACTTGACTATCTTTAGTTGTTGTATACCTTATCAAAAAAAAAATTGAAAGATTGTGAAACCGGTTCTTGA
Organism: Microthlaspi erraticum; assembly: GCA_902728155.2. NCBI lineage: Eukaryota > Viridiplantae > Streptophyta > Magnoliopsida > Brassicales > Brassicaceae > Microthlaspi > Microthlaspi erraticum. The sequence continues at coordinate 1,428,003 of CACVBM020001385.1, read as the reverse complement.
AGCAAAGTCAGCTGGTTTCTCTGATATCTTGTTTTTGGATGCGGCAACTGGTAGAAACATTGAAGAGATTTCTACTTGTAATATCTTCATAGTCAAGGTATATATTATCACATATAAATTGGTTTCGACCATTTAAATTCATTTGCATATATATATAGTCAGGCTCATTAGTAATCATTCGTTTTCTAGGGGAATATTGTGTCCACTCCACCAATTTCAGGAACAATTTTACCCGGAATCACAAGGAAAAGCATAATCGAGCTAGCTCGTGATATCAGCTACCAGGTTCCAAATTACCCTATTGTATATATGTGTTGATATTTCACAGATTTTATAGATTGTGTGACTTACAATTGTGTCACAGGTTCAAGAACGCGATGTTTCAGTGGATGAGCTATTAGAGGCAGAGGAAGTTTTCTGCACAGGAACAGCAACGGTCGTTAAAGCTGTTGAAACCGTGACCTTCCATGAGAAAAGGTTAGTAGATTTTCTAAACTTAATCACTCTTAATTAGATTAAAACTTTGATACTTTCGACTCTCGGTTTACTTAATGTTGATTATCTGGTTCATATCAATCTTTGACCGCAGGGTCAAATACAAGACAGGAGAAGAAGCATTGTCCACGAAGCTCTACACAATGTTAACCAATATTCAAATGGGTGTTGTTGAAGATAAAAAGGGTTGGGTGGTGGAGATCGATGGTTGTCATGATTAAAAGAATGGAAAAAAAACACAGAATAAGGAAGAAATGCTGCAAGAAAAGAAATAAGGCGCCAAAAAGTACTAAAAATGCAAGAAAACTATAATTAAAAATAAAAATTTGATTGACAGCTGTGGGATTTGAACCCACGCCCTTTCGGACCAGAGCCTAAATCTGGCGCCTTAGACCACTCGGCCAAACTGTCTTCTCTGTTTTCTTCGGTATTGTTAAAATCATAATATTAAGTTATACGTATGTGGTGGATTTTGTTTTTTTTCTTCCTGATACAATCACGGTGAATTCTTCAAAATATATAATTCAAATAAAAAGTTGTTTGGAGAATTTCAAAAACACTATCATTTATATATTTTTAAGCTACTAGTGTATATGTTCTATTTCATTACTGACTGACATCCATCTCACTTGATCCCAATTATCAACTTTTCATATTTCATCTACCGTTGGTTATACAGTTATACTATATCGCACAACAACCTTGTAATTAAACTTCCGAGTAGACCAAATTTTCTCGCTACATATACAAACAAAAAAATGGCAACATTTCATTCATTGTAAAAGAAGGCAAACCTTACAACAGCTTTATGTGAAACTAATAAATCATTACATCTTGAGATTAAACGACATTTATTTTCTTAATAATATATTTCTCTTATAATAATAAAGCATATGCCATTGGGTTCTTACCTCGGAGAGTAGCCTTCTTAAACGACATTTATTTTCATAAAAATAATAGTATTTGCTTTTACTTTAGGTTAATTTATTTATAGGGGTAGTGTAAAACCAAAAATAAAAAAATAAAGGGGTAGTGTTCAGGATTAGTAAGGGTACTCTCCGATGTAATTACCGGGTGTGTCATAGTTACAACTCACGAACCACCAACCATTGGTGCATTGAACCCTAGCACACCCTAACTTCGCCGAATCTCTCCACACCACTTGCGTGTAGTGCAAACATTGTTTCCCACCTGTGTTTCTCCAAATTCAGCAACTCAAATATTAACCACTGAACCAGATTGTCTCTTGCGTTTGCTTTTACGGTACATGCTAACTTGTTAGTTTTATTTTCATATGCAAAGTTATAAAATTAAACACAAATTCAATTAGTTTTAGATAAACAAAATTCTCAAATTAATGTCATCCGCAAAATAATTTACGAAGATGTAAATGTAAGTTTGTAATATTTGATAATGTGAGAGAGATAAGGATTTTTGATGTGAGACATACCTGTGCAAGAATTTGTAGTGTAGTTGTAGTATGGTTTCTCGTTGACCCAAAGATTCACGGCCGATGTTGCCGAGAACGTGCTACTACTTCCCTTGGCTAGGTTTTCTCCATATGGTCCATTCGAGTGCACAAGGTTGCAGTCAGATTTTCTAGAGTTTGCGTATTGGAGTGCATAGGACTCGACCGCTGCATCCCACACGAGGTTCGCTACTCCAACCTGTGAACGAGCGTTGTTGTGGGGTTTTAGGTACTCTTGTTGTTCAGTAAGGTTTAGAGCGTTGGATGCGATTACTAGAAAGCTAATCGCAACGATTAAGAGTGATGGAGTTTTGGAAGTTTTCATCATCATATATGTATTTTTTAAGTGGTGATTGTATTAAGAGGGAGATATGTAGTCTATGTTTTGTGTAAGTATGAGGAGTAGTGTACATACTTGGTATCATTTATATAGGCATTATATGCTTAAGGTTAGCTAATGGTTTTGGGAAACTTTGAAATTGGAGCATTGACTTTTCTTCTAAGGACTAGTTTAATTTAATCAGTGAAGTAAAATGATCAAAAAGGTGTTATCATGACTTTATCCCTAAGAAGCAATATTAAACCTTAGCTAGGTCTATTTGGTCTTAAACAGAAGATAATATATAAAGAAAAAGGATCAATTCCAACAATCTTTTGTAGTTATACAACTAAAAACTCTTATAAAACTGGTAACTAGCTCTATATTAATTATGAAAACTGACGAACATATACAGATTATCAAATCACGTAGATTAAAAGTAGTAATCTAGTTTTTTTTTGGTGTTAAGTAGCATTACGAACCTCTTTTTTGCTTGTTTTCTTGATAGGAATTGTCAGGTAAAGATTTGTATTTAAGTTGAAAGTGTATAAACTTTCATAGTTTATTTTTGTGTGTGACATTCATAGTCTTGTACAAACTCTATCCACTTGTGTCAATCTCCATCCAGTACTATATAATATTTTTTTCTTTTAAAAAGATCGAGTGTAAAGATGAAGAAGTAGGAAAGTATATACATAGAAAAAGAAAAATAGTAGTAGCTAGGGGGATGAATGTTGCCAAGTGGATGAAGACAGTGTATCAAGATTTTAAGGGACCGTAAATTCACCATGCGCGGATTGAATTCTAAGTTTTTCCCACATGCGAGCATATGATACATTCCAAAATTTCCAATAATAAGTTCAAGGGAAGAAGATATACTTACATTGTTTTGAACCGAACAAACAAAACAAATCGGCCTAAGAGTGATTAGAAAAACAAACCGAAATTACTACGTCAAAGAAAAATATTAATACTATATATATATATATCTATACTTCAAATGTTAGAAAAATAACGTGATTTATAAGATTAAATTATTACGAATACTTCTAGCACAACATCATCTACACTACCGTCATCGACACCACTTTCAACATTTAAACTAGACATAATCATAAGAAGACAAATAAAATAAAGAAGACATTTAAACTAGACATGTTCATAACACGGTAATATATGACGATAATGGATAAAGAAAGCTTCTAAATAGAAAAGAATGATTGATGTGTACCAAATGCATAGTAGGTCTATGAACTTGATTCAATTCGTATCCAATCCAACTCAAATTACTCGGAATTTTTGAAGAAAAATATCAAAAATTTGCTGTTGAGATTTAATAATAATTCATTTCAATACATAAATTAAAGATACAAACGCTATAATCATCTAGACGCTATCAAGTGTCGACAAGCCATGGTCCATGGAGGTGGAATAGTAAAGTTAGAGTACAACGAATCATATTTTAAGCCTTTTCGGATAATAGAGGAGGATGTACCTTTTTATTTTTTTGGTTTTAATGTTAATAGATATGTAGCTTGAAATTGATTATGTTCTCGATTCACTTGATCCAAAGAGCATTGCGGAAGCTTTAAAGTCCACTATCGTATTCGTATATAATTAATAAAGGACATTTTAGTTTCAGTACTTTCTCCATCTTTGTTTATGAATGTTGTAAGCTCCATGCCTCCATATTCTCTTTCAAATTAGACCATCTACATCGTAGTGCCCATATTATCTGAAGAACTTGCAAGAAACCAATTAACTCTGATTAAAACGTGCTGTTCTAGACATAATAGATTAATAGCTATCATGATGATCTGTTAAGATCCATCCAATCCATGTAAATTCACCATTTACACTTAAAATAACACTTAGAATCTGCAACAAGAAAAATTTACATTTGAATAAGTTCACATGGACAAAAGTAAATTATAATTGTGGTAAAAAAAACATTGTAAGTGTTTTTTTTTGTTTTTTACCAAGGACGCTGTCTGAACTCTGAAAGAAGAAGGCAAAAACCTAAAAAGCACTTGCGAAAATGAATTTGTAAAAAAAAAAATTGAGTAAAAAGGAATCCTATTTTCTCCTGCGATCTTCGCTTCTCTCTCTATCTCTCTTTCACGCACGATGTGTTGAAGATACCTCTCTCTCTCTCTTCCTCTGTACATACTCTCTCTACCCAGTGTTGTTTAACCAAAAAGGGGTCAGATTTAGGGTTTTTGGGAGATTTTTGTGGCTGGACGGCCTTCACAGCGATGTCTTCCTCGTCGCAATCTTTTGCGGCTGGACGGTCTCCATCACTGTCTTCTCCGTCGCAATCGCACCGTTTTTGTGGGCCTGCAGCCACCGCTTCTGGCGGCGGAAGCTTCGACACTTTGAACCGTGTCATCGCTGACCTTTGCAGCCGTGGCAATCCTAAGGTAATGAAGAACATTGCAAAGTATTCTCCTTTTCAATGCTTAGCTCCATGGGAAATTCAAATTAGTAGAAACCCAGAAAAAATTCTCTTGCTTTTTTAGCTCAGCTGAAGAATGATCTCACAAAATTCGAATTTTTAGTTCTAATAGGTCTGGCAATTAGTGAAATTGGAATTTGATGTATTGCTGGTTTCCTAAAGTATGCGACTTTGTTTGAGTTTTGTATCTGACGACAGCAAATGGCGATGCTTTTTGTTTGTTGTAATAGGAGGGAGCTCCTTTAGCGTTTAGGAAACATGTAGAGGAAGCAGTTCGTGATCTTAGCGGTGAAGCTTCTTCTAGGTTCATGGAGCAATTATATGACAGGATTGCTAATTTAATCGAGAGCACGGATGTGGCTGAAAACATGGGTGCTCTCAGAGCCATCGATGAGTTAACGGAGATTGGATTTGGTGAGAATGCTACCAAGGTTTCTAGGTTTGCGGGTTACATGAGGACTGTGTTCGAGTTGAAGCGTGACCCTGAAATCTTGGTTCTTGCTAGTAGAGTTTTGGGGCACCTTGCTCGGGCAGGGGGAGCAATGACGTCTGATGAAGTGGAGTTTCAGGTACAGTGTGTTGGTTTTTTCTCCACTTTCTATCATTGGCTCAGCTTACTTATTGGTGCTCAAGTCTTGATTTTGTTTTCACAGATGAAAACTGCTTTTGATTGGCTTCACGGAGACAGGGTGGAATATCGCCGTTTCGCAGCTGTTTTAATTTTAAAGGTATCCTGACGTCAACTGCCCTATCCTTTAGAGAACCTGCAGAAAAGCATGGATATTATTGTTTCTATAGTTACTCACAGATCGATTTCTGAATCACAAATAAATTGGATCATGGATGTTGGAAAAATGGTAGCGAGGATAGCTTTTAAGTTCAGTAAATTAATATGGATTATGGCTATGTTCGTGCAACATTGCAGGAGATGGCAGAAAATGCATCCACTGTATTTAATGTTCATGTCCCTCAATTTGTGGATGCGATCTGGGTTGCACTAAGGGATCCCCAGTTGCAAGTACGAGAGCGAGCTGTTGAGGCTTTGCGTGCTTGCCTTCGTGTTATCGAGAAAAGGGAGACTCGGTGGCGAGTACAGTGGTTAGTATTCTTTTTTCCTTGACAATGATCAAATGTCCTAAATGTTTTGCTGAGGAACGATATTACCATATTTGGTACGATATTTTTATAGCTAGGCTTTTTGTTCATGCTGTACTTTCATTTGCGATCCTGTCTTGTGGTTTCATCTTCATTTAAGCGCAAGGTTATGTGGTGGTACTTCTTTGCATTTTTGTGTGTGTAAATGCAACTTATACTAGCTTGTTATGCTGCGGTCCCCCCAAAAAAATTGGGGAAGATTTGAATATATATATTCTGGTGATACTTTTTGAGCATACTGTATGTAACATTTCAATGTAAATCAAGTAGATGGGAAATGTCATGACCCCTTGCTTTCAAGGTCTGTAACGGTTTTGAAGCTTTCGTCACATTGTATTATGTTCTATGACTTGCAGACTTTCTACTGGGTTTAAATATATAATTGCGAACGCAATGTCTCTAACTTATCAATAGAGGTTTCCTTGTTTGGTATGATATTAAATAAAGTTAACTGACCTTGTCTCCATCTGGCTTTTACAGGTACTATCGAATGTTTGAAGCTACGCAGGATGGGTTGGGCAGAAATGCTCCGGTCCATAGTATTCATGGCTCCTTACTTGCTGTGGGGGAGCTGTTGAGGTAAGAGCAGAAGTGAGTTTGTATTCTAAAAGCATTCCTTTCCACTAGTCAAACGCTCAAGTTTGTAACAGGAATATTTCCCTTAGAAGAACGTTTTTGTTCCAATGATACTCTGTTTTTTTTCTGTCTTCGTATTATTGTATCCAATGTGAAATAAATAGATAATTCATGTATCTTCCCCCCCCCCCCCCCCCCCTCACTCTCACTGTATGCCTGAACAAATGACTCGTGAAAATGAAAAATTGCATTGTTTTCTGCTATTGCCAGATTGATTTCATTGCATATCAGGTGTTAGAGTTGATGACTTAATGCTAGGGTTCGTTTACAGGAATACAGGTGAGTTCATGATGTCTAGGTATAGAGAAGTTGCTGAAATTGTCCTCAGATACCTTGAACATCGTGATCGCCTTGTTCGCCTTAGCATCACCTCATTGCTGCCTCGCATTGCTCATTTCCTCCGTGACCGCTTTGTTACAAACTATTTGACGGTAGGTAGCTGAGATTTTTTTAAACCAAAATTTATCTGTAAAATGTGGCATTAATTACTTTCTTGCAGATCTGCATGAATCATATTCTTACTGTGTTAAGAATACCGGCTGAACGTGCCAGTGGGTTCATCGCCCTTGGGGAAATGGCTGGTGCTTTGGATGGTGAGCTTATCCACTATTTGCCGACAATTATGTCTCATCTGCGGGATGCGGTAGGTCATGCTTTTATTTTTCTAAATTCGTTTTGCTACTATTGTGTTTACTGTTTAGTATTTTCTTGGTCTTATTTTTGGTAACTGAACTAGACAAGTGATTTCCTTTGATTATCATTTCCATTAGATTGCTCCACGTAAGGGTAGACCTTTGCTTGAAGCTGTGGCTTGTGTTGGTAACATCGCAAAGGCTATGGGATCCACAGTGGAAACTCATGTTCGAGATCTTCTAGATGTTATGTTTTCCTCTACTCTCTCTTCTACACTTGTCGACGCTCTTGATCAGATAACCATCAGGTAAAGTTGAACGACAGAAGTTGGTTATTATTTGCCGCGATGTATATACTTTCAACGCTTGACAATTCTTTTGGTTCTCAGCATTCCTTCGTTGCTGCCAACGGTACAAGATCGGCTTCTAGATAGCATTTCCTTGGTTCTTTCAAGATCTCATTATTCTCAAACAAAGCCTCCTGTTACCGTGGTCCGGGGTACAGTGAGCATGGCACCACAGTCTTCTGACCCTAGTTGTTCAGCTCAAGTTCAACTAGCCCTGCAGACTCTTGCTCGTTTCAATTTCAAGGTCGGTGCTCCTTGCCAATACCATTTCTAAAGAATATGAACTTTTTGTTTCTGAGCTTCTGATTTCTGGCAGGGGCATGATCTTCTTGAATTTGCTCGAGAGTCGGTTGTTATTTATTTGGATGACGAGGATGCAACCACAAGAAAAGATGCCGCTTTGTGTTGTTGCAGACTAATTGCAAATTCTTTATCTGGCATCGCACAGTTTGGCTCTAGCAGGTCAACCCGAGCAGGGGGAAGACGAAGGCGCCTTGTGGAAGAGGTATTATATAAACACCGAAGCCCATTTTTTCTGATAGCTTTGTCTTTAATTTTTGCTCTTTTTTTTTTTCATTACACTGGTTTTTAAAAAAAATCTCCCCGAGTCTGATCTTTTGTATGCTAGAACCGCTTCCTGATGGTATCTATGATTACCAGGGGCCGTTCCATTTTTTCTGCTTCTCTGAGCAATGATGTTGGGTTCTGCAGATTGTGGAAAAGCTTCTCAGGACAGCTGTTGCGGATGCTGATGTAACTGTTCGCAAGTCTATATTTGTTGCTTTATATGGCAACCAATGTTTCGATGATTATCTCGCACAGGCTGATAGCTTGACTGCTATTTTTGCTTCCTTAAATGATGAGGTATTGTTATTTTCTATCACATACTGCAATTCTGTTTTGTATAGATCTTTTGTTTGCCTCTTTCTTAGCAGCTCCAAAGTAGACATTTACTTATTATGGAAAAGTGATGGTACTTGTGTTTCTTTAGTCATTTTACCTTTCGAACTCTGCCATTACTATGCTATTAGACACTCATCTATCGCAGATTGATATATTCCTTGGACGTACCTATCATTTACGAATGCTTAATTACTCCCTTATAACAAAACTATTGATATCAAGACTTAGCTGGACTATTGGTCGAAATTAACTTCTATGGTGTCATAAGACTGTCTTAATTAATTAAGTTGTACTAGAAAACAACAGCTGAATTAACTTCGCTGAATGAATTCTGGATGGACTGCATTCCTTAAGTTGGTGGATGCACAAAATGCATCCGCTTGAAAACTTGTTAACTTAATAGAATGCTTGGCTTATGTTTCACTCACCTGGAGGCTTCATCTATTCTGTTAATGTAGCTGTTTCATCTATTTAAATGTCTCTGTTTAACAGGACCTTGATGTCCGAGAATATGCCATCTCAGTTGCTGGGAGGTTATCTGAAAGAAATCCAGCATACGTTCTTCCAGCACTTCGTCGCCATCTTATACAGTTGTTAACCTATCTTGAGCTGAGGTAACTGCAATTTCTCTTAGGTTTTTCTGAAGATTCGTTTCCTATTATCAAGTATCTGTTGCATTGACTTCAATTGTAATGTCAGCAGTGCAGATAACAAGTGCAGAGAAGAGAGTGCGAAGCTCCTTGGTTGTTTAGTTCGAAATTGTGAACGGCTCATTCTTCCATACGTAGCCCCTGTGCAAAAGGTTTAATTTGTATTCTCGTCACTTCTTAAATAATATGACTGTTATTGTAGTTCACAGGGTTGTAATTCTTGTTTTATAGGCACTCGTTGCAAGACTTAGTGAAGGAACTGGAGTGAATGCCAACAATAATATTGTTACTGGAGTTCTCGTAACTGTTGGGGATCTTGCAAGAGTGGTAAGTTGAAACAAAAATGTGGCAAGTTTGTAGTTTCTATATTGAGTGTCGAACAAAACATAACTGCTCTTCGGCTGCGCCTGGAATTTACTCTTTCCAGCTGTTAGCATGTCATATTTGAAAATTTTAATGGCCTAGCTAGTATCCATTATTTCCTATAAGCTGACAGAGTGATGTCACTTTCATTTCCTTTATAGTCCTGTTCTTGATTGGTTACCTAAGACATTTCCCCTTGGATATTTTTCTGTTTCTTGCTCAGGGTGGCTTGGCAATGAGACAATATATTCCTGAGCTAATGCCTTTGATTGTTGAAGCTCTAATGGATGGGGCTGCTGTAGCAAAACGCGAGGTGGCTGTTTCTACCCTTGGTCAAGTTGTTCAAAGTACAGGGTATGGGATATACTTTTACCTTCTTTTAGGACTTAAATCTTCCTTCCTTTTTGTTTCTTAATGGTACTAAGGGATTTTGAGCATGCTAATTTTCTTGTAAAATACGAAAATGCTACTACTGTATCTTGCTTGGTGAAAGCCTGGTTCGACTACATGGGAATACTGGATTGCAAGTGGATATTTTATATGAATACGGGGCTTCTATTTCTTCTAATTATATGTTTATCCTTTGAACTACTAGAAGTGAGTGAATTCTAGATGAAATTATAAATTGTTAATTTGTTATCCCTAGCGAGTCCTTCTATCCGCTGCAGATCTTTGTGATGGTTTCTTGTTCGTTTTACATGAAATGGCTTACTATTCCTGGAGACAGAATATTGTTTCTTGTTCGTTTTTCTGTGTCAGAACTTGCCGTGCCTTGTTATTCTCTCTGTCATGCAAAAGGGATTGAATTACCACTACCTAGTGTATTATGCTTCTTAGATGTGATCAACTGTATTATTTGATGTTGATGAAGCTGTAGATATTTGTAGATAGTGGGGTGATCAACTTTCATGTTGCATTGAGTAGCTTGGACATGGTTGTCATGTGGTATATGTAACTAAAACAATGTCAAGGGAGTTCCAGAAGATCACAATCCTTGCTGCATGTTATTTATGGCTTTCATTTCATTCTTCACGTAGGTATGTTGTAACTCCATACAAAGAATACCCATTGTTGCTTGGCTTACTCTTGAAATTGCTGAAGGGTGACTTAGTGTGGTCTACCAGACGAGAAGTGCTCAAGGTAGTTTCTAGAGAAATAATTTTCTAAGCTAGACTATTCTAGAACATAGGTGATGTGAGAAACTTGGTTATATCTACAGGTTCTTGGAATTATGGGCGCTTTGGATCCTCATGTGCATAAACGTAACCAACAAAGTTTATCAGGATCACACGGTGAAGTTCCTCGTGGTACTGGTGATTCAGGTCAACCTATTCCATCGATTGATGAGTTACCTGTGGAACTCCGGCCATCATTTGCTACATCTGAGGATTATTACTCGACGGTATTTCTTAACCTGGGTGAACATTGTGCAACTGTAGTCTGCATTGTGCTCATATTACTGGCCTCGTTGTTGTAGGTTGCTATCAACTCACTTATGCGAATTCTTAGAGATGCATCACTTCTTAGTTACCACAAAAGGGTGGTTAGATCTCTGATGATCATTTTCAAGGTAACTAAAAACCATTTTGATTGTATTTTAGGATTAACTTGTGATGGGATTGCATTGAACACGTTATAACTCTATCACATCTTTGTTTTATGCGAGGTTAGTCAATGGGATTGGGATGCGTGCCTTACTTGCCAAAGGTACATAAAATATTGTGTTTTCTGCACTACATGCATCGTCTGACGTTTTGCTAATTTGTTGGGTTGGGTCCACCTCTGTTTTTTATAGGTTTTACCTGAGCTTTTTCACACTGTTCGCACTTCTGATGAGAATTTGAAGGACTTTATTACATGGGGTCTTGGGACTCTTGTTTCCATCGTTCGCCAGGTATATACCTTTGCATTTGTAGTTAGGGCCAGAATACAAATGACTCTGTGTAAACTCTTAGCTTATGTTATCTGTCTACAGCACATAAGGAAGTATCTGCCAGAGCTGCTCTCACTAGTCTCTGAGCTATGGTCATCCTTCACCTTGCCAGGTCCCGTACGCCCCTCTCGTGGTCTGCCGGTGAGTTGTATGTTCCCTAAGGTGCGATATGTTTCTTATTGCTCTATGGATATATACCTCATGGAGAGTACTTTGTCTCTTACCGATCATCAGGTTCTGCATCTACTGGAACATCTTTGCTTGGCACTTAATGATGAATTCAGAACTTATCTTCCAGTCATCCTTCCATGTTTCATCCAAGTATTAGGGGATGCAGAGCGGTTCAATGATTACATCTATGTTCCTGATATTCTCCACACACTCGAAGTGTTTGGCGGTCAGTAAAACTTGTCTTGTTTTTACATCCTCATAGTCTTTTCGTATTATTTAGGCATGCGAGTTCTAATAATTAGTGTATGCAGTTTTCTAATTGGAAGGTAGTGAGGGTCCACAGTATCATATTGCTTAATGAAAGATGATGATTTAAGTAGCCTTAATTATTATATGTACACTTTTTATTTTATCAGTGAGAGAAAATCCAAGTACTTTTTTTGTATATATGGTTGACCCGTAGAGTTTATATGTGCAGGTACACTTGATGAGCACATGCATTTACTCCTTCCTGCCCTTATTCGACTGTTTAAAGTAGAGGCTCCCGTAGCTATAAGACGTGATGCCATCAAAACTTTGACAAGAGTAATCCCGTGTGTTCAGGTTAGGAGCTATGTTTTTGATTATTTATTATCTTCTTTCCTTATTTTTCTGATCCAGAGAAATGATCCACATTAGGTTTCTTGTAACACCTTTTTTAATTATCGATATATCCTCAGGTTACTGGCCATATCTCCGCTCTTGTGCATCACCTGAAGCTAGTATTAGATGGGTAAGTTTCCTTTTCATGACAACTGAAAAGCTCAACAGTTGTTATATATTTCCATGAAAACAATGTATTGTTACTTTCTTGAATGGTCTTTCTGCGTATGCTTCTTTTATAATTAGGCATTGTGTCACTATCTGGTTTTCTCTTTGAAATGATTGAGTTCATCCAATTAATGATAGTGAACTGAAATGAGAAATCCAGAACATCCTAGAGTTGGGCAAGGCATTATCAGAAAAAGATTTATAACTATTTACTCATTAGCTTCCATTCCGTCATTGCTTATTGTTACAATTCTGTATTTCCATGAATTGTTTAGATTTCTCCGGGTTAATTTTTTTTGGAACTCTAAGAATGTAAGAAAGATTTCCGTCTATCATGGAATTTTACTTGCCTTTATCGATTTGACTTGATAACTTTCTGGTGGGATTGTCGTTTCATATTTATCTTTTCCTTACCCGTGCTTTCAGTTTCACACATATGAATTTTCTTATGGGATCTTTGCTGTAATCTCAGAAAGAATGATGAGTTGCGGAAGGATGCTGTCGATGCACTATGCTGTTTGGCTCATGCTCTTGGAGAAGACTTCACTATATTCATTGAATCAATTCACAAGCTTTTGTTGAAGCATCGCTTGCGGGTCTCTCTTTTTACTATCTTTTACATAAAAAATACTATATGTACTTTTCTGTCATGTTTTTGTATGCAGAGAAATTTTATTCTTGTATATATACTTTTGACTGTAAAATCTCATTGTACAACGTTTTTTCAGCATAAAGAATTTGAGGAAATTCATGCTCGATGGCGGAGACGTGACCCATTGATTGTAGCTACTACAGCAACTCAACAATTAAGTAGGCGACTGCCAGTGGAGGTTATCAGGGATCCTGTAATTGAGAATGAAATCGATCCTTTTGAAGATGGAAACGATAGAAACCATCAGGTACTCTTTAATGTGTTGTTCTTAGACACCCAAATCCTTGATGTGTTACAATTTTGCTATCAAGCTTCACGTTGAGCTCATTAATTTACTGTAACATTGTACAACTTTCTGGTCGGTAGTTTTCTAGTTCATGGCATAATCATTATTAGTATTACTTCATAGTATCTCTGCATCTTGCCCTTGTTAGTGCAAATATTTGTAAGAATACTGTGAAGGATACTAACCTTGGGGGGGATTGCCTAATGTAGGATTAGTTAGCTGAATAAGGCTGATCTTTTAACCAGCTTGGATTTTTTTTCGTTTTTCTTATCCCAACGATGTGTGCCTGTTTGTCTATTGCAACGCTTATTCATTGAAGCTTATTCTTGGTCCTCGAGAACCAACCTGAGCCATTTGCTTTAACAGTGTGTATAATATGCCTCTCTTGTTTTACTCTTCTCCATGGGCATTCCTTCAGCTTATATAGACAAATAAAGAAACCCTCAATGTGCTTGCTCTTAGATGATCCTTTTGTTCCGAAAGAGCTAAAATTGTAACTTATGGCTTTTGATTGTCTGTCTAACAGGTTAATGATGGTAGACTACGGACAGCTGGAGAAGCCTCTCAACGCAGTACCAAGGAAGACTGGGAGGAATGGATGAGACATTTTAGTATTGAATTACTTAAGGAGTCTCCCTCCCCAGCATTAAGAACTTGTGCAAAACTTGCTCAGTTGCAGGTGGTTCATCTATGCCCTTTCTTTTCCTCTCTTGCAAGGGTATGTATATTAATGATTGTGTGTTTGCAGCCATTTGTCGGGAGAGAATTGTTTGCCGCTGGTTTTGTCAGTTGCTGGGCACAGCTGAACGAGGCTAGCCAAAAGCAATTAGTTAGGAGCTTGGAGATGGCTTTTTCATCTCCAAATATCCCTCCGGAGATTTTGGCTACACTACTAAATTTGGTACGTTCTTTGTTAAACTACAAGATAATAAAAACAAGACAGTGGGCTTGCTTCCTGTGATTAAGTCTCTCTATAATGAACATCAAGCTTGTTTCCCGTAAATATGGTGGTGCTCATTAAATCCTAGGCGAATACATGGGTTAAGTAATAAGTTGAGTACATCTTGCAAGACTGGAAACAAAAACTGCCTAGGTCACCATTTCCTTAGTGATAGCACCTATTAGTCTTTCTACTGGAAAACACGTCTTTCGTTGCCAAAGCCTCAAGACTGTAAGAGTTCTTGGAAACACGAGCCTAAGCTATTTCTGCCTAAGCTGTTTTCGTTTGACCTATAGAACGTTAGGTTGGATAAAGAATCATATGCTTAGAATCAAAGTGAAGCTACATCTGTGTGTGATCTTATTTGCTTAGTCCTGTCACATGAGCTTGATTTTCTCAATACTCTTCGTAGGCAGAGTTTATGGAACATGATGAGAAGCCTCTTCCCATTGATATTCGTCTCCTGGGGGCTCTTGCTGAAAAGGTTTGCGTCACGTATTTCCTAGTTCAGTTAGACATTGCACCTCTCTGTTCTTTCCGTATCAAGCATTTATCTGATTTTCTTGGTAATGGTGCGATTTCCAACTTTGCAGTGCCGTGTTTTTGCCAAAGCTCTTCATTATAAAGAGATGGAATTTGAAGGTCCACGGTCGAGGAGGATGGATGCCAACCCAGTTGCTGTTGTCGAGGCTCTTATACACATAAATAATCAGTTACACCAGCATGAGGTACATTATATTTTGTATCCTATTTCTACCGCCTCACCATCTTTTGTTATGTGTCGTTATTGATTGGTTGGATTTATTGTCATAGGCTGCTGTCGGCATACTGACCTATGCTCAACAACATCTTGATGTGCAATTAAAAGAATCATGGTAACATGACTTCTCTCAATCCTGATGCACTTAATTCCGGTTCTGTTTGAGAAGCTCGCAGAAACAATTGTGTGGTTACTAGTTTCTTTGATCCCAATCAGTTAAAAAAACATTAACAATGCTTGTTTCTAGGTATGAGAAGCTGCAGCGATGGGACGATGCACTCAAGGCGTACACTTTGAAAGCATCTCAAACATCTAATCCTCATCTTGTATTAGAAGCCACATTAGGTCGGTGGTAACCAAGTCCAAATTTGGGAGGATTTTCTGTTGAACATTGATTATACCATGTTCTTGCGATGCTTCTTCTTTCCTTTTAGTGAAATGTTCTGAATCAATAGCTTATTGACCATGCTGCAGGACAAATGAGATGTCTCGCTGCACTTGCACGATGGGAAGAGCTTAACAATCTCTGCAAAGAGTACTGGAGTCCAGCTGAGCCATCTGCGCGTCTGGAAATGGCACCAATGGTTGGTAACTTCTGCTTATGCTAAATTTGGTGATACATTAACGTGGTTAAATGGATGTCTTTTTGCTACTATACTAGGCTGCAAATGCTGCGTGGAATATGGGAGAGTGGGATCAAATGGCGGAATATGTGTCGCGGTTAGATGATGGTGATGAAACAAAGCTTCGGGGTTTAGCAAGCCCTGCTTCTAGTGGAGATGGAAGCAGTAATGGCACATTCTTCAGAGCTGTTCTCTTAGTTCGGAGGGCAAAGGTACACTTGAACCTATATTTTTGTACTTTCAATCATAGAAGGCTTTCTTATTATCTATATGTAGACACACTTATCTCTGTATATGTGTGCATGTGGTTATTTTTCTTTTTCCTTTTTAGTATGATGAAGCGCGGGAATATGTTGAACGAGCTAGAAAATGTCTTGCCACAGAACTTGCAGCGCTGGTAGGTTTTTCATTTCTGGCAGCATTTGCATATTTATCTATGAATCATCTGTTCGTGAATAAGGGAACAGAAGTATATTAGCAAGGATATTTGTAACTAGCCTCAGCCTTTTTCATTATGTCCTTGAAACTATTTGAGCCTGTCATGGGCTATTGGAAGTAGGAAGATACATTCTTGACATCTTAGTTGCATGTTAAGCTCTACTAGACAATGCATGTTAAGCTCTACTAGACAACATTTTGTGCATGCTATCGTTTAGCTCCTGTCAATAAAAGCATATCATGTAGTCACCACGTTGCCTTCTTAGTTCCTCTTGAGTATTTCTCACGTGTACTGAATCTCTTTCCATTTTGTCTATAATTGCGCCTCTACAGGTTTTAGAGAGCTATGAGCGTGCTTACAGCAATATGGTTCGCGTCCAGCAGCTATCAGAACTAGAGGAGGTCAGATCTCAATTATTTAAGTTCTCTTCTCTAGCCACCCTCCCTAATCACCTAGGGTTGAAGGAAAACAGGAGAAAAGTCTAACTGTTTATATTTTCCATTAACATATACATGATGGACCTTTCTTATTTCTTTGTCTTTTTTTTTTGTTTCTGTTGTATCGATATTAGGTAATTGAGTATTATACCCTACCTGTGGGAAATACTATTGCTGAAGAACGGAGAGCCCTAATTCGTAATATGTGGACTCAGCGGATTCAGGGATCTAAGCGTAATGTGGAGGTATATTATATTTTGTGTTACACGTTAGTGAAGCCACTGAGCTAAATGACAAGCCATATGGTATTCTAAGCATGAAATAGTGTGGTATACAGACACTAATTATTAATGTTAGTCAAAGCGTGTTCACCTAAACTATAATAGAACAAGGAAACTCAATGGCATTTTTTGGTGTGAAATGAGTTATTTCTTATAACAGTCTTATTTTTAATACTTTGTATTCTCAATACTGTTCAGGTTTGGCAAGTACTTTTGGCTGTTCGGGCACTTGTGTTACCTCCTACAGAAGATGTTGAAACTTGGCTCAAGTTCGCCTCGCTTTGTCGAAAAAGTGGGAGGATTAGCCAGGCGAAGTCGACTCTACTCAAGCTTATGCCGGTATTGACCATTTGCCGTCTGGTTGTAGGATTTTCTATGCCAAGAGTGCTGCTTTATTCTGTTTTGTCTAACTTGGGAACTCCTTATTTTGTAGTTTGATCCAGAAGTATCGCCAGATAACATGCAATATCACGGACCTCCACAAGTGATGCTTGGATACTTAAAATACCAATGGTCACTTGGAGAAGAACGTAAGCGCAAAGAGGCATTTACAAAGCTGCAGGTATGTCATATTTCAACTTGCAACTTGCATTTTCTGGGTCTATTCTCTTTCTCACATTTTCCCAGTTCCTTGCTTAGTTGGCCATGCTGTTTCTTCCCTCATTTTAATGTTGATTATTTCTAGATTCTGACGAGGGAACTTTCAAGTTTGCCACATTCTCAATCTGACATGCTACCTAGTATGGTATCTAGCAAGGGCACAAATGTTCCACTTCTTGCACGTGTAAATCTCAAACTAGGAACATGGCAGTGGGCACTTTCTTCTGGATTGAATGATGGGTCTATTCAAGGTGGATTGTAGTTTCTTTTTAACTGTGTAAGTGTAGCCAAGCTAAGTTCCAACATAACACTTGGGTGACAATATATGCTCTTTTCCAGAAATTCTTGATGCATTTAGCAAATCTACCATCTATGCTCCTAAATGGGCTAAGGCATGGCACACGTGGGCGTTATTCAATACAGCAGTTATGTCTCATTACATTTCAAAAGGTCAAGTTGCTTCCCAGTTCGTTGTTGCTGCAGTCACTGGATATTTTCATTCTATATCATGCGCAGCTAATGCCAAAGGAGTTGATGATAGTTTACAGGTAAAGTGTGGATGCGTCCATGGCATCTATCACATACCAACCCGTCTCTTTCTTTTCTTCACCTTGTTAAGTCACATAGATCAAGTCCCTACCTTGCTAGTTCTCTTATACTTCTGCTGTGAGTTGTTTTGTCACACTGGGTCTGTTTTTGGTTTGCATAAATAAGTATATATGTCTTGCCTTATTTCTGATCAAACACTATTGGTTTGTGCATGAGCTTACCCTTTTGGGATTTCTAGTATTATATGCTAAATAAGAAGCTTAAAGGTGATTGCTTTTTAGGGAGTTTGATCTAAGGTTTGTTTGCTTCATAGTGACTTTACTCTGGTGTCGAAGCTACTTAGCATAAATTATACGGGTAGAACGTTGTGAGCCAAATGTGAAACTGTTGACTATAGTCTACGGTCTCTTTCAAGTATGTAATGGCGGAAATACTGTTGGCTAATATATCCTAAAATATCTGCATAATTAGACATTTTTCTGTCGTTACTTTGCTTGCATTGTGTTCTAAGTTGCTCTTGTTGAATTATTTCTGTAGGACATACTGCGTCTGCTCACACTGTGGTTCAACCATGGAGCTACTGCTGACGTCCAGACAGCATTGCGGACAGGATTCAAACATGTCAACATTAACACATGGCTTGTTGTGCTGCCTCAGATAATTGCTAGGATACATTCAAATAATCGTGCTGTCAGGGAACTGATACAGTCTCTTCTCATCCGCATAGGAGAAAACCATCCACAGGTTTGCAGTTTTTTATTAATCTAAATCTTCATTGGTATTACGAGTTTATGATGGGACTTGAGAAATATAAGTAATTCTTTTCTCTGCCATTTTGCAAATTTACTTGCTTTGATTTGGATTTGGATTTGGTATTACAGACATCTGATCTCTTTACCATTAATTAATTGTCATACTAACTTCGTAATGCGTAATTTCTCCTTCACTATTTTTTTCAAATGTTTTCAGGCACTTATGTATCCCCTTCTCGTTGCTTGTAAATCAATAAGCAACCTGCGGAGAGCTGCAGCTCAAGAGGTGGTTGATAAAGTTCGCCAACACAGTGGTGCACTTGTGGATCAGGTTAATAGTAGTCCTCTTTTGTTTAGCTTTGTCGATTTATTGAAAATATTTACACTATAAGTGAGCTAACGGGTGACCCCTTTCCTTTACCCCTCCTCACAACAACAACAAAAAACAGGCGCAACTTGTATCACATGAACTTATCAGGGTTGCTATACTTTGGCATGAAATGTGGCATGAAGCATTAGAAGAAGCTAGTCGCTTGTATTTTGGTGAACATAACATTGAAGGAATGTTGAAAGTGCTTGAACCATTACATGAGATGCTCGAAGAAGGTGCAAGAAAGGACAATGTAACCATACAAGAAAGAGCATTCATAGAGGTAGGGTAGTTTTCAATCTCTGATACGTCACTCGAGTATAAATTAGTGTTTTTCTTACACTTACGGGTCTTTGGGTGTGTCTTCACGTTATCTTTGATTTCATCTCTTCTCTAGCATTTAGTTTTTTTTCGCTATGTTGAATCAGATAACTACTGTGTCGAATGTTTGTTGTCCCATATAATTCAGTAAAGGCTAATTGTGAACTTAACGATGTTTTTTTTTTCATATTGTTGGTGCAGGCATACCGTCATGAACTACTAGAGGCATATGAATGCTGTATCAATTACAAGAGAACTGGGAAAGATGCTGAACTTACACAGGTGACCGAAAATTGAAAACAAAATTTCAGTTGAGTCCTTGCTCGTCAATTTAGGAAAGGGAATTGACATTTTGTTATTTTAATTGTTTATCATCATTAGGCTTGGGATCTTTATTATCACGTTTTCAAACGGATTGACAAACAGCTGGCCAGTCTCACGACATTGGATTTGGAAGTAAGTAACTCTTTTTTTCTCTGGTTCTATCTTTCCTTTTGTCCTTAAGTTTTAACCTGACTGGCACGTTACATGTTGGATAGTCTGTTTCTCCTGAATTGCTGCTTTGCCGTGACTTGGAGCTAGCTGTTCCTGGAACATACCGTGCAGGTAACATATTGAACTGCTAAAGCTCGTCTGAGCTGATCTATGTTCTTAACCACGCTTCCATGCTTAGCTTAACATCCATACTTCGGTTTTTTATATATTAGATGCCCCCGTTGTGACGATAACATCGTTTTCACGCCAACTTGTTGTCATAACCTCTAAACAACGACCAAGGAAATTGACTATTCACGGAAATGATGGCGAGGACTATGCCTTTTTGTTGAAGGGACATGAAGATCTAAGGCAAGATGAGCGCGTTATGCAGGTGATTCTTAAAATAAAAGCTCAGTTTTGCGGTATTCTGATCTATTTGGAGAGTAGTTTGCAATTATCACTTCGTATATATGTACATATTTTTACTACAAGATCAGACTTATCTGTTTCCTCTGTATTGTTTTCAGCTTTTTGGTTTGGTGAACACTTTGCTTGAGAATTCCAGAAAAACAGCAGAAAAAGATTTGTCTATCCAACGGTATTCTGTAATACCACTCTCTCCCAATAGTGGACTCATTGGATGGGTTCCGAACTGTGATACCCTTCACCATCTTATTCGAGAGTACAGAGATGCTCGAAAGGTTTGCCTTTCATTCATGTTTTCGATCTTGAAGTTTTCTGTAGTTCGTGTTGATTCCAACAGATGTCTTTCTGATTTTTCAGATCATTCTTAATCAAGAACATAAACATATGTTGAGTTTTGCTCCAGACTATGACAATCTACCGCTTGTATCAAAGGTTGAAGTGTTTGAGTATGCTCTAGAAAACACAGAGGGAAATGATCTGTCCAGGGTACTAAATTTCCAACTTCTCTATAAGTTTTCTCTTATGTAAAGTAACTAATCTGGAATGCTAAGTTGCTTCAACTCTCCTTCTTGGTAGGTTCTCTGGTTAAAAAGTCGCTCGTCAGAGGTATGGCTGGAGAGAAGAACCAACTACACTAGAAGTTTAGCAGTTATGAGTATGGTATGTGGTTGCTTTCATCCTTTCTTCTCCACTTATTTAGCATCAAAAAATTTCCGACTAAAGTGAACGCTTCACATTACTTTTGTGTCAGGTTGGTTATATTCTTGGGTTAGGTGATCGACACCCAAGTAACCTTATGCTCCATAGAAACAGGTACATAAAACTAACAAAAAGGTTTACAATACATAAAACAAATTCCATCTTTTGGCTCTATTTCTTCATCAATGGTTTCAATTTTGCAGTGGTAAAATCTTGCATATTGATTTTGGAGATTGTTTTGAGGCCTCTATGAATAGAGAGAAGTTTCCTGAAAAGGTATTAACTACACAATGTTTTCCTCGTATACTTGTTTTTGTGTGGTATAAAAAAAACCGACATGAGGAGAGAGCTTTAATGGTCTAAATAATGTTAGGTTCCGTTCCGTCTGACAAGAATGCTTGTCAAGGCGATGGAAGTAAGTGGCATCGAAGGAAATTTCAGATCGACGTGCGAAAACGTTATGCAAGTTCTCAGAACCAACAAAGACAGTGTAATGGCGATGATGGAGGCGTTTGTGCACGATCCTTTAATCAATTGGCGTCTTTTCAATTTCAATGAAGTCCCTCAATTAGCTCTGCTCGGTAACAACAATCCCAACGGTCCTGCTGTTGTTGAACCTGAGGAAGAAGATGAAGATCCCGCTGACGTGGACCTTCCTCAGCCTCAAAGGAGTACTCGAGAGAAGGAAATTCTTCAGGTTTCTTTGTTACTATACAACTCAATTCTTGATAAAAAAGTGACTTTTTGGTTGTTGTTGTTTGTTGATTTTGATTGTTGGATTATTACAGGCTGTGAATATGCTTGGAGATGCTAATGAAGTGTTGAACGAGCGTGCAGTGGTTGTAATGGATCGTATGAGTCATAAGCTCACAGGACGAGATTTCTCTTCGTCTGCAATTCCGAGCAATCCCATTGCTGATCACAATAACTTGCTCGGAGGAGATTCTCATGAAGTGGAGCATGGTTTGTCTGTGAAGCTTCAGGTTCAAAAGCTAATCAATCAAGCCACTTCCCATGAAAATCTCTGTCAAAACTATGTTGGGTATGTTCTTCTTCTTCACTCCTCTGCTTTTCTTTTTCATTTTCTTTTCTCATCAGCATAAACTCTGGAATTATGTTTAATAATTTTCGTTTTTTTTTCTTTTTCCCGCAGGTGGTGTCCTTTCTGGTGATGTGGGTCATCTGTACATTTCTTAGTGTAAATAGGCTCTGTAATTTTTAACTAAAGTTGCATTTGTTTGGATTTAGTTCGATAATAAACTATGTTCTTTTCAGTGTAAATAATTTATTAGGTCCATAGCCATGTATTATAAGATGAAGATGTACCAAGTTTGAATAAATGGGCATATCACATTCTTTACACTTCATCTGAAATAATACATTTCTCACCTCCAAAAATACTAATTTTATGAACGTCCTTCATGTAATAGAAGGTATTTTTATAACTCTGTTTTTGGAGTTAAAGTGTATTTCATAAAATCAAATTAATATTTCCAAATCAAGAACTTAGTTCACATTCCGTTCACCTAATATACTCTTGTCAAATGCACATTTTGTTACAAAAAACCCTTTACTTCTAAAAGAGAAATACAAATATAAATTTCAAATTTGGGTTGGTTGTTGTTGCTGCCTTGTTGCTTTGTTGTATTGTTGTTGGTATCTTTATGGTAATAAATTCTTATTAAACCTACCCAAACGAGACAGATTGAATCAATGAAACAACAACTTGTGATCGTACATTGGTATCAACTAAATTGAATTGATTTTTTTGTATTGTACCAAATAATTCGGGAAAGAAGACGAAAAATGAGACGTGGAGTCTCGCGTTACGTTACCAAATCTCCTTGCGGGCAATTTAGCAGCCACACACACCTTGAGAGCTATAGCGCATTTTAGTTCAATACGCCTTCTTCATGCTAAAATACGCCACCGAGTGTTAAAGGTGATAACTTTCACCCTTCTCTCGCCACCACTTGCTTGAATATTGACACATTTTTGCAATTTTCCCGAGAAAAAATCCAAACAAATAGAATTTTGCCGTCTGAATTTTCTGTAGCTATACGCAATCTTTCCTCGTATTTACTCAGCGGCAGTTGCTGGATCATGATTCTCTCCGGGAACTGAAGGAAACAAAGCGAATTTCGACTAGTGGAAGAAAGGAAACAGAGAAAAATGGCTTCTTCTCTGGAGATTGTTAAATTTTGTGGCTCTCCTGTATCGTTTTCCCGCGTTAAATTGGAATCTAGGAAAAGGGTTTTCAGAGTAGCCGATTCGAGGAGCTGGCATCGTCTTGGTAGATGTGTTAGGGTTTATTCATCTTCCCTTAACGGTGGTGATAATCAGTCCAAAGGTCAGCTTTGTCTTCTTAATCTCTCTAAAAGAGTTGATTTTGATTCTGATTTTTCCCTCTTTGTTTGAAATCTACTTGTTTCATTAATTGTTCTGAGTCAAATTATGTGTTTTAACATATGTTCCTTGGGTAGTTGGGTTGTTTCATGTGTATTTATTGCTTAAATTGAGTAAGAATTTTGATTTTATTGAGCTAAGTTATGTGTAGGTGACGAACCTCCAGAATCATTATTTATGAAAGAACTCAAGAGACGAGGTATGACTCCTACTTCGTTGCTTCAAGACTATGAAGTGGATGTAGACGAGATCAAATCCAGTAAAGAAAGTGCAAGTAGTAGCTCTAAAACGACTGCAACTACTCCGGCATTCGATCAAAGCTTGTTGAATCAAAGAGAGAGATCTTTGGCTTTAAACAGCGAAGGGCTTGAGGTCAGATTGTTACTTATGGTTCCACATAGTTGCTTGTTTGGCGAAAGATAGTTCATAACGACAACTTATGTAATTACAAAGGTTTACTGTTTTGTTGTGTGTTCAGGGATTGATTCCACGTGCTAAGGTCTTGCTGACAATCGGAGGGACTTTCTTCTTGGGATTTTGGCCGTTGATAGTCTTAACTCTTGGCGCCTTCTCCGCCCTTTACCTCGTAAGTCGCACCTTTGCTTTATATTATTCACATTTTTTGCTTATGAGTAGCCTTCGACATTAGGAAGTGTTCCCGAACTTGTATGTAATGCAAATGGAATGAATTTTTAAGGTTTTGTTTCCCACTAACAAACTGATTATGTTGTATTATTTTGTCTTGGAAAATGCAAGTACTTTGGAGCAGATTTCATTCATGATGGAAGCAGAACTCCGGTTTCACCACCACCGTACATCGACCCATATGCTCTGTTGGAGGATGAGAGGATATCAGGGATCGATCCTCGTGTAAATTAGTCTCAATATCGCTTTCTTTCTGCTCTACATAAGTAGTGGTCAATATATTGCTCTTAAGTATATATAATTATTTACCAGTCCCGTCTTTCTTTGTATCTCTTCCTTTACGGTTGTAAAAAGAATCGTTCCTTCTCTATTTATTGCAAGTTGCATAAAAAACGCTAGTACCAAAATGTCAAAATCTTTCGACACCTTCACTTCTCAAGAAATCAAAAATTACTTTCAAAACTGTTCTTTTCTTATAGATACGATTGCTTCATCTTCAAAATGTTAACAATGGATAAAATTGTGTAATGAGACCGCTTAGCTTCTCCGTCTAATCCAAAGACCGAAAGAAAAATAACGTAAAGATGAAAAAGAGAGAAGTTGATTCAAGACAAAATTCAGTTCCAATTTGAATGAAGGGGGCACATCCAATTTGAATTTAGATATTGAGACAGTTATTAGAAACGCAGATCAATAACCAAAATAGAGTATATAACACCAAAACAGAGAATTCAAACAGCAAGAGCCAGACAAGAAGTTGTAAGAAACAAACCAAGACTCGTTACAAGAGTGTTTCGAGCCATTTTTTCAAGTCACACAAAAGATGATAGAAACAAACACAAAATCCATAACAGTCTTCTCAGTACTCCTCACCTTCGTCATCCTCATCGTCACCACCTTCAGCGCCAACCTCTTCGTAGTCCTTCTCCAAAGCGGCAAGATCCTCACGAGCTTCCGAGAATTCTCCTTCTTCCATACCCTCACCCACGTACCAGTGGACGAAAGCACGTTTGGCGTACATAAGGTCGAACTTGTGGTCAATCCTCGAGAAGACCTCAGCGACACTTGTGGAGTTAGAGATCATACACACAGCTCTCTGCACTTTAGCGAGATCACCTCCTGGAACAACAGTTGGTGGCTGGTAGTTGATACCGCACTTGAATCCAGTGGGACACCAGTCAACAAACTGGATGGTACGCTTGGTCTTGATGGTGCCAACAGCTGCGTTCACGTCCTTAGGGACGACATCACCACGGTACATCAAACAGCAAGCCATGTATTTCCCGTGACGTGGGTCACACTTGGCCATCATGGAAGCTGGCTCGAAAGCGCTGTTGGTAATCTCAGCAACAGAGAGTTGCTCGTGGAACGCTTTCTCAGCAGAGATGACTGGAGCGTAGGAGGAAAGCATGAAGTGGATTCTTGGGTATGGGACCAAGTTGGTCTGGAATTCAGTGACATCCACGTTCAAGGCACCATCGAACCTCAGAGAAGCAGTCAGGGATGAGATCACCTGAAACGAAGTCGAGATAGTGTATCATTAGAAACGAAAAAGCAACAAGATTAGAGTTAAGAATAGCTTGTTTCTATCTCCATACCTGAGAGACAAGACGGTTAAGGTTGGTGTAGGTTGGCCTCTCAATGCTTAGGGAACGCCTGCAGATATCGTAGATGGCTTCATTGTCGAGGAGGATGGAGACATCAGTGTGCTCCAAGAGAGAGTGAGTGGAGAGAACACTGTTGTACGGCTCAACAACGGAGGTAGACACCTGTGGAGAAGGGTACACAGTGAAACCAAGCTTGGACTTTTTCCCATAGTCGACAGAGAGTCTCTCAAGGAGGAGAGATCCAAGACCAGATCCAGTGCCTCCACCAACAGCGTTGAAGACGAGGAATCCTTGGAGACCAGTACAGTTATCAGCGAGCTTCCTGATACGGTCCAAGCACAGATCAACAATTTCCTTCCCAACTGAGAAAATATTTCAAAAGCAACTCAGTTAATAAACAGATTAGAATCAACAATATATATATATATGGATTATAATGAAGCTAGGGATGAGTAAATTACTGGTGTAATGTCCACGGGCGAAGTTGTTAGCTGCGTCTTCTTTGCCGCTGATGAGCTGTTCAGGGTGGAAAAGCTGACGGTATGTACCAGTTCTGACCTCATCGATCACAGTTGGCTCAAGATCGACGAAGACTGCACGTGGGACGTGCTTTCCCGCACCGGTCTCACTGAAGAAGGTGTTGAAAGCATCGTCACCTCCGCCAACAGTCTTGTCGCTCGGCATCTGGCCGTCAGGCTGTGACATTCCATATCCAAAATACAACACATCAGCACGGCAACACATACGAAGGATATACAAAGTGCATAGGATCCGTAGATCTCAGGAAAACACAGAATCAATAACGAGAAGTCGGAAATGTTTCGATTGACGAGATCTAAGAAGAGGAAACATGAATCTAATCGATAGCAATTATTCAACAAATCGATATCAAACATAGATCTAATCAGGAAACATTTATAACAAAACTAATCTGGAAACATAGATCTAATCGATATCAAACATAGATCGAACATTTAAAAAAAAAAGAACGGATCTCCCTAATCGACGACATCGAAATCAAACACAGATCGAAGCAATTAGATAGAATATGATCCGAGAATTCCTAACATACAGGGAAATGCAGCGCCGTATACGTCAGATCTGAGCAAACTAACAACGAGAAATATAGCAAAAAACGCAGATCTAATCGGAAGAGAGGGAGAGAGGAGGAGAAGAACCTGAATGCCATGCTCAAGGCAGTAAAGCTCCCAGCAGGCATTTCCGACCTGGATACCAGCTTGACCAATGTGGATCGAGATGCACTCCCTCATTTTCGATTCGAAGAAGAAAGATCTAGAAAGTAGATTTGCAGGGAAGACGAAGAAGAAATCGGAGCGCGTTTATGAAGACGCTCTCCTTTATGAAATGAAAATGAATCTAGATCTGGGTTCTAGGTTTTGCCGATTGATGATTGAAGGTGTATTTATATGCCAACCCATCCATCTGTGGGGTAACGGCTCATGTACGACACGTGTAAAGATAAAACTGGGTAATTGCTAACCACGGATAATGATATCCTCGTGAGCTGCCGTATTTTCTAATTTTAAATTTTGCCGCTTCGGTTCTGTTTGGCAATCGGTTCATGACCGTTCTCTCTTTTTTGAAATGCAAAATCCCTTGAATTGCGGGAAGAATAATAACCGGATTTTAACCGGATCGGACCAATAACTACAGTGAACCGAAGCGATAAAGAGGTGTACCAAAATCTTCGAAATGGGAAAGAAAAAAAAATCGAAGCTTTGAATAATGAGAGCCCTGACGGCGGCTCGGCCGTTGTTTTCCGATTTGCCGAGTCTTGTCCGATCATGGCTTCCTCCTTCCAGCTTCAAGGCCTTCGCTTCTTCTGCTTCTTCGTCTCCTCCATCGGATTTGGACCTCCGTAATCAGTCTCGCGGTGGCCTCCCTCGATTCTTCTCCGATGATCTTCCATCGCACAAGGCATACTCTCTCTCTATCTCTCTATCTTATTATCTTATGTACTTTGTGTTCCATTTGAATCTGTGTAGATTCAGTCAAAATGAAAGTGAGAGTAATCACTGAGCACTAGGGAAATTTCTGGCAATTGAGTGTGATTCTATCAGATGAGAGATACTGATCTTCTCTCTTGGTGAATCGTTTTGATTATAGGGTGGAATTGTTCGTGTTCAGGGCTCTGAGTTTTGGCATATGGCTAAAGTTCTAAGACTGAAACCAGATGACAGGTATTACTACTACATTCATGAAAGACCTTGTAAAACTTATACTGTTCATAGTAGTAACCTCTTTATCATGAATCCTGTTGATTTTTTATACTGATGGCATCAAATGTAACTCTGAGCCCAACATTTTTTTCTTGGTTTAAGATCACTTGAGTTAAGTTTTTGTAGAAAGTAATTAATTGCACGCTTTATCTATGCAAGGGTAGAACTTTTTAATGGCAAAGGAGGTTTGGTTGAAGGTTGCATACAGAGCATAGACAAAACTGGAGTTGATTTTATCGCACAAGAAGATCAGAAGGTGATTCTTCCTCAGGGCATGCAGTGGCAGGTGTTTGCAGCTTTTGGTATGAAATGAGACTGCTCTTACTTTAACAATATCTCCGGATTGTTTTATTCACTGCTTAGCTCATGTCATGATATCTTTAAAATTGTGTGTTGACTGTCAGGCACTTTGAAGGGTGGTCGAGCGGACTGGCTGATTGAGAAATGTACTGTGAGTATTTACTTTTCGTCTGTCACTTTCTAAATCACATGTGAATGTTGTGCCACTGAATATGTGTATATTCTCATCTTAGGAGCTGGGAGCGAGTAGTGTGACACCACTTTTAACAGAAAGATCTTCTGTAATCTCTGAAAACCGGGTTGACAGATTGGAACGCGTTAGTTTTGCTGCGGCTAAGCAATGTAAGTGACAATAGTGTTAGCAAAAAACTTGATTAGTTACAATCTTGCTCAGTTTTTGTTGTTCTTGGCATTATAGTTGTATGATCACAAGCTATTTGCCTTATCTTTTAATGTCACAGGCCAAAGACTACATCAAATGGAACTGAGCCCTCCGATCAAATTCGCTACCCTCTTGGATCATGTATGTTTCGACAAACATCTCTCTAGCCACACACTAAGAAAAAAAAACATGCCTTTGAATGATACCTTTTGGGGTTTTTCTAGATTTCCAAGTCAAAGTTATGTTTGGTTGCGACGGCAGAAGCTACACCTCTTCTCAATGCAGTAAGCTCCTCAGCAAAAGAATCCAGCGGACTATTAATCGTTGGACCAGAAGGCGGTAAGAAACCCTTTCTTCAATACATGTCTGATGCACATTTTTCAGTCTTAAATCTTCTACTTCGTTGGTATGCTTTCACATTGTCGAAATCATTGGTTAGTACTCGATTAGACGCATAATGAATGGATCTTGTTTATGACTTTGAATCGATTACCAAATTCTGGTGCAATCTAACGATCAACAATGAAACTGGAGCAGACTTCACGAAGAAGGAGGTGGAGATGATGTTGGAAGCAGGCGGCACAGCAGTTGGACTCGGGCCACATCGGTTGCGAGTTGAGACCGCTACCATTGCTCTTCTGGCAACTCTAGTAATGTGGTCGGACTCTCAAGAGACGGTCTAAATGGTGCCTGGGCTTTAGGCCTTGTCTTGTGTTCTGAGATTTTGGTTAGCTACGGTCTTTCGATTTTACTGATAAAAACAAAAATGAGAAGGTTAAGTTTACACTTTACAGTATGAGATCAGTAACCAACAGTCCATCAATATAGACAACTTCGTATATGCCCTTGAATTTCTTAAAGCACAAATGCCAAGAAAGCAATAGGTCAAGCTAAGCTTTGGGAAAAAAATGAGGATTGTAAATAGATTGCAAAGCTAATGTTAACAACCTGCAAATTGCATTTAAAGTCAAACACAAAAGAGCAGACTTGATACAACTATAAAGAGCTAACGAATTTGTCCTAATTGTAAAACGAAATACATGAACATTACCAACTTCTTGTTTTGGGCGGACGAGGTACTGAATTGGAAATATTGTTGCAAAAATCCCTGTGGTAAGTAAATTGAAGACATGCCAAATTCCATTTGACAATGAAATCAATCCGACAGTTACATGCCTCATGTCTCCACTTGGATAACAAGCTCCCGTTACCGAACTCGACGTACAGTTATAGTTAGATAAACATATATATACAGGAACAAAATATTTGTCTCTTCCGATGTGAGACTTTTAGTTACTTTTTCTTTTCTTGTTCAAAACTTTGTGTGACTATATAAATAGATTGCAACGCTAATTTTAACCTGCAAGTTAAATCACAAAAGAGAAGACTTGATACTGGTAGAGATACTTATTAGAAACGCAGATTAAAAACCCAAACAGAGTAGATAACACCATAATAGAGTATTCAAACAGCCAAGAC
This sequence comes from Microthlaspi erraticum, assembly GCA_902728155.2. Classification (NCBI taxonomy): domain Eukaryota; kingdom Viridiplantae; phylum Streptophyta; class Magnoliopsida; order Brassicales; family Brassicaceae; genus Microthlaspi; species Microthlaspi erraticum. Next base: position 1,397,995 of record CACVBM020001385.1, on the reverse strand, counting down.
ATATAGTCATAAGAAAACACAACCTAAGGACTCGTTACAAGAAAGTTTCGAGCCATTTTTTTTCACGCAACACAAACGATAAAAAAAAAAAAAAACACAACAAATCCATTTTTGTCGAAACAGTCTTCTCAGTACTCCTCACCTTCGTCATCCTCGTCATCACCACCTTCAGCACCAACCTCTTCGTAGTCCTTCTCCAAAGCGGCCAGATCCTCACGAGCTTCCGAGAATTCACCTTCTTCCATACCCTCACCGACGTACCAGTGAACGAAAGCACGTTTGGCGTACATAAGATCGAACTTGTGGTCAATCCTCGAGAAGACCTCAGCGACACTTGTGGAGTTGGAGATCATACACACAGCTCTCTGCACTTTAGCGAGATCACCTCCTGGAACAACAGTTGGTGGCTGGTAGTTGATACCGCACTTGAATCCAGTGGGACACCAGTCAACAAACTGGATGGTACGCTTGGTCTTGATGGTGCCAACAGCTGCGTTCACGTCCTTAGGGACGACATCACCACGGTACATCAAACAGCAAGCCATGTATTTCCCGTGACGTGGGTCACACTTGGCCATCATGGAAGCTGGCTCGAAAGCGCTGTTTGTGATCTCAGCAACAGAGAGTTGCTCGTGGAAGGCCTTCTCAGCAGAGATGACAGGTGCGTAGGAGGAAAGCATGAAGTGGATTCTTGGGTATGGGACCAAGTTGGTCTGGAATTCAGTGACATCCACGTTCAAGGCACCATCGAACCTCAGAGAAGCAGTCAAAGATGAGATCACCTGAAACGAAGTCAAGATAGAGTATCATTAGAACCGAATATATGAAGAAAGGTATTAGTGCTTAAGAGTTGCTTAATGGTTGGATATATACCTGAGAGACAAGACGGTTAAGGTTGGTGTAGGTTGGCCTCTCAATGCTTAGGGAACGTCTGCAGATATCGTAGATGGCTTCATTGTCGAGGAGGATTGAGACATCAGTGTGCTCCAAGAGAGAGTGAGTGGAGAGGACACTGTTGTAGGGCTCAACAACGGAGGTCGAGACCTGAGGAGATGGGTAAACAGTGAAACCAAGCTTGGACTTTTTCCCATAGTCGACAGAGAGTCTCTCAAGGAGGAGAGATCCAAGACCAGATCCAGTGCCTCCACCAACAGCGTTGAAGACGAGGAATCCTTGGAGACCGGTACAGTTATCAGCGAGCTTCCTGATACGGTCCAAGCACAGATCAACAATTTCCTTCCCAACTGAGAACAGATTTCAAAAGCAACTCAGTTAATAAACAGATTGGAATCAACAATATATATATGGCTGACGATTTTAAAGCAAGGGATGAGTAAATTACTGGTGTAATGTCCACGGGCGAAGTTGTTAGCTGCGTCTTCTTTACCGCTGATGAGCTGTTCAGGGTGGAAAAGCTGACGGTATGTACCAGTTCTGACCTCATCGATCACAGTTGGCTCAAGGTCGACGAAGACTGCACGTGGGACGTGCTTTCCGGCACCGGTCTCACTGAAGAAGGTGTTGAAAGCATCGTCACCTCCGCCAACAGTCTTGTCACTTGGCATCTGGCCATCAGGCTGTAACATTCCATATCCAAAATACAACACATCAGTACGGCAACACATACGAAGGATATACAAAATGAATAGGAACCGACGATCAAAGAACACAGAATCAATAACGGAAAAAAAAAAGTAGACCTCAACGAGAACAGCTTATCAAACACAGATCTAACAAAGTATCGTTGAATAATTTCGAAAAATCATAGGGATCTAGCATCAAGCATAGCAATTATCTAAGGCTTCGATGTCAAACACAGATCTAACAAAGTATTATTTGCAACAAAATCCAGATCGATCATTTTTGAAAATGGAAACGGACCTATAGTATCAACCGCAGGAGTTCTACATAACATCGAAATCAAACACATATATAATCAATTAGGTCGAATAAGATCTAAGAATTCCTAAGAGTCAGGGAAATGCAGAGCAAAATACGTCAGATCTGATCCACCAAACTACCGAAAAACAACACAGATCTATTTGGAAGAGAGGGAGAGAGGACGAGACGAACCTGAATGCCATGTTCAAGGCAGTAAAGCTCCCAGCAGGCATTGCCGACCTGGATACCAGCTTGACCAATGTGGATCGAGATGCACTCCCTCATTTTCGATTCGAAGAAGAAAGATCTAGAAAGTAGATTTGCAGGGAAGACGAAGACGAAATCGGAGTGCGTTTATGAAGACGCTCTCCAGAAATGAGATCTAGATCTGAGTTTTTTCGGTTTCTAGGTTTTGCAAACTCGGGCTAAATGTGTTTTTATAAGCGAAACCATCCCATCTGTAACCAACGGCTCATGAAGGACACGGGTAATGATATGAATGGGCTACTGCTAACCACGGTTAAATGAGATAGATACTCGTGAGCTGCATATTTTCTAATTTTAAAATTTTGCCGCTTAAGGTTCTGTTTGGCAATCGCTTTCATGACCGCTCTTCTCTCTCTTTTCGAAATGCGTAAAATAAAAAGATTAGCTTAACCGGAATCTAACCGTATCTGATCCCAAATCTCTACAGTAAACCGAACTGTACCAGATTCTGAGAAAAAATAAAAAAACGAAGCTTTGAAATCGAGGGCGTTACGCCTCTTCGAATTTTCAGGGATCTTATTTGCTCATTGCTTCCACAGTTTACCTATTTTTATGATTCCAAATATTCCAATGGAATCGGAGGAGCATTCATTGCGCCACGTCTCCAAGATTTTCATCTCAAGCTTAATTAATTTTTTATTTTCCTGATTCTTGATCTCCGAGCCCGATCTGTGATCACAAGAAAACTCTTCCATCAGGTTTTCTCGTACGTTGTTTAACCGGTGAATGTATATTATTCTTGTTGCTTATGCTGCTTGAAATGATGATAATTAATGAGCGTTTCTTTTTGTAAATCATTATTATTACTGCTTCAAAGGCTCTGAGTTTTGGCATACGGCTAAAGTTACAAGATTTGAATCTCTTTGTAAAAATTGAGTTGTTCTTTAGTTTGTTTGTTTGCTTGCTTCTATGTTACGTTAATATGCGAGACAACAACCAATTGTGTGTGTTTGTTTGTTTGCTACTACGTTAATCATGTCCAATAATACACCATTTAAAGTCATCACAAAAGAGCAGGACCTGATACATATTTATAGAGAGCTAATGAATTGATCGTGATTATAACATTAATAATTCAAAGATGAACACCCGAGGAACATGATTTTGCAAAAAGTTACAAACCTCCCTAACAAGGATAATCAAATTTTGTCCATCCACTTTGGAAGCACAAATTGGGATAACATGGTGAGCGAGGTTATATCGCGACCACCTTCCATATACTCCTTAGAACTGTGAGTGTTTACGACACAGCAACCTTCCACGCTACCACAAATCTCTGACTCTTTTGTCCGCAAGTTAACAGATACCAAACAACCGTGTTGTCGACTCCATAGATAGACGATATCAGAATCAAACGGATTCATTGCCATGGGACAACAATCAACACACTCCAAGTTGATTTCTTCCCCTGACAATTGCCACCATTCACTACTCCCAGAGTTGTTATCCAGCTTCCAAAGCTTCAATGTCTGACCTAGTACTTGAACGAGGAAAACATGTCCTCCTGAAGTAGTCAAGCATCTCCGAACGAATTTGTTATTCAGGACAGGAACAGGGAGAGATATAATATCCGGACATTGATAATCAGCTTCAGGGCCATAGAAGTCATGAGAAACAAGGACTCCAGGTTGAGTAGGATCCAAATCTCTTACCCACACATAAATCATCCCGTTGAGATTCATGCAAGGGAGAGAAACAGCAAACTTAAGACTAACATGATGATGATGAGAGGAGACAAGTCGCTTGAAAGTCCATTTCCCTGTAACAGACGAATACACACACACTCTCCACACATTCACTTCTCTGTCTCTGCTTTGACAAGTCCTAACCACTTTGAAGCTCGAAACGACGCCGTCATCCTCCACACGCGTTACCAAACCAGTGGCCTCGCATGGCTCTGGAGGCGGAGGGATTTCAAACCATTCTTGTAAAACTGGATTACCAACAAAGGATTTACGAGTGTAAGGCATGTTATCAGTGCGGGGAACAAAGATCTCGATCAAGACCAATCCATTGGAAGCAGCTACATAGTAGCAGTCGTGAGAATCAGGGAGATTTAGATACCGTTGAAAAGGCAAGATGTAAGAAGCTAGAGATTTGGGAAGATCCCATGTCTCGCATCCATGGAAGCCAATAGCTTCTGTGATGGGATGAATTCGGAACATGAGTGACCAGGAGGCAGAGGAGTTTTGGTGAAGGGAGATGAAGAGACGGCGGAAATACGGAGATTCTATTAACGATTTCCATGTTTTGCATACTGACTTGAATCTCGCGATGCTTCTCAACGGTAATCTTGCAATGATCTCCACCAACATCGCCTCTGGGAGGACTCTTCTTCTTTCCGTCCTCATTGAGCCACTCAATTTCCCACCAACATGGTTTGCAGATGGGTTTAAATATTATTAGCAGCTTTCCACTTGTGTTCACTTCCCGAGGAAATCGTATCAATCATACAGATGCAGTACAGATGCAGTACAAGTAAAAACAAGGTAACTACAGTACAAAGTACAAACCCGTTGGAAAAGGAGTGGTTTTTTTAATTAGAACTAGTATCTATTTGTAGTTGCAAGTTGTAACACAATCAATAACTTGAATAAATGTAAATCAAGAAAGTGAAATTAAAGTTGCATTATCCTTGTCAGAAATCGTGATTCGTTTTATACATGGAATATGATAATATACAAGTACTGTACCTAAGAAATCGATTTGAGGAAAACTTTGGACCATTTAACAAGAAGATGATGAATATTAGCATCCATGCGAGTGCCAACTCCACCCCACACTAACATATCAGCCATGTCTCCAAACGACGACCCACTCACTTCTTTCACTTCTTCGAACCCAAGTCTTTTGTAGAACCTAACCAGCTGACAACACACACATGCATACACACAAGTTCGGTTTGGTTCAGTATGCTGTTTAAACCGAATAGATTAGTACGATCATTGGTCAATTGAGATTGGAACCGAATTGAAAGGTTCACCTCTTCGAATTAGTCCGGTTCGGTATAAAACCAAATCAAATTCTCAATATCAATTTCGATAGAAAATGAGAGGGAGAGATAGAGACACACCTTGGAATGGTAGAGATCGGAGTCGTAGATAGCGAGAAGCTGAGCAGTGCGGCAACCACAGTCGTAGCCATGCCGAATAGCTACGGCTCCGACGTATAAACCAACTCCAAGAACAGACTTATCCATCGCCTTCGTCTCTTTCGTCAATCTTATCGTATCCAGATGCAGAACCAAACCGCGTCCGAACCATGGTCGAACCACTCCCTCTGCTCGTCCGACCTCGACGCCTGTGTCTGCGTTCTTCCCCGTCACTCTGAAAAACGGTCCTAAAGTCTGAATCTTTAAGTCAATCTTTCGAGCTCTTGATGACGTCAGGATGTCGGACATCGACGGTAAGGATCTGGGTTCGCTCAAGGAATTGGACGGTGAGAGATTGAGTCTCGGTGGGCTCAGAGCCATCTTCATTTCCGCTGTGTTTCGTTCCTGAAAGGGTTCAGTTGTAAATGAACACTGTGGTGAACTGGTGATGGGATAATATAAGTACAAGAGTGGTGATGGGATAATATAAGTACAAGAGTGACACGTGGCCACACAGAGAGCCGAACATCTCTTCAGGAAGAAACTTTACAAAACTGTGAAGTCATATGACATTCTGGACAGTAATATGAACAAGGCTTACGAGTTTTGGTTGCTCTTTGTGAAGAATGTGTGTATTGGGATGTGTTTGCTAACGTCCTTTTCATCTGATTTCTGCTTCTTCGCCTTGGAATTTCTCTTTTCCTTTCCGAGAATCCTAACAAGTGTTCGGTTATGAAAGTTTCAGCGAGAAGCAGAGAATTGTGAGAGAAAAAATAAACCAAGTAGGCTTAATGGCCTGTTACTATGAGCTGACCTTCGTTTTGAAGAAGGTGTTGTGGAAGAACTAGAGCGAGATTCTTCGTTTTGAAGTCTCTGAGCAAGATGGAAATCAGAGTGTTCTTGTCGTTCCTCAACAAAAGATGGAGGTAACTCGATCCCACACAAGTTGCATTTGTAGCCATCAACCCAAAATAACGGCTCCATTTGCGGTAATAGTGAAACTGCTGTGTCTGGTTTGCACTCCTTGTGTTTTATGAGCAGAGCATCTCCTCTCAATGCTTGCGGCCTTTCTTCTCTTTTCTCACATTCTTGATTTGGGATTAGTTTCTCGGCCTCGATTTCGGATTGCTCTTCATTTTCGACAACATCCTTCAGTTGAGCATAGCTTGTGTCATGGGAACCAAAGGATATCAAGCTCTCGTCGTGACTCAAGCCATCTAAGTCAACTGAGTCGTGATCATCCAGGTTTTGCATTGAGGAATCCTTTTGAACAATGAACTTGGTAATAGTTTCCTGTGAAGGATCGGAGTTTCGGATTTCTTCATTGAACTGAGACATGCGCAACCCTGAACAAATGGAATTTTAGTAGAGAGGATAAAATGTTTTATCTTAATGTTTCTAAAGAAAGAAGAGCTAAGAACATTAAGGAAACGCACCTATCAGCCTTATAGAAACAGGAAGTTCTGCCTTCAACAGCTTTGTAGCATGCTTTAGTATATCCTCGCTTGAACATGTGTACCTCTGCAGGCTAACAGCTCTGCTCCTAATCTGAGAATTGCAAAAAAAAATGTCTAAATTTCAGCAAAGATTTGGATTTCCGAAAAGAGAAAGAATTAATAAAATTTGGAAGAGCACCTCAAAGGTGGCAGTTTTCAGTTTTAGTGTCAGTGTTCTTGCCGTTAGACCCTCTTTTATCATGTCATGAGATAGCATTTCTGCAATTTCAGCTGCCAAGAACAGAGCACAGATACCAGCTTAGTGGCAATTATGTCGAAGCAAATCTTATAAGCAAACAATTTATCTTTTTAGTCTAAAAGTTTAAAATGCACCAGGAACAAACTATGATAATACTCTTGTCAAATAACAATTCTTCATTGAGTCCAAAATTCTATTGTGTTAGACTATTGAGTTACAGGTCTCATAAGGAGGGAAAAAAAGCACCAATGCGCAAAGTACTCACCTAACTTTGAATATAGCAATCTTTCCTCTCCTGTCGCAGCAAATGTCCTCTCACTGCTAATACTTTTACGAGACCTAGCCTGAGGGGTGTCTGTTTTCCCAAGCCCCAGTCCAACAGAGAGAAAAAAGTCTAAACAACAAAATTGTCGAGCAATAAACAACAAAATCCTTCACTGGAAAGCAAAATCATCTACCAAAAAAGGAAAGCAGGAGATACTGCTACCTGCTGAAGACTGAGTGAAGAGAGCATAGAGAAGAGATCCCTTCAGCACCATCTCCTCACATGTTTTAATTCCTAAAGCATCCTTCAGAATATGCTCTGTAACCTTACCGATTCCCCCAATCTGTTAACCATTTTCCAGCTTGCATTTTAGAAAACTTCGCCTATGATTTTCTCAACTCATAAAGAACAAACCCCCCAGCAACAGTGCGAGGATTTTCAAGTTATGCGTGGCATCTCTACTCTTACCAATATAATAAGTTTCTACTGAATATACAATCCCACCTACGTAAAGACAACATCATCTGCACTTCTATGCAATTAACTGAATGGGCTGGGGAATAATTGGAGTGATAGTTTCTCTTTATAGACTTTTCAGAACAAAAATGATTCCAAAAGACAACTCAACAATTCAGGATCACATACCTTTCTTATAGGAAGGGAAGAGATGAAGGTCATGACAGTTGATCGGTCATTTTGGAGGACAAACTGTCCATTAGGCTTGTTTATATCTGAGCAAACCTGAAATATGGTAGGGATAAATTCAGAAAACAAATTTCAGAATCAGGAAAAAAAAAGATTTGGACCATTACTAAAAGAGATAGATTTGGATGATATATATAAGATTATGAACATATAAGGAGAACCTTGGCCAGTAAGCGGTTTGCCGCTACTCCAGCACTGCATGTCAATCCAGTCTCGGAATGAACAGAAGCTCTAAGCTCGTCTGCAATCTGCAAAAGTGAAGAAATGATCAACGTAGTGTCAGCCGAAATTATACAAACGTCAAAAAAAGAATGCATATCATGAGCTCACACTTACTTCTCCACCTGAAAGACCTCTTTCTCGGCAAACCTCAGTTATGTCAAGGTAGGCTTCATCCAAGCTCCCAGCGATGAAGTTGGGATCATAGTTCCCAAAAACTAAACGAAACACATATATGCAAGTAAGAGCAGAGAAACAGACAAACGTGAACAAACAAGCATAAAAGCTACTCATGTCGAAAGAGGAACAAACAACTAACCCTTTCTTGTTAAGTCACTATAGTGAGTATACTTGGTGAAATCTACAGGAACAAATATCAAATCCGGACATAGTTTACGAGCAATGAAGCCAGGCATTGCTGCACGGACCCCAAATTTCCTTGCCTAAGAGAGATAGTAGAAATTTCAACAAGGTGTTACCATAATGGGTACCAGTTACAACATTTGACACCCACATCATACCTCATAATTAGCTGTGGAGATCATGGACAAGCCTCCAACAGCCATTGGCTTGCCCTTGAGGGAAGGATTACTCAAAGTTTCAACAGCAGCATAAAAAGCATCCATATCCACATGCAGCCAGATTTTGGATAGGTCGCGTGTAGCTTCAAGCTCTAAGATCCTTCTATCAACCACCTTCAAAAATGTAAAAGATTATATAGTTTACGGCTAAGGAAAAAAAAAAAAATGAAAGATATCACAACCAACATTGACATACCTTTTGATAATTAGTTAAATCAGAGGAAGAGAGCTTCGCGCACCTATCACGCATATGCTCAATCTTTTGTTTCATAAGAGCTTCCTTACGTTCCTCATTTTGAAAATATTTAGATCCTTTGCTCATTTCATAGACAATCCTCTGGACTTTCTCCTTATCAACTCCCTCCATTCCTAACGAATCAACACATTCACGAGTTTCAGAAATTTACTTGGAACATCATCCACTAAGTAAAGTTGCAAATTTTGAAGAATTTAATATTCCGCAATTTCTAAAATTTGAAATCTTCATCTAAAAACCAAAGCAGATGAAAGAATGTTCAAAGACCAAAAGAGATCGATTTTCCAGGAGTTTCGGAGTGAAATCTACTCGAGAAGAAACAAATTGGGAATTGAATCCGAGGACACTGAAAGAACCGTATCTGGAAAGTGGAAACAAACCGGCTTTGGCGTTGGTGAAGACGGTGTTGTAGGATTCCCATGGACGCGACGAATTATTGGTCGACGATGATTCGCCATCATCCATACTGTAGAGTCTCCTTCGTCGGAGAAGAGAAATCAAATCAGTTTGGTCGCCGGAATGATTTTGGATATTATTGGAAGGCGAGTAGAAAAACCCCGCCCGATTCATACCTAAACCGAACCGAACCGAAGCGAACCAATTAATTGCGATTTAAATCACTTGGTCAAAGATAAACCATTTTGAGTAATATCTTTTTTTGTAAAATTGCTAAATCAAGTTAAGAAATGTGATGAATTAGAGTTTGAATTAATATTTTCTTTCTAGCGTTTTATTAATTTCATTTTAAATAATCCTAATACTACCACCAATTGTTGGATTGTGATCACTTGGTCAAGACTTTTTATAAACTTACTTGTTTCTTTTTTTTATTGTAAAATAAACTAACTTGTTTCTATTTTAATGATTCAAACAAGGTTGTTATCCCTATCATTTTTATTGTTGATTTTAACTGATATTTTTCTTTAAACAAATAGAACAAACTTATATATTATGTTGGTGTTTTTGGTTATGTTAAGAAATTTCTATAAGTTAATTTCCAAGAGAATATGTTGGAGTTCAAAAACAAATATAATTGTGAATTTGTGTTAAACTTGTGCAGAGGTTGAAACAAAGAAAAAGCCAATGGCGAAACCTCATGCTCTTCAGGCTGCTCAGACTTCTTACGCCTCAAGCTGAGATATTATATATTGAGAAAAAACTTGAGAAACTTTCAGACTATGTTAATCCGTGGATGGATTTGCACTTCCAGGCAAATGGAAAGCACTTCCACGCTGTGGAAACTGTCAAACTGTGAGTCATCCCTGCAAGTAAGAAAACTAATGACAATTTGTATTCAACTTACATCCACAGTGTCAGAAAATTCCGGCTCAAAACAAGCAATGGTTGCTCCCATAGGTTGCTTCGGAAGCCTTTTAATGATTTCCCTTATATTATCTCCCAAAAAGAGAAAGTCGCATGTCTTAATTTCGAGTTCAAGAAATTTAAATTTAAACAAATTTAAATTTAAACATGTTTCGATTTCCAAGATAGAACACCATTGCCGTCGCTATCATCTGTAATAAAGCATTTAATAGCATCCTTTGGCTCATCCTTCTTAGTTAATGAACCATTCTCCCAAACCATCCTCCACTTCATCTTTGGTAACAATGCTGTGGGAGTTTTTACCATTTGCGATTTTCTTAAATATTTTCGCCCGCTTAGTGATGCTAGTTCCAGGTATCAGCTCCCTTGGTCTCAGAAAGGAGCCCATGCTTTTGATTGTTGGGATATTAGAGGAAGTGTTTCCAGATATTAGATGAGGATTGTTGCAATGGTTTGGGAGTACCTAAAAATTGGTAAACTCAATTGCCGTCAAGTTTAGTAATGATTGGTCGATGAGTAATCAAAAGATTTATTATTAAGATTTTTATTATACTCTTCAATCTTGTAATTATTTACTTTAATTTATTATTAAGATTTTTTTGGCAATATATATGAAGAAATTAATGGTAGATAACATATGTTTTAATATGATTGTCTAAAACATTTTGAAACATTAATTAAAGATTTATATTATAAGATAAAATACATAATCTAGTGTAATTTATATCAGTTGGTTTTATCTTCTCATAAATTAAAGATAATAATATAGACATATTCCACGTTTTGTTGTTATATAAGAGAGTGATTTTAATCATTTGATGAAAAGTGCTATAAACCCCAAACAAAAAGAAAGAAGTGCAAAATGAACAAGAATATGTGTGAGAGTGGCGAAGGGAACCATAACCCCTTGACGATACCAATGGAGATGGAGATGGAGATGGAGATAAGCAAATTACAAACAATCCTCGAGGTCATGTTGGTGGAGATACTCGCGAGGTTACCGTCGAGAAGCATCGCGAAATTCAAGTCAGTGTGCAAAACATGGAAATCTTTGATAGAATCTCCGTATTTCCGCCGTCTCTTCGTCTCCGTGCATGGAAACTCCCCTTCCTCCTGGTCACTCACGATCAGAAACAATGATCATCCTCCTATCAGGGAAGTGATAGGGTTTCATGGACGTGAGCCTCCCAAATCTCTGGCTTCTTATATCTTAGATTTTCAACAGAATCTGAATCTCCCTACTTCTGACTTCACATATCTTGCTTCTTCTAATGGATTAATCTGGATCCAGATCAATGTTCCCTCCACTAAGAACAGACCTTGCTATCATAAATCCTTCGTTGGTAATCCAGTTTTACGACAATGGGTTGAAATCCCTCCGCCTCCAGAGCCATGTCAGGCCACTGGTTTGGTAACGCGTGTGGAGGATGACGGCGTTGTTTCGAGCTTCAAATTGGTTAAGACTCGTCAAAGAATAGATACCAAACCGAACGTATGGAGAGTGTACGTGTATTCGTCTGAGACAAGGAACTGGACTTTGAAGCTAATTCTCTCCCCTCATCCATTTGACGATGATGCTGATTTTAAATCTCCTTTGAATCTCGACGGAGTACTTTATCTTCGGAAAAGGAGATGGGGTACTGGTGAACGTGGAGCCCTAATAGGTCATGACTTCTATGGCCCTGACGCCGATGTTCAGTGTCGGGTTATACCTTTCCCTTTCCCTCATAACAAAGAGGCTAGGAGATGTTTGACTACTTCTAGAAGACATGTTATGTACATGGACATACTACATCGAAGATTAAATGTCTGGAGGCTCAACAACAACAACTCTGCCTCTGAGGGTCAAGTGTGGCACTTGTTACGTGAAGAAATCAATATGGCGTCTGTCGGATTTGATGGCATTTGTTATCCCGTAGCAATGAATCCGTTTGACGCTGGCATCGTTTATCTATGGAGTCTAAAACACAATTCTATGGTATTTGGTAACTTGCGGACACACAAAATTACTCTTCAGAAGGAACCAGAGTATTCTAGTAGTGAAGGTTGTTATAGCATCATCAACACTTCCAATTTTATCATCGACATTCGTCCGCATATGGAAGGTCGTATCTTGTGGGTTGCCAACTTATCCCACTTTGTTCTCCCACAGTGGATGGATTCACTAACCTCGCTTAGGAGGGACCTTATAGCTTGCTTGCTGCACAAGTTTGTTCTTCGCTTATAATATCCATCCTTAAGAACTTATGGTTTGAACTTATGTTATGTGGATTTGATCGAACCATGTTGGATTAATCCGCTACATTCTCATATTTATTTTGTATAAATAAACAACCATATTTTGGACATTGTTCTTTTAAAAAAAGCAACCAGTTTCTTTTGTTTTTAGATCTAAGTCCTTTATGAAGAAAGTGTTTGTTTTTTTTGGTTCTTGAATCTTGTTTAGCCTTTATTTCTTTTGATTTCTTGCACGTTATCTTAATATTCTATCATGTCTAGCATTCTTCTCTTTAACTTTCACATTTTTTTTACCTACTGTTGTGTGAGTAGATTTATTTTGGATAATGGATCAATAGATTTGGTTGGTCCGGCTGTTTGGTTGTAATGTTTTATTATAATGATTTTCATCATTTGTGGCTTGTCAATGCTATATTGAAGCTAGCTTGATAAGATCTAGAACATGATTGTTAATTTCATCTTCGAGAAGTGTTTATGAGAATGTCTAGAAGATCTTTCATTTGAACTTGTCATTTTTAGTGGATAGAGATCATTTGTAGGATAGTTGTACTTGCATACAATGCTTGTTAACCTTGTAGTCGTAAATGAAAAATTTAACATAACCGCTTGATTACTAAATAATTAACTTCAAGGAATTGAGTTACTTTTTCTGTTGAAAGTAGTCTTTACCTTGAAAGTAAGTTTGCTTATGATTTTAGGATTGTTAACCAACCAAAAGACCATACATTTTCTATTACTTAAACCATTATCCATTGTCTCCATTGTCATTTACTTGTCTAGTTCTTTACACTTTTGCGTATTCGTTTAATTTGTTACATTTCTGTTTGCATTCTGTGGATAAGTTCTTAAGTCCATCATTGATATCTTAGCTTAAGATCGATGTTTAATATTCGTGATATTTCTCGTGTTCGTCTCATTTGGATTTGATCCCTGCTTGGGGTTATTGAGGTCCTGCTTAGAATTTTGTAAACTGTAGAACCTTTTTTTTCTTTATAATAAATTTCAACAAACTCATGAATGGATCGATAAAATAACATAACATGTCTCAAAACACACAACAAAATAAATCCTCTCCGAGGTTTTCTACTACTTCCTTTGAAGCTCCTCTTCTTCGTCTCCGCTTTCTTCATCGCCGCTAATTTCTTCATTGCCAAGTCCTAGCTTAGCCATGTGTTCTGTCAGCATCTTATCATCTCCTTCACTCACAGCTCTAGCTCCTTCCTTAACAACGAGCTTGCCTTTGTATCTCTCAATTGTCTCAGCGCAAGCTTCTATGGCTTTGTTTAGGATTTCAATCCCTTTGTCCTTGTCAAGTGTCTGAGTAGTAAGGACATAGAGTGGTGGAGCAACCAATTTAACCTTAACAGGACAGTCGTCGTTTCCAGCTGCTTCAGCCTTTTTCATGGCCTCGTTAATGTGAACAACACCATCAAACTCAAAACATTTCAGTTCGATATCAGCACGGATTTTCATTGGCTGTGGAGTCATTCTCCTCCTAATGTTCTTCACCAGTGCATCTTTCACTTCTCCAGGTATCTTGCAACTCAAGACAGAATCAGGATCAGTCACTAAGATCTTGAAGGCCTCAAAAGCATGACCATGTTTCTTGTACAAAGGCCAACCAATGTTCTCATACAACTCCTCCAAATCGATAGACAAAGTCTCTGCGACATGGCGCATGATAGAATGGACGAGCTTGCTCTTGCTATACCTTTCTTCACAAGTTTTAATATCATCTTCGCTGACTCTACGCTTGCTCAGATCAATGTATCCCTTATCTTTCTCCACACGTAAAACCATGACCGGCTCGATTCTTCCGACCTTGACCAAACTGCTCACACTTTTGATCCGACGGCGAGAGAGCTCGGAAAAAGGGATAATGCCTTCGATGTTGTTGTACTCGAGCAGTGAAACATAGACTCCAATGTCTGCGATGTTCTTGACCTGGATCATCACCGCCATATCCACCTCCGGGTACTTGGCCTCGTACATCCGGCACTCAAGATTCGGCGCCATGATTGAAAGATCTGATTAATACAGTACAGGTATGAGGTAAAGGTCACACGAATTTACTCTTTCTTAAATCTGAAAAAGCTATGAGGAAGAGAGAATTAGGTTTTGTAGCGAGCGAGCAATCACGCTGATTCTATCGCTTAAATTGTAGAACTTGGCATGCATGCATGCATCAATGAGCTATTTATTTAGTTTTGTTTAGCCTTGTAAGTTAATTTAATTAAGTTGCTCTGTTTAAATGTCTAAAGTTTGCAAAATCTTGATTTTCTGAATCCCTTGTAAGTATTTTATTTTTGTTGGTTAATAAATTTCCATTTCAACAAAAAGGAAAACTTTAATATTTTTGAAATACTATATATGTTTCTATATAAATTAATTTTAGATAACATATGCTTTATGCCTTTATGGATTAGCTCAATATTATTGGGTAAAATATTTTGGAGAGAGATATTGTTTACATGTAGATTTTAATACACTATAAGTTAATTTTTGGAATTACTTACATTAAATTATATTAAGATCTCTTTGGTCAAAATATATTAAGAAAACATTTTGGAAGAATTTTTTATTATTATTTCAAGATTTTAATTATAAGATAAATTATTTAGTTTAGTCTAACTTATATGAATTGATTTTATCTGTTCATAAATATACTAAAAGATTAAAGATGTTAATATAGATTCATGTCATATAAGAGAGATTTCATTTGCTAAAAAGTGCCAACCCCAAAGAAAGAAACAAACAAAAACTTGCAAATGAACAAAGAGCATGTGACTGCAAATGGCGAAGGGAACCATAATCCCTTGAGGAAACCAATGGAGATGGAGATAAGCAAATTACAAACAGTCCTCGAGGTCATGTTGGAGGAGATATTCGCGAGGTTAACGTTGAGAAGCATCGCGAGATTCAAGTCAGTGTGCAAAACATGGAAATCTTTAATAGAATCGCCCTATTTCCGCCGTCTCTTCGTCTCCGTGCACCAAAGCTCGTGTTCCTCCTGGTCACTCATGTTCCCAACTGACTATCGCCAGGGCATCACAGAACCTATAGGCTTCCGTGGATGTGAGACATGGGACCTTCCCAAATCAATACATTCTTATGTCTTGGATTTTCAACGGTCTCTGAATCTCCCTGATCATTCTCGCTGCTACTATCTAGCTTCCTCCAACGGATTAGTTTGGATCCAGATCTCTGGTAACATGATGCCACCCTTCGTTGGTAATCCAGTTTTACAAGAATGGGTTGAAATCCCTCCGCCTCCAGAGCCATGCGAGGCCACTGGTTTGGTAACGCGTGTGGAGGAGGAGGACGGCGTCGTTTCAAGCTTCAAAGTGGTTTCGACTTTTTATAGTAAAAATTATGTAGACAGAGAAGTGTGGAGAGTGTATGTGTATTCGTCTGAGACAGGGAAATGGACTTTCAAGCAAATTGTCACCTCTCATCCTGTTTACAACGCTGGTGTTTACTCTCAGGTGAACCTCAACGGGATGCTTTATCTGTGGGAAAAGAGACCGTTCTCTACTGAGCGTGGAGTAGTTATAGCTCATGACTTCTATGGCCCTGAAGCCGATGATCAGTGCCGGGTTATACATCTCCCTCCAGTCCCTGTCAATGTCCTGAACAACGAAGACGTTAGGAGATGCTTGACTACTTCAGGAGGATGTGTTTTCCTCGTTCAAGTACTTCATCAAACATTGAAACTCTGGAAGCTGAACAACAAGAACAACAACTCTGATGATACTAGTCAAGTGTGGCACTTGTTACGGGAAGACCTCAGCATGGAGTCTGTCGGGTTTGATGTCTATTTTTATCCCATGGCAATGGATCCGTTCGACACTAGTGTCGTTTATCTATGGAGTCGATAACAGGATGCTCTGGTATCGGGTAACTTACGGACAAAAGAGTTGGTTGTACTTGGAGAACCAGAGCACTGTAGTAGTACAGGTTGTTATAGCGTCAACACTAACCATTTTGGCCTAAACGTTCGTCTGAATTATACGGAAGAAGGTATGGTGTGGGTTGTCAGCTTATCCCAATTTGTGCTCCCACTGTGGATGGATCCAGTGCCTCGCCCGCCAAATTGATCACGGGAGTGTGTTTTGACCTATTTTAATTGCTTGCTGCAAAAGCTTCTTCTTCGGTGTTTATATATATAGATTTGTTTTATCTTCTTCTTCGGATTTATTTATTTATTAATATGTATATCTTTTGGTCGAGGACCGTAGAAGACATGTTCAATTGTACCCTAAACTAGCAATATATCACCATTAATTTCCAACCCACTCTGAATAAGTGCTTAGAGAAATTCAAAATAATTCAGCTGGTTTAACCAAATAATTCTTCTTGGGATCGGTTTAGAAGGACATTTGGTCAACCCGGGTTAGTCTCTCCTACATGAGATCCGTACGTACCTGACAAATTGGCTGCCATTTGATTGCTTATATGGCTTACCGAACCGAGATTGATCTTCAAAGAGGAAGATATTAGGTCAAAGAAGAGCTTTACTTAAGATGCAAGAAAACACATAAAAATGCATACTTGGGATGCAAGATCCCATCTGAAGGTTTTTTGTGTGCGTGTTTGTTTGATGATCTTGTGATGAAACCAGGCATAAGATCTTGAAAAACATACCGAGAGAAGCACAATTTCACCCACAAGAGAAAGGCATTGTAATCTCACCGGCTTAGTAACTTGAAGGATGCTTCAAAGGGTGTCTTGATGACGGATAACACATTCAAGAGCTTATAAGAGACTGGAGCTGTGGTGCACAAGTTTATCTGCGAATGGGGCGGTTTAAGCACTTCCTTAACCGGAAAAAAACAGACGGTTTAAGATCTTTTGAAAGCTCACAATTCCATGGATAGACTACGTACGAGCTTCAAGTCTCGTTTCCGCTCCACTCTCTTGATTCTGTCTTTGCGTCTATGAGCTTTAGCTTTGCACAGAGTATTCCTTTGCTTCTAGAAATTGTGGCTTATTGAGAAAGTGGAGGCACAAGATTCGAAATCCGAATTAAACAAGACTAATATTTTACTTGAAACAGTTTTTCTTTTTTTAGTTTCATAGAAACCAAACAAAAACTTTTCATCATCATTTGTTGGACTTGAGCCATTCGAGAATCCGTTTCTCAGACTCACTGAGCTCTGCTTCTGTCTTTCCCTTCATAGATCCTTCAACAAACTCAAAGTAGTCTTTATAATTCCTCTTGTAGTAACTGTCCAACCTCTGTTTCATTTTCCCAACATTTAACCAAAGAAAAATCAAAAAAAATATTCGGACAAAAGATTTGGGTTTATCCAAATTTGGTAAATTCGATGTTCTTTCTTTACCTCTTTGTCGTTCTTGGTTTTGTTTTCTTCAGTCTTCTTCAAATACTCTGAAACAATTCTTCCCCAAAAAAAACGACGTAGTTTAGGTAAAAGAAACATTTTAATCAATTAGAGAACACAATTAAGCAGTTTTAATTACTCTGGAGAAGCTGATCGCTGGTGGTCAAAGCGGCGGCGAGGAAAGAAGAAGAGGAGAAGAGTACGTTTCTTCGTCCAAAATCAGCGGTTAAAGAATCGCGTTTGGTATCGTTTCTGCGCACAGCTTGAACATTGGAGGAAGTGTATTTGTTAACGGTTACTGTTAAAGCCATGAGAATGCTTTGCCCTATGGAACTCATCTTTCTCTTCTTCACAACAAGGATAAGATTTAGTGTCTTATCTACAACACAACACATTTGGTCATTTGCAGAGAAGCAAACAACTTTTTATTTTAAAAAGGTCCCTAACTATATAATTTTACAAGATAAAGCACGGATCTTATTAAATGTAGACATTAAACCCAGACAATAGAGACAGAACCGGTTTAATAGACACGAATCGATCCGTACCGCAACCAAACCAAATCAGTTCTGGTTTTGACCAGAGATTTTCGACTGTACTTGCATCTTCTTCATCTGACGACAGCAAAAATGACAAGCAATCCCTAATCTCGCCTCAAAAAATACCAAAAACCATCCTTTGTTTCAAATTTCAATCAACTTCTGCTTCATCTTCATCGGTTGCTAAATCGGAGATGGCGACTTCTCTGGTTTCTCCTCTTACTTCACAGCTCAACCATGAAGCTGTCTGTTCAAAGTTTGCGCTTCCCAAATCACCGTTCATGTCGGGATCCAAGCTCTTCTCCTCGAACATGCCTTGCTCTACTGTTCCTCGACGCACAAGACGATCCAAATGCTTCGCTTCTGCTAAAGATATGAGCTTTGACCATATCCCCAAACAATTCCGAGGAGACAATCTCAAAGACGGAGGTTTTTCCCTTCTCTCTCACCTCTTTTTCGTCTTCCTTGTAATCGATTTGTTCTTAATTTCTTATGTATCACTTAGCAAAGATAATCTCTTTGGGATTAAATATGATTATCTTCTGTGTAATTGGATAATGAAATATGATTAGTTTGATTGCTACACTTCTTGGTTGGAACTAAATTTGTTCATATCTGAGAACAATATTCGTCAAGAAGTGAAAAAGATTGAAGAACATGTTGCAGTCCGTAAATATTATATTTGATCTGACATATCACATTTCTTGCCTTCTCTCTAGTGATGCAGAACTTCAAAAACGTACCGCAATATTTCTACGGGCTTAATCCAGCTCAAATGGATATGTTCATGACTGAAGATAGCCCTGTTCGTAGGCAAGCAGAGAAAGTTACAGAGGTTTTATATTTCTCTTCCAATCCTTCTTTATCAGTCCAATTTACAGTTCCAGAATCTGGAAACAGCTAGGAAGTGAATCTTATCTTGTCATTTTGGCATGCTTTTTTTTGGTAATAGGAAAGCATCTCGTCTAGGAGAAATTATTTAGACAATGGAGGAATATGGAGTATGTCTGGTATGAACACAGCAGATCCTAGAAGATATAGCATGAGTGTTCAAATGTACAGAGGTGGAGGCGGAGGCGGCGGCGGAGGATCTGGCAGACCAAGAACTGCTCCTCCAGATTTGCCTTCTTTGCTCTTGGATGCTCGGATATGCTACCTTGGCATGCCAGTAAGACTCTCATGCGTCGATAGCTTATTGTTAAAGCTATTTCTCCTCTTTGCTCAGGCATTGATCTTGCTCCGTTCGCTTGCAGATTGTACCTGCAGTTACTGAGTTACTCGTTGCTCAGTTTATGTGGTTAGACTATGATAACCCCTCAAAGCCCATCTACCTATACATAAATTCGCCCGGGACTCAGGTGAGTTTAAGAAGTTTATTTTACATATTGTTTGTTGATGGAATCATTTAAACAACCTGCTTGTTACCATAAACGAGCTATCTAATCTGTAGAATGAGAAGATGGAGACTGTTGGGTCAGAAACAGAGGCTTATGCCATAGCTGACACCATTTCTGTAAGTCATCTCACTAAGACTATCTGTACATATATCTATACTGTGATGATAAGGTAATCATATATGCACCTAATCTGCTATCTTTTGAATTAATTCTCATCTCGTCATTGTTTATCCTTTTTTTGTGTGGCTTAAAAGTATTGCAAATCAGACGTATACACAATCAATTGTGGTATGGCTTTTGGTCAAGCAGCAATGCTTCTGTCTCTCGGGAAGAAGGGTTATCGTGCCGTGCAGCCACATTCATCAAGTATGGTCCTCTTCTCTCAAGCATTTGTACTTTTAACCTTGCATTTAGATCATGATTATGTGGCCACTTGTGGAGGATTCTAAGTTTGTGATGGGTTATTGGTGCAGCAAAGTTGTATCTTCCTAAAGTTAACAGATCAAGCGGAGCTGCAATAGACATGTGGATAAAGGTGGCACTCACATTCTCTTACACTCTTATGTTTTTCTCCTCAAGTTTCTTCACCTGTACTGTAATGAATAATCCTCTGGCAGGCCAAGGAACTTGATGCAAATACTGAGTACTACATCGAGCTGCTAGCTAAGGGAACAGGTAAATCCAAAGAGCAGATCAACGAGGACATCAAGCGGCCTAAATATCTCCAAGCACAAGCAGCCATCGACTATGGAGTTGCAGACAAGATAGCTGACTCGCAGGATAGCTCCTTCGAGAAACGGGTAACACTCAAAATTCATACTTTATATTCACCCAAAACCAAGTTATATTTGTTCCTGCTTCATTCATGCTTAAATGGAATAGACGTTTTGGTTTAGGATTACGATGGGAGTCTTGCTCAGAGAGCCATGGGAAGACCTGGAGGAGCCAGTCCAACAGCTTCAGCCGGACTAAGATGATCAATTCACACAAGAAAAACAAAAACTTTGAATCTCAGTTTGCCTAGTCACTCTGGAACATGTAGCTGTTATTACAATCTATAAGCAAAACACATGTAGTATTAACATGCAAAAAGTGTTGGCAAAAAGAAGCAATAACATACAAAAGTTTCTTGGTAGAAGCTTGTTTTGTGGTATATTTATCTATAGACGCAGGTTTCAGAAAGAAGGGAAGAATCGGTTGAGGTTATAAGGCAATGCGTAGAACTCGTCGGTTCGAGTATCAGTGTGGTAGACTCTGAATTTCTCCCACCAGTGTCTTCCACTGTCTCTCCTCACGGAGGCGTGTCCATAGCTGTGAGTACAGTCCAGCAAGAAGGCAGCCATTATCCCAACCGTTGCAGCAGAAGAGAATATCACTTGCATTATCACATTGAACTTTGTCCATGGCAACACCAAAAAAAACGAATCAGTACACAAGACAACATGATGATGTTAGGTTTCTGTTTGCTTGGGGCACTTACAGCAGATGTACGAGTGTGAACAGGTCCACGACCAGAGACGAATAGATATTCGGTGAAGTATTGTGCAACAGAGAGACCGATGAAGATGGAGAAGCCGAGGATGAATTTAGTCCTGAAGCTGTTTAGGTTGCAGAATTGAAGAAGGCCAAGTCCTGCAGAAGCTGTTCACAAGGTTCTCTTGATCTCAGTCACATTTATAGAAAAGTTCAAGGAGCAGAAAGAGTTTAGTTCTTGAGCTATACATACCGACATAGGCGAATAGAACACAGTACAAGGCTGCAAAGATCGGTAATGGTATCGATGCAAGAACAGCCCCAAATTTGCCTGTTTTTTTCCACCAAGTTAAGCAGTCAATTACAAAGAAAGACGGATTGTTTCAGAGTGATTTCATGGGTCTGAGCATTACCGAAAATGGAGAAGAAGATCATGAAACCTGCAGCTATCTGAACCACTCTTCTGCTCCCAACCTTTGTTAGTCCCAGAAGCCCTGCATTTTCACTACACATGACAAGAACAACCAAAAACACAGTTTAAGATCCGGAATATGAGTGTTCTTGATTGAAGAAGAGAATGAATTCTCTTACACCAGAGCTGTGGAACCGGTTGCTGTTCCAAAAAGTCCATCCAGCAAAACGCCTATGCCCTGTGTTTTTCAATTTCCACAAAGCACAACACATTGGTTTCACTTTCACTTACTAACATTCTTGAAACCGAATTATATATCAATCTGTTATACCTGCCATCCAATGCCACGGCTAAGAACAGAAGGAGGTATATGAGTCGCGCTACCAAATCTTGAAGCGGCGATGAACGTACCTGTCGTCTACTCCATTGAACAAAGACAAAGAGTCACTCTTTCAGAAACATTATTTCTTCTGTAAACCAAAAAAATGTGAATCGAAATGAAATGGTAACAAAACCTCGACAATCGCCACAAAAGAAGCAGCCATCATTGCGAATGCATCGCTTCCATGAAAACTTGGACGTCCCCATTGCAATGGATATGGAATTTTCACCCTAAGAAAGAAGATATAGTCAACTAATCCTCCGTTTTTCTTTTCGATCAAAGATTGAAGGGTGTTCATACCATGGAGAAGCACTGATGAGACCAGACCGGTCTGTTCGGCAACTGAGCTGTGTACTGTCAGGTCTTTTGTCGTAAGCACCAGCTGCTGTGAGAATCTCTGCGTAAGCCCACACGATCGCTACTGTGAACAGAACAGCGAATTGCTCGCAGATCGATCTCTTACACTTGAACAAGTGAGGAAGATACTGGAAAATTTTAGCACACGCAACATTTAACAATCATTGTCAGAGATTTAGAATTATATATAAATCTCACGAAATTAACAGAAACCTGAGATAAAATTATGAGTATGATCAACGCTGGGAGTCCAACTTCTACACATCTGGCAAGCTGCAACAGAAGATAATGACATGAACAAAGTCCTCGCAACCAACAGTCCTAAACCGATTCAAGGTGTCTTGATTCTCTTGAATATACCTGTGGAAACGCGAATACGACGAGGCCAACGCCAGTGAGAATCACGAGAGGAGCAGCCGAAAGAGGGGAGAGAAATCTAACAAAAGCAAAACATTAGGGTTCTCTGTTACTTGATTCACAAGTAATATCACAACACGAGCTTTATTGATTGTTTCTTTTTTCTCCTCACCTGACTAAGATCCTCCACAAACCGAAGAAACCCATTATCATATGACATATAGAGGCAATGATTAGAGCTCCTTGAATCGCTCTCATTGTCTCTTCAAATCTCTGTATTATCAACACAGATCATTTTCAGTTTTCGGTTTTAACCTGTAAACGTTTTGAAAGAAGGGTTGTAATTTTAACCAGGTGAGGATGGAGATAGTAAGTGAATCTGTAAGAGAAAGTAATGTAAAGAGCAGGGATGACGTAAGCATAAGAAGCTCCGATGACGACAGGAAGTCTACATCCGAACAAACTCTGCAGTAACGTGTTTATTCCCGACACGAACAATACTGTGTTTATCACTTCCGCTTTCTCCACCTGAAAAAATGACGTCATTTTCACCTCTGTTTTTAGCAAAAGATAGTTGTAATTAGAACAAAGATTAATGTTGATGATGCGGACGTCGCCACCACCCATGAGAGGGACGAGTATAGAAGGTATAATCACGGTAGTTCCAAGCATAACGATGTAATGTTGAAACCCTTGAACTATGCATTCAGCTGCATCAACAATCAAATCAATTCATCATCATTCGTAATGTTCTTAAACATCAAAACATATTATATGGCTGCTAAAAGAGAAGAAAAAATGAATACGCCAATTTGGAGAGCTTGATACACAATATTCGACTCCTGGAAGCTGATCTTTAACTGGAAACGGTGCAAAATCATCTACCTTCGCCATAATTCGCTGTCTCTAACTCTTTGAGAATTTCTACTCTCATTGTGAGAAATATATATATTATATATTCAAAAGCTTTGCTTGAAATGGATTGAAAAGTGTTAAGCGTTAGGCGGGCAACTATGTTGACTCTTTCTTGGTTTTGTACTCTCTCTTGTGTTCACGTACACGTTACTAACACTAATGCAACATGTTTAGGAAATCGAAACGGATTGAAAGCATTGGTTTGACTTGAACAGATTTGTCTAATTATGTGAAGAAGAAAATGATGTTTTTATATTACGACCTCTGATATTTGTTTCTTTTGAAGTAGCAATATATTCTCATCTTAATGTCAAAAAAGTATACAACTAACTCCATCCACCATTTTACCATTCTCTTATTTTCACCTAAATTAAGCATAAGACTAACTGGTATGACTTATTGTAGGCTTGATTCGAATAAATTAAATCAAAAACACAATAAGATCAGTGAAAAAACCAAAAGATATTGAATGAGGTTTAGTTTCAATTGGGTTCCATGTTATTCTCTCTTATGTTGTTAGACGTATCTTTTGTAGTATATATATTTCATAATAACATTATGTTATCCTGTAATTCGATCTTGGAATGTGGTTGAGTGGTCACACATTTTTCAAAATATGAAAAATAACATTTTTGAAATACTTATCGCGACTACCTACCACCTCCACCACAAATTTTATTTTATTTTAATCATATCTAGCCATTTTTTTGTATTCATGTTCAAAAGTCAAAACACCTCTAACTCTACAATTCTTGTAATTATCACAACTAAATTTCTAACAAATAAACCCAAAATAATCGTGTCAATATGACTAAACAAGAGTAGTTTTGAACTTCTGAAATATAAGTTTTCTAATTGACAATCGTAATAATACTTAGAGGTGTGTGTGTCATTTTTTAGTATTTTTTCCTTATTGCACTTGGATTTGTAAACATTTTTAGACGATTTGCATACTATTTTCAGAATATAACAAGATTAGCTTAATTAACCTGGCTGTCATAAGCTGACCAAAAGTCAAGAAAAAAATCTTGCTGTCATAAAAGAAACACGTTTTAAACCCGGTTTAAGTTTAATTGGTCTAAGCGGTTTGCCGTCACAGAATGGACGGAGGTCCGTTACTCTGAATCCTTGTGTTCGCTTTAACCCTAATTCCATTGCCTCTCGAAATCTGACGAAAATCTCTCCCAATCCAACACGGAATTTGTTTCCTGAAGATCGAATTTCCCTCGAAATTAAGGTGAATTCACCTCTTTCTCCTGTCGATTGTTATATCCTCAGCATGAGATTAGGTTTCAATCTTATTTTCTAGGGTTTTGCTATCTCTACTTTTACAAATCCAGAATTGCTGACCTAAAGGTCGATTTCGGGGGCATCTGTTGAATTTTCCATTGAAATCATAGGAAGTTGGTGAGAGTTCGAGATCTATCTGTTAGGGTTTCCTCGGAACAGGGAATTAGGGTTTTGCTGCTATTAGAGAGTCTTTGATATTATTCAGAGTCTTAATTGTGAGTTACAATGAAACAAAAAGTTTAATTTTTTTTTTTGCATTGTGGTCTACAATGAACGACAAACTTTAGATTTTTCTAAGCAAACAATAGTTTTGTTGTTGTTGTTGTTGCAGAACAGACAGCAGACTTGCTGTTTTGTTTCGAAATCGTCATGGGTGCTCCTAAGCAGAAGTGGACCCAAGAAGAAGAATCAGCTCTGAAATCTGGTGTTGTCAAGCACGGTCCTGGCAAATGGCGCACAATTCTCAAAGACCCTGAAT
This sequence comes from Microthlaspi erraticum, assembly GCA_902728155.2. Taxonomy (NCBI): domain Eukaryota; kingdom Viridiplantae; phylum Streptophyta; class Magnoliopsida; order Brassicales; family Brassicaceae; genus Microthlaspi; species Microthlaspi erraticum. Next base: position 1,372,532 of record CACVBM020001385.1, on the reverse strand, counting down.
TCAGTGGAGTCTTGTTCCTGCGTTCCAATGTTGATCTTAAGGTCATGATGATTCCTTCTTTTGATCCTTTGGAAGCTGTAATTAGTTTGTGATTGTGAGTTTTTTTTTTTATCTGATTTGGATTGGAACTTTGTGGCACAGGACAAGTGGAGGAACATGAGTGTGATGGCGAATGGGTGGGGATCGCGTGAAAAGTCTAGGTTAGCTATTAAAAGGACGCACTCTCTTCCTAAACATGAAGATAACTCACTTGCCCTTACCTCCTCGTTGCAAAGTGATGAAGAAATGGGGGATGCTAAGCACTTCTCTACTACAGGCTCTTCTGCACTGCAAGTTGCTACTACTCCTTCTTCAAGGAGACCTAATGTAAGGTCAGGATATATCATCTGCGTCTGTTCTTCTTCAATAGCTTTGTTGCATATCTCCTGATGGTTGTAACATTATTAACACTTGTAACTTTTTAAAATGTTGCAGGCTTGATAGCCTTATAATGGAAGCAATAGCTACCTTGAAAGAGCCTGGCGGTTCTAACAAAACAACAATTGCCGCCTACATTGAGGTATTCAGATATTCTGTTAAGACATTATGTTCATAGATATTATGTTCTGTTAAGCTGAAACGGATAGGAATATTTCTGTGGTTACTATATTACATATGAGAATATCTTTCTTTGGGTTAGAGTATCAGAAGAGTAGATTCTGTATTTATTTCAGAAACATGCCAAAGCATGAGAAATATTTGAGTTGTTCTACATGCACGCTTACCGTTTTAAAGATTCTTTGCTTAAGGGTCCTCTTAAAAGACTGATTCAGTGGATTGACTGTCCTTTTAATTTTGTTGTGTAGGAACAATATCATGCTCCGCCAGACTTCAAACGGTTGCTGTCTACCAAGCTGAAGTACCTGTTAGCTTGTGGTAAACTAATGAAGGTAAGTCTTTGTACAATCAACTTGCTTCATTGCTGTTAGTAGAACAGAGACGTGCATTGTTCACTGCGACCTGCGAGCTTTGATTGATTTAGGTTCTGTGTTTTACAGGTCAAGCGCAGGTATAGAATTTCAAACTCTACTCCGTCGTCTTCCTCCCACAGGAAAAGAAGCAGCGGGAAACAGAGTATTCTCTCCTTGCCTTCACCGAAAGCAGACAGAGGCGAAGTGAATTTTCAGACGAGGTCAGAGATTGATGCGGACTTGTCCAGGATGAAGAATATGAACGTACATGAGGCGGCAGCGGTTGCAGCACAGGCGGTTGCAGAGGCGGAAACTGCCATGGCTGAAGCTGAAGAAGCTGCAAGGGAAGCAGAGGTAGCAGAAGCCGAGGCAGAAGCAGCTAAAGCTTTCGCTGAAGAAGCTTTAAAGACATTTAAAGGAAGAAACAACTGCAAAGTGGTAATAAAAAACACGCTCTCTTATCACAACACATGTAATCTATGTTAGAAAGACTTTGCAAATCTCATAATTGTTGTAGTGAAAATGTGATTCAACAGATGATCCGTGCTTGAGGCGATGGAGATAGAGAGGAGAAGAAGAAGCTAAATGTGTTGCAGGCGAAGAGAGAGAGACGTAGAAATAGTGTGTATGTTGATGATTCTCCTCTTACTTGGGAACTCTTTTTAGTTGTAAACAGCAATCGTGTGTCTTGTTTTCTCACATTTCTCTTACTGAGTTACTGTTCAGTCTGTTGAATCCTTTTCTTCGGATTTGTAAACTTTTTCAAGTTTTCAATTAAATCTAGGAATTTTCATGTATATTCAAAGAGTTTTAGGTTTTGTTGAATTCCATCAGAGTAAAGTTGTTCTTTCGAGAAACGCTAAAGCTGAGAAAGAACAATAACTAAATTTTCACATGCCTGACTAGAACAAGTTTCATCAAGGATCTACAGATTTGAATGGGCAGCAACCACAAATAAATCAAGAAATACAGTTTAATTCCACCAAAATATGTATAAACCATTGATATTGGTAAAACAACACAATCTTAAAACTTGGTTCTGATTTGTTATCAAACTCAAACAAAAACAAGAAAGAAGAAGAGCTTTTCTACCACCAGAGAGCAAATGGGACTTCCTTTACTCAAAAACCAAAGAAACAACAATCTCATAATCTAAAGCCATTGTATTCTTCACACTTCACTTTACAGCCAAACTCAAAACATACTTTGAAATGCTTACAACAATCTTTTCTGGGCAACCAACGTAGCAATACAACACCAAGTCGAACTAACTTCTGCTCATTCTAGTATTATACCGGAGGATTTGGGTATGCTTTGGGCTTTGGTTTCACTTCGATTTCGTTAACACTTCGAACAAAGATTGCATCCGGTTCATGCCTGCGAACACCCAACCATTCAAGAATCAGTCTAAAAACAGAGATCAAACCAAAAGCAAACACAAACATATCTCTTGAATGGTACAATAAGGATGTTTGAGATTGACAACATTATAGAGAGTGAGATTCTTACGGTTTGTCTCCCTCTTCAAACGTGTAACTAGAAGCAACAGCAAGTAACCCACCATCTCGGCTGAATGACAATGCTGCAATACTTGTTGGATACTTAGAGTACTACAAAAGGAAAAACAAAGGAGCAATTAATAATGCGTCTTCTCTCACCAAAAGAACAATGAAAGAAGTAAATATCTAAAGTTCTTGTCATTGCTTAACCTGATATAGCCTCTTCTTGTTGTTGCCATCCCAAATGTTGACGAAGCCATCACAACCTCCGGTAGCAAAAGTGCCATAACTAAAAAATTTTGAACCCTTAGGTAATTAGTAGCGATAGAGTTGTTCTGAACTAATACACTGTAATTTTCTGCTCATTTATGTGAAAAACTGGCAAACTCCAGAGGCAGTCATATATCTAAGAGGAAACATTCAGATCCCTATCTAAAATAAAGACTTACATCGGATGGAAGGCAATCGCATTTACAGGGTAGACAATGTCCCTACCATCCTCTGATTTCCGGTGACATTTGAAAGCATATCTGTGAAAAGAGGTACAAGTATAATTATCATATAATAAAAAAGAGTAAAATTCGTCAAAAAGAGGTACAAGGAAAAACATTATGAGCATACTTTTTAGCTTGAGCAGCCTCTGATAGATCAAAAAACTCCATTGACACCCTCCCTTCAACAGAGCTAAGGGCATATCCTGCAGAGTATTAGGGTGGAAGAGGATACTGAGTATACTTGGAACTGAAAAAAAAAAACACAACTTTGACTGTTGAAAAAACACCAAAAGCAACATATCAGCCATTTAACCTGTTCCACTGGGATAACAACGCACACATCTAGTCTGGTACTTAAGTGAGGACTCCCTTCTTTGCTCAGGCTGGGACATATTTCTAAGATCATAAATGTTGACATGCCTTCCTGCTGTTGCCACTACCAAACGATTTCCAACAAGAGAAAGAGAGTTAACACGCTCAGGTTGCTGATATGATCCAATCTGTGTACGTTCTGGTCCACTTGCAGCTCTTGGGTCCCAACATTTCACCGTTCTATCCCAACTTCCAGTGATCACTTGCCCTGTAACGTTACATAAACACAGTGTTCTGAGTTCTAAGCCCTCAACATAAAGGCACTTTTAGCAAAATTTATCAACTTTGACTTAATGGAATGACTTTATCATCAAATGCGCCAAGTATTCACAAGGTAAGAGTTTAACTAAGTATCACGAACATCACTACCACTTTACCAACCTGCAGCATAAGAATACTCCACACATCGAGCTGGTTTATCATGCGTCCCCAAAATGTCCTCTTTGCCAGCATTGAAGTCAATTCTGAAGTATAACAAGAAAAAAAAAAACCCCCATTATTAAACATTCACAATACATTTTCTAAACACTGCTAAAACCAGATACAATCTCTTTCAAGGATACTAAAATTTCACCGATAAATTTGCATAGGAACTACATAGCATTATTGAAAAAAATCTGTGAAAGAAGTAATCAACAGCACCTAAACAATCAATCTCACATGTCCTTTACTGGAAACATTCTTATCCCAACACCCACCGATTCAAGATTGAGATTTTATACACATCTAGTTCACTGTACTGGCAAACCCCATTTATACATACGGATCTAAGTTAAAAATTCTGAACTTTCTACTTAGCTATATAAGTGACATCACTAAATCTCACTTCTAAAAGAACAGTCAAAACTTTAACTAATCTGCGTCGGAAAAAAATAAAGATCAAGGAGAGAAGAAATCACAGACCGTCTGACTTTATTATCGGCACAGACACTGAAACCAGAAGACTCGTCATGGAAGCAGCAATCGAGCACCGGCCCGCCATGCTTGAACTCCCCTCTCATCGAATCGGCGCTCGCATCATACAATCTCACACTCTTCGACCCAAAGCATCAGATTAAGACAGATCAATCTCCAAAAAGAGCAGTAAAATCAATGACCGAGAGAAGAGAGGAAACCTTATCCCACGAAGACACTAGCAGATGATCGCTGCTATTGGAAAACCGGAGATTGGAAATTCCATCGGACGGCGGATTCGAGAGCTCACGACCAACGGCCGGCGCCAAAGTCATCACTGAAGAACACGGATTTTTTAGGGTTTATGCAATTATGCTGTAGAGAGAGGGAAGCAGATTTGAAGAAAATGAGCAGAGCGTTTTTTAAATTTCAAATTCTTCTTCTCTCCCTAAACTGAAATCGAATCTCTATGTTATGTTCGATCAAATACTGAAATACAGTTTTCTTGTTAGACGCTGGGCCGGTAAAAGTTTGCTCATGGGCCTTACACTAGACCCATGTATTGCATTACCCATGATGATGTGTCAATTTGCTGACCTAAAAGCCTAATCTCGCCACGTAATGTAAACATAAACACCTCTCTCTGGATAAAATCTGGTCCACTTTTTGGCATGTCGGGTACTACTTCTCAGTTAGTGACAAATCACCGAACGAATGGTAAAAAATTAGCCACGTGTGTACAGAACACAGCTGAATCCTTTTTTTTTTAAATTTATTGCATTAAGATTTTCTGTTTCCTTAACTAATTAATAGACTCTTATCCATGATGTAATTGATATTTTGGAAAAAAAAATTGAAGTTTATCAATATTAAAGTAATTTTCCACGTGTGAAATAATTAGCATATGAATTAACAAAATAAATTTCATGACTGGTGGAAAAATATAAACAGAAAGGATAAACCAATCAGAGGTGGACGCGTTTGCTTTTAAGCGTGTCCAACACGGACTTGTAACTCACAAAACAGGTCGGTTCCGGGGAAAAAGAAAAGTTTCCATATCTCTTGAGGTTTAATTTGCCTGTGTTAAACCTTAACGTGTTTAGGTGTAACCTTTTTGTGTAGTGTGAGATCACACTCTGTCACTGGGAATTAAGGGAAAAATTACAAATATCACTTTTATTTGACAGTTGGATTTGACAATTAAAGGAGTTAATCTAGAATATTCCGGGATTCCATAAAGATTTACTTCTTTTTTCCTCACTCTCTTTCCTTATTTCAATTATTTTAGGAACGATAACGATGCACCACTTAGGCCGACTCTAAAACCTATCACTATATATAATCACAAAGAAGACTGAGAATCACAGATCACAAAATCACAAACATGAAACTAGTCAGACACGAATTAGTCACTCCAGCTAATTTCTTAAGGACTAAGGAAAAAACGATCAAAAATAAAGATCGGACGAGTATGGTTTCTAAACGGCTAATTCCACTTTGGCCGTCGACCTCCGTGAAACAGCTCTTCCGAGAAGCAGAAAGAGAAGGGTGTGGATCGGGTATCGTAAATCTTAAGCGTTCGTTTAAAAGAAATCGCCAACAGTCGTCAATACCGAATCGTTACTCCTCGAAACGTAGATGCTTGGAGTTCCGACTAGAAGAAGACGACCGGCGTGAGAACAATGCCGTTAGATTAAAAGGAAGTGAAGAGTCGAAGCGCACTAGTGATGAAGATCCTTCTCGTTCTTCTTCTGAGACGGTGACTGATGAAGAAGAAGACGGCGGCGACTGTGAGAGCGACGCTGTTTCTGTTGATTCTAGGTTGAAAAAGTTAATACGACAGCGTTTTAGCGATGATGATGTTCCTTCTCCCTCTTCTTCTGAGACGGTGGAACTCAAAATCTCGGGATTGCGGCGAGGAGACGAAGAAGAAGAGTGTGCGAACGACGCCGTTTCTATTGAGCATGAACAATCGATACGGAGGCAGCGTAATAGCGATGATGATCTCGCTGCTCTCACTCTCCTCCAGCTTTATCATCATGATAAGTATAAGCAAACGCAACCGCAACCGCAGAGGCAACTTCAAACGAAAACGCAAACGCAACCTCAAAGTGAACCAAAAGCCGAACTTCAAACGCAAACGCTTACGCTTATGCAAACACAACCGCAGACGCAGCTGATGTGTGATTCGTACAAGTGTAGCGTCTGTGGAAGAGAGTTTTCTTCGTATCAAGCTTTAGGTGGTCACAAGGCTAGCCACCGGGCCAAGCCGCTTGTTGAGAACGCAACCGAAGAGGCTGGAGACAAGAAGCGGCCAAAGACGATGATGCCTCCGTCTGGGAAAATCCACAAGTGTTCTATATGTCATACCGTGTTTCCCACGGGACAAGCCCTAGGTGGACACAAACGCCGTCACTACGAAGGCGTTCTTGGCGGTCACAAACGCAATCCCTACGAGACTGTCCTCAGCCAAAACGGAGGAGACAAGTCGATGAGTCTGAGCAATGGGAGTATTGTCACAAATGCGTCGGGTCGAAACCAGAGGTTACTTGAATGGATTGATCTTAATCAACCTCCGTTGCCGGAGATTGGTAACAACGGTGGTGGAGACGCGGAGGAGGTTGAAAGTGCAATTTGTAGCGAATAAGCTTCGACAAGAAAAGGTGTTGTTTTCAGTTAGGATTTTGATATTCTTGTTGTTGTTTCTCTTTACTTTCTTAATATATTGAATAGCAAAAGTAATTTGTTGTGAGACTTACTTTCATTTTGGACTTATTCATATGGTTTGGTACAAATCTCTGGCCACACTACACATTCTCTAAACAATTGCGAGTTTATAATCATAGTGCATTGACGAAAAATCTTATTATATTAAGTGGAAGCAAAAGGAACGATTGGATTGAAGTGAGAGTGTCCTCTTTTACTTGTACTTTGCAAGGCTTTTCAACAAACAGACAACAACGCGTTGATGCATGGCAACTAGAAACGACAAGACATCTTAACATTTAAAAGAAAAAAAAGAAAAACGGCAACAAGTCTAGAACTACAAAAGAGAAGAAAAAAAAATCAGTGATTCATACGTTACTACATCTTTTATATGTACACAAGCCAAAGAAACCATTAGAAGAAGAAAAAATTTGTATACAAAACTAAGCTTACTTACTTTTAGAGGCATTACCTGCAATTCTTACATTAAAAACAAACGTGCAACTACGAGACGCAAGAGAGAGCAAGAGGAGACAGATGATGATGATAATAAACCAGTGAATCTTCTGACCTTAATCTTGGTTTGAAAACGACAAGGTCATGATTCGAGGAACGGAATGGCTCGTGTTAGGAAATCTGTTCTTGGTGAGAATAGTTGTAGTCAAAAAGAACAAATCTGTTCTCTTGAGCAAGATCAGTGTTTCTACAGTTGTTGTGAAGTCAAGCTGCTTGTGATTGGTATCCGACTTAGTTGTATTATGTGCGTCTTCATGCTACAATCTGTAACCTGTTTGGTTTGCAAGCGTTTACCCCCAAAATCGACATCAGGAAACAGTAGACATCGCAGAGTAAATCTAAACAAGAAGAGAAAAGATTCTGTACCTGCATAGCTGCTACTCTTGATAAGAAACCTTGACATCTCTCAAGCAATACCTTTTCCTTTGCAGTTGTATTCACGGTTTCGACCATTACTGAGTTCATTTCCTCAACCTAGCCAATGGTAATAACAAACGCCATCGACATAAATGAGCTTCATCTTCAGATCCAAAAGGTTAAGTACACTCAGGACAATAGAATCGGTTTTAAGTTAACTACCGAGAGAGACAGAGCATTTTACCTTCAATGTAAGCGAGAATATGGAAGACGACATAGCTTGCATTACATCGACAGCTGAACTAACAGCATGCTTAAGGTCTTGGATATCAACCTAACAATTAGGCAAGGTTTTAAAATTAGGCCAGAACAATCAGATCAGTGATAGTATGTCACAGAGGTACTAACCACGGTTTTTCCAACAATCGGTAGACGAAGCGTGCTGGCTTTCAAGGCTTCAGTTGCTCCAGACAAAGAACCTGAATGATCTCTGTCTAGAAGAGACCATTCTTCTAGATAACCCATCTACAGTGTGCGAGCGAGTTTGTTATTGTTATTAATAATACCAAAAACCACATACATACTAATCTTTCTTTTTTTTATGCTTAGTACAACAGTTTTCATTTCTAAATAATAAAACCTCATGTTTCCTTGTCACAGATTCAGAATGTTGTGGGATGGTTCCAAACAAGTAAGCAAGTATACCAACTTCTACAGGTAGATAAACAAAATTCTACCTACCATACATACAATAATTAATTAGAGTCTAGACTCATGTGCTAAACACGTTACGAGACAATTACCATTCTGCAATAATTAAGTTAAATCCAAAACTTTCTTTTCTCGTTCAAGCAAGATGGAATCAGTAAGCCAAATTCCATAGAATGTCTGTCTTATTCCTCAAAAGTAGAAAGAAAACAAACAAAAGAATCTTAATTGGAACATTGGCCCTCCTAAAGTAACCAATCGCTGAAACATAAAAAAGAGTTCACATTCTTTACCTGTCCCCTCAGAATTGAAGCCAGTTTCAATTTTTGCCTTAGCAAAAGCAACTTGATTCGTTTTAATGTAACACTGTGGCGCAGTTCCGAGATTGATACCCATGCATTCCACAGGTTTTTCTGGCAAAGAAGAAACAAAAAAAAGTAAACTTCACATTCTACGTTACCGCAAGAAACAAGATGACCTAGTTTATACTTCAACCATGTTCTTGAAAGATTTCAACTAATTATACTCTCACTCTCTCTATGCAGAAATGATTGACTACTCTTCCACTGTTCTACTTCCGTAAAGATTAACACATTCATGTTTAAGATCCAGAAGAGACACAAAAACCATAACTATAAAGCTATTCACCAGATAAGGTAATGAAGGACTCATAAGCCATACCTCTGCGTTTAATCTCTGCACCATCAAAGTAGAGTCAGCTCTCGCATTGACAAACCGCCACTGCAGGTAACGGTTATACAGAAGCCTCAACAAATGCGCATCCATAACACGGTCTTCCCCAATCTTCCCTCTCCTAATATCAGCAGAGAAGCTAAGAATGGAAGGCGTGTTGTTCCGGTTATAAGCGTTCATCTGATCAGAAACCCCATTCCTCACTCGAGAAGGACTCGAGAGCGCCCTAGCTGGAGACGACGACGTAGTCGTCGCCCAAAGCTTACTCGGTGAAGCAGAGCGTATAGCAGAGCCTCTCACAGGAGAAGCCATACCACGAGGAGATGACAAAGGAACAGCATCACTAGAAAACCGTTTCGAAAGACCAAATTTTGACGATATGCTACTCGTTTTCAAGCCCGGGCTAGAAGGTAATGGCGAACCAGGATCTTGCAATCTCCTTAACCGGCTATTCGTCTCTTGCCAGAACTTAGCAGACGCCATGATGTTACGAGGCAAGCTTCTTGATTTAGAGATTTCTCCATTAGCACCAGAGCCACATTCATGGACACCATTGGTGCTACCAGAAGAAACACTATCAGTATCAGAAGCAGTGAAGTCACAGGAGACGCTAGAGGTTAAACCATTATTTGGTCTTCTCTGGCTCTCATCTCCAATTTCCGAAAATTCATCTCTACTTTCCAAATCTAGACTCAATCTGCCATTAACGGAAACCCTAGGACTCTCATCAATCATCGAATTGTGCAACATTGACCTCCCTACAAACCCAGATCCGAGCTTTCCTCTATCACTACCACAGTCTAAGCTTCTAGAAAGCGGATTCGGCGCGACGGATTCGGAGTTTCCCCGGCGTGAAGCTCCGGGCCAGCGTTGTTGGTCCGATGGCTTTGAGTTCTCTCTTTGATCTCGAACAGGCGTCGATCTCCGCCGCTCCGGAGTGGATTTCCGGTGAGAGACCGGCGTGGTGGCCTCCTTCTTTTTGCTAATCGGAAGCGAAAACGCCTCGCCTTGAAAGGAGACAGACAAACTCCTGGTGGAAGTGATGAGCATCTTCGTCGCCGCCGACATTTCGGTTCCGCTGGTTCCTACAGTGACCGGAATCGCCGAGGGTCGTCGACGGTCCACCGATTGCGACCGTTTGGGAAGCAACGAAGGCGTTTTGATCGAATTAGAAGCGGAATTCGTCTGGCGAGAGAGTAGAGGCGAGGGGTATCGTTTGCTTGTCTTGAGTACCGCAGAGGATGAAGAAGACGAAGAGGAAGATGTGGTTGTGGTAGTGGTAGTGGTGGTTGTGGTGTTTGAGGAGACGGAGTGAGAAGGAGAAGGAGATAAGTAGCGAGACGGAACCTGTTTGCCTCTGGGTCTTCTCTGTCCGCCATTGCTGGCTACGGATTGAGGTTTATCTTGCCGATCTCGAGGTGGGTTTCTCGGGTCAGTACTGGAAATTGCTGCAGCCACCATTCTCGTACCTCCGAGAGAGAGAGAGAGAGAAAATAAACTATTGCTTGTCTTCTTCTTCTTCTTCGTATGTGTTGATCCTCACATTGCATTCAAGAGATTTGTCTCATTATTCCTCCAAACTCACCCAAATGCGATAAAAATCAGAGATTTCTGGGGAAATCGACGAATAGAAGAAGAGTTAGACAAGGATTTGTGCAGTTATTGTTGCTTCACAGCCGAGGAAAACGAAAGAGAGAGCGATGGGAGATGGGGGAGAAATTGCAAGTGGGGTTTGTGGATTTGGGGTTTCCTCAAAAACTTTTTTTTTGTTTTTGTGAGAGCTCTTCAAGTCTCTTTAGTAAATCGTTTTTTTTAATATTATAATTTTTGCTTTTTCAGAGGTTTACATCAACTTTAAAGGCTTCGTTTTGCACTAAACTAATATTTTATTCTAATTAGTTCTTTGGTTTTGGATGTTTATTCCTAAATTTAACGAAAGATCACAAGTTAGTTTCGTTTCCGAACTTTCTACTTACTACAGTGAAGATAAGATCTTTCTAATTATAATCATGCTTTTGCATTACTACTTTTTTATAAATAGTAAAAAATAACCTAATTTCTTTTATTAATAAAGAAAAATATGAAGTTAGTTGCTTGAATAATATGGTCTTAGTCAGATATTAGTTATTTATACCTTAGAGGATGAAAACAAAAATCGGTAAGGTTTTTAAAATTTTATCAATTGATGATATTTAGCTTATTATTGATTAACTTTATTATATCAATTCAAAAGTTTTAGTCCGTTAAGTTCTGTGGACTTCTAGTCTTGTCAGAGTATGTGATCTATTATGGTAAGTGCAGCCATTTAGCTAATTAGCATTATTAGCATAATTCAAATTTTGAAATTGTGCAGATATTATACCTCTTCCAGCTACGTGGTTGATATCTATGACATGGAATTTAATACAAAAAATGTTTCAAATGAATTCACATAGCTGCCCAAAATTGAGATTGATTCTTGTTTGACACATATTTGGTCACTACGATATTTATCTTATGAAAAATGAGATTAATTATAGAAAAATGTTTATAAGAATTTGGTTTTATCTTTATGCTTTATGGAAAGTTGATTGAATATTTGCATGTGCTGAAATTGATACTTTTCTTAGAATTGTCATTGAGGATTACTTTTGGCTCTCTTTTACTTAAGATCGTTCCCTTGAGCGGTTCCAAAATTACCACCGCTAAATGGTTATCAAATCTTAACACACGAATGATTAATAACTAACCAACCAAAAACATCGATAGAAAAAAAAACAATATGAATGAATTATAGTTTCTTTGTTTGGAGGATTTGAACCACGAAAGTTTTTATAAAGATGAAGTCGGCATTTATGTTATACATAATGTATACATAATGTATGTATAGCTTACATAATGTTATACATTATGTTATACACGTACATTTTTATCTAACCCTTACGTTTCAAATATATTACGGAATTGTGTAACAACAGATTAACCCTTATATGCCTAAGGGAAGGCTTAAATTTCATTTTTAATCAAAAGAGAAATGGTATGTTAACGTAATCTTTACGCTACTTGAAGAGAGATTGATGTGTACATATGATTTTGATATATACCGAATTCTATAAATATTAACATCCTTGATAAAAAGAAATGTGTTTTCTCTTGATAAGTTTGGTCGTAATTAAACGGTCAATAAATAGGAAACTAAACAGAAAGAGATAGGTATGTACATGAGATAATGTCACTACAAGCAAAGTGTAATGTATTTTACAATTAGTATTAAGAAAATATCTATTAAAAAAAATCAAAAGATGTAATGTCACTTGTAGCTTCCATTTATAATTTCTTGCTTTGGAGTGAGTATTAGTTAGTCCATAGTTAGTCATTTTTGCTTAGAGTCAAAGCTATACTAAACAACTTTCTTAATAATAATAACACTGAAATTATCAGATTATCCTTTATCAAAAGAAAAGGATGATTCATTGTTAGCGTTCTTCTCTAAATTGATGATTCTATTTATAAGTAACTGTGACATGGTAATGAATTGATGATTCTTGTCTTACTTTACTTGAAATAAAAATGGTATCATGCGTAGGTTTGTTGATCTTAGTGGAATGTTTTAAGTAGGATATGTTGCGGATCGTAGAATGGGATTTCGTTTTAAATGTACCAAAGAATCCATCATTTCAAAGAGCTATATATTAGAAATCCATATTAAAATTGAGAAATTAAATAAATATATGAGTATCGCGTTTTGGTCGTCTTCATGTATACGCTAACGAATGAGATTTGCTTTGTTTCAAAATATGTATTAACAAAGGAGTTCTCTCTAATCTTGTCCAAACAATATAAAACTAATAGTATTAGTTATAGACTTAATTATAGTTAAACCACTAGACCTAAATATGTTGAATAAGGTGTGGGGATGACATCTCTCTGATTGTTATTAAAACTGGAAAAAGGGAAAAGGCCTTTCGACACGATCTCTCTCTCACACACAAAACACACTCTAACTACTTTGACAACTTCGTTACACTAAAAAAGCAATAGCGTGCGTGTAATGATTTTCTTTTCCTTGGCATCAAGTTTTCGTTGTTTATTTTTCTACAACCCACACAAGCATTAACATATGTGCGTGTACCTGAGGTTATGACATTGCAATGCCCATGATACAAACAAATTAGTACGTGTTATATACTCCTTCAAGTTTTCATTGTTAAATTTACTAAAATTATTGGCCATTATTTGGATGAGAGCAATTAATCAGATCAAAAGTTACATTTTAAGTCCAAATCGGATGAAATATATATAGAAGCAGGTTTATATGTTTTTAACAATATGATAGGTCACAATGGCGATTCGTTAGGTGTCATTGTATAGTATAGTTGATATAATTGTTGGATAGTAGCTGTAATTTAAAACGATATGTACTTTGCCAAATTTTTAAAAACATCAAAAGGTATAGAGAAATTCTAACGTTAGGCCTAATATATAACAACACGCATGTATTGTAGTGTGTTTTTAATATTAGCAAGCATGTACGATCCATATCCATTTCTGATGTAAGGGTTCTTTTTTCTATCGTTTATGAATTAATATTATTTGTTTATTAGCCAAGTTTCTTATGATCATGTGACTTGAAGCATACTTCATAGATTATTGACTAATCATGTTTGTTTATTCACTCAAGAGACCAATATTGCTTAGCCCACTTTGAAAGTTATTAAAATATTAAAAACCTTTTTGACGGATAAGTAATAAAGTAATATTAATAGTTTAATACTGTCACCTTTCTACTTTACAGACTTGGAACATCCTTTCCACTTAATCCCAACACATTCTTCTTCAAAAGCTTTGTTCCCTACATTATCACATGTATCTTATGTATTCCTCCTATTGTGTTCCTCTCAAAATAGTTCTCAAGATTGTGAAAAGATAATAACTTGTATTTTTGATACATTCGGCATTGCCTACCAAATATTCAAGGCTTTTCACTTTATATCTAGATAGTGTGTATTTATATCTGTAATAATTATGTCTTACAAAATTCCAGTATATTTCAAATAGTCTTGAACAATTAGCTTCATTAACAAGTGTAATGGAGAAAATACAAATTTGAAAAAGAAAACAAAATTCAAATTTTAGTTGATCCCCGAATAGAAAATTCTCTATATGAAATCATAGTTATTGAGATTATCTGTAGCTCAAAATTCAATATTTACTCGATCATTTGAAATGTGGGTTTTGCACAAAGCATGATACACATGGAGCTAGCGTTGGTACTGTGAAGTAATATAAAATTATTTAGCATAATGAAGTAATTATTTAGTATAATTATCTAATTATGCGTGCCCTTGAATCAAACCAAGATGTGATTTGAAGTACTTGATTTTTGGTTGTTCCCAAGTTGCTTAGAGGTAACGTTTCACAAATTGCACGTCAAAAAGTAAGGAAGGCAGATAAAATAAAAAGATGGAGGAAGAAATTTGAGCACGACTCTTTCAATCTGTTTGGACTTTTCGTTATTGTTTCATATCACTCGTAATGGTAACTTTTTACAGAAACTCAAACAACATCAATCCCTTAACCATTTTGCTACTCTATTAGCCAAAAAACTCACCAATTATATGAACACGTTTTTTCTCCTCTATTTTTATGAGTCTTATTTTGTTTCAAACTTCCATGAAAAGAATTGTATGTAGATCAATATATTCCTATTTTCTACTTTGTTGAAATAATTTTCATACATTATCAAATTTCCATACAATAAGTAGTCTTTAAATGGGTTGTAAAATTCGTAAAAGATAATGTCTAAAAGTCCATAGAAGTTCCATGGAGATCACAACTTCTCTGCTCGCACTCTAATTTGCCCCATCTTGCATCCACTCTCTCGCAAGGGAACACCAATTTTCCCAAACTGCAAGAACAAAAAAAACAAAAAACAGAATTACACATATGGATCGTAAAATTCTTTCATTTCAAATCCTAAAAAAGTTTCAATTCCTTTTTAACTATGCCCCAGTACACGAATGCCCCTCAATAACCTGCTACGCTAACATTACTAATCTTTCAGTTTACCTTCTATTTACGGTGTTGTGTACATGGCAAATCCACTGCGAGAACTCCTCCTGAGATCCAGCTTGCGCAGGATTCGATCTATCATGAATCAAACCAAGAGAGATTGAGTGATCAAAATCCACTTCAGTATGATGCAATGAGCTACAAGATAATTAACATTACCTTAGGATTTCTTTAAAGTGATCCGCACATTCTCTACAAGGGTACATTCGAGAAAGTATCGCCATCTACATAAAAATCATGTTTTAGTATTAGCTTCCACAAAAAGAACATTTGAGACGGCATGTTCTTGTGAATAACTAACCGAAAATGTTTAAGCCTCCCTGTTCATTAATACCAATCTCAGCCTCAGCTAATAAACTGACGTATATAAATTTAAGATAATAAGACTAGGGCAGGAAGAGTTGTACCAGTTCTTTAACATCCTTCTTTTGCTGCCTTGTTGGTTTTTCTGGATACTGATGAGAAAAATAAATTAAAAAATTGATTCAAAATACATACTTGAGTTTAACCAATTCACGGAAATCTACTTGTAAACTAGTAGAGGTGGCATCAATGTGATAAGATTGAAATATGAGAATGACATGAACTCAACCAGAATCCTTTCCTTCGCTCTATAAAACCAATGAACATAAGATCAACCTAAAAACCAAGAACCAAAAGTGCATCAAAGAGCTCTCTCAAACTCTAAACTCTCCTTAAGCCCAAAGGCTAGCCAACAAACAAACAATACCCAAAAACCCCTCTAAGCCAGTTCATCCCTCACGTATCAAAGGAAATTAAATGGATGATAAGTATGGTTAAGATTCAATTATGCAAAGAAGCGTTAATTTGATAAAAACAAAGCAAAATTCAACCTGCGCAGCAAGAGTGTGCAGAAATGTCCAAGTAGCCCTCCCGAGCTCCTCCTTAGTCACAGGACCTGTAGACTTGTCCTGAAAGAAAAATGGGAGTAAGTTTGGTGTAATGGTCACACATGTTCGTATCAACAAAATCTATTGCAACGAAATGAAGACGGGTTCGCATCTTCAAGGTGAAACCTTTCGCAAGAAAACTTTTAAAATGTGGAAGCTTTTCCTGACTAGTAGTTACACTGCTTTCGAAGCATCATATCACAACAGCGTATACCAATTTGCTTCAATACGCGATATCATATGAATAAGAAAAAAAGTATATAACTTTCATTTTAACCATATCGGTAAAAAATCAAAGAGATTTAGAAAAGGTTCATTGGGGAATTTCATCGAACACGTTGGTGGTGATCATACTGGGTTTTAAACGGTCCCAGAAACTAACTGAAATCGGATACTAAGTGAAAGGAAAGTTGGTACCTTGATGGGAAGTTTCTGAAGACTGGAACTATTGGTCGCGATTGGTGGGGAAGAGTCCAATGAGATGGTGGATGACGAACGAGGAGTATTTTTGATGCCGATGAAATTGGAGAGATGAGTTTGGACGCAATTTGATAGTTTCTCGAAGGTCTGGAGAAGAGGCTGCCATGGGTTCTCACCCATTCTTATTTTTTTTTCTCGGTGAAATGAAATCACAGACGAGAAAAAGAAAGAACAATGTAGAGAGAAAGAAATGGTGGAGACTTTGGAGACCGTTGCTTTCTTTTTGTCTGTGAAAAATAAAAAATGAAATCCTAAAATATTAAAGAGAAGAGTGTGTATATATCCTATAATAATGACTCAGAGCATACTCTATTTTTTACATAACAAAGGAAACAGAGCATAAATCTGATTGATTAATTAACTCATGAAACTCTTATTTTTACTTAGAATTATTTTATTAATCATACATGATTATTATTCTGAATTGATATTTAAAAATTACTAGGTTTTTTCTTTTTTTTTTTTATATAATTTTATAAATGATTGGAAATTAGAATATTAAACCACTATAAATTTTCCTTTTTGTTAGTAGATTAATTGTTTGACTTTGATGATTATTTTGTTAGTTTTCCTTTTATAATATTACTTTTTAAATAGGTGAAAAAACTACAATTCGTTTTCACTTTTCAGAACCGGGGCCTCTCTACCGCTACCAATGACGATGGAGATGTTGAGAGATCTTCCAAGGGATTTGGTAGAGGAGGAGATACTGACTCGTGTTCCGGCTACGCATCTGAAGATTGGGATCTACTTGTAAACTATGGAACCGTATGTTTAACGGTGACCGGAGATTCGCTAGAAAGCACAGTGACGAAGCGGCAAAGCAGTTTATGGTTCTGTTGTTGAGGAGGACCTTGAGGATTAGTCCGGCAATCGTCGATCTCGACGGAAAGGTTCCATCTTTAGAGGCAAAACTGAGGTTAGCCTAGTCGATCCGCTTCCCATCCTGCTGCTCAATTCGATGTAGGCAGAGTCTTTCACTGTGACGGCCTCTTGTTATGCACCTCCGCCGACGAATCTAGATTCGTGGTTTGGAACCCATTTACTGGTGAGACCAGGTGGTTCACCCAGCTATCGTGTGACGAAAGACCGCCATTTTGCTCTGGGATACTACAAAGAAGGCAACAATAAGAGGTACAAAGTGTTGAGCTTTTATCATTGGAATGATTTGAAATGTACGAGTTCGGCTCTGATTCGTGGAGGGTTGTTGATGATATCATGGATCCTGGCTGGAATTTGGATACTGTAGTTCAACGTGTCTTTGAAGGGAAGTATGTACGGGTTCGCTGAAGACAAAACAAAAACGCAATCCATCGTGTCCTTGGTCAGATTTGATTTCTCAACAGAGAAATGTGTGCCTGTGCCTCTTCCCTATCAGCGTAGTTTTCTTTATGTTAGGTCTTTCCGTTGTTAAAGACGAGAAACTTTCGGTCTTGTTACAGCTAACATCCAAGACTGAGATATGGGTGACAAATAAGATTGAGACCACCCAAAGCGGTGTCGTGGAGCAAGGTCTTAGCATTCGATATGAGCCCTGGTCTTCAACTTACTTGCGAGGCAAGGTTCTTGCTCGACGACGAGAAGAAAGTCGTCATGATTGCTCTGAATTGATTGACTTTAAGACGAGACCAAAGGCCAGAGACATGATATACATTGTTGGGGAGGACAATGAAGCCACACAAGTGGATTTGGACCAGCGAAGAAGGATGGATTTCGGGCAGATATTCTTCATTATTCTCCGAGTTTGGTTCAAATCGAGCGAGCTGGAGGCAAAAGGAAAAGAGCTGACATGTAATCTCATTCCTTGTTCTTGTCTTTCTATGTCTTTATCTCCAGTGATCAAAGTTGAAGTTTCTCCTTCGTGTGTAACCCTTTGATGTGTGAAGCTTTCTCAAAAGGACCTCATGGAAACCAAACAATAGTCGCATCTTTTTGGTCTGATTTCTTTTTTTATGTTTCTGTTTGGTCAACAAGGTCCATTATAGATTTATAGGTTCGATTTGGTCACAAAACAACTATTTAAGCACACTTCAAAATTCAAAGGGTTGTTTCTCCCCAAGTGTAATGGATTATGCACACTTCAAATGGTTGTAAAATGCCATTACATATCTGTTTTTTTGCACAATTTCAAACGTTTTTCCACTATTACCAAATGAAATTTTACACGTTATAGATCCTTATGAGTTATGATCCCATTGAAAAGTCAATCTGAACAATGAAATATTTACAAATTTTGTCCATTTTATTATCAGAAATCTACAAGTTCCATCTTCTGTTCCAGTTTGATGCCATTAGTTCCCTCGAGTCATCTCCTCTTCCTCAGCCTTAATCCACGCAGCCTGCAAATAAGAGAATGAAAGAAAAAAACAACAAACAGCTTAAACAATTGCTCTTTAGTGAAAACATAGATTTGCTTGTGAATTTGTAACAACAACAGAAAAAACGAACCTTTTCTCTCTCAAGTTTTGACAGACTCGGCCGAATAGAGTTCCCGAGGTCTAAACCACCCCAAGCTTCTTGCATTTCTTTATCCCTCGCTTGTCTTCTGCTTAACAATGGTATTGCTGTCTCCTTCTTCTCGTTTTCAGTCTTCCTTTTTAGCTTATTCACATCCAAGCCTGACTCCCCAAGTCCTAAACCACCCCAAGCTTCTAACATTTCCTTGTCTCTCGCTTGTCGTCTGGTTAAGTTCGGTTTCGTCTCTTCTCCTGAATGCTCGATAACTTCTTCTGTTTTCTTGCTTTCAGGTCTCTTCTGGTTATTGTTCTTTGCTTCCCCAAGACCTAAACCACCCCAAGTTTCTTGTATTTCTCTTTCCCTCACTTGTCGTCTGGTGAGAATCGGCTTTGTCTCTTCTCCTCCCAAGTCTTTCTTTGTTTCCGCCATCTTCATGCTTAGCTTTGGAACATGTTTCACCAGAATTTTGTCCAGACTCTCATAATCTGCTTCTTTTCTCTTCTGGATCCTCCGGTTTCCATAAACTGCTTCTGATGCAACCTTTTCTTTATCCAACCCGTGAACCGGCTTGAGCAAGATCTTGTCTAGGCTTTCCTCTTGATCCTCAGGTTTCTTGTTCAAGTCTACATTTTCTTTTCCCGGTTGCTCTGTCAACGAACAAGAACTTTTCAAATTTCTCTTCTTTGCTTCTTGGACTTCTTTCTCTAGCTTGGAGACATGTTTCACCATACAACTCTCCAGGCCGGGTACTTCAGTATCTTCTTTTCCTGGTTTCTTCACGTTCTCATACATTTGCCCGCAGTTCCTTATTGTTTCTTCAACTTCCTTCTCCAGTCTTGAAACATGCTTTTTCACTAGCAAGCTTTCCAAGTCTGGGATAGGATCCAACGACGTTTTGTTCCTGCTTGAGCTCTTTTGATTCACTCCTGCATTCTTCTTGGCTTCTTCGATCTCCTTCTCAAGCCTTGAAGAACGTTTCACAAGGATGCTTCCCAAATCTGGAACAGTTTCACTTGCAACACCTTGAGGAGCCTTTCTCTCTTTCTCTGATACCTCCTTTGAAGCCCTTTTAGCTTCATAGACTTCTCTTTCAAGCTTGGTCATTTGCTTGACTAGATACTTGTCCAAACTCGGAAGCTGCGACTCGTTTCCACTCGTTGCGTTTCCTTCATCGAAAGACCCAAATTTAGAATCTCTTCTCGTTGGCTCGATGTTTGTGGTCTGCAGCCTCTGGCTACCAACTTCAGCCAAGGCCTCACTTAAACCACAAGTTGCAACAATAGAGGCAAGACTTGAGAGTTGATCTTCATGTAAACCCTGAAGCCTCTCAAGCATCATATCCACTATCTTCTCCCTGCTAAACTTCCCAAACGACTGCCGCCTCTTGACTTTAAGCTGTCTCTTTTTGAAATACGAAGTCTCCTCCTCACATTCTTCATCAACCTTGTCAAGAACGTCGAGTTCAGAATCAGACTCTGTGTCACATTCTGAAGACATCTCACTGATTTCATGGTTATCACGCAGGTCAGGATTCTCACTGATTTTCCTGAGAAGATCTTTAATCTCGGCTTTACTGAGAGTGGGGCAATTCGCAAGCTTAGCAAATGCGGTTTTAACAGCGGCTGCTACTTCTTTATCCACATCAAACGCAGTTTCGAAAGACGCTGTCACCGTATGAGTAGGAGATCCTCCTCCACGCGTCCCTGACGTTTGAATCCGATACTGTTTCCTCGAGCTACTCGGTTTATCATGCATGATCACTCCCAACGCAGACGCCGCTTCAAAAGCTTCCACCGCAGACTTTTCAGCATTCTCCATCACAGTTTCTGCTTCTAAACTCGGAATCCTAACAACCAAGAACAGAACCATAGTCAAGAATCAACAGAGGCACCACAAAAATATAATCTTGCTGGAGAATAAAAGTTACCTAGCAGCTCGGAGTATTCTACACCAGGAAGCTTCAACGAGAGCAGCCTTACGGAGCTCCATGGCCTTGCCTGCAGCTTCTCTCACAGCCATTTGCTCTCTAACAATCTTGCAGTAGTGTGGATTTGAGTCGCCGAGTGTCTCATCAAGAGTCTGATTCATTCCACCAACCTCCTATACACACAAACAACACCTTTCAATAATTCCAGAGCTGACATAGTGACGTTGTGATAGAATTGGAATGAAACTTTTATTTACCTGTAGCTTCTTTATTTTCCGGTTCAAGTATGAATCCCCCTTTCTGCGCGGGAACCAGCCAAGCGGCGAGGTTTTCCGTTGAGCGGACCTCTTTGATTGTGATCTTCTAAGAGCTGAGTTCTCTCTTGGTGATGATTTATTCTGCATTTTC
Source organism: Microthlaspi erraticum (assembly GCA_902728155.2). Taxonomy (NCBI): domain Eukaryota; kingdom Viridiplantae; phylum Streptophyta; class Magnoliopsida; order Brassicales; family Brassicaceae; genus Microthlaspi; species Microthlaspi erraticum. The sequence continues at coordinate 1,351,109 of CACVBM020001385.1, read as the reverse complement.
TCCAGAGATCGGCGATTTTAAAATCAGAACGAATTTCTTAGAGCTAAAGCAGAGAAATAGATTCAATTTTCGTGCACTAGATTCAATTTCAATGGCCTAAACTACCAAACCCTAATTTAGACTCGACAGGGGAAAAAAAACTCAATCCGAACATGAGACGGGACAAAATGGATTACCAGGGACGAAATTAGATCTCGGAACTAAAGAAATGGAAAATTACCTGCCCAGATTTCGAGGCGGAAGATGGAAATTCGAGAGGATCGCCGCTTTTCTTATCAGAGACTGAAAGACATCCTAAATCCAAGCAACCGAGATCCATGGCGGATTTTATCATATTCTAATTAATTGTTGTATCAAATTTTAGCGAATGAGATTCAGAAGTGCGAAAATCTTTGGAGAAGAGAAAATACGGTTCGATTTTAGAGAGAGTGAGAGAGAAGATGAGAGAGGAGAAGTGAGATTATCTTTCTCTTTCTTTTTTGAGGGAAATATACAAATCGGGAAGTAGCCGTTACGAAGGGTCCGGACTCCGGTATATGACTTTCTTTTTTCCTCTCTCGCTGCTTTTTTCTCGCAACGGTTCGTTTTGGGGGGCGTAGAGAACGCTTTGCCGTTTCGTTTAGTGTGAGTAGAGAACACTTTGCCGTTTCTCAGAAGGTCATAAATTAGTGGGCTTCACTTGAAAAGCCCAAAACAAATTGTTCATATTGTCTACTTCACACGACACCGTTTTGAAGATGTCTTCCACCTCGACATCTGAGATTCCGACAACAAAGAGTGGGATGACTTCACCACGCAGATCAACTATTTTCACTGCAGTTTCCTTTTACTTTTCCTTGCAGTTTCTCTCTCCCTCCCTCCTTATCTTCTTCTTCATCCTTTCTGTATTTCTTCTGAGATTTAACGAAAGTAGGTGAATCAGTGCATGACGAGCGCATCGGAACTCTTCTCCACTCGAAGATCGCGTCCGGTTAGACCCGAGCCGGTTTTAGAATCCGACTCTTCTCTTAATCGATACCATCATCGCCGTCACCACGGAATCCATCATCATAATCACCGCCATGACTCCGACGGTTTTGAACCTCTCCGCCGAGCCCCGCCTCGTCTCCGTCGCTTCTGTCACTACCTTGGTCTCCCGGTTAGTTCTCCTTCAAATTGTAATTTCAGTAGTTCATTAGAAATTCCTGCCTAATTTGTCAATTTGAAAAATTGAAAAATCCCCCCAGGAACGAAGACCGGTTCGTGATGTTCAAGGCACTGCACAGAATTTGAATACGAGCAGTGCTGATTCGGAAACTGAAAGCAACAGCTTTGGTAACCTAAATGGATCCGACAGGCTTCCTGGTTCTGTTCTGCTCGCAAGGGAAAGACTTTTCGAAAGATTGAGAGGTGTTTCTTTGTCTAGTAACAGGTCTGTTCCTTAATTTGGTGGAAAATTCGACACTGTGACTTTAGACTTTCCTAAGATAATTGCTTTTGTCTGATCAAGATCCTTAGAAAGCATGTTTTTGATTTGCTATCGATACTATAACTGAATTTCTATCAATTTCGTTTCTTATTTATTAATTCAGTCGAAGCAACAGAGTTTCATTGGGAGATGATCAAAGGGAGTCCTCATTTTATGCCGGAGATGGAGTTTCGTTCTACGGAGATCCATATTTTCAACTAGAAGGGCTTCATCTGTCCAATGAATGCAACAAGAAACCACAAGGTCTCACAGAAGGTGCCATTAACGGTTTAAATCAGGAAACTTTTAGCGCGGCCGATGTTAAAACCGAGATGAGAGATTGTAGCATATGTTTAGAGAGTTTCACTATTGGCGACATACTCATATCCTTACCATGTGCACATAGCTTCCACTCTTCCTGCTTAAACCCTTGGCTTAAAGCTTGTGGAGATTGCCCTTATTGCCGTAGAGCCATAGCCAAGGAATAATAAGCACTTGTAGATAGAATCTTTACCTAACCACACCCACGTTCTTCTTCTTCTTGCTCTAGACAAACTTAAATGTGGTCTTCGAGTTTTGTAACCCTTTTGAGATGTTTTTTTCTGTCACATGTTTATATTTTTGTATCGGTATTTGTGTGTGCCATTGGGGGAGTTGCAAACGTTTGACATTGTAGTGTTTGTTTTCTTCTTCTTCTCTATGTGAATCTTTTTAGTTTCTTCACTGTTGTTATCAAAGACTTTCTCCAAATCTTGATCCCATTAATCTTTTTTTGTTTTGAGGTTATAGCTCGACAACTTGACGTTTCCAGATATTTTTTCATTGTCTCAATCCGGAAATGTTTAAGCTTTGTTGCCTCCATAACAATGTCATTATCATACATCCATGTATGTTGCATATGTCAAAGTCTGAATGTATAAAAGATGCAACCAATGTATAACTTCAAAAGAAAGCTAATGATAAAAAGAGAAAGACAGTTGAGCACAAAGCATGGACATGGACCCCTTTTCTTTAGTATCATCATCATCATCTTCAATTCATATCAATCACTTTCTCTATTGCCTTATTGGTACCGAACACAACTCACTAACCACTAAATTAACGATACACACTATTTGTAATGTCTTGAATTTTTCAATATCATATCACTTTCATGCATCAACAACATTCGATCTAATATGATTCAAACTCAAAAATAACTTGGATCGGTTAAGTTCGGTTCTTAAACCAAAGTAAACCAAGACAGATAACTTCACGAACTAACTTTCCATTGAAATCAAACTCAACATGTAAGCAGCAATTCTCCTTCTCTTGCCGCCAACATGTTTGCAAATCACCTTGCTCAAAAATATTGAAGGTGACAAATCAAAAAACAACAAACAAACCGAAATCGAAAATAGAAACAATCGTGTAATCAAACTCCTACCTAATATGTGAGCTGCTAAACGAAAGGTGTGTGTTAGTTTGATTTCAAGGCTTGACTCATTGTTACCAGCATAACTACTATGCACATGTTGCCTCTCTTCCTTCTACCAAACTCAAACATCGATATGCCAAACCGGGTTCTCGCCAAACCGACCTTTCTCCAATGCTGCAACTTTAGCTCTACGAGCCGTCGCAGCCAACGCAACCGAGCTCTTCCCTTTCTCCTCTTGTTCCGGGTACTCGCAGGACTCGCTTCGTGAGCTAGACCTAAGATCAGCCGGCGGGATGAAGCAATCTCGAGACAAACCGGGAACATTGAAAGCGACTTCTTCAATGGTCCATCTCTCTTCCATCTTCGTCCTAGTGTGACTCATCGCTACTTCCCCAAATCTAAAGAGTGTGACAACAGAGCGTCCAGAGTGAGCAATCATGATCCCTTCGACTTGTTTGTAATCCTCTAGAGACGAATTGATCGTCGTCTCCCAGTAAACAGCATCACCACCGTTGGATTGAATCCGAGTCAACTGAGAATCCTCGATCTGAGCTAAAAGTCCCGTCCTTTGGCTGAAGTAACCAAAGAGAATGTGTCTTACGATCTCCGCTGGTCCTTCACTCCTCGCCTTTAAGGTTTCAGGGTCAGTGCTTAGCTTCAGAATGAAACAATCTTCACCATTCACTTTCTTCTCTCCAACACACTTCGACGCAGCAAACATTGTAGCAGTAGTACTCGGATCAAGCCCCTGATTTGATCATTCAACATAAACATCAGCATTTGGATTGATTACAAAATTAACACTTTACGGTTTAGGGGTTTGGTTTAACCTGAAGTGCACGGCGAAGAGGCCTGACCGGTCCTTTAGCAGTATGAGAACCGAGCCAAGGAGTGTGTCGCCACACGAGCTTGCCATTGCAGCCAGCACGAACTTTGCTACCGCCAACGGAGAGCTCAACGTACCACATGTCTGGATTCATCTGCCAGAGAACGAACCCTCCGGTTTCCGACTTTGTAGGGTTTCGATTCCGAACTGTTCTTGTGGGAGTTTCGAGCTCTGAAGTTATCATCTTGAGCTTCCCCATAGCGTAAGCGTTTTTAATGGAGCTTTGGAACTTCTGACCGCCGCAAGCCGCCGTGTACTGTTGCAGTATGTATTGAGCAGATGAAGTTTCCTGCAAGAAAATCTAAATCAGTGACACAATCCACACAAATGGAAACAAAAATTTATTTTTTCTAAGTAACTAATGTAATTAATCAAAATCCCCACCAGATAATGACAACACTCCACCAACCAATCCAAAAATCAGACAATTTTTTTAAAGAAATTCGAATAGAATAATCATCACGGAGATTCCAAACAAAACAAAAAAAATTGAATCGAAAATGTGGACCAGCGAGATCTGGAGTCAATCGAAAATGTTTCTAATTAAAATTTAAAACCAGTTGAAATTTGTTGAAACCCTACAAAATTTGGAATCGAATTAGGAATTATCTGAGACTAACAATGGTAGAATCTCTGAGTGTGAGGTGGAGGAGATGATCGGAGGAAGAGACGTGAATGGGAGCGAGAGGAGCTCCCAAGACGCCGAGAAGCACTCTCAAATCGGACCTCCGATGAGCGGACGTGGAAGCCACGGAGGGAGCACGTGACAGCTGACCTTTCACCCAGTGACCTAGACCCGACCCGGGACGTTTCGAATCCCCTGAAACTACGCTTCCACTTCCGTTTCCGTCGTTATCGTCCGGATCAGGACCTTCCATTACGGGTCTTAAGCTCCCGGATCTTCCAATCAACGGCTCCGGTTGCGTCGCTAGGTAATATCCGCTGCTGCCGCCGCCGCTGCAGCCGGAGCTTGCGATTAGTTTCTTCCGGCCCCAGAGAAGAGCTGACATGTGCGAATTCGAGCGGGATGGGCTCGCGGAGCGAGAACGCTGTGGTCTGGAGCGAGAAGGTGAAAGGCCTCTCACGACTTCGTCTCGTAGTGATGAGAAGAATCCTTGTTTCTTTTCCATTTCTGTGGAGTTTGATTTAGCCATACTTCTTCTTCTTCTTCGTCCTCGTAACTGAAATAAATAGGAACAGAGACGCCGGAGAACGAGAGAGAGACTGGAGGGAGAAGACGGAGAGGAGAGAGAAAGATATAGAGAGAGAGAGGGTTTTAAGGAGGCGAGTGAGTGAAGAAGCGAGCGAGAGAGTAGTAGAGAGAGAGAAATGATTTTCTCGTTTAAACGGAAATGACTATTTTGCCCTCTAATTGCTGAAACAAATTAGTTGCTAATTTACGGGGGAAAGAAAATGACGTTATTGAAAAGAAAACGCGTTCTCTGACACTTAACGCGACTGTGTTAGACAGACAAGTGGCGATTTTGCCATTTCGTTCTAAAGTCGCGATCTTTTATCAGTTTTGGGTGAAAAGCGTCAAATCGAGAGTAGAAGAAAAAAAGAAATGTAGGTAAATTTGTAAAGAACACTGTATAAACAGAAAAGAATTTTATTAAATATATACTATATCATCATAGAGACTATGATCGATTCTTTTCCGCCTTTTTAACCGAGGTTCAGTTTAGGGTTTTGTTGCTATATAAACCGAACCAAATGAAACAGATTCTGGTTTGGTTTGGATTTGTTTGGTTCAGTTAAAATGATATCACACTACTCCAAAGTTCAAAAAATGCATTACTGACAAAACTGGAGGACTTCCACTAACAAAGCAAAACCATGTCCATAAGTTATCGAAGTAAGAATGTGAATTTCAGAGAAACTTTAACATCATCAGCTTACACTTCCACTCTATAAACTTAGATAATCAGAGAAGCTGAGGGTACAAACGCTCGGGCCATTTGGGATAAGCTCTCTTGTACAAGTTCATGCACACAATGTCATGTTGCATCACCACTCCATTGAATATACATTTCATTGCCCCTGTGCACGGTCCACACATGTATAAGCAAAAGATTCTAGAAAACCAAACTCAAATCTCTCTTCTACATAATAATAACAATCATGTCTCTTACCATGTGTACCCACTGGCTCCTTCACGCGACCGCGACGCCCACATTTTGACCATATTTCAACAGGCTGCATATACACACACAAAAGTTCCATCAATCCCAAAGCTTTTAGTTTTCTGTCTTTATATTAGAACATACAAAAATCTTTCAAGTTTCTACTTTTCCTTACCTTAAACCATCTCACGTCTTCCGGGTTATGGAACATATATTTCACTGATGCTTTCATTTTTGATACCTTCTGTGGATACCTGAACCAAGCCACATTCAAAAACTGGTTAGAAACTACTTTAAACTAGACTTCTTCGTGTATATGGAAAGTGAAAGGTAAATAAGTTTTTACCCAGTTAGTATTATCTTCTTCAAAATTATTTTGTTGGGCTCAATGCTTTTCAAGGAACCAAGAGCAGCAACGGCAGGAGCATCTGACCCTTCAGAAATCTTCAGAACTACCAAAGGAAGAGATGGGAATGAGATTGGACCGTATGCTGAAGCGAGTGAGAAACACCCCGGATGCAGAAATCTCTCCATCTTGTGCTTGTCTGAGCTGAAATTGTCGGTTGAAAACACCGGCCTGGATATTTCCCCCACACCATTAGTATTAAAGATTGCAAACAAGAAAAGATATCAAAGTAGATGAAATTGCTACCTTGCAACGAATTGACGGAAACCAACATGGAACATAAGCTCTTCTTTTGTTTTGATAGGAGCTTCGTAACCATCATACTTCTTTACGCTGCAGAACATAAGTTAAAGAGTGATGAGAAGTTAGCTGAGAAAACAGGGTCATAATAAGTTAATAACAAGCAAAAATATAAACAGTGAGATGGTTGATTACCTAAAGTGCAGAACCGACATCTTGGATTCGTGCTGTAAAAGACCAAATCCTATAATGGGTTTCGTGCTCACAAGGGAGGATAGTTTGGAGGCAGCTACAAGAGGCACTTCCTTAATATGCAGACGTACATATGACCCAGTTGCTATGCAATCATCTCTGTCCTCTTCTTCCATCTTCTGGGCTTGCTTGAACACCAGCTTTTGAGTCCTAGCGACCTTATCAAAAGCAAAAATTCTGGCATAGTCCTGAGGTAGAGACTCCTGTATTTGCCAACAAATAATAAAAGTTAGCAACACTTTACAGTTAAAAGGAAAGTAACGAGCTTCACATCAAGATCAGTGTTAATACGTTTGGATCCCACGAGGAAGTTCTGAAGGATTTGAGACCCCTGTACTTTGCAAAACGCTTTCTTGCAGGCTGATCAGTGGGAGTGTCTACTTCATCAGGAAATTCTGAAGAAGAAAATATATAAACTTTTAATTCACTTGCTGTAATCTTTATGAGAAAATAAAAGGACGACAAAATCAATGAGCACTTGGGAGATTCAGACACTCTACAATGACTCAAATGAATATATGTGAACATACACAAATAAACATGATGACTTCATACAGGATATAACTTCACATAAGTAAAAAAAAATACTAACCTTCATCCTCAGCATGCGCCTCTTTGATTTTCTTCATTTCATCCTCATATTGTTCCCTTGTCAAGTTTTCATCATCCTAAACAATGAGCAGGGTTGGCTTACAACTTTATCAAGATATACTCGATCATAATAAAAATGCAGTGAAGCTACAAATACTGATTCGTAAGTCAGAAGAGTAAATGGAGAAAATGATTACCATCATCTCAGAGTCATTATGAGTTTCATTATCCCGCAAGATCAATGTTTCTCTATCATCCTCAAAATCTTGGTCTTGGTTGGAATAATGATCCTCTCCTCTATCCAATACCATACCATCGTCATCGGAATCACCATTATCCGAACCTTCTTCATCTGATTCATCCACAATCCAAGCAGCCTGGAAATCAAATCATAAACAACCAAAAATAAGAGGACAAACGAATAATATATATTGTGGAGGACAATTGCAACAGAGACAGGAATAGTTAAAGTGAGGCTAAAAGCATCAGGTTAAAAATCATCCAGAAACCTGATATTCTGAAGTCCCTCGTGGCAAAGCCCTCTTCTTTGGCTTTCCCTGTTTCTGATTTCTTTCAGCCTCCGCCATTTCTTCCTCATTTGGCCATGTCTACAAAATTGGAGCATCACACAACATACGACTTCTCAGAACAGATTACAACACAAGCAAAACTGCCCTCTCTTAAGTTAAAGAACTAATCAGACTTACCTGTTCCCCTGCTAAAGGATCTGGAGTGTTTTCAACTACTAAAGGCTCTTGTTTTGTGGGATCAGGATCCAAAGACCTCAATACCTGATCGATTCAAAAACGGGTAAAAAATAAAAAAGTTCAACTCAATGCATCTTTTACGAAAAAGACTAAAACTCTAAACGTTTATCGATTAGTTACAGAAATGATCATATACCTCCTCATCATGCAAATCATCTAATTCCATGGAATTCTGTTTTTTCCTTTCATTCAATGGAAATGGGTCCTTCACGACTTCAACTTTTGAAAGCTGAAAATCACCAACGCCGGAAACATGGACCTAGTTGAAGGAAAACAATTTTACGTGATCAAACATGGGTATAGCACAAGGCATGACAGAGAGAAAGAGTAGAATGGCTTGATTACCAGCTGATTTACAGAAAGTTTGCGAGCACGCAAGTAACCAGAGAGAAGCAAAGTGCATTTTCCTGAACTTTCATCATCCACCAGCATCCCAACCTAAATGCACCATTCACAATTATCGAGATATGTTACTTTTTCGAAACCGTTTTCTGCTTCTCAGTCAAATGAGATGTTATGAATATAAGCATAAAACAAGCACCTTATGAGCCACAATATATGGACGTTGACTTCGCCAGTGAGGTACAGTAAGCCTTTGTGCCTTGAATAACCACATAAACTGCAAACACACCCAGAGTTATAGATTGGCATCATCTTACCTTAGCTCTAGGTTAAGTTGGAGACATTAAATCTACTAGTATACCTTATGCAACTCATCTCTGGTATCTGCTGGATAAAACTTACAATCCTCAGGAAACTCAGAAGCAAGTTGAGAGGCACATATCTTTTTCAGCTCATTTTTCTTTTTCATCTCAGTGGGTAGATCCTGTAACCAAGAAACACGAATTCAAGAAGCTAAGGTTGAAGCAAAGTTTGAGAGATCAGAGACCTGGTAAACCAATTGCAGCAAGAACTTACACGAATCAACACAGTGGTACTTGGTAGACCAATTGACCTAAGCACAGAAAGACACTGTCTTCCGAATGAATCTATAAAGTCAGAGGTATTCTCTTCCAACAGAGAGTTTCCAGATGCAACAAACGCCATCAAATCAGCAACCTATTACCAGTAAGAAATAACTAAGTTAGCACCTATGCCAAACACTGCTCACTGAAAGAACCAACAAGCGCATGCGTTAAAATTTCACATGCCTTGGCCATTTCCATGCATGTCAGAAGATCCCCATGAGGTGCCTTTAACACCTGTGACACATTCAGAGCATGTATTAGAATGTACTAAACGAAAAAAAACAATTGTAGCTCCAACAAATGTTGTAATGGAATGGCACATACTGTTGCTCTCAGCTTATACTCAGAAGATGCAGCTGTTGAAGAAGTAGAAGAAGTGACTCCAGAATCACCATCAGTAGTAGATAATAGCTTTAAAACATCTTCCCCAAGTGAATTCAAATCCACGGAAGCAGATAGAGGAAACAAGACCTATCATCATAAAATGAATTTAATTTCCAATCATATCAAAACTTATAATCTTCCTGAGATTAGCACAAAAAAGGTTCAAATAAACTCACGATAACACGAGGAGCACTGTTTATTCCACCTGAAGCTCTCTTCTCCTTCAAAACCGCAGCTCTTTTCTGCTCTCTGAGCTAAAATTCGTGAAGAAAAAACAAAAAAAGAGAGAAATTTCATATATTGCAGAGTCGCAAATAAATGGAGCTGAAGAAGGAGAAATCACCATCTTGCCACGCTGAAGACGAGCAGCTTTAGCACCTTTGACATGGTTACTATCCGATTTACCAATCCGGCCGCTATCTGATACAATTAGGGAAAAAAAGGTGAGATTTTTCAGTTATTTGAATATCGAATTAGACGAAATCGCGGTGGGTGATTAAGATTAAGGTTACCTTGGGAGGTTCTGTGGAGATTGCGAGACGATTTAGAGGAGAAACGAGTTTTGTGAGCCTTATTGACTTGAACTCGTGAGTGTCCCATGGCTTTCCTGCTTCGATTTGTGATTGCAAACGAGAGGAGTGTTCGTCTTTGAAGTTATTTTTTTTTTGCGGCGTGTTTGTTTCAAAGTTTAAACCCTAAAATGTCTGATTTTCCATTTTGCTTTCCTTCAGGGTTTTTGGCTTTTTGCCTTCTTTTTTAATTTTGGTTCAAAATTTTGACTATATATTAGATGAATTGATCTACAAATGGGCATCTTGAAGCCCATTAAGGGTTAGATAACTATATTAGACTAGAGAGAAACAAAATCAGTGATAAATAATGTTTGCACTTTGCAGATACTAATCGAGACTATGAAAATGTGAAGAACTTAACAAACACAAATTTCTAAAACTTGGAACCTATTGAGTCGAACTCAAATGCTGTATTCAAATCTCTCAAGTTAAGCTTTATACCGATTATGCTTAATTGGTATTACACAAATTTAAATATTTATATTGTTTCCAACGATTCCTAGTCTAAGCTAGTTCCACTTATAGCTCTCACTCGAGCGTGAATCTTTAAAACAAAGAACGCTCACCTTTTAGCTTCTATTCACTTGAAAGCTTCAAGGTTCAGTACACAGTCTCTCAACTTGTTGTTATTTTGGGCAAATAACGTAGCTGTGAAACAAACGCAGTTATGACTTAATAAACACCCTGTTCGTCTATGTCATTGTTATGTATCGTAAACCTAAGCCTTCAATGAAACTCAACTGTGTAACTATTATGCATGCAACTCTCTTTCACCCACGTGTTTCACTCTTATTCGCACGTGTCTAACTTTTCCCTCTTTTTATTGTAAGGTGAAAACAAATTCACGAGTTACACTCGTGATGAGACATTACTTCGATGAGTATTTTTTTTCTTATTAGGATGAGATTACGAATTTACGACCAGTAGGTTGTTAAAATTTGTAAGGAGCTTGTGGATGTCATATTGAGCTTTCAGTTTTATAATACTTCTTTGTTTAGTTAAATTTGTGGGATATTCCATTAGTTGATCAAATTTCCGGAAAGAGAAAAAGAAAAGCAGCAGTTACGAAACATCATTTCGTGTAAAACCAACAGTGTCCTTGTCTTCGAGTCAAGTCTCTTCAAAATTTTCTAAACTTCATTGTTACTCCTAGTAACCAAATACTGTATTTAGTAATAGTATGTATTGCCTTGGGATAACTTAGTTTATCAAGAGGATGTAATATCTTTTAGTTCATAAACTACAAGATAATACTACAGTTTATCTAATATCACATTCTTTTTTTGTGATTGCCATCTAATATCTTAATGACAGAATATAGCCTTATTTCGGTTTTTGCCGTTATAATACATTTATGGACACTTTTTTCTTCTGGTTTCTCTTAGACCCACTTTATATATCCATCAACTTCAGGAACGAGCTTAAGAAAGAGAGAGAGAGAGAGAGAGAGAGAGAGAGAGAGAGAAAAAAAAACAATATTATTTACGATGAGAGGCACTACGGATGAAGAAGATGGAGTCACGAGCGTCTCTGATGTTGTTATGCTGTCTGAAGACGTCCTCATATCCGGAGAAGATGGAGAAGACAGTTTTGGTTTCGGATTCACTGGTGAAGATTATCCTCACATGCTCTGTTTCAGCGGAGGAAACGACGTCGGTTTGCTCTTCCAAGAACCCTCCTCTGCTTCTTGCAAAGACTCTACTGCTTCTCCAGTATCTTCACTCAATAACATTTGCACCGTCGATGATAAACCTTCTAGATCCAATGTAAGCTTTTTCTATAGAAAGAAGCATTTATGCAATTAGTTTATTTTATTTTTTTTTTGTCAACAATTAGTTTCATTCAACATTTAACATTCAAGAGTCAAGTTAATAACTGGTTTCCGTAATTTAAGCAAAATAAAGCTTATTATCTTTGCATGCAATGATGCAAATAATCTGATCAATTATCTTTTTTTCTTTCTCAGATTTCTGTTAACAAATTTCTGTTTTATTGAGTTTTGCTATGAATGTATATTTTCTTAGAAGAAGATAACCAGGTTGGGTGATGGGCAAAACCGGGTGTGCGATTCAAAACCCGGAAAGAGATGCAAGCGAGATCAGAAGAAGTCATCGGTTGAGAATGCTAAGGTTTGGCTTATGAATAAATATCTATACTAATGCCTATTCTTAACCTCAAAAACATACACTGTTTGCCTGAGTACTAGTAATCCCAGTAATTAACAATGTTATTTATAAATAGGTTAAGAAAGTAAAGGTAGGTGAAAAAATCACAGCGTTGCAGCAGTTGGTTTCTCCATATGGCAAGGTGATTTACTAACCAAGTTAATTTCTGCTTTTTTGTTTTGTTTGTGTTGGTTTCTTACACCTCTTCAAAACATGAAAATTTAATAAGTTAGGAAGTATTGTTTTAGGATCTTACATGACCTATATTTGTATTGGTTGTTTTACAGAACTTATAAAGTCTTCGATAAGTAATCCAAAGATTCCAAACCCTCAATTAGTTAACATTCTTTGTTTTTTTACGACGACTATCAGTTCATTCTAAATTAAGAAAAGTTGTGAAAATTGTGAATAGACAGATACAGCATCAGTGTTGCATGAAACAATGGGTTACATAAAGTTCTTACAAGACCAAGTTCAAGTCCTTTCCTCTCCATATTTCTCCAAACATCAACCTCTTGTAAGTCTTCTTCTGTGTTCTCTCATCTATTGATTGTTACTTAGCTTTATTTATCAACAAAATAAAATAAAAAACTTTTCCACGATTTGAAACCACTGTTTAAAGCTTAAAAGACGACTATTCTGACGGTACGGTGACTTATGAATAGTTGATGTGTCTTCAGGACGACGAAGACAACGGAGACGTAAGCCCGACGATTAAAGTCAAGGAGTTGAAAAGCAATGGTTTATGTCTTGTACCATTAGCCTGGACCGAACACGTGGCGAATACCAACGGTGCTGATCTATGGTCACCTTCTATCTTGTCACCGACAATGAATCACTCCTAAATTGCCGAAGCAAAATATCATTTCAAAGTGAAAAACCTTTCCAAAGTTTCACTCTTCTTTTAGTTCATTTTGAATCACAAGTGTTGTAGCGCCTTTCTCTCGCTACTCCACAGTGACATATGGACCTATTAAAGTGAGTCGATTTAGATACAAATCCTACAGAGATTAGGAAAGTATCTTACTTGGTTAACCAATGATCTTTTGTGTATAAAAACCATTGTGTAAAGTGGCATTGAAATTGAATAATCTTGAATCGTCGTCTTTCCTCTCTGTTCAGCTATGCCTTAAATTCAAAATTTAAAATGGCCCATGCAGGTTTCGAAACATGGTACTTTACAAGTTCTATGTTGATCTTCCGGAGAAACATGCATGAATAAGGAATTTATTGTGGATGTATGATCTATCGTATGGAGGAGAAAACGGTTTCAGTAAGAAGTTTGTAAACACAAAGGTTGATTACCAAATCAAAATGATAAACATTTCATTTTTATGTTATTAAAAAAATGTGGGAACTTTCTTGGCAATAACAAGCAAACTCCAAGATCAAACTCGCAGAGCAACAAACTCTCAACTTTCAACAAACACTTTTTGTTTCAGGACAAGAACACAAAAAAGGAAAGGTCTCAGCTTTGTTGTTGAATAGCTGAAACAACTTCACCGATACTCTTAAACTTTCTCCTTTCCTTGAGAAGCATTTTCGCAAACTCGAGCGCATTCCTCTCGCAGACCGCTCTTCGTTTATCTTCCTCGATCGATTCAAAGTCCTCCACATGAGCTACACCCACAATTCTCCTGTCATATCCAAAAACCAAAACTCAGAACATTGTTTACATGATCAAGAATCGCAATGGATGCCAATATAACTACACCATTCTCTCACCTAATCATTTTCGCAGCACCGAATCCGAGCGAGTCATGCAACAGATTCCTCATGTAGTTTTCTCGCACAAGCTTCAAAACCTCAACATTGTTATAGATATCCGCAAGGTATGCTTCTCCAGCTCCATCTTTGTTTTGATCCCATAGCGCAACGAACTTCTTGTTAAACAGATTCCATGTTTGCTCAATGGTTCTCAATATCCACTTCTTGTAATCCTGCATTGCGGAGTTATGTTGCTTTAACCTCTAAACCAATGTACTTGCAACCAAGAAAAGCGAATTCTGAACAAATGTTGCTTACTTTCCGATCATTTCCCTCAGCAGCGTGTCCATCTTGTGCAAAGAAAGCCAGTATCAAGTTACCGAGATAAGCACCAATATCGAAACCCATCGGTCCATAGAAAGAAAACTCAGGATCTATAACTTGAGTTGAGTCTTGCGTAACCATGACAGAGCCAGTGTGAAGATCACCATGTATTAAAGCTTGAGCTCTTTCACAGAACCTAATACACAAAGGTGGTTTAGAAGCAAGCAAATTGTAATGTAAAAAAGTCCTCTGGAAATGGTGGCGAAGAACATACATGGACTTAAGCTCTGCGATTTCGAGCTTCAAAGTACTATCTTCACGCACAGCCTTAGCATCATCATCAAGAAAAGGTGAAGTCCAACGGTTAAACGTGGACACTCTATATGGATCAGAGAACACAACTTGCTCCGTTAATCGGCATAACTCCACATTACCACAAAACTCAGTAACTACACAGAACAACAAAACATTCAGGTCATGTTGAGTGATTCATCAATCTATATTGATTGCAGTTTCATTATAAAGCTCTGGTTTAGAACCTGCTCTTCTGTGCTCTGTGGTATCATGATAGAGGAGTGAAGTGAAGAAGAGAGTCTTCGCCATGTAATCGGACATGTGTTCTGCGAGGAATGGATACTCAATTCCAGCAACGAGTCCTTTGCGGAGGATGATATGAGGAGGCTCAAGGTATCTCATTCCGATCAAAGCCATTGTTCTGTCAAAATGGTAGACTTCAGGAACATGATCCGGTGATAAAGCTCCGTGCTTTCTCAGAGTTGTTGCTTCAAAATAAGCTCTTTCTTTCGTCATTGGCCATGATTCCCCAATACAGCGAATATACGGAAGCGCCTGTACAGAGATAAAAGATCATAATCAACAATCAAACAATCTGATTCCTTGAAAAATCAAAGCTTGTTCATTTCCATGGAAGTCAATGAGCAATATTATCTAGATTGAAGCTATGGCAGATGAAGACACAACCTTTGAAATGTGTGAAGGCAAAAATGAATCATTTCGAGCTACAAAATTAGGCCAAAGATACCAACTTTCAGAAAAACAGAGACGGATACTGATAGGATTTGAGCTCAAACACCCATCACTGAAAAGCTATAAATCGATTCCATTTACAAAAGATAAACCCTAATTCCTAATCTGATACTTAGCAATAGATACTAACCAGAGTTTTAGCTGAAACAAAGAGATACGAATCTCTTAAGCTTAAGGTGAAATAGAAGCGAAGTTGATTAGAACCTGTTTGATGACAAGTGAGCCAGTGGATCCGGCAACGATGAAAACGAAATTGAGATTGCCATCTCCGACTTCCTTGATAACCAATTCCTCGTACTTGTCTCCGATCCTGGAGGAGAGAGCAGGCGTTGCCTTTATGTAATCTACGAGAGACTTCTCGTTTAGTGGCTTAAACTCCTCAAACGACATCTTTTGTTCTCTGCTTCAGTTTCAAGCAGCGTTGAGAGAGAGAGAAAGAGAGATGGAGAGAGAATTATTGTGCTGCTAAATATAAAGGTTCGATTTTTCTCAAAGATTCTTCATTTGGTTTGTGTTTCCCATTTTTCTTTATTAACAGTCATCATATGATTGACCAACGAATTGCAATACTCACGCCTTAATCAACAAACGGAATCATCCAACTTTCGTATTCTGTTTTCTCTGTTATTGCATTTTTCTAGTTGAAAAAGTACTAAATTTTATAACAACTATAAAGTATAAGAGGAACATTTGTATATCAATTGGAGATATAAAAATATGATTTTGATACATATCTATTTTTGGATATTAATTATTAATTTAAATTAATTAAATTGAAATTTTAAAAGATGAAGATTGGTATAAAACAATGACATGTCAAATTTTGGAGCAAGGTAAAATTGATCTCATAACTTTTTGCTTTCGTTTATATTGAACAAAAAAAAATCAAAAAATTGGTAGACCAAATGTAAAACAAATTGTATAGGATACAAACATATGAATATGATGATGATACAAAATATTGTTATGGCAGTGTTGTTTGGAATAGGATATGTTGTGATCATCTTCGAGGAGACTTTATCTTTCAATAAAAGCGGAATAGGACTTTTGATGGCTGTGTGTTTGTGGATAGTGCGAAGCATAGGGGTACGTAATTCATAGTAACAAATGGCTCTTTTAATTTTGTTTTGTGTTAATGCAGTGATGAAGAATAGATTAATAATGTTGATCGCATGTTTACAGGCTCCGTCTACTGAAATTGTTGTGTTAGAGCTTCAACACGCAACAATGGAAGTCAGTCAAATAGTTTTCTATTTGCTCGGTGCAATGACCATTGTGGAGATAGTTGATGCTCACCAAGGATTTAAGCTGGTTACAGATCATATAACATCCCGAAAACCGAAAATACTTTTATGGATGGTAATATGTTTATTCTTGTTCCATTTCTGATCTTAAAGTTTTTTGCTTTCAATATTTTTTTTCTTGTAGGGCATGAGTTTTCTCATTTGCTCTTCTTTTCTAATGATCTTGATTTTGGCTTTTTATAATTTTTGTTATCAGGTTGGTTTTGCCACCTTTTTCCTCAGCTCGGTTCTTGACAACCTAACAACTACTATTGTCATGGTTTCTCTACTGAAAAAACTGGTTCCTCCATCAGAATTCCGCAAGTACGGAAACCTAACCAATATTTGTTAGTTTTTTGGTTTGAGGCTTTAAGATGCTCACAGTGAAGAAACATAATTATCTCTATAGTGAATCTCATTGATACACCAATTCATAACATTGACTTGAGAGAGATTCTTTATTTTGTGTAGTTATTTGTTTTTCCTACTAAAGTATCTTATTTTTCTGTTTAGCAACAAAAGTATTTTTCTTTATATGGAGCTACGTGATGCATGGTCGTATTAACGGTAATTTGTATGTTCAACCTATGACAAGGCTTTTAGGAGCAGTTGTGGTTGTAGCAGCAAATGCAGGAGGAGCTTGGACTCCCATTGGTGATGTTACTACAACTATGCTTTGGATACATGGCCGTGTATCAACCTTTTCTACTATGAAGGTTCTTCTTCTTCACGAGCTTGAATATATATGCAAATGTTTCTCATCATGGAGGTTTTTACTTCTTTTTATTTTAGAACCTTCTTTTACCTTCGGTGGTTTCTCTCACTGTGCCTCTTGTTCTCATGTCATTGACCAGGTTGTTATCTCTTCTACATTTAAGAGTTTCAACTTTCAACGTTTCTTTTTTTCTTTTAGCTTGATTAGGCCATTTTCGGTTTCTTCTTTTCTTGTGTGTTTCTCAGTGAGGTAAATGGAATGATACTGAATGCTCCTCATAGTCTACTATTAGCTTCTGAGCAGATTGCTCCAAGAGGAAAGCTTGTACTTGGAGTTGGCTGTGGAGTTTTGGTTTTTGTCCCAATCCTCAACTCGTTAACCGGGTTGCCTCCTTACATGGGTGTCTTGTTTGGTCTTGGAGTTCTTTGGATTTTGACAGATGTGATCCATTACGGTGATCCAGAGAGACAACATCTAAAAGTTCCACATGCTTTGTCTCAGATTGACATACAAGGAGCTTTGTTTTTCCTTGGGATTTTGTTATCTGTCAGCAGGTAATAAGAATATGGACAAAACTCAAGTTGTAACCCTTTGCGACGTGTGTGAGATTGTTAATGTTGAATCTTGTATTTTCAGTCTTGAATCGGCTGGGATTCTCAAAGAGATTGCAAACTATCTTGATGATCATATAACAAATGTTGAACTCATTGCAAGTGTTATTGGTGTTGTATCAGCCATCATAGATAATGTACCATTGGTTGCAGCAACAATGGGGATGTATAATCTCTCAAAGTTCCCTCAAGATTCCACGTTTTGGCAACTCATTTCATTTTGCGCTGGAACCGGTGGCTCCATGCTTATTACTGGATCTTCTGCTGGAGTAGCCTTCATGGGTATGGAGAAAGTTGATTTCTTTTGGTACTTCCGTAAGGTGTGATTTCTTTCTTGCCTTAGCTTCAATAAATTGATAGATCGGTATAACAAAAGTTTGGATTATTGATTTATATTTCTTACTTCTATTTGTCTTGCAGGTGAGTGGTTTTTCTTTTGTTGGTTATGTTGCTGGTATCGGTGCTTATTTAGTGGTTCACAATCTTCTTCTTGAGCTTCCAACAACTGTTGTTCAGATTCCTTTGCTTGCTGATTCCTAAGCTACAAAAACATAAATATCGTTTTAATGTCTATCGAAGGCAAATATCTAGTTGTGTGACGAACATAACGTTGTATACTCCCTCCGTTTCAGATTTGTTGTCATTCTGGCAAAATGTATCTGTAATTTTTTGGATGTAGAGATATATTTTGCCATGACAACTAATTTGAAACGGAGGGAATATATAATAAACACATATCTTTCTAATCAAGAAGATTTATTACTGAATTTTTCAATTAGAAAACATTTCATGTTCCATAGAAGCATATCGATAAGTATGTTGACTTTATCCTGGACTTGGAGTTTTACTCCTTATTGAGCATACAAATTTGGACCTGAATTTACATACCAACAAGTAGATTTGGAGACAGAGTTAAATTGTTAATAAATTTATTAAAAGAAGTTTTGGAAATTTTTATATGAATATAATTGTGTTGATTTTATAGAGTAATTATTAGCATTTGGAAAACAAAATGAGAGGTGTCTCAACTGTTATATTATACATCTGTCATTATCAAAGAGATTCTTAAGTTAATGGAAGCTTACCTGAAAAAATCTGTGAACCTCAAGTTAGGTAGGTTCATGTACAAATCGCATCTAAAGCTATTTGACTATTTAAAGTCAATAAACCATAAGTGTATTTCCTTTTGTTAGAAAGTCTTATTATTTCCACAAATCACAAAACTTTACTTAAAGTAGTTACAAGTGTGAGGTTTCGATGGCAAGTCTCAATCTCCCAAGGCACAACAATGATACATTGAATGGAATAACAAAGTGAACATTGAACAGTACAAATGATTTGATGGCTTAGAACTAGATCATTAGTCAAAGCTTTTTGATCCAGTATTTTGCATATAATTCGACAATAACATTTCAATTAAAATGCACAATTTATATTCAACTATGCAGTAATTTTAGTGACAACAAAACATACGGATGAATTTAAATATTATATATGCAGATGCAATAATTTTGAACAGTCTTCATTTTCCCACAATCTCGTAATGCTGTATCTTTTTTGGTAAATCCTTTAAAAAAAATGAAAACCAATACATATATAGTAAGATACTTAGATTCTTATAACTAATACGTAAATGCATAACGTCGAATTGTCAATTCTCTCTTGGAGCCAAACTCAATACTTTTAGTTTACGTGAGCCAAACTCAATACCTTAGTTTACGTGAATATGATTGATCTCTCATAGTTGAATATAGGAGGTGGCGGCAAATCAACAGTTCCAAAATACATTCATCCACTATTGATGCACACTCATCTTTAATTCTTATACACTATAAATACTCAACTTTCTCATCATGATCATTATATCAACTACATATCGAAATTAATAAATTCGTGTTACTACTACATAAAAAATAATGGTGATGGCTAAGGACCGCACCGAGTTCTACATAGCATTTCTCGTTGTTCTGATAATTGGGGGATCGGTGTTACCAGCCATTGAAGGACGTCCGGTCAAGGAGGGTATAAGACCGTTGAACCAGTTAAGAGATTCATCTGTGTTCAATGGAAGAAGCGTAATATCGTCGTTTAAACCAGTACAAGATTTGTCGTGGTTAGCCACGGTGAAACAGTCCGGGCCAAGCCCAGGGGTTGGGCATCATCGAGCCAAGGGGTATACGAAGTTTGGACGAGTCGAAGACTCTGGTCCTAGTCCTGGTGTTGGACACTAAATAAACAAAACCCATGTATTTAAATATTATATAAGCTGCTTATAATAAGTAGATGTAATAAATTTACTATGTTTAAAGCCTCTAAGATGTAATCTTCTTCCAATGTTAATGTTAATCTCCTTTACTATACTCTGCCTCTACATAATAATCATTTAATCAAAACTCTTGTTATGTATTTTTGTTTAATCAAACTCTAACGATAATTATGTTTTCTAAAACTTTTCAAAAGACAGGGAATGTCACAAGCTTTGACAGAGATATTCCCACACATCGAGATGCATTTCGATTGACCTAAGTAGAAACCATATGTGGCAAGAAAAACGAATACATTTAATACATTTGAATATAGCATTTCGATTAGAAAACTAGGTAACATAGACCATCGCAGCAAATCTTGATATAAAACATATTGTTTCAGATGGCAAATGGGAAAATTTTCTAAATTCTTATATACATAATGATGAAAAACACGATCTCATAAGTATGAAGATCTCTTAGTGAAAGAATGTATTATACACAGATTGTTTTATTGTTTGTTTTAAGGAAGTTTTGGGCTGAAGCCCATAATCTGTTTGCTGGAGCCACCTTGTGATCCATCTTTGTTAATGTCGTAGTAGGAATCGACGGTTTTCTCAAGTAGAACGGAACTAGGAGACTAGGCTTCAAGATCCACTTGGTAAATATTAGTTTTAAAGATTCAAACAGGACAATCACCAAAGTTAGTAAGAGAAATAGCTGATAGCAACAAAACCTCAATTTCCTTAATAACGACGATACTATTGGTACAACGTTTCGGAACTACATTGTAAATCTTGTAAGCAATTGTAAAAACAGCAACAATGATGTAGATAGAACATCTAAAACCAAAAAGATAAGAAGCTAAATCTGCAAAACGCCTATCTACTTATGATCCTCTTTTCATCATCAAAGAGAACGTACGTAATGGCAAACGAATGTATTTCTCAATGAATCTTGGTTTCAAACACGTCACCCATTAGTTCCTAGTACTCCGTACATAAAATTTCCATCCTAGCGTATAATTCAGATACATATGAGAAATATAGAATTATGTCATTCATCTTCTTTCGTATCTTCCATCTCTACTAATCAAAAACTTGGTTCTTACCTTTTTATTATAAAAGGAAGAAAAAAGGTCAGTCAATCATCTATATATATAGGTAGATAATTGGCGCCTTAAGGTTAAATCTTACTCGGTACCATGAACAATTGAGCATGTATCATTAACGAAGTAATGGTGTTGAAACCAGCTTTTTAAGAAAGAAAATAAACTATCATCATCTACATGGCAAATTATGTATAAAGGCTACAATCATTCAACGCCTATGGCAATGTATACTTGGATCCCATTATATGCCTAATGTATGTGGTTATCATAAGCTGTCAGTGTACGTAGATATTTTGGACCATTTGGCAATTGGCTCTAAACTTTTTAAAATAGGGTTTTAGACTTTTTGGTTAAATCAAATAAGTCCCTCTCACATTTGTAGGCACGCCAAAAGCTCTCTCATGTGTGTTTTAAATTTGATATCGAAAACTTTTGACCCGACTTTCGGTTTCGTAAAAAAACGACAACTAACGTTTCTCGTAATGCATGACTAATCAATATGTTAGCCTTTAATTGAGCCTATTAATGAGATTGATTATAGTTACAAGATAAACATGCATGCATAAACGTCGTATTTGTTTCATCTTATCACATTCAAAACTAAAAAAGAACACCCCAATGGTAGAAAACAAAAGAAACCCTGGAACTCATCCGACAGTGACAGTAATTGTTAGGAATTTTGGGAATAATTCGTATTTTATTTGGGAATATTGATTTATATGTTTTGCAACAAAACACAAACAAAAGAGGGAGATGAGCTGGGAAGCACGTGCAACAAAGACAGTGCAGGGTTGACCGGAGACCGTAGGGTCGCGGGAAGTGGGAGACGCACTGTCCCCTACACTCTCGCCTTTTACGACATCGTTTAGCTCTTTTTGAAAAACAGAAACTAAAAAAAATATTTCTTATTTGAAATGAGTGAATAACTCCAATAGCTATATAGTCATGCCAAATACAAAAACTTAGTTGAAAATAGTAAAATCCAAAACAATTTGTATCACATCCATATATGTGATTTTAGAGTTAGGAAAAAAAGGATACATAGCAAATGATTTAAAAGAAAATATTAATAATGGACCAACCTCTTTTGTAATTGTTGGGTACCTAGATTGGACCAAGCTGGACCCGATTTTAAACATTCATGTCCTCACTGTTCTTTTAGATTCTTTGACCTTTTGACTCACCCTAGTTTTGGTTGCAACTTTTTATTTTTTTGTAATGTTTGGACTTAACTGGCGGAATTTAATACTGCCTGGCGTAATTTGTAGACCGAATAAAGTAATTCAACTTTCTCTCGATTTTTGGTTTCAAAGAAGAAAAAAAACAAGTAAGTAATTCTGCTGTTTCGTACCTCACTTGACTAGTATTTGTTCAAAATGAATTGGTATTTAAAGCCTACACATACGATCGTCAGCGCTCTCTTAATCTTAGTGCCTCTCCTCCTCCCCCCCCCCCCCCCCCCCAATTATTCGTTTGGTGTACAATAATACTATGTAGTTTCGGAAGTTTGATTGGTCAATTGAAGTTAAAATTTAGTTATATTGACCAACATAAACATCAGTGGTCAAAGTTTTACAACAAAAATGCTACGAAAAGAAACTACAACAATCATCCTTTCGATCTAATCATTTTTGAAAAACTTTTCACTAATAGTGTTATAATGCACCATTTATGAATGATTAAAGATGTCTGATTTTCAATAACTTTTGAGACCTCTTTTTAGTTTTTCCGTTTACTGGAAGAGAGGTGTGGACAAAGGCAAGAGACAATAATCACAATTAACTTTAGTTGTTCCTATGAGGTCAAAGCCGATGACAGGCAGATTGCCAGATTCTGTTCTTCTCTTCTTCACTTGAATTAGTTTAAGTAAATCAATAAACAAACCCAAAAAAAATATTAACAATGGGAACAATTACAAAATAAATAAATATAACGAAAACAGACAACAATACGGTCCAAGTCCGTGGATCTTATCCCTCCTCCCGAATTTATTTGATTTTGATATAATTGTCTTAGAATATTTGTTTTCATTCGATAATGTATGTATCACATACAAACCTGTAAATTCTTGTACTTCCCGGCATTATATATGTGCAGAAGCAAGTTAATATTCCAACAAAAGCTACAGTCTGGATTTTTGTTTTTATTTCAATTATTTATCACAGATATTCTGTATGTATTCATGCGATGTTTTGATTAGTTTCTAATTAGTATATGCTAGTTTTAATTAAATTGTGAAAAGCTTATAAGATGTCAAGATTGCCAAAGCCTAGACAAAAGTAACTTTTGAAGTTCAATCCTTAATTAAGACCAAAACATTGACCTGTCGGAGACTTGACAGTTACTCTGTTGGTAAGAAAAACGAAAGTTGTAAAAAGTGAAAACCGGATAAAAGGAGTAATTTGCTTTGGCGATGTAAAATATAGACAGTCAAAAGATTTTCCATAAAAGACAAAACAGTCAAACTATTTATTTGGTCTTGTTATGATCTATTTTGGTTATATGATTACAGGCTTGATGTAACAGAAGTAAGTGGGAGCTGTCTTGTGGGTCCTTTTTTCGTTCCCAGTCTTTCGCATTTTAGTTTGACCACAATTTATTGGTTTTATAAATAAAATACAACACACGATTGTTGAGAAAATTACAATCAGGTACATTTTTTTAGTATGGCTTTACATTATGAGTGACTTTGTGAAAGTGGTGCACTTCCACTTTGTGATTTTACGCCATTGTCCTTCTTTTATCTTGTTCATCTTGCGATTACTTTGAGATTTTACATTTTACTGCTGCCTTTTTACATTTCTCTTCTTCCCGTAAAACACCCTAACTCACCGGAATCTGTAACTCACGATTCACTCTTTCAGACCTTGTTCACTTTCCCTTTTTTCGTTACCCTTCCGTTTTCGTTTTTAATTGTAACCCAGATTCCTATCTCTTTATTCTTCGTGATATTGACCACATTTCTGATCCCTATTCTGCTCCAATGGTGAGAAGTTATGAAAGATATTTTTCTCTAAATCCTTAGCTTAGCTCGTTCTAGATTTTTATTTAGTTGGTCTCCTAAAAACTCCGACAGATCCGTCGTTAGACTAATTACTTCTCTTACTTGAATCTAATCTTTCACATCTTTCACCCCAAGGATCTGTTGATATCGAAGAGATGATTAGTGAAATTAAAGTCAATTTCTGTGAACACATCTCAGTCCTATATTATGTTTTGATTATCGTTTTTAAAGTTTCTTTTGTTGCAAATAATTCATTGACCGTACTTCTCTTCCATGACAACAGATGGGAACATCGAATCTGGTCGGATCTCGTCGAGGAGAGAGAGCGATTGAACTTTTGGATCTCAGATTCATAACTGAAAGAAGAAAAGCTCAGGGCTTGATGTTGTTCCACCGTTCCGAGCAGCTAACGGTAACTCTCATTTTCTCTTCGTGGATAGTTTTTGGTGGACACTTAGCCATGGATAGTTTCTAGTGGATGATTTAATTTGGATGCTTTGAGTCCATGGACAAGTTTATGCGGATGAATTGCTTTTATGTTCTTTAATGTTGCTTTTATGTTTTTTCTCGTGGATGCTCAAGCAGCGGATTTTGATTTACCTGCAATCCGTTCTCCTAATTTCATCCGATTTGCTACAAATTCTCAGATTTGCTAATTATTTCTTCTCATTCTCAATCTCTCAGCCATTTTTTTGTAGAAGTCTGTAACTTTAATTTTCTCTCTACTTAAAAGAGTGACAGATTCTGTATTCATCATTTGGCATTGGTACATGAAAACCGTAAAGCTAGAAGAAGAATAAATCAACGTATGGCATTAGTCAACGAAGGGCCAAAATGTTGCCGAACCTCTTTTCATGGTATGCACTTTTCATATGCAATTTTGAGTGCATTTGTTTTAGTATTGTCCACTTTGATCCTCTACTTTGGCATAAGAGCATCTCTCATATGAATTTTATATGGATGTCATTATGTTCTGCATTTACAAATGCAAGGCCATTTCTGTTTGTTTATCATATACTGCCTCGGCCTTCTAATTTTTGCATGAGAGCATATGTTCTTGCTCAAACTATTCACTCATTCACATCCATACTTGTGTTTACATCGTCTTCTATCCACTACAACAATACATTGCTTTTATAATTCAACTCTCATCTTCTCTTACCTTTTACTTTACACATGGATAGTTTATAGTGTTGGAGGTAACAAGAGAACGCATCTTAATCATCGTCACTTGTAGTTTCTCTATCAAAGAACCAAGATATAATTCTGGAGAAGACAATAAGCTGGACCACATCAAAAGAGAAAAGAAAGGAATTCACGGACTTAAAGAGAGAAGAGAAAAGTGAAAGGAAAAACATTTTGGGGTGCCATTTGCTTGCTGCTCCTTTGTTAAATAAATAGGCTCTATCTGCTGTATAATGTTGGATGATGATTCTAAAGACTTGAATGAGCTTTTGTTGCTTAGCTTTTTTAGTTATTTTTATGCACTTTGATTTGATTTTATAGTGAATGATTTCTGTTCTTTGGTTTGCGTTTGGTAACAAAATAAGAGAAGCGATGGAACCGTGGCGCAACAGTTCGTCCACACATGGTATTGTCCAAAAGGTCATGGTCCACGAAAAATTACTAACCTTTCTGATTTCTGTGAGAACGAGAACAGCGTCCAACATCGAATTGTACAAATTAATTCTGTACACTAACATGAATCGTGTCAAGAAACCGTCCACACCGAATAGTACTGTCCAAAAACTGAAATCAAAGAAATTTAAGAAGACGGAGAATTAATATCAGAAGATCCAATAAAAATCAATGTCAATAAAACATACCCTCAAAACCAGAAACAATGTCAATAGAAATCAATGTCTAAGCGTCCACGCTCCTCGATCGTACAAAAACACCTTTCACTTCCATTACAACCAGAAACAAATATCCATGTGCCTTTTAAGAGAGAAAAATAATTGTATATATATCCAAATCGAACTCTGTTTGTAGGATTTTGGTGAGAAAATGCATGTGATTCAAATCTAACTCTCTATTTGTCCAAAGTTGCTGAAATCAGTTTCAAGAAAAACTGTCGATCTCGCCGGTTCTGCAGTCGACGATGTGACGAGAACTCCCCAAATAACTTGATCTATATTTTTCACCACAATTTTATTAAAGGTAGAATTGTCATCTCTGCACACTACACTCCGAACAAAAGTGCACCTGTGAGAAAAAGTCACTCTTTTTGTAAACAAAACTCCAAAAGTCACCTAAAATGTAAATCACTCTACTATTGTTATTTATTTGAAACTTCATATAAATATATGGTGGATAATAATAAATTTGCTTGTTGTGATTACTGTATACAACTGGAGATATGATTATTGACTATGAATAATTAAGAGAATAAAGATTTACTATTACAAACTTTTGTTAACAAAATCATTTGTAAATTGTAATGAACTCATAGTATTAGAGATAGATATCATTGTTTGATGTGATATCTTTATATCGAATCCGAAACCGAAATCGTATACACTTGAATATAGATGCCTTAAGCTTCACTTTTAAAATTAGATATTTTCTTCCAACGGAAAAGTGTGATTTTTCTCAACCATGTGTTTGAAAAATTAAGATCTTGGGACCTATGGCTATGAATAAAGCAAATGGTATAACAAATTATTACGATCTATTAACAGAATAACAGTAACACACACCATTTAACATCTATGTATGAAAGTTGCGAAATTTTATAGTTATCTTTCTTTGATGAGGATTAATATACAGTATTTAAATGTCTCACACTTTACAAATACAAATAATTTCTAAGCTAAAGAGGCCAATTTATTGTATCAAGTAACTAATTGTATAAAGAAAACGGAGAAATACAGTATTTTTAATTTAATTTTGCTATATGAGCAAACCAGCATAGTTATAAAAGCCACACGTGTGGCGCATAGCCTGCGCAGATAAAATCCTTCGTCTTCCTTCTCTCAAATTCCCAAAAATCCTCAAAGCTCTGAAGTAAACTTACAGTTCCTACAACAACAAAAAAATGCCGGGGAATTTAGAGCCGTTGGATCTCGGAATCCAAATACCTTACCATTTCAGATGCCCAATCTCTCTAGACCTAATGTCCGATCCAGTAACCGTCTCCACCGGCCAGACTTACGACCGCACCAGCATCGAGTCATGGATCGCCATGGGAAACACCACTTGTCCCGTCACACGCGTCGCTCTCTCCGACTTCACTCTCATCCCTAACCACACTCTCCGCCGTCTAATCCAGGAATGGTGCGTCGCTAACCGCTCTAATGGCGTTGAACGTATTCCCACGCCGAAACAGCCGGCGGATCCAATCTCCGTTCGATCTCTCCTCAGCCAAGCCTCCGCGATTTCGGGAACTCACGTCTCCGTTCGCTCACGCGCCGCCGCGATTCGTCGTCTTAGGGGATTGGCTAGAGACAGCGAGAAGAATCGCGTTTTGATCGCCGCTCATAACGCGAGGGAGATTCTCGTGAGGATTTTGTTCGCCGATGTTGACGCCGGACGTGAATCTTTGTCGTCGGAGCTTGTTTCCGAGTCGCTGGCTCTTTTGGTTTATTTTCATTTGACGGAGGAAGAGTGTGAGTCTATCGCGTCGGATCCTGGTCGGGTCGGGTTTATGACCCGGTTGTTGTTCGATACTTCGATTGAAATCCGGGTAAACGCCGCCGCGTTGACGGAGATTGTGTTGACTGGATCGAAATCTCCGGATCTGAAAGGGATAATCACCGGATCGGATTCAATTTTCGAAGGCGTTCTCGATCTTCTAAAAAATCCGATTTCATCGTATCCACCACGGCGAGCTCTGAAAATCGGAATCAAAGCGCTTTTCGCTCTCTGCCTGGTGAAACAAACACGACACCTCGCGATATCCGCCGGAGCTCCGGGGATTTTAATCGACCGTCTTGCGGCGGATTTCGACAGATGCGACACGGAGCGGGGTCTAGCGACGGTGGAGCTCCTTTGCCGGCTACCGGAAGGATGCTCGGCGTTCGGTGAGCACGCTTTGACAGTGCCGCTTCTGGTGAAGACGATATTGAGAGTGTCGGATAGAGCGACGGAGTACGCGGCGGGAGCATTGCTGGCTCTGTGCACGGCGGAAGAACGGTGTAGAGAGGAGGCTGCGGCGGCGGGATTGGTGAATCAATTGCTGCTATTGGTGCAGAGCGATTGTACGGAGAGAGCTAAGAGGAAAGCGCAAATGTTGTTGAAGCTTCTCAGAGACTCATGGCCGGACAATACTCTTGCGAATTCTGACGATTTTGGCCGTAGCGAAGTGGTGCCGTTTTGATAATTTTTGTTTTTCGGTCAAACAAGTGATTTATTCTTTGTTAGAAATTTAAAATTAGTCTTAATTATGTAATTAATTTTTTAATATAAAAATTCAAGAGAAATACTGTAGTCTTTTCAGTTTTCTTGTTAATTTTTGGATAGCTGTTTTAGTTGGAAAAGTTGTTGAAGAGGAAACGGAAGCTATAAGTATAAGTCATGTTTATTTTTGTTTTTCAAAAGATTATTCGAAGTAATCAATTTGCTTCCTTATTTTTTTGTTGAAAGTTTAGTTGTTTCCAGTTTCCACTGTGATTTTTTTTTGTAATTTTAATTTTCTGTAGCCAATTCGTAACAATAGCCAGTTTTTCTCTTAAAGGCTATCAAGGATTGTTAAATAATGACAGACGCAAGCATACATACTCTTCAACTTCTTTCATTTAAACAGAGAGAGTAAAAAAGATTTAACGTACTTAATTAGTTTGCTTGTAGCTATCAAATTAATCTCCACTATGATATCTTTTGGTAGGCACGCGTCTATTGTATCAACTGGGTTATCACTATCTCGTAAGACTATACCTGAAAACATATTTAGATATAAAGTGGACATGAAACATAAGTACACTATATATCACGAGTTTACGAAACTGGTCCGAAACGAAGAACAACAGTTACAAAAACAAATAAAGAAAGTAGAAACAAATTGTTTTCACCGTTTCCACCAAGCCAGACTATTCAGTTCATTGATGAACAAATCCGAAAATGCTTCTCAACAATCAAATTGTTGGATGGCCAACCAAAGTACGAAGATGGCATAGAATTGTGGTTCTCCAAGAGACCTTAGCTATTTCTCTTATTTAATCTTCCCCGATTCATTTTCCAATTCAATCTTTCAAAAAACATTGCACTTCTTGATTTTTTTGTTTCGAATCAATCTAACATTCGTTTCTTTTTTCGTTTAATTCACAAGAAGGAAAAATGGATTGTGGAGCTATAAACAAGAAGAATTTTTACGTTTAATTCACGAGAATCTATAAACAAGAAGATTTTTTTTCAATTTTATGATAGTTTTAGGATCATCGGAAATTTATTCACGTGTATAATATAGAAAAATGAGAATTTTGTGTTCTGTTTTAAACAAAGAGAGGTCGAAAAATGTTCGTTTGGGTAAATATAAATGCATCCAGGCGTTTAAAACAAAAGCATCTTAGCCTCGGAAAAGGAAATTACAATTCAATATCCCCTTGGACAATAGTTTCCAATACATTGGTTAACAAAATAAAATAAAAATGAAGAAAAAGTCACTAGGCAACAATGTTCGAAGACAATATCTTCTCTTATTCAATTTTTTTTTTGTTTTTTTTATAATGGCTTTAAAAGTGCAAGGTTGTCCAAACTAATTTCTCTCCATTCACATGGAAAGAAAGAACGTCTGGACAGTTGCAAACAAAAACAAAACTTGAAAGTACTTAAAACTGACAATCCAATACAAACGACAACAGACATTTATGATTCAAAGAGATGAAAAATACGAGACAATTTCTTGAGCAGCTTGCTTGAAAATTTCCCCAACTCCAAACCCATCTCCCAGTAACTGATTGTCATAAGGATTAACCTGTTTCAATCACACACAAGAAAAAAAAAAGAACCATTAATTGTAAAATAATAAATATCACCACAAAATATCATACGGTAAAAAATGTTAATATAAATGTATATTATACCTGTGTTTGGATCATGTAGGTGCTCCGGAAAACATTAGAGGAGACATTAGCAAACACAACTTCAATGTTGTACTTTTCAAACAAGTAGCAAACATTAGTGAAAACCCCGGTTTTGTCTTTAGGGCAGCACAGAGTGAAGAAAGCTTCACTCCCACAGATATTCAGCACCACGTTATGGGAGGACCAAGTATCAAACGCAGTGGTCGGGGCATTACAAGGGTAAGGCAGGTTCGCGGTGGTGGAAGATATCTGATCGACCAAGAAAGCTTCACGAGGGTAGGAATCTGCTGCGGCGGCAGTGCCTAGGGGAAGGAATTGGGAATTGTTTGATATTGGTGTGAGGAGAGTTGTAGGAGGAGAAGAAGATGAAGATGGATCAAAACGGAAAGGAGTAGTAGCTGGAGTTGTGTTTGAAGCAGAAGAATATTGAAGTTTCTCGAGCTTTTTCATTTGGAGTCTATGTAAAGTTTGTTCAAGAGTTCTGATGGAGCTCACTGCTTCGTCTACTATTGTTGATTTGTCTGCCTGTGCATCACAAATTAAAATATTATTTTAATTGATTTTGCAATAACGTAAGATATTGGACACATTAACAATTAACACCAACGAAAATAAATTATCAAAAAAAAGGAGGAAAAAATGGAACAAAGACAAACGAGAAAAAAAGGAATCGAAAGCTCGACGACGGCATTGCCAAATTTCACCAATTTAAGTGACATGTATTGGATACTTTTTAAAAATATATATTTATATAAAGCAAAAAGATGTGAACTTAACCTGTAAAGTAACAAGCATAAACAATTAGATAAATGGAAATTCTCAAGTATAACAAACGTCGGAAAGAGAAAGAAACATAAGATTTTGAGAATTTCCTTTAACAAAAAAAAAAGATTTTCAGATGTAATAGATAACAGAGTAAAAAACTAAGATCGTCTATTAGTTGTGATTGTTAGTAAACAGGATGATGGTAACAGAAAATAAAAGTAAATAAAATCTGCATATTTCTGTTATTTCCTTTCACAGAAAGATTCCCTTTGTTACCAAATTAAACCATGATTTTTATTTCTTTACCAAATGATATTTTCTGCATGAGATTGTGTTTTTGAAATAGATATGCACATCCGCAATTTTATTCTTGGTATTTCATACACAAATCGCGTTATCAAATAGTTAACACAATTCAACTGATCCACATGCGAATTACCAAAAGAAACAATTGAAATTAGTATGAAAAAATTATGCCGACTGAAACAAAAATCACTGAGTCATGCATATGTTATTATTATTGAATTACCTTAGGAGGAAGTTGGGGAAGCAAAGCATGTAGTTTGGCAAACATATCCCTCATTTTCTTCCTCCTTTCTCTCTCAGTCCATATATGTATTTCATGATCAGGTGATTCGTCTAAATGATTATTATCATCTCTTCTCGTTCTTTTTCTACCTTTTGTTACATTTTTAGCCGTTGAGGTAGGAATTTCCAACGGCTGAGAAGGTTGCGGTGGAAGTGGTTGTTTCTCGATTCTCCGATAAGTATCCCCGGAATAATCAGAATTTGATATGCCCCATATAAACCCATCTTGCCCCAACTCTTGAGCATTATTCATATTGAATTGAATGCTCATTTTTCCTTTTTTGCTTTATTACTGTTTATGAGTGACTTATAAAAAGAAAGAGAGAATTATATGAAAAGAGAGAGAATAAGAGTTTGATGAACTATGAGGAAGAGGCGTTTAAGGATGGTGAAAGATAGGGGAATAGGAGGAGGTATATATACAAAGAGTTAAATGAACTCATAGGAAAAGCCCAAAATATAATCATAAGCGCGAAGCCGTTACTAAGACATCAAAATCATAAAGGATATATGTTAAAAAATGTTTTTTCTTTTTGCCTTTTTATGAAGTTCTTAAGGAAAAAACTATTAAATATAATAAAACAAACTTCTTTATACAGCCAAAATATTCTTATTTATCAGTTACAATAAATTATATACGCGTTTTCTCTATCTCAAGATATATAAAAAGGTATAGGTAGTAATATTATTATATACTTTTTGGTAAGTATATCACTACATATACAATCAAACTAAGAGTAAAAGAAGAAATGCTATATCCTCTCAAACTAGATAATTTTTCACTTCAAACTCTTTTATTTCCATTTAACTTGATCAATTAACTTCTTATATTTCCATTAAACTTCATACTTCTTCCACCAAAAACTGTATGGTCAATGATTTTTTTTTTTTTTGGTAAGATTACTTTTTTTTTTAAACTAACACCTGAAATCATTTTCTTAACTCTGTTAAAATAACTGAGTCTTGTGAATCAAATTGATGGAAAAAATCAGGAATCAAGTGATATTTCTGTCATCAAGTTTTACAAGCTACAAAAGCAAATTTTATTACAGAAAATGACAAAAAAACATATATAAACACAGTTAAAAACCAGGTAAAATCATGTTGAAGCCATCTCAAATAATTCAGAGTATATACATATGACATTAATAATCAAATCCATTATTGTAGAGTTCTCTTCATTCACCACATCAAAATTTATGGTATTATATGAAGCAATCCTTGTATATTTACTCTAAATTACAGGCTTTGCGATGAAAAATATGTATTAACGTTAACCTTACACAGATTTAGACAATCTGTAAAGCGAAAACATGATTTCCCTGTAAAACCAACATTAACGTAAAAGACAATTGATTTGCGTTTTAACTATCATGCCACCACATCCTAATTTGTCTTTGGCGTATTTAGTTCTCAACGTTCGAAAACTTACAGAACTGTTTTTGTACTATATATGAAGTATATTTAGAAAACGTGTAAAGACAGTATCTAGTATATATATTAATATATGTATTTCTTTGGAAACTTCGACATATATTGGTTCTAATTTTTGTTTTTTTGTCAATCCATTCAAAAAATTTATATATGTAAATGTCACCTGAAGAAAATATGAATGCAAGTTCAATATTTGGGAATTTCAAAAATATACTGTTTGTTGTCTATTTTTAAAAATATCAAACTTTATAAAGTCATATATTTTGCTTGTAAACACAATTTTTTAAAATAATGTTTGATAAGGTTGTCTATATTTTAAACCTAATTATAAGGTTCGTTTTAGAAAATATTATATTTTGTTTACCAAAATATCAGAAAACATTTAGGGAATTTTATTTAACACACATATATTATAAACATAATTTTTGATATATGCTTTTCTGTTAGTTTCTTATTATTTTATTGATAGTTAATTTATTACAGCATACCATTATTAATATTTTAGTTTTATTTTCATTCTTAAATAATTTCATATTTTCTATAAAAAAAATATATTAGTTATTAAGAATATTTTATCATTATTTTGGTTACTATTAAAGAAATCTTATTCTTGTTATAGTCTAATAGTTGATTTGATATCATGTCATATTTCTCAGAAGTTTATTCTAATTCAGTTTTTAAATTTTGAGTCATTTAAAAAAAACATTTGACATATGTCATACTGATATAAAAAATATCTAAATTTATAAAACTTCATAGAATCATACGTTAGATTGTTTGATGATTTAAAACTTTTTTCTTTCCATGTTTTATGTAAATGGTGTCATTTTAAATTGTTATAACTGACTATTAAATATTTTCAGAAATGTACATAGAAGACAAAATTAAAAAGGGAGAAGTTATAAATACTATCAGATTTAATTATTGAATAGCTATATTTTGGAATAAAATCTTAGAGTATTTAAATTTTGTATACTATTGAATTTACCAAAAAAAATAATAACATTTACACAAACATAAGTTAAAAGAAAGGTAAGTTTATCTAGTTTTACTTTAAGGATTGATACACTAAGAAGTAGGACTATAAATTTGAAACCATTAAGTAGAACTTCATACTAATAAATACTACTTGGATGATGTAATGGAGAACAACTTTAATAAAGCCAAATTCTATTATCTCATTAACCAAATATGTTACAGTATGTGCTGTAAGTCTGAATTATATAATCTTTTGTACTTAAAAAAAAAGTTGTTAAAAAGAATAAAAAGGTGAATTTAAGATCCTTAATTAACTTGTGATTATCCTAACTGTCTAATAATTATGGGGTGGTAAAAGTGAGCGTTATCTTTATGGTTTTCAGTGCCAAGTAATCATTGCTCGCCAGAGATTGAAGTGTCACTTTCTTTCTTCTTTTTACGTAACATAAAGAAACTTTTTGTATTAAATTCAAATTGTCTGAAACTGTTCATTTTCAATTTCACTTGCGAGTTTTAAACTTAAAATGGGAACGGACTAGATTTTTAATAAATTCTTCCACGTACAAGACAAAACTGGGTATTATTGTTTTGGGTAACGTGGCGATCATTCACACATCACAATTCATGAGGCCATTACAAAACAAAAACGTAAATGTAAGACTCCAAGTCTCCAACTGTATCTTCTTGTAAATGGGCTAACATATATAATGGCCTTTGCCCTTTGGGCTCATTTAAAATAAAAGAAATTTGAGTTGGGTTTGGGCCAATGTCAAATTTCGAATATTCACTTATTTTGGAAAATAGGTAAACAAATCCTGAACTATTCTAAAAACATAAAACAAACTCTGAGCTATTTTTGTGGGTTTTTAAACCCTCACCTTGTAAAAAAGGAGAATTCAGCCCCTAAGTTAATATTCCTTTGCTTTCTTAAAGAAGCATCGTCTCTCTCTATTTAAAATGATACAACATGAGCTAGCTGGAATTTCATATCTAGATCAGAACAAAATGAAATTCATAGATAACGGCTGAGAAATGGTATTTATGTCTTACACGAGCTTTTTGGAATGTTCGGGTAGGTGATGGATCGGTCCGGATATGGAAAAACTACGCAACAAAGGGTAAACAAAAGCTTGTTACAGGATTTTCTTCAATCCAGGGTCAGAAGCCCGGTGCACGTGACTTAAATGCTGTCGTGGACTGGCAACAACAGTCTGGTTACCTGGTTTGTGATTTTCTCAATGACGCTATGCAGTGTTTCTTCTTTTGATTTCCAAGTTACGAAACCTGGCTTATTGTTGTTTGACAGTATGCTTCTGGGGAGGTGTCAACAGTCACACTGTGGGACCTGGAGAAAGAACAACTTGTCAGATCTATTCCCTCTGAGTCAGAGTGCGGAGTTACAGCACTTGTAAGTCTGTATGAATAACCTTCTTCTTTATAAAATATAAACACTCTAGAATGTCATGATTTGCTATCGATCCATTCCACTTCTTTTTGTTTGTACCGGAAGTTCATGGTTATCCTGCTTTTCCTTGGCCAAAGATCTTAACATCATCTAAAAGAATGTGAGGCTGGTATTAATAGTTACTCTGAGAGTAATGTAGCCATGCGCTCGTTGATTGTCTGTTGGGCTGATCTTAGGTTATAATATGAAAACGAATTATGCAAGTTTGTTAGTTCGTAGCAAATGGTTGTTCAAACTTAGAATGAGCAAGAAGAAACTAACAACAATACCTCTAGATAGTCTCTTAAAAATACAAAACACGGGAATTTTGCTTACGGTATGCTATCTTTGTAGTCGGCTTCTCAAGTGCACGGAGGTCAACTAGCTGCTGGTTTCGCCGATGGATCTTTGAGACTTTATGATGTTCGGTCACCTGAACCGTAAGTTGCTTTATACTTTATAGTAAATTCTTGAACAGTGAATTAGAACAAGAACTCCCCAATTATAATGAATTGACGACACCAAAATGGATTTTGATACATTGATTGATATCATTTCTCGTATTGAAGGCTTGTCTGCGCGACTCGGCCTCATCAGAAAGTTGAAAAAGTGGTTGGTCTCAGTTTTCAGCCTGGACTTGATCCTGCAAAGGTTTCAAGCTAAAACCCATTTTCAAAAGCTCTTCAATTCTTTGTCGCTTTCCCGAAGCCAATATCTGTTTTTTTTTTTTATTTTTTTATTGTTTCAGGTGGTGAGTGCATCACAGGCCGGTGATATACAGTTCCTTGACCTTAGAACAACAAGGGACACATACCTGACGATTGATGCACACAGGGGTTCACTCACGGCCTTAGCTGTTCACAGACACGCTCACTTTTCATGTCTAGCTGGCCGAAGCGTTCGAGACATGAGCACTAACATTGTGCTACCTTCATCACTTTTCAGAGAGCACGAACGAAACAAGTTGAATATTAAACGGCGCAAAACATGAAGATTTATCTGCATTTTATTTTGAGACAAGTTTCTAAAAGTTTCCATACTTCTACTTACGTTTGTGACTTTCTCTCGTTCTCTTATCAAATAATTCTTTTTTTATCTATGAATTTCATTTTGTTCTGATCTAGACATGAAATTCCAGCTAGCTCATGTTGTATCATTTTAAATAGAGAGAGACGATGCTTCTTTAAGAAAGCAAAGGAATATTAACTTAGGGGCTGAATTCTCCTTTTTTACAAGGTGAGGGTTTAAAAACCCACAAAAATAGCTTAGGGTTTGTTTTATGTTTTTGGAATAGCTCAGGGTTTGTTTACCCATTTTCCCACTTATTTGTTTCGAATAAGGTTTTAATTACGATATTTAACTGTTTTCAAATGTAATTTCACGAAAGTGATGTTGAATATGTATTTTCCGTTTTTGTTCATTTGTCCATATGCATTAATTGGTTTTTAGTGTAGTCACGAGTATTATTCTGTTCTTTTTATGCTTTTCATTATGCATTAGTTGTTTGTCAGTTGTGGTGCAGTTACGAATGTAAAGCATAAAAAACGTAGCTATAAATTCTTTCCCAAGAAAAATGCAATTTGAACTCGATTTCAGATTGAATATTCAATTAATTTCCAACTAGTGAGTGTATCAAACGCTTTAGACCAAACGTTTTAAACTTTTAAAACGTTTAAAGCCGACGAAGCATAAAAATGGTCAAAACTCTAGACAAAAGCCAAACGAAATCTATCATCATCCAATGAGGAATGTGTAGATAAAAGAAGGCGAGAGAAACGATCAAAAACTTCCCAAAATATTAAGAATATCAAAAAACAGAAGGGAAATGCTAAAATATCTCTCGCCAAAAAAAGCAAAAATCTCAAAATCCAAAACTTCTTGTTCTGATATCCGAAAAAAAAAGTGCATAAATAAACTCTAAAGAAGGAGGGATATAAACTGAGCTGTTTCAGGTATAACTTAGAGCTCAAGTTACGATGTTGTCTCCAAGGGACAGAGAAGCTAGCTGGTCAGCTGCACCACCGGCTTGTTGCTGCTGAGCCACACTCCTCAGAACATCCATTGCCTCTGCAACTTTAGCCTTTAGTGCATCAGGAGACTCCAGCAAGTGAAGCACTTCGGTTTGGTCCATCTCAAGAAGCATTCCTGTGACTTTAGCTGCTGATTCCGGCTCCAGCTGCTCCACAAGCGGGTATAGATTCTCACCAAGCATCTGCATGATAAAAATGAGAAAGAGAACAATTTAAGAATCCCATTTTCTCTCTTGTGTCTTGCTTTCCGTTAAACAGAACAACAATTGGATGTTTACCGTTCTCTGGTGCTCTGGAGCTGCATTTGCAAGTGATGTAGCCAAAGCTCCAATAGGAACAGACTGAGAAGCAGGCGCATCACGATGATGCACACCACCAGCACCACCAGGCACGTCATATGGGACAGAGAGCATGTTTGGAGTAAGACCAGGCATTGCGTTGACATCTCTCTGTGGATACCTATACATTCTACCTCTTGGATGCATCTGAAGAAAAACACAGTTAAGAGGCAAAAAATGTAAGAAAGCTTAATGATTTCCAAAGCGACAACTGCTGCAAACCAAACTTTAACCTGCTGATGCTGCATCATAGGAGAAGGTTGCTGTGATTGTGGAAGAGGACCTCCTCTTCTACCACCACCACCACCAGGTCGTTGCTGCTGCTGCTGTTGGCCTTGTTGCATCATAGGCATGAAATAGTTTGGCATTGGGGAACCACCAGGTCTCATACCCGGTACAAGCTGCTGTTGGTACCCGTACCCAGGCTGTTGAAGAAGAAAGTTAGGAGATCGGTTTTACATGTTTCTTGATAGAAAAAAAAAATTGAGCTATATACCTGAGGAGGAATCATAGCTGGAGGTCCTTGACCATAGAAGAGTTGTTGACCCATTGGTGGACCACCTGGTGGGTAAATTGGCATCCTAGGACCAACCGGAGGTGGCATGTTCATAGGCCTCATCTGTGAAAACTGAGCCTAAAATGAAAAGACAGTGAAAGTTAAGCATGAGCACGATGAGAATATGATTATGTCAATCCATCTTTAGAGTTTAACACACAAGTACCTGTAACCTGGCTTTGCGGTCTTCTTTCCTCTGTGCAAGAGCAACATATAGTGGCTTTGTAACAATCATTTTTCCATTCATCTCCGCAATCTGAACCAAAGAAGAGAAGAGAAGACAGTTTTTAAGCATTGAGATCCTTCAGGAGAAAAGGTAAGATATTTAAGATCTAGTTTTCTTAATATAGTAGTCACTTACAGCTTTAGAAGCTTCCTCAGGAGTTGAAAATGCAACAAATCCAGATCCTCTACTCACACCACTAGGGTCACGCATCACCTGTCACATACAAAATGGTAATAAATTTTAATCCAAATCTGCTGAAGATCATAATAATAATAACAAGCATGGCTTCTTTTATTGTGTCAACCACAGACCTTGCATGATGTAATAGTTCCAAAGGGAGCGAAATGTTCTCTGAGCTTATCATCTGTGACAGTCTCATCCAAGTTCTTAACATACAAGTTAGACCCCTGAGACTTATCAGCAGCCTCCTTCAAACTTTGCTCAAACTTTTGCTTGAGTTCGGTTTCTCTCTCAGACTTCTTTTGAGCTCTCCCAACAAACCACTCCTTGTCATCAAAGCTCTTCCCATTCAGAGCCTCAACAGCTTTGGCCGCATCTTCAGCGTTCTCAAAGTTGACAAATCCAAAGCCTTTAGACTTGCCTTCACCATCTCTCATGATCACGCAGCTAGTAGTCGATCCAAACTCTCCGAAAACTTTGTTCAGCTCCTCATCAGACATGGACTCGGAGAGATTCTTGACATACACATTGTTGAACTTCACCTTCTCACCCGAAGGATCTCTCTGCTGCTTGTGAACAAAAGGTCCAACATACACTTGCTTATCGTTGAGAAGCATTCCATTCAACTGGTCTATGGCTTTCTGAGCCGCTTCGTCAGTGTCGTACTGCACAAACCCATAGCCTTTCGACTGGCCAGAAGGATCAACAGCCACTTTGCAAGACAGAATGGGACCAAAGGCAGAGAATGTCTCATGGAGTGCTTTGTGATCAATTGCTCTGTCAAGATTCTGCCACACGAATAAACAATTTCACAATGTATCTCCAGCAATGAATGTATAGAAGATCAAATATGGACAATGAGAAAAGAATGGATTTCAAAATCTGTACCTTGATAAAGATGTTACCAACTCCGCTTTTGCGGAGACTTGGATCACGAACAGAGTACATAACTCTTATAGCTCTCCCATTGAGAGCCATGAAGTTCAGCTCATTCAACGCCCTGGAAGCTGTTGCCAAACCAAGAATATGATGAGAAGCATGAACAATACCAATATCTCGAGTTTTGATTTGTTTAATCAATCAAAGTAACACAAATGGCACAATGTACTCTTTTCACACAACACTAAAACTCAACAATGTAATCAAATGTAATCACTCTGCAAAATCAACCTTAAAAGCCTACGCATTTCAATAGAGATTTCCCAAATTCAGATTAGCATTCCAAGAAGGATCTCACAAAACATGATTTAGCAAATTCATTAAAACAAAGAGACACGATTTAACACAAAATCCCCAATTCAATTAAGAAGCAAAAACGATTAAATCCCCAAATTATGAGCAAATCTAGAGAAAGTTACCATCTTGAGGAGTGGCGTAGTTAACGTAGCCATAGCCGAGAGATCTCCGAGTGGTCATGTCCCTGCAAACACGAACGGAGACCACCTGACCCGCTTGGCTAAACGCCTCAAACAGCTGCGAATCCGTCACGGTCACGTCCAGATCGCCGACGTACAGAGACGTCGTCCCTGGCTGCGCCGCCCCGGCCGCTGCAGCCGCCGCTCCAGCCGCAGCCGCCGCAGCGGCACCGGAAACCGCCGCTCCACCGTTGGCATTGGGACCCTGATGCTGAATCTGAGCCATTTCTCACCAAATTACACCAAATTTCCTCTCAATCGACAACAAAACAAACCGAATTGGAGAAATCAAAAGCAGATATTCCTCAATCAATCACCGGAATGATAAAAATTGGGTCTTTTTTGCGGAATTGGGGAGGGAAATGGAGAAGCAACCGGCGGCGAGAGTTGCAGTGTTGAGCCTGATGAAAGGGTCGAAGGAAGTGACCTTATCAGAGAGAAAAGCTCAAATGAAAAAAAACTGCAAAGAGGATTGATCATTTTGAGGTTTGGGTATTTATATATGGAAGGTTTCACCAAACCCTAAAAGCTTTGATGGGAATTGAGAAATCTCAGCCGTTGGATTCAGTTTTTTAAGTGACGTGTTTGAGGTCCCACGTGTTGGAAAATACATCTTCTTTGGTAAAGTAATTAAGTTAGTAAGAAGATGAAAATATAATCTTCTTTGGTAAAGTAATTAAGTTAGTAAGAAAATGAAAATATAATCTTCTTTGGTAAAGTGTTTATCACTTTATGTCCAAACGTAATGTCAGTCAATACGGAGATAGATTTTCAGACAAGAGAGTTAATGAGGATGATGTAATTATTTTGAACCAAATTGAGATACGATTCAGACATGGTTAATTATCTAGACAACAAGTACATGGAGATACGATTTACAAGATAAAACATGAGGATTTTTTTTACCTTTTTCTAGCCTTTTCTTTTATTTTTTTAGTTTTTTTTCGAAAAATTCGAACATTTAGATATTAAAATGGGCCAAAATTTTATAAACTGGTTTATTGAATGGGCCAAAAGTTTGTAAACTGGTTTATTGAAGGCTTGAAAATATATGGACCGAATTTCTATCTCGTATAGGACTCAATCGAACACATTCTCTAGATCTTTGATGGGATTGCCACATCTTTTTACTTCATTCTTTTTACAAACTTTGATCTAATATTTTGATTTAAAACAAGTTGTGAATCTTGTAGCTTGAAAAAGTTGTACTAAAAAGTTTGGTCACTATAAAAAACAATTTGAAATGATATATCTATCTTTATAGATTCTTACCTTTTTTCAGTTTCAAAACTTCATACTACTCATAAAGTTTATCCTACAAAAAAATTATTTGGCAAGAAAATACATCTTGAATTTGATACTCCTAAATCCTAATCAGTTAATCATAATTCATACATATGTAATTTACTTACATTATTTGAAAAAGAAAAAGATCAAGAATGATTGGTACCTCCCACTACCCAAAGGAAAATGTCCAATTGTCCATTGACTTCTCAAGCTTTTTATGAGTCTTCTCATTTTCTCTGCTCTAAAAGCATCTGTATACATAGTCCCAAGCCTATCCTCAAAACTCACCACATAATTTCATCAAATCAATGGCTTCAATTTCATCTATTCTCCTCCTCCTTCTTTCACTTTCATATCTCCACTTCACTCTACCCACCGGAAGCAACCACCTCACCGACAGAAAATCCTTAGAAATCATCATCGGCGGCGGTGACGACGGCATTCCACCACCGTCACCTTCAGAGGAACCCGAACCGGAACCTGAATATTGCCCTCCTCCAATTCCTCCACCTCCTCCTCCATGCCCTCCTCCAACTCCACCTCCTCCTCCTCCATGCCCTCCTCCAACTTCACCTCCTCCTCCTCCTCCAAGCCCTCCTCCTCCACCTCCTCCACGCCATCCTCCTCCTCCACCTCCTCCAAGCCCTCCTCCTCCACCTCCCCCAAAAGCACCACAGCTTCCACCGCCAAAACCGCCACATTCACCGCCTAAACGGAAATCTCCGCCTAAGCCGCCGGGGCAGCCACTGATTTTTGAGAGCAAACTACTAGAGAAAGTATATCCAGTCCTCCAAGCTTTCAAGAAACTAGTCACACACGATCCAAAGCACATTCTTGATTCTTGGAACGGCTCCGACATTTGCGGCCAATACCGTGGACTCGAATGCGCGATATTCCCGAATACAAAACAGAAGGCTCTCGCGAGCATCCAATTTAACCAGTTTAACTTCTCCGGCAAGTATCTTCGGCTAGATAACTTCCTCGACAAGTTAGATACAGTCACCATCTTCCACGCAAACTCCAACAATTTCTTAGGCTCTGTGCCTAAAGTTGGCCACTTGAAATACTTGTTCGAGCTCGATCTAAGCAACAACAAACTCACCGGAGATTTTCCGGCTTCTGTCTTAGAAGCCACGAATCTCACGTTTCTCGATCTCAGGTTCAACACTTTCTCAGGCGGTGTTCCTCCTCAGGTCTTTAATCTCGATCTCGACGTCTTGTTCATCAACAACAACAATCTTGTTCAGACACTTCCAAAGAATCTTGGATCCATTACTGCTCTTTACCTAACATTCGCCAACAATAGGTTAGATTTCATTCATCATAACGTTTTTAACATTTTTTTATTTTTTATTTAGATTATTCCCGCTAAAATTAAATATTGTGTCCCTAGTTACAGCTATGATAGTGTGTAATTTATTAAGTAGCTAACATTTTTTGTTTTGTATCTTTATTGTGATGTGACTTAGGTTCACGGGTCCAATTCCCGACAGCATAGGCAACAGCAATCTCAAGAACCTACAAGAAGTCCTTTTCTTGAATAACCAGTTAACCGGTTGCTTACCGTACCAAATCGGAAATCTAAACCGAGCCAGTGTTTTCGATGTTGAGTCTAACCAGTTAACTGGTCCAATACCATACTCTTTCGGTTGCTTAGACATGATGGAACAGCTCAATTTAGCAAGAAACAACTTCTATGGAACCATACCGGAGATCGTATGCGAGCTTTCTTGTCTCAAGAACCTCTCTCTTTCCTATAATTACTTCACTCAGGTCGGTCCAAAATGTAGAGAACTCATCAAGAGAAACGTTCTCGACGTTCGTATGAATTGTATACTTGATCTTCCAAAGCAGAAAACGTCACGGGAATGTG
Source organism: Microthlaspi erraticum (assembly GCA_902728155.2). Taxonomy (NCBI): domain Eukaryota; kingdom Viridiplantae; phylum Streptophyta; class Magnoliopsida; order Brassicales; family Brassicaceae; genus Microthlaspi; species Microthlaspi erraticum. The sequence goes on along the minus strand of CACVBM020001385.1, from coordinate 1,307,709 downwards.
CTGACTTCTTCATGCGGAGACAGACTTGTCCTAATTCCAAGTCTATGTTACTGATCCCTTGTGGTAAGGATCCTAACCGGTTTAAACCGGATCAAGAACGATTGGAGGGCAAAGAAGCTCGAGTTTCTTCTCCGGTATCTTACGGCGCACTTAACCCGGACCGCATTCGGAATCTATAACCCTTTTTAAAAAAACTACGATGTGGCCAAGAAATATATGGCCAAGTGTATTATATTAATATATTTGTGGTTTCTGATACAATATAAGTGAATAAATGCATTTCTTGCGTAGTTACGGATTATCGCTATAATTATATATTACATGTATCTTTCATTGTTGGATAATGTATAGTCCATTTTCTTATCTTCTTTTTTTTTACCCTTTTAACATTCATCTATTTAACTACAATTTACGCATCTCTCATTTTATAGTCCACTTTCTTTTTTAGTGTATTGGATTCACATTTTTCTGAACCATATATAACATCTCCATTACCTTTATATCAACTTCATATGACACTTTCAGTAATACATACTACCAAAAATAGACATTAATTCAGTGTCACAAATCTTCAACATCTAACATGTAACTATGTGTCTTTTTGTTCTTTTTCTTATTATTGTTTTGGAGCTTCTTAAATGGATTTACTCAAATTATGTGGTTCCTTTTGCGATATTTTGAATGTTGTTTTCTATAATATTTGGCAACTAGTGTAAACAGAAACAAGTTGAACCATGCACTACCGTAAGTAAAGGGCACACCAAGTCACCAAGTGACAACAACTGTTTTTGACGGCACCAAGTGACAGCTTAAGTTTGTTTCATTTGTTCTTTTGTCATTATTATTATTATTTTTTCGTCTAGAATTAAATATATTAGAGAAATCAGGTGTAAACCACCAGCCACACCATACAACGACTCAAACACCAAAACCACACTTTCAGCCCAGAAAAATAAGGCCTCTCTGCATCTTCTGTGAAACCAAAGAAGCGAGGAAGAAAGAGTAACCAAAAATACCAAACCACAATTCAAGAAACAAAACACAATTTTACCAAAAAAAGAAAGAAAGAAACAAAACACACCTCACACAGAGGGTAAAACTTTCTCACTGCCATTAAATACCATGTTTTTTTTAGAGCAATAACAATAAGTTGGTAAAGCTTATAGCATTCCGAATTACTAATCTTTAAAAAACTGGTGACCTGACTGACTTTTGCATTTTCTATGATCATCTAACTATATAACTATACAGACCATGCCCATGTTATAACAAACAATGGGTTACATCATTACATGTTATGGTCAGATAACACATGTTTTGATTGTAAATTTTATCTATAAACATTTGATACTTAACTTTAAAGTTAACTCAAGAATTAATCTGATTTGTAAAAGATTCTAAGGATTTTTTGTTGCTCAACATTCTCGTTCACTTGTGTTTTCATTATATAAAACACGATCTATAGATGAAGATTATTCCGTATCTTGTTCATGTATGATTCGTATACTAATCTCAAGAAAGAAAACAAAATTCTAATCATTACACTAAAGCTTTTACGAGAGAAGTAACACACAAATCCCAAGTTTGGGTCGGTTTGGTAAATAAGTGACCAAAGCCTCTGGGTCATGGGAGTTGCCTCCGGTGGCTCAGTTTTTCTTTACTATCCACACTTCCCGTTCGCCTGCATTTTTTTTGTAAAAGACTTTAAACCAATTGCACAATTTACCTAACAACTTCTGATTTAAATATATTACATACCTGGCACGCAGCAAAATTGTCACAGCTGCATATCAAATTGGCATTCGAAACATCAACCGCTTGTGGAGCTCCTCCACCATCACTTCTCTGAACAGACACAGACAAATGTTACTACTTATACTGGATTGTATAATAACACTAATCTTTGGAAACTACAACTATACTAATATATGTGGATATTACCTTGTAGAAATCAACTGCTATGAAGTTAGGCCAACGTTGTCCCGCGGCTTGGTAACATGTCTTGATGGATTCAAGAAGAGGAGCAGAGTTTTGTTTACATGCTACAATCAAATCCGGTGCATCGGGAAAATGGTTAACAAGAACAAGAGATTTCGATTTATCGCTCATCGCTGCTGATTCACCTCTGTTTGGACACACTCCTTCTTTTAACCCTCCATTTCCATCTGCGAATATATATTAAAACATTAACAAAAATTTGTTCATGCAAATACAATATGGTTTTGCAATCACATGTAGGACGACTCACATTGGTTCTCAACCATAAAATTCCATTGATACGCGATTCCTTCTGTTGCTTCTTTACTTCTATCGGACGTAAAAACTACCAACCTTTGGCTTTGTTGTATCATGTCGTCAAGCGTTGGCCAATCTCCTCCATTTTTGGGCATTCTAGTCACCGGAAACATGAACTTTTGTAGTCCGGCCGCATTAAACACTTTTGTGAGACCCTTTGGTGATTTCACATAATCTTCGATTATAATCGTTACAACTTCCTCACTGTTCTTCTCTAGAAACACTTTAATCTCCCTTAAAACGTTAACCGCCGGTTGCTACAATTGCACACATAAAAAAAACACAAATCACTAACATTTTCGTGTACAATAACACAAGGAAAGAAAAATGAACGAACATATCAAAACTTACGAAAGAGGTGATATTGCAACACTTTCCGCCGAAGGAATGACAAAGCCAGATATCGTTATCGAAGTCGTACATGTCGAGCATAAACCCTCTTACACCGTTCTACAATAATAACCATTAAAAAAATATTTACTCACACTTTTGCAAGAAAAATTTAAAAGAGTTTACTAAAACTTTGTATTGCATTTGGAGGGAAGAATCTTACAGTGAGTTGGCTAGTGACTGAGTCTTGCTGATTAGTAGGAGCCAAAATCAAAGAACCGGTCTTTGATATTGCTCCCAACCGAGCAAACGAGTTGTGAGTTGTTAACCATGAGTACTTGTTGAAAGGCAAACCCTTAACCTTTTTGTATATGAAGATTGGTTAATCAGATTAAACGACAATTAGTCCATGTGATTAAAAATTGATAAAGTTACAGAAGTGTGAACCTTGGAGATGGGGTTGATGGGTTGTGTTCGAGAGCATCTGGGTCTGAAGTTGTTGTTGGCCAGACATGTCTCGCAGTGTAACCCAGCGTCACAGTTCTCGTTCAATACACATGTTTTTCCCTCCTAATTAAGATCCAAAACCAATAAACCAATAAACCAAGAAAAAAGTTAATAATTATGTTTTTTTTTTTAATTGAAAATAAAGATCTTTACTACAACCCATTTCTTAAATATCTCAAAGATTAGCAATAAGTTTATCCAAACCGAAAAAGGGAAGAAAAAACAAAAAGTAAAAACAGAATTGGGGAAACAGAGATCCTCTGTTTGTCTGAACAGAGGACAGGTACAAAGGGAAGTGATGCAAAGTTGATGAGATTTGCTTACCTTGAGAGCAGAGGAAATCTCAAAAAGGAAAGAAGATTGAATCAGGAGGGCAATGAGAAGCAAGGGTAATCTTTGAGACATAGTTTTCTTCGCCAAGAATGAAAGAAGAAGAAGGATCATGCTTCAAGCATGTAGCTACTTCATCATCACTTGTAGATTAGATTGGTTGTTTGCATTTGCGTGAGGGTTCTTATGTCCCAGAAACATATTAAAAAAAGTAATAATCTGAGGGATTTAAGGATAAAAATAGAGTGAACGTAAGTGCGCGTGTTGGTGAAAGCTGCAAAAGTGGGTTTGTTTGCCGTGTGCCTTTATTATTTCATGGACTATTTCTTTGATTATTTTGTTTTACATTCTTAAGAAGAATAAATTTTATTTTGTATTTATGCAATATGGTGGTGGTCACTGGTCAGAGTTGAGGATTACGATTGGTCTACAAACTCTGAATAACTCGACCAAGTCAATATTGAAAAACCTAAAAGAGCTTTCGTTTTCTCTAATGGGTCTATGCTTTCCATCTTTGGGTAATCATGATTAGAATGATTTTTTTTGACAAAAATGATTTTCTTTTCCAAATGTAGTAGCTATAATGAATTCTCCTCACTTGAGTTTGGGAAGACTAATTCAATACTCTTCCAACTAACTGAGCTAATTGCGCATGATTGATAAATTGAAAGTTTTTTCCTCAAGAAATTGGATAATATATTAAATCCTGTTGTGCATGCGTGAGTTGTAGGTTACTGACAAAAATGCATTGTATAATTTTATCTTCCTAATTAATCAACTAAAACAATATGGATAGAACTAGAGTTTTTGTTTAAAAATCTACAATGCAAAAAAAAAAAAAAAAAATCATTTCATAAACAAAAATCAAGTTTTTAAACAACACTTATTGTATAGCCGAAAGTTAGCATCCTAGTTCTGGTTGCAACTTATATAGTTGTTGTTTTGGTCAATAACAAGTTATTTACAAAATAACAATGAAAATGGAAAGAGACATACGTACCAATATTTCCACGATCGTTTGTTTTCTCTCAACAAGACTAAAATGTAACGTAGAGAAGACGGTTCTAAAGATTGAAGAGAGCCTCCCCCTTAGAGAGTCTTGACGAAATTACAAGGCAAGTATTATGGTGCATGAGCCCAGAAACCCTTTGTAAAGACTAAAGATTGCACGCAATCTCAAACCTTCGTTGGAACAAAGCTTGACACGTACCACAAACTTTTTTCACAGTTGTCAAATTTGCTATATTAAAAACCATTGACCGAGTCAACAACTAGACAAATCAACTGGCCCATTATAGCCCCACTTTGCCCCGATTCTAAACCAGTTCTGTTATAGTTTGCTCTGTTATTAATTTATCAAAAGACTTTGGTCTGAGGCCGGCACATAACAATTTATACACCATGAAGATTTGGCATAACGACAAATCATTTTGGTATAAGTTTGAAAAAAAACGGTACTATAACACTGTTTTTATTAGGTAGGGACCCAAACTTCAGCTCTAGTTCACACTCACATAGTCACATTCAAAAACTCGTAAATTTTTATAGGTTTCAACAATTTATGGAAATTTTTGCATGCTCAATTAATGACTTGTGCAACCCTTGCTAATCACATATGTATGACCCATTCTACAATCTACCTAATCATATAACCCTTTACACTGACCATAAAACTCTTTGAAGTTTGTATATGACATTTCAAAAATGCATACAATACTTATCACACAAAAAAAGGAAATGCATACAATAAATGGATCTAAATCCTTACAAACAGAAAAAATGCAGTTGATGTCTGAGATATGACAGACTGTACACATGTGAGTGACCCTACCAACGTTATGTAGAGCATTTTGGGTTCACATCGCTACCTTTTATTTGTTGTTTTGAATTTATTTCAATACAAAAAAAATGCTAGGATAATTTAAGATCAATCCCAAAGGCCTCGATCACAGTAGCCAGTTTATCTCTGTGTCGCTTTCTCTTCCGCAAACACTCAATAAACAATACCTTTCTTTATCTCCAAGAAATGGACCGAAGGGTAATTGTTCTCTTTAGCAAAAAATAAGATTGTTTAGAAAAGTATACTAATATTGAACTAAAGGTTTGTCGATAATCATAGTCTCTTTAAAACAAACAAAATTATATAATTACAGAAACTGCATAAGACATCATCATAGAACAGATTATTATGAATAACATGGGAGCTCCATTTAAAAAATTCTTTTAATCACACTAATCATCCAGTGTTGTTGGTTCAATGATAGAACTTCACATTGTTAGAGGAACTAATGACTCGGAACTAATCTTTAGAGCTTAGAATGATGACATAGTAGCAATCTTTTATTCATTTGAAAAGAACAAGTGGATCCAAACAAGAAGAGATTAAAAAGTTGGGGACTTTTTTTGACAATTTCGTCGTTTATTTCATCACGAATTGAATAGTGGTGTGATTCTTTGTCTCTTTCCTTGTCAGTGAGAGAGTATACAGACCCTCGATTGTCATATCATATCAGAGGACCTTCCATTAACCATTTTTATACTCTCTCTCTTTCTTTCTTTCTCTTTCTCTCTCTCTCTCTTTTTCTTTCTTTCTCTTTCTCTAGTAGCTCTTGGCCATGGTTGTGAATAGTCAAGCTTTCTTGTTGGCATTAATTGCATTACTTGCAATCCAACTGCCTTCACTAATGGCATCAGGTCTGTCTTTCCCGATTTTCCTCTGTCTCGGCTAAATCAGGATAGACAGATGTTCGTTTTCATTAAAAATCACATTTTGAGCTTTTGGGTTTCGCAAAGTTTGTTGCTTTCTTTAGAATTTGCACAGTTTCTGGCTCATTTGTTGAATTGGGTGGCAATTCAGTTGCTTACATGCAAATACTCTGTTTTGGACTGAAAACAGATCTCGAGAAAGGAAAAAACTTGAGGCTCAAATTAGTAAAAATTAATGATTTAAGCTATGGTTGTTACAAAGTCAAAAGCTTGAAACATTTTTGGATTATCTCTTCTGAAGCAAACTCTCTCAGACACTTAATGCTGCATTGTTATGTGTCTGTGTTTTTGGCAGATTGTCCATTAGATTTGACTTCATCAAACTTCACTCTAGTAGCTACCGTGTGCTCCAACATAACTAACAGAGGCAAATGCTGCCGCTACATGAACGCTTTCGTCGCCGTATCCGTGGCACGTTACGCTAATTCCTCAACCAGTCTCGGAGTTGCATCAGACTTAACTCAAACCTGCATTGCTTCCATCTCTCAAGCCATGGAACTCAGCGGAGTTTCTAAAACCGCTACTAGCTTCTGCGGTTTGGGAACCAAGATACTTGTCAAGTACAACTGCCAAGGCCTAACCACAGTGACACAAATGCACCACTCTCCAAGATTTGGACATGTCACAAGAAACTGCAGACTCCCACTCTCCGCTGCAAACCGTTGCAGGAAGTGTTTGAATTCTGGTATCACTTACCTTCGTGATCTCTTAGTTGGAGAGACTAATAACATCACGTTGAGTACTTGCCGAGATGCTACTTATGCTGCATTAGCTAGCCGAATCGACCTTGCATCTGCTCTTGAACTTCTTGGTTGTTTCTTTCAAGTCACAGAGCTGACCGTTCCTTCAGGTTTAGACATATGACTTACTGCATTATTCTTAGCTTTTGTCATTTTCTTTGTCTGATTTCATTCGCGTATGGACAGAGTCGTTTCGACCGTTTGCTACTCCAGAACCGTCTCCAAGCCCTGTTGGTGCTATTATCAGTCCAAGCAACAGTGACTCTTTAATGACTACAAGTGAAAGAAACAACAATCCATATCACTTAACAATGGTTCCAACCATTGGGATTGTTGTTACAGCTGTTGCTCTTACGATGCTTGTAGTTCTTGTGATTCTCATCCGTAGGAAAAACCAAGAGCTAGATGAATCCGAGAGTTTGGATAGAAAATCAACAAAGACTCTTCCTTCTCCTCATCCTGTATACAAGATTCATGAAGGTGACAACAACAAAAAGAATTGAGTATTTTGTTTTCTTATATCAGAAAGACTTTTGAAATCTCTTTCTCTCTCTCTGCAGATGATTCTTCACCTTTCCAAAAGTTCAGCTACAAGGAGATTGGAAATGCGACGAATGATTTCAACATGGTGATTGGTCACGGAGGTTTTGGTACTGTTTACAAAGCCGAGTTCAGCGATGGACTGATTGCAGCTGTGAAGAGAATGAACAAAGCTTGTGTACAGTCTCAACAAGATTTCTGCATTGAAGTAGAGCTTTTAGCTAAGCTTCATCACCGTAACCTCGTTGCTTTAAAAGGCTTTTGCATCCAAAAGAAAGAAAGGTTAAGAAGAATCATACACTGAATGTTTTTGCCTATCCAAAATGTTCTCATCTTTTTTTGTTCTCCAATCTTTCAGATTCCTCATCTATGACTACATGGAAAATGGAAGCTTAAAAGATCATCTACATTGTATGTATATGCTTATTCTACATTAAGCTTAAAAGATCAGACAGCAGAGTGTTGAAACTTTTCTTTGTGCAATGCAGCTACAGAGAAGCCTCCACTTAGTTGGGGAACAAGAATGAAAATAGCCATCGATGTGGCGAATGCTTTGGTAAATAGTCCAAAGTCTCTTACCTCCATTTTCTCTGTAAACTGATTGATTACATATATATATCTTTTACAGTTTTTGGTTCTTGGCTGCAACGTTGTTATCTCCTCCAGGAATATCTTCATTTCTACTGTGATCCACCTCTATGCCACAGAGACATTAAGTCAAGCAATATACTACTCGATGAGAATTTTGTAGCCAAAGTATGTATCTATCAAAACATCTAACTGGTTACAGAACGTTTTTTTGACTTTGGCTTTGGCTAAATCAAGAATGTTTCTTCTTGGTGCAGCTTTCAGATTTTGGCCTTGCTCATACGTCTAGAGATGGCTCTGTTAGCTTTGAGCCTGTGAATACCAATATCCGTGGAACTCCAGGTTATGTAGATCCGGAGTATGTAATAACGGAAGAGCTGACAGAGAAGAGTGATGTGTACAGCTATGGAGTTGTGTTGCTGGAGATTATAACCGGAAGAACAGCGGTCGATGAAGGCAAGAACCTTGTGGAAATGTGTCAGAGGTTCTTCGCGACGAAGTCAAGACACAAAGATTTGGTAGACCAGAGAATCAAGATATCCGTTGATGAAGATGATGGATTGAAAAAACAGCTTGAAGCGGCTGTGACGGTTGTGAGAATGTGTACTGAGAAAGAAGGACGGTCTAGGCCATCGATCAAGCAAGTCCTGAGGATGTTGTGTGAGAGCCGAGATCCGTTGCATGGCGGATTTGCTAGAGCTGTTGAGGAAGAGATAGGCCAAGATAATATGAAGAGAACCGTTTTGAGATTTCAAAGAAGCGATAAACGGATCTTTGGTTCATCGTCAAGGACATTTTCCAGCCGGAGTTTACCTCACTCTCCAGTAAATGGACTTTCTTTCTGAGTTAGTTAGTCACTTTTTTCTCTATAGCTGTATCTCAAAAGTTTACATATTTTATATAAGTTATGAATTCATATTGAAAAAGCTCTCATACTCTGCACTCAAAAGGTTTTTCTACATTGTAAGCGTCTCTGTATCTCTCCTGTACAGTAGCACTATCTTCTGTTACATTTTAGTCTTTCAAGTCCCAAAGCTAAAGCCAAAGTCTTCCTTTTGATGGCTCTTCTTGCTTTTACTTCGTCTTCTTACCACGGGCCGGTGAGTGTTCTTCTCAAGCATTGCGTTTTGGCCATCCATGGACGCTGCTTCGGCGATTCCTTCAGCTGTAAAATTCAAAATAGGAGTGTCAGTGAACAGTACCATCAAAAGAGACAGAAAATGTCTTTTTTTGCTGCAGATGATGTAGAGACAAGGTTAAGGAGGAAGAAAGTTTTACCTCATTCTTCTGGCTTTTCATAATTTCCGCCTGCAACATAGAGAAACCTAAGTTAAAGAACGGAGCCAGCTAAATGTATGAGGAGAAGCAAAAAGTGGTAGTAATAAAAACCTGTTTTGTCTGCAAATCTTGATTCAGTTGCTTGAGACTTTCAATCTCTGCTTCTAGTTCCAAGGTGTAAGCCTAAAAGTTAAACCGGAACATAAAAATAATCAATATCAAAGTTCTTGAAAACAAACGGTAAATGACAGTTCGGTTAGATTAACAACACTTTACCTGCTTACGAGCCCTTGATCTAGCAGCTGATTCCCGATTCTTGATCATTCTCTTTTGCCTTCTCTCAACAACCTTCTCCATTCCCGTATTGCTTCTTCTTCCTCGACCGAACACATAAGGAACCGGTGATGACCATGCATTGTTCTCTGCACTACTTGTTCCAGGAGAAGTAGCTGCAACAGTCACACCTGTTCCTCCTCCCATAGTAGCTAAACCACTATTGTTGTTCACCGAACCATCTGCAGCCTGAAACAACTTCTTCTTGTTGATCATACTCACAGGCGCAGAGAATGTCACATTCGCTTGTTTTGGAAAAATCGCTGGAGGCAATCTCTGCTGCTGCTGCTGCTGTTGCAAGATCATAGAATTATTGTTGCCGTTGAATGATATGTTGTTTTGATTTGGCTGACCAAATCCAAACCCCAAACCAGCAGAAGCACCACCATTGTTATCATAAAACGTCCCATTAACGTTTTCATTCTGTTGAACAGAGTCAATGTCATCTTTCACAACGCCAGCACGGAGCAAGAAATCCTCCAAAGTCATCTCCCCTAGAGTTCTCTGCCTCCCAGGCGCATCAGACCCACCACCACAGGTACTACTTCCCATATTCACATCACCACTCTCTTTAGACATCAAGTGTTTCCAGACCTCATCAACGGTTTTCTGACTAAGCGTTCTTGGCAAAGTCAAGGAGCCTTGCCTCTGTAGATGATTCCCTCCTGGATAAACAAAGCCATTATTACTAGGTGCCACGGCTGCAATTGAAGATGTAGTGGTCATGATGGCTTGAGTTTCCTCAGCAGTCCATATGTTCTTGAGCAGCTCGTCCATGTTCATTGACCCAAAATCTTTCCCTGGCTCACTTAGAGTGCTCTGTAGCTCATCAAATGTTAACGAGTATAACGAAGACTGCCTCGCCAATGGCTTTGACTGGCTATTGTTGTTGCTCCCATTCCCTCCAGAATCTCCGGCTAAGTTGTTGAAATTGATGTTAGTACCCATCACTTCTTCTTCACTCTAAAATTAAACGAATCAAACCCTTTTGAGCTTTGACCTATAAGAGAGCAAAAGGCAAAATCAAAACCGGTTTAAGAGTACACCAAACCAAAAGAGAGGAGCTTTCATGTAAATGTTTAACCTTTATATAGTTTTACCCAGAAGAAGCTATCATGAACATAGATAAGCAAAGTTTGATCCAGAGAGTATAAAAAACGGATCTTTTTGTTACACGAGATCATTAAAATCCAAAGTCGATAGCTTTGACCATTCTTCAATTTTTTTTTTAATGAATCCAAAAGATAAATAGAGAAGCCAACAAAAAACTGATGGATCTATTACAGAGGAAGAGCAAATCGGATCATAAACCACTCAAGAAGAAGATCAAAAACAAAAAATGTTTGAGAAGAAGATTCATAACTCCATTTCTACTACCATTAGTTACTACTGACTGATTTATACAACATACAGATAAAAAAAATACAGATCAAATACTATAGATTCGGACAAAAAAAGAAAGGATCAGACAAAGACAGATCTTAAATATAAGGAAAAACGGATAAATTTAGATGTTATAAAAAGGAAAGGTTAAAGATTTGTCACCTAATCTTATTGGCGATAGCGGAGAATCGAGAAGATTAGCGGAAGAGAAGAGAGACGACAAGTGTGCTTGCTACTACCTCGACACGAGCTGCCATTTTAAGGGGGTAAGCTTTTTCCTGTTAAGGATATTTTTAGATATTTTGTTTTCTTCTTTTTAGTATAAACAAATAAATATCCCCTTTATTATTATTTAAAAGATTTGTTTAGTTTAGTCACTTAATTGAGCTGACATCCACGTTCACATCTAGCCAATTAGAGGCTGTAACGTGTGAGAATATTTAGTCGTTGTTGGTCTTTTACCTTCTCACAGTGGTGAATAATTCAAGAAGATCGTGTTTGGAATTTTTCTTCGGACTTACAGTTAGTTAATTTTGAAACTATGTTATTGTCGTTCTTGTTGGACGTTTTGTAAAGTTTATGATAAATTTGAATTGTTTTCTTTTAAAATTTGGTTGATTATATACATAAATGCTGGCGAAAAAGGCAGAAGTGGGTAGTGATAATTTTAGGGTCCCATTCATGGTGTGCGAATTTTGATTCCAAGCAATAATTATACACAAGCAACCCAAAAAAAGGAAAACTGTTGCGTTGAGTTTAATACAATTTATTTCCAAATATGGAAATATGCCATCTCTTCATTGTAATTGTTTTGTCAAAATGCTGATTTATATTTTATACTTCTTTATCATTTGGTTTACTTATTTCAGGGAATTTCTACTTTTGTGTGTCACGCTGGACCAACGTAGAGAATGAGCATCAAGCCATGATAGAGTTCAATGTCTCTCCACTTCCATTTTATTATGAGTTTATCATAAATCATTACTATTGTAGTGCTAAATTTTAATTTTCTATTAAGCATTCTTTTTCTTTTGTAGCAAAACTTTTCACTTTTGATTAGCATTCAACAACTTTCTACAAACATAAGTAAATGGGCGAAGATATTTTTTTAATGTTTACAAAAAAATTGACCCCTCGTTGTTTTTCTTTTCAGATAAAAAGAAAGATTATATACTTTGGAAAAATCCTCAAATACTAGTTCTAGTGATTTTTTCATTTCTTGAGAATTATAATGAATATTAGAGTGAGGAAGTCCCACATTGAAAGTGGGAGCCTTTCTTCACTAATATATAAAGTAAGAGGCAATCCTCCACTTATAAGCTAGCTTTTGGGTGTAAGTTAGGCCCATTACTAATATGGTATCAGAGCCCAAGGTTAATCTCAACAAACGATTTCCCACAAAGAAAAACGGTTTCCCACATTGAAAGTGGCCGTATAAGTGGCCCCGTTTTGTTGTGGTATTTCCGAGATGATATGCGTTGTCCCGCGAGTTAGGCCCATTACTAATAACGAACTTTGAATTATACGATCTTACATACTATACCATTAGTCACTTGTATGAACTAGAGCTTGTAAACATGAACAAAGGATTTAGAAGGAAAAATCATGCTAAATATGTCAGAAATGTGAAGATTTCTGACGACGCGTTTGTGACTGCTGCATCGGAGAGCAATTATTTTGCGCTGGAAAAGAGTTGAGATCAGGCTGAAGGTATCTTGCAATGAGCTCGCTAAAGATATCTTACATGATGACTTGGTTTCTGATCACATTTTACCAAGGTTGCTACTTTAAAAAAAAAAAAAAAGGCTGCTAGTCAAAGAGCAAGGCAAACTCATCAAAGTTGCAAAATACTTTTGTGAACTCGAAGCTAATGTACCAAACACATATTGACGTCCTATCTGATTGCGTAAAACTATTCAATTTTATTGTTAAAAAAAAAAAGCAAAACATTAAAAAAAAAATTTGATAAAAACAATAATTTGTTCAGGTTAGACTGTAACTAAACCATATTTTACTATGGTTTGTGTTTTTCTTCATTTTTTTGGGTAAGTTTTGCGGCCTTTGCCACCTCTAGAGTTTCACATGGGATTAGTGATCGGCGGTGTAGCTGTGGCCGGCGGCTGAATTCACATAAAGCAAAAAAATCAAAACATTTCTATATTGAGTGATTTACAGTTAAAGGCACTTTGGACTTTAAAAGTAACAAAAAAGGCACCTTCTACGTTTAGGTGACTTTGGTATGTTAAAAAGACCAAAAAAGCCCTATTTCTAAATTGAACCCTCTTTTCTCCTTTTACCCAAAAGCCGCCGTTTTACTCTTTTCTTCATCTCACCTTCTTTTTTTACTAGAGAAACAAAAAAGTCAATAACTGTAAAACCCTATCACACCATCTAACGCCACCGCTTTCACCACCGTCTGAATCTCATGACTCTGGTCGGTTCTTAAAAATCAACAACGCCACCTCACACACTCTGTATCTTCACTGCCTCTCACTTCACTATATCCGTTTGTAATCATGTCGTCTCCTCATTCAATCGTCTCAAATTTTCACGATTCAATTTCATCTTTTTCTGGGTTTCTTCTCTTGAAGTGCGGAGAAGATGAATATATTTATATGTGGACACGACTGTGTGTACATCTACCTGTGGACACGATCGCGAGTTAACACATATTTATCTAGATTACAAGTGGACACGACTGGGTAGATGTAGACCTGATCGCAAATTAACCCGTAGGTATATTCATCTAACACGTAGATGTGGACACAAAGGCAGATGTGGACTAAATCAGAGGTGTACACGACTGCGTGTACATCTAGATATGGACATGATCGCGAGTTAACCTATATTCATCTACTCCGTCGTGTATCAAAGGTAGATGTGGACATGCTCGCGAGGTAACATATACCTTGGTCAGTACAAAGGTATATAATTTCTAGATATATTCATCTAACACATAGATGTAGACATAAAGGTAGATGTGGATATCTAGATGTGGACATGATCGCGAGTTAACACATATCTTGGACATGATTAAAGATATATGATTTCTAGGTATATTCATCTAACACGTAGATGTGGACACAAAGGTGGGTGTGGACTAGATCACAAGTGGACACGGCTGCGTGTACATCTAGATGTGGACATGATCGCGAGTTAACTCATATTCAACTACTCCGAATTTTCGGATACATTTAACTTGGATGGCTGGCTATCCATATGGATGCAGTTTCATGGATAGCACTAGTATGGACATATACGTTTATTAAAGAATAAATAGATGATAGTTGGATATAGTTAACCACTTTGATACAGGTGCATGGAGGACAAACACATGGATAGTTGCAGTTCAACAACGGCCTCGCACTTCAACAACTTAGAATAACATGTGGTCGTAACAAAGTGCCTTTGCTTGTTATCAGAGACGTTTGTTGCACATCTCTTCCGGAATGATAGCATAAATACGCATGAAGACTACATACCCACAGACGTATATCCATAAACATAAATCCAGAAACAATACACAATATGTACGCATATGACAGTGTACACTGACCCATCACCTCGTTCAAATATACATGTGTGTCCACTACCACCTATCCATTCGAGGAAAAAAGTTTTCAACATTCATTTTCTGTGTCCACGACCACCTGTCAATACATTATTGTGAACGTTTTCTGAGGAATGAAATCATCGATACACCACGCGGGTGGATGATCTGATGTGGATGCTTTGAAACGATGTCAAGTTAAACCATATTTCTAAATTTTGTGTAGATGATTTAGTTTGCAATGAAACTTTTAGCCATCTTTATTCTTAATCATCTTAATTGGATGTTTATAGACCTCCTTATGCCTGTATAGATTATTTAATCCTACCTTGTTATCTTTGTGTTTGATATATATTTTGAGAATAGTAAAATACAGAGTTTGACAATTTATAAAACTTAACGAAATGCAAAGCCATTTTCTTAAAACAAACCTTTGATATGCTTTTCCGATAAGTAACTTCAAAACCTTTTCAAACATATAGCTCGTCTCATCCTTCTTTGCCTTTAGATCTTAAGAAATGTTTATACTCATAGATGTAGCCCATCAAAAGGACATTAAAATGTTGATACAAATAAGAACAGGAAAGCGAGAACATGCAATCATGGATATATGAAAGTTGAAACTGTGGATACCATCAAGAGCAAAAAACCTTGAACATATGGACATAAAACCATATATACAATCAAGAACAATAAAATGTGGGAACAATCTTCTTTTATCAATATATAACGTTTTATTGAATGCACAACGACATTATGTTTAACAATAGAGATAGAAGGAAACAACAAATTCTCTTGTATCACGTACTATCAATTAATGTGAGTCAAACAATTGAAAGTCATATCCATACAAACCCGTCCACGAGTCACAATCTATGTGTTCAGTATATTAGTTGCTTCAATGCTTGACACTCGATATTACATATGAGCATGATGAATTAGTTTAATCTGAGAATGTATTACATTTGTGTATATTTCTATGCTAAAACTATGGCAATATTATTGTATTTTAGACCTCTTCACTGTTTACAGTCTACTATCAATATACAAGTGTATTCATGTGGTTGTATCTTTTATGTTTATGATTTTGGAAACGGTATGCCTAGTAACCCTTTGTTAGTATTTCGTTAGTATGTCTTTCCCACAAGTTATATTAGTGAAACAAACTTATTTCACTTGCTACACATACAAATTCGATGGTGAGGTTTGAGTTTCGCCATATCCATTCATATCCCAAAGCAATTATCCAAACAAAGACGTCCAGATGGACTCAAAAATATCTGGACACAATTGCGTGGACATCTAGACGTGGACATGATCGCGAGTAAACTCAGATTTATCTACTCCAAACTTCAACAAAACTGATATCAGATATATTCAGCTTCTCCTCACTCCAAGAAAAGAAACCCATATACGATTTATCTCGCATAATCTTGTTATTAGCTACGTCTTTGAAGTATTGAAATCTTTGGAGGAAAATAGGGAAAACTTTTTCCCAACAGATTGAAATCTTTGGAACAATTTATTATTATCATCTAAACCGCCCATTACCACA
The DNA here is from genome assembly GCA_902728155.2 of Microthlaspi erraticum. Taxonomy (NCBI): domain Eukaryota; kingdom Viridiplantae; phylum Streptophyta; class Magnoliopsida; order Brassicales; family Brassicaceae; genus Microthlaspi; species Microthlaspi erraticum. Next base: position 1,291,514 of record CACVBM020001385.1, on the reverse strand, counting down.
TATACGCAGGCATCCACCATATCATTACCACGAAGACAAAATAATCTGTAATATCCCACAATGAAACTGCTACATAATATTTTGTTAGTTTGTTGCGTATCCACGCTGGCTAATCCATAAAAGTAAGTCCAAATGTGCGTCATCCATTGTTTGTTTGTGTCCAATATCACCTGTACATATCTTTGTCCATCAATGACACTAAATCTCAAACCCAAAATTATTATTAGTTATCCACGATGATCAATCCATGATACTAAATGCAAAAGTATCCATAAAAAAAAGTGTGCAACATCCATATGCAAGTATATCCACTACTCCTTGTACATATGTACTTATGCTATTAGTTACTACGTTTTCTGTTAGAACTTGAAACTATCGTTACGCGTTGCTTCGGTGTTGAAAATCTCAATTTAGTGCTAGATTTAGATTTGGAGGAGATAATTGTTAAAATTGCAGAGGCAAGAGGCAAAATTGGATGTTATTTTCAACAGCCCAAATTTTCTCAGATCAGCAGCTTCTTCATCATAGCCTCTCAGAGCAAGCTCTTCTTCTTTGTCTTGTTATGGTCTTCTTCCTCCGATGCCGGTGAAGAGTTCTTCCGTAACGGTAAAAAAAAGTTCAGAAACGTCGATAGCAGTAAAATTCATAAAGAAGAAAATGAATCCAACTTAATAAAAGGCAATTTTGAATTTTCATTCCTTCAAAAAAAAAATGGGCAAAGTCACTTGGAGTGGAAATGTTTATTTGTAATAAGACTTTGTCAAAGTGTAATTTTCTCTTCTATATTATTCACTTTTCTCGTCTTCCCTAAATATCAAGTCTCTCACTGAAAATCAAAACAACATTTTAATCAGTTAACAAGAAGCTTCTTTCGTTGAAACCTCAGAAAAGCAAAACCTTTTTCCTTCTCCTCGCCGAGAATTGTCCTCTCGTTTCATGGGTGTTTTCTCGAATCTTCGAGGACCCAGAATTGGAGCTAACCACGATGAATTACCTGTAGCAAATGCCTCTTCTTCTTCTTCTTCTTCTCCGTCTTCATCTATCAGGCGAAAATTCTCGAATTTGTTGCCAATCTGCGTGGCTCTAGTAGTCATCGCCGAGATCGGGTTTCTGGGTCGGCTCGATAAAGTCGCTTTAGTCGATACGTTGACCGATTTCTTCACCCAGTCTCCGTCTCTCTCGCAGTCTCCCCCGAGGAGATCCGACCGGAAAATCGGATTGCATACAGAGAACTGCGAGGATTGGCTGATGAGAGAAGACTCAGTTACTTATTCAAGGAATTTCACTAAAAATCCAATTTTTGTCTCCGGTGGTGATAAGGTAAACGCCACACAACTTAAAAATCCCATTTTTAGTTCCTCTGTGACCTGACTTTGGCTAATCTCAATGTTTCGAACTCTGGGCATAAACAAAATTTAGGCTTTTGTTGTCTGATGATCATTACTAATGTGTGAATCATGGAATGAGCAAGAATTCATAGTTTCTAATGTGCTCTCTCTTGTGATAGATGATTGATTACATTTTTTCTCTCAATTGGGTAGGACTTTCAGTCATGTTCTGTGGATTGTACATTTGGAGGAAGCTCAGGTCAAAAAGCAGATGCTGCGTTTGGATTAGGTCATCAACCTGGAACTCTTAGTATAATCCGTTCAATGGAATCAGCACAGTACTATCCAGAGAACGATCTTGCTCAGGCACGACGGTGGGTAAGCACAATCTTGACAGTACTTAAAAACGTTATTTTTCTCTCAGAGGACTTTTGTTTTGGTTGAATGTATGGACTCACTTCTTGTTCTTCATCAGGAGAGGTTATGCTATAGTGATGACCACTAGTCTTTCATCAGACGTTCCTGTTGGGTATTTTTCTTGGGCGGAGTATGATATAATGGCTCCTGTACAGCCAAAGACTGAGAAAGCTATTGCAGCTGCTTTTATCTCCAATTGTGCTGCTCGGAATTTCCGCTTGCAAGCGCTTGAAGCTCTGATGAAGACTAACTTCAAGATTGATTCTTATGGTGGTTGTCATCGGAACCGAGATGGAAAAGGTAACGGAAATTTTTAAAGCAAAATTGTTCAAATTTAAACAATCTGAGACCAACGAGGTTTTTCTTATAATGAAAATCATATGTAGTTGACAAGGTTGAAGCTCTTAAGCATTACAAATTCAGTTTGGCGTTTGAGAACACTAACGAGGAGGATTATGTCACCGAGAAGTTCTTCCAGTCTCTAGTTGCTGGTATGTTTAATAGCTTCCTCTCTCTCTCTCTCTGTGTGAGTATATCTGAAGAATTCAGTAGACTAAGAAATTTGTTAAACACTTCCTCTCAGGATCTGTTCCTGTGGTTGTTGGTGCGCCGAATATAGAAGAATTTGCGCCGTCTTCAGACTCGTTCCTTCACATTAAGAGTATGGAAGATGTGGAGCCAGTTGCAGAGAGAATGAAGTATCTCGCGGATAACCCTGCTGCTTATAATCAAACACTAAGGTTCGTTTTTCTTCTGCATGAATGATTGTAAATGTGTGTAATCGCTTCTTCTTGAAAGCTTCATGCTTTTTGTTATTGGTTTAGATGGAAGTACGAGGGTCCTTCAGATTCTTTCAAGGCACTTGTTGATATGGCTGCTGTACACTCTTCTTGTCGTCTCTGCATTTTCCTGGCTACAAGGATTCAAGAAGAAGAAGAAAAAAGCCCGGATTTCAAGAAACGGCCTTGCAAGTGCTCCAGGGGAGGATCAGACACAGTCTATCATGTTTTCGTTAGAGAAAGAGGCCGGTTTGAGATGGAATCCATCTTTTTGAGGTAAGAAAAGCTTACCTAATCACACCCACTTGATCAAAACACAGAATTTTGATCATTCTTGTTCTGTCCAGGGGTAAAAATCTGACTCAGGAAGCTCTAGAATCAGCGGTTGTCGCCAAGTTTGAGTCTTTGAAACATGAGCCGGTGTGGAAGAAGGAAAGGCCTGTAAGCTTAAAAGGAGACGACAACAAGCTTAGAGTACATAGGATTTACCCGCTTGGCCTCACGCAGCGACAAGCTTTGTACAGCTTCAAATTCGAGGGAAACTCGAGTTTAAGTAGTCACATTCAACACAACCCTTGTGCTAAATTTGAGGTTGTCTTCGTGTAGTTTCATTTCCCAAAAAAAAAATGTATTTCAGGTATCGTCTCTCCAGCTTATAAAGAGTGTAAGAAACCGATTAGATGAAACAAAAAGGTTAATTTAGGCAGGAGACTGGGTTTGTGTAAATCATTCCAACTTTTGCAAATGATTTGTTGTTGCTTTCTTGGTTCAGAGATTTTTGGAGATTTAGATGAGTTTGATAGTTTAAAGTTTTCTCTTTACTGTTCGCTATTTACCTCTAAATCTTTCTTGGGTTTATAATACTTTGTAGTAACACAGTTTCCGAAACCTGATGATCAGTTTCATCATCATGATCAACTTGATCATCATCAAGATCTAATTCATGATGAGTGGATTGAATCTGATGATTTTATTTATAACGAGAACTCAGTCTCTTATCTCATTGATCAGTCATTGCTTGCTGCACCACTTCAATCATATATTCCTACATCTGGTGATTTTGAAGAGATTTATGTCAGACACAAGAGAGATTGCAATCAAAATTTCAGCAACCACAACACCTGATGGACCAACAAGTACAGTATTATAATCATGAATTCCTTATGCAACAAGTGCCTCCTCAATCTCAAGCTTTAAACAATCTTGAATTTCGTAAATTTTAGTGACAAAAATCATTTTTTTTTTTTTTTTTCTTTTTTTTTTTTCTATATACACACTACACAATCTGGTTTCTTTATTTTGTTCTCTCTCTCTCTCTTGAAATAGGTGATGGATCTACCAACAACAATGGATCAGAACGGTTTTAAGTAAATGAAATTTGATCTTATTATATACTCCCTCAGTAACCCAATTAGTCGACTCAAATTTGAGGACTACATAATTACCAAAAGGTCCCACATTGGAAGAAACGATATTTTTTCTTGTTGTTTATATAAGTTTAGTTCGCTTTAAAGAAACGTCGAGCTCAGTAACGTGGGCTTGTGATCCAAGTGGAGACTATAGGGTCACCTAGGGATGATGGGAACGTTGAACCCGACTTTATTGGGCGTGAGTCGGGAGTTGCCTCTCTGATGGCTCCGAGGGGTTAGGTCACGGTCATTCTGCCCTGCTGCAGGGCGGCTTACTCTCCCGCTCTTGATCTTCAAAAGGAACACAGAACCAGTGCATTCCTTCAGAGTCCAATAAAGCCGGACTTCAACTTGACCATCATCTTTTTGTTACTTTAGTTATCAGAGAGAGACAAGTTTATAATATACTAGAGAACTTTAGAACTGGCAGTGACAATGTCATGAAACGGGAAAAGAAGAGAACTCAAGTCTCCGTGTCATCTTACATATCGTATGACTGTTCCGGATTTCTCCATCACACACGACCATTAAAAGGCTTGAGGTTTGTATATTTACTTAACTTTTTATCCAAGTAACAACGTCAACTTCTTTTCTGTAGGGTTTAATGTTTTTTTCTTGACCCACTGTCTTGCGATACAAGATATACATCTTTGAGGTTTATCTTGAGATACAAGTATATCTCTGAGGAGTCCTTAAGACAACGCCAAACCTTATTCGACCAGTAACCAACAGTCCCATCAATAAAGGCAACTTCGTATATGCCCTTGAATTTCTTAAAGCACAAATACCAAAAAAAAAAGCAATAGGTGAAGCAAGAATTTGAATAAAAACGATGGTTGTAAATAGATTGCACAGCTAATGTCAACAACATGCAAATTGGATTTAAAGTCATCACAAAAGAGCCGACTTGATACTTTACTGGTAGAGAAGGTAACGAATTTATCCGAATTATATAAAACGGAATACATAAACACCAGAGAACAAGCCTTTGCAATAAGCAATTGAAAAGTTATCAACTCCTTTTTATGGGCGGACGAGGTACTGAATTGGAAAATTTATTGCAAAAAAATCGCATTTGGTAACTATATTTGAGGACTTTGACAAATTCCATTTGACAATGAACTCAATCCCTTATAACTCAATCCCTTAGGCCATAACTGATGACATGTCTCTACTTGGATAACAAGCTCCCGTTACTGAGCTCGACGTTATGTAATAGTTAACTAAACATATATATACGTCAACAAATATCTTGTTACTACCGATGTGAGAATTTGGTTGACTTTAAAGAGATTGCAAAACAAAGATGGAGAATGACTGTGATGGATCCACCAAAAACAAAGATGGAGAAGTGATTCCGCCATGCTGTCCAGTTTGAATTGGCAGATGTAAGGCCTGTCTTCGTTAACCGCATTGGCAACACGCCCGCCACTCGTAAATCCTTCGTGGGTAATCCGGACCACATCACTAGAGTTTGCCAGAAGAGCAATGGTTGAAGTAGATCTGCTCCAATTTCGTTGTTGACAGAGAGTAGAATCACATTAAAGATCCTTAGTTCACAGGACTCCTAAACTGAACTTAATACCTTGAAAGTTTTGACTGGTTTGCTACAGCAGAAGCTACAAACTCTTCTCAGTGCACTAAAATCCTCAACAAAAGCATTCAATGGAGTAGTAAACGTTGGACCAGAAAAATTCAGTACATCCTCAACAAGTATAGTCATATTAGGGTTTACTTTTTTTTTTGAAAAAAAGGAAGCAATTAAATAGGGAAGGAACAAAAAGAGTTTGTCAGAAGTGGGATTTGAACACACGCCCTCTTACGAAGACCAGAACTTGAGTCTGGCGCCTTAGACCGCTCGGCCATCCTGACTCTTACAAACATTAAGTCAAAGGAATATTTAGAGTCCAAATGGAGCAGATGTAAGCGTTAAAGCTTTATAGAATTATTTAGACTGGTCTTTACATAACTTTAGAAAAAAAAAACACAAATATAACCCAATCTTTGAGAGTTACAACTCTTAAAGGCTGTTTGGCGTTATTTTCTCAGTAAGACTGTAACTAGTGCATTAGTACACATGGACTTGAAAGTTCTGTTTACTTGTCCTCTTTGAATGGGAAGCACTCAAAATGCGTCCCAAGTTTAACTTGAGAGAGTGACATTCCAAAATAACCTACATGTGTTCCCACTGAGGTTATAATTGGTCCTCTGTGATGCTTTATAGGTTGGAGACATTAATGGCGTGACGGATTCTTGATTCTAAATCTCCAGTTTTTTATATCATGCCTTTTCTACGGTATCCGTATCTCCCTACCTGATACTGAGGGCGGTCGTTGACGATGACCGAGAAAAGTAAGAGCTGAAAACTGATTAAAAACCCGACTGGCGACTACTAGGGTTTTAATTCATAGTCACAAAAAGTCCCACATTGGAAGAAACACTATGTTTCTTGTTGTATATATATATTCAGCTCACCTTTATTGTACGTCGAGCTCAGTAACGTGGGTTTGTGATCCAAGTGGAGACTATAGGGTCATCCCTAGGGATGATGGAAAGTTGGATCGTCTTCATTGAGTCATATATGCCTAACAAGTCGGGAGTTGCCTCTGCGGATCTCCCGCTCTTGTCATGGAAGGAGTGCAAGCTGTGCATTCCTTAGAGCCCCACTATGGTCCAATACAAGCCGAATACAACTGGACCATCATCTTTTTATATGATATTATTGTAAATAAATTCACGTGACCTAACTAACCAATAATACTAAAAACCAGAATTTATTATTAGAGGTAAAGCCATACATACCAAGTTAAAAAGGTATTTAGCACGTCCAAACATGGATTTTCCACGAACAATAACTCTGATTGAATTGTACAGAAGTCAAATCTTGCGTGCAATTCAATACAATGTGATGTGATCACACGCGACCATATATCTGATTTTCCACAAACAATAATTACGACTATGTTCTGGAATTCATTTTTTTTTATAAAGAACTATGTTGTGGAATTCTCCATCACACGACCATTAAAAGGCTCCAGGTTTGTATATTCACTTAACTTTTCATCCAAGTAACAACATCAACTTCTTTTCTGTAGGCTTTAATCTTCTTTTTCTTGACACACTGACACTGTTTTGCGATACAAAACATACATGTTTGAGGTTATCTTGAGATACAAACATACACTTCAAGATAACTTAAAGTATACAATTATTCATGTGTACTACGTACTAGTCTACACTTAGGGAGGAGTCTTTAAGACAACGCCAAACCTTATTCGACCAGTAACCAACAGTCCCATCAATAAAGACAACTTCCTATATTCCCTTGAATTTCTTAAAGCACAAATGACAAAAAAAAGCAATAGGTGTGAATAAAAACAATGGTTGTAAATAGATTGCAAAGCTAATGTCAACAACATGCAAATTGGATTTAAAGTCATCACAAAAGAGCAGAAACAAAATAACGAATTTGTTCGATTATAAAACGAAATAGATAAACACCACGGAACTGAACTGGAAGATTTACTGTGCAAAAAGTTTCCCCGTGTTGAGTCAAATCTTCGAAGACAATGCCAAATTCCATTTCACAATGTAATCAAAGGCCGCGTTCCGATCCGCATATCTCCACTTGGATAATAAGCTCTCGTTACTGAGCTCGACGTACATCTATGTTAACTAAACATATATATACAACAACAAAAATCTTGTTTTTTCCGATGTGGGACTTTTGTTGACTTTCAAGAGATTGCAAAGCTAATCACAAAAGAGTATACTTATGAGAAACGCAGATTAAAAACCCAAATAGTGTAGATACCACCACAATACAGAATTCAAAAAGCGAGAGACACGGGTAGTTAAAAGAAAACAAGACTAAGACTAGTTACACGAAAGTTTCGAGCCATTTTTCTCACGCAACACCAAAAGATTATACAAACACACACACACAAAATCCTTTTTTGTTTCTTTTTTTGTGTGGAAGCCTTCCTGCATCAAGAACTCAAGCCTCCATGTCATCTTACGTATCGTATGACTATGTTCTGGATTTGTCCATCACACACGACCATCAAAAGGATTGAGGTTTGTATATTTACTTAACTTTTCATCCAAGTAACCATCAACTTCTTTTCTGTAGGGTTTAATGTTCTTTTTTTCTTGACACACTGTCTTGCGATACAAGATATACATCTTTGAGGTTATCTTGAGATACAAGTATATCTCTGAGGCTAATCATAAGAAAATTCATGTCTACACTTAGGGAGGAGTCCTGAAGACAACGCCAAACCTTATTCGACCAGTAACCAACAGTCCCATCAACAAAGACAACTTCGTATATGCCCTTGAATTTCTTAAAGCACAAATGCCAAAAAAAAAAAGCAATAGGCGAAGCAAGAATTTGAATAAAAACGATGGCTGTATATATATTGCACAGCTAATGTCATCAACATGCACATTCGATTTAAGGTCATCACAAAAGAGCCGACTTGATACTTTACTGGTAGAGAAGGTAACGAATTTATCCGAATTATATAAAACGAAATACATAAACACCACAGAACAAGCTTTTGTAAGCAATTGAAAAGTTATCAACTCCTTTTTATGGGCGGACGTCGGACGAGGTACTGAATTGGAAAATTTATTGCAAAAAAAACCTTGTGGTAACTTTCTTTGAGGACAATGCCAAATTCCATTTGACAATGAACTCAATCCCTAACGAGCTCCGCTTTACTAAGGCCTGACCATGTCTCCACTTGGATAACAAGCTCCCGTTACTGAGCTCGACGTCATGTTATAGTTAAACATATATATACGTCAACAAAAATCTTGTTTCTTCCGATGTGGGGCTTTTGTTGACTTTAAACTTTAAAGAGATTGCAAAACAAAGATGGAGAAGTGACTGTGATGGATCCACCTAAATAATACGAAAAAGTGTCATTGCGTGCGTTCATCTTTAAGAGTGTCATTGTTTATACGACCTATGACTCTGATATTGTTTATCTATGGAGTCAACACCATGATTCTTTCGTATCGGGGAACTTGCGGACAAAAAAGCTGGTCGTTCATCCAGAATTAGAGAGTTGTGGTACTAGTGAAGGTTCCTCTGTGGCAAACACGCATGTTTCTAAGGGGTATCTGGAAGGTTATCAGGAACGCAATGACACTTTTCTCATCATGTTATCCCAACATTTGCTTCCACAGTGGATGGACCAATTTGCTTTTCTTTCTTAGGGAATTCTATTCACTTTTGCAAAATCATCTTCGTTGGGTGTGTTCATGTTTTTTTTTGTTTTTTTGTTTGATCTCTTTGTGATGACTTAAATGCTCTATTAGTATTATGATCTGTGAAATATATTAAGAATCGTTTATTTTTTTCTTCAAATTCTTGTGTAATGGATGTTTGTCTTTATTTAGTTCATCCATAGAGTAGATTCACATAAAGATCCTTAGTTTGCCAGAAGAGCAATGGTTGAAGTCTGCTCCAGTTTCGTTGTTGACAGAGAGTAGAATCACATTAAGATCCTTAGTTCACAGGACTCCTAAACTGAACTTAATACCTTGAAAGTTTTGACTTGTTTGCTACAGCAGAAGCTACAACAAACTCTTCTCATGCAGTGCACTAAAATCCTCAACAAAAGCATTCAGTAAACGTTGGACCAGAAAAATTCAGTACATCCAGTCATATTTGGGATTACTTTTTTTTTTTTTTTTTAAAGGAACCAATTAAATAGGTATGGAACAAAAAGAGTTTGTCAGAAGTGGGATTTGAACCCACGCCCTCTTACGAAGACCAGAACTTGAGTCTGGCGCCTTAGACCGCTCGGCCATCCTGACTCTTACAAACATTAAGTCAAAGGAATATTTAGAGTCCAAATGGAGCAGATGTAAGCGTTAAAGCTTTATAGAATTATTTAGACTGGTCTTTACATAACTTTAGAAAAAAAAACTCAAATATAACCCAATATTTAGGTAACTGGGAAAGCGCCGGAAGATTTCATCTCAGAGTGTAACTCTTAAAGGCTGTTTGGCGTTATTTTCTCTGTAAGACTGTAACTAGTGCATTAGTACACATGGACTTGAAAGTTCTATTTACTTGTCCTCTTTGAATGGGAAGCACTCAAAATGCGTCCCAAGTTTAACTTGAGAGAGTGAGATTCCAAAATAACCTACATGTGTTCCCACTGAGGTGATCACTGGTCCTGTGTGATGCTTTATAGGTTGGAGACATTAATGGCGTGACGGATTCTTGATTATAAATCTCTAGCTTCTTATATCATGCCTTTTCAACGGCCGTATCATCCGTATCTCCCTACCTGATACTGAGGGCGGTCGTTGACATGACCGAGAAAAGTAAGAGCGCTGAAAACTGATTAAAAACCCGACTGGCTACTACTAGGGTTTTAATTCATAGTCACCAAAAAAGTCCCACATTGGAAGAAACACTATGTTTCTTGTTGTATATATATATTCAGCTCAACTTTATTGTACGTCGAGCTCAGTAACGTGGGTTTGTGATCCAAGTGGAGACTATTGGGGTCATCCCTAGGGATGATGGGAAGTTGGATCGGCTTCATTGAGTCATATGCCTAACAAGTCGGGAGTTGCCAGGGTGGAGGGGGCTCCGGCAGGTGGGTAAGGTCTTTCTGTTTACCTTCCCAGGGGGACGCCGTGGCTTACTCTCCCGATTGTCATGGAAGGAATACAAAGCTGTGCACATTCCTTCAGAGCCCACTATGGTCCAATACCAGCCGAATTCAACTGGACCATCATCTTTTTATATAACATTTGAAAATAAATTCACGTGACCTAACTAACCAATAATACTAAAAACCTGAATTTATTATTAGAGGTAAAGCCATACCAAGTTAAAAAGGTCTTTAGCACGTCCAAACATGGATTTTCCACGAACAACAATTCTGAATAAATTGTACAGAAGTCAAATCTTGCGTTAATTCAATACAATGTGATGTGATCACACGCGACCATAATTCTGATTTTCCACGAACAATAATTTCGACTATGTTCTGGAATTCTCCATCACATGCACACGACCATTAAAAGGCTTGAGAATTGTATATCTGCTTAACTTTTCTTCCAAGTAACAACATCAACTTCTTTTCTGTAGGCTTTAATGTTCTTTTTCTTGACACACTGTCTTGCGACACAAGATGTACATCTTTGAGGTTATATTGAGATACAAGTATATCTCTGAGGTTAATCATAAGAAAATTCATGTCTAAACACTTACGGAGGAGTCTTGAAGACAACGCCAAACCTTATTCGACCAGTAACCAACAGTCCCATCAATAAAGACAACTTCCTATATGCCCTTAAATTTCTTAAAGCACAAATGCCAAAAAAAAAAGCAATAGGTGAAGCAAGAATTTGAATAAAAACGATGGTTGTAAATAGATTGCACAGCTAATGTCAACAACATGCAAATTGGATTTAAAGTCATCACAAAAGAGCAGAACAGGCTAACGAATTTGTCCCGATTATAAGAACGAAATACATAAACACCACAGAACAAGCTTTTGCAGAGGTACTGAATTGGAAGATTTATTGCAAAAAGTTTCCCCGTGTTAGAGAGTCAAACTTTGAAGACCACGCCAAATTCCATTTGACAATGTAATCAAAGGCCACGTTCCAATCCAAATGTCTCCCCTTGGATAACAAGCTCCCGTTACTGAGCTCGACGTACTACTATAGTTAACTAAACATATATATAGAACAACAAAACTATTTTTTCTTCCGATGTGGGACTTTGGTTGACTTTAAAGAGATTGCAAAGCTAGTCACAAGAGAGCATACTTATGAGAAACGCAGTTTAAAAACCCAAATAGAGTAGATACCACCACAACAGAGAATTCAAAAAGCAAGAGACACACGAGTAGTTTATAAGAAAACAAAGACTAAGACTCGTTACAAGAAAAGAACAAGTAAGACTTTGAAACTTTTATTGAGTAAAACTTTGAAACAAGAAAAGAACAAGTAAAAACTTTTATTGCAAGAGACACACGAGTAGTTTATAAGAAAACAAATACTAAGACTCGTTACAAGAAAAGAACAAGTAAGACTTTTGAAACTTTTATTGAGTAAAACTTTGAAACAAGAAAAGAACAAGTAAGACTTTTATTGCAAAAAGTTTCCCCGTGTTGAGTCAAACTTTGAAGACAGTGCCAATCTCCATTTGACAATGTAATCAGTATGAAGCCGCGTTCCAATCCACATGTCTCCACTTGGATAACAAGCTCCCGTTACTGAGCTCGACGTACATTTGTAGTTAACTAAACATATATATATATATATACAACAACAAAAATCTTGTTGCTTCCGATGTGGGACTTTTGTTGACTTTAAAGAGATTGCAAAGCTAATCACAAAAGAGCATACTTATGAGAAACGCAGATTAAAAATCTAATTAGTGTAGATACCACCACAGTAGAGAGAATTCAAAAAGCAAGAGACACACGAATAGTTATGAGAAACAAAGACTCGTTCGAAGAAAGTTTCGAGCCATTTTTTCACGCAACACCAAAAGATTATACAAACACACACACACACACAAAATCCTTTTTTGTTTTTCTTTTGTGTGGAAGCCTTCCTGCATCAAGAAACCCTAATTATTATCTAAACCACTGTCAACTACTTATAGCGACTATTTTAGTATCAATAAATGCCATAGAAACCTCATTATTATCTAAACCTAATTATGATAACACGGTTGTTTGGTATCGGTTAACTTACGGACAAAAGAGTTGGTCGTTCGTCAAGAATCAAAGAATTGTGGTTCTTGTGCCGTAAACACACACCATTCTAAGGAGTATATAGAAGCTTATCAGAATCACAGTGAAACTTTGGTCATCATGTTATCCCAGTTTGTGCTTCCACAGTGGATGGATCCGGTACCCCGCCCGCCGCCAAATTGATTGATTATTCTTCTTATGGAGTTGGACAAACTTTTTGCAAAAGCGCTTGCTTAGTTGCTTGTTCCTGTTTTGTTTGTGTATTTTTTTTTTTTTTTTTTTTTTTGTCTCTGTTTCTATAATCAGGACAGACTCGGAAGCTCTCTATCAGTATGTATATCAAGTCTGCTCTTTGTTAACATTTGTTGTTGTGCTCCAGTTTTTTTAATTGTTTACGGCTTTGATTCTAGTCATTGAGACAAGTCACATAAACTGTTGCATTTTATTTGGTGTCTACTCCAAACAACAATTAATGATTTTGGACGTTGTGGAAGCGTAGAAGATGAGCAGAAGAAGTTTTAAGCACTTAAAGTTGCATCACACATGTATTGAAGAAACGATTTCACTGCACTGAGAAGAGTCTTAGCTTCTGCTGTAGCAAACCAATCACAACTTTTGACTTGCAAATCTACAAAATTCCAAAAAGGTGGTAAATTCAGTTTAGGGGAAAAGGTGAGGTTAGGAGTTCTATAAAGTACAAACTAATAATGTAATTTACTTCAGATCAGAGAATAATAATGTCCCATGAGCTTGAGGAAGAGAAGCCCATTACGTTTCCATTACGTTGTTTGAGGGAACCGGCGGTAAAAGCGAAAGAAGATATTAGTGTTGATGAGAATTGTTGCATATATACAAGAATATATAAGTCACCAAAAGCCCCACATCGGAGAAAATAATGATATTAGTGTTGTATATATAAGTTTAGTTGACTTGAACAGTACGTCGAGCTCAGTGACGAGGGTTTGTAATCCGAGTGGAGACTATAAAGTGATGGGAAAATTGGAGTGGTTGGCCCTAGGCGAGCCGGGAGTTGAGATTTGTCTATCTCTTACTCTCTCGTCCTCAGCGGTCTCTTATCAGTAAGTATATTTAAAAAAAAAAAAAAAATGCAGTTTGTTTTGTTTGTCAGTATATATTAAAAAAAAAAAAAAACCCTCCAATTAGACCATCACTTTTTAGCTATTATTTAAATATAAAGATATTTGTCTTTTTTTGTCCTTCTCATGCCGGTCGAAATTGATAAAAACTTTAAAAGTTAATGTATAATTTTAAAATCAATATAAAAACAAAAGTTGGCGAGATCTCTCTCCAACAGCATTATGCATGACGCATTTTCGAATCTCTGCCATTTTCTTCTTTGTCTTCTTCTTTCTCCGTCTTTATAGCTCTCAAATTTTCTGATCGTTTTCTCTTCCCTTAACGCTCCATTTTCTCGCCATTCTTTTGCCATTGACCTCTCTCTTCTTCCGTCGCCGTTATAGTCTCCTTCGGTGCAGTTTTCATCAGAAGATCAACAATTTAGCTTCTTCCGTTCCGTTGAATGCTCCGGCAAGGGTTTGTGTTCTCCGGGACATGGAATCCGTATCTTCACGCGGTAGCGACGTAATCGGCAATCTCAAATCCCCGTTTGCTGTTTCGCATTTCCTGACCGTTGTGTATTTTGCCTTCGGATTCTTCTTCTCGAGGCTGTTCCTCGATAGATTCGTCTTTCATGTAAGAAACCTTTATCTTCCTCGAATTGTTTCCGGAAACAAACTATTAATTATTTAATTTCAGCGTATAACGTGTATATTTTCGTAAGTTTTGGACCGATGTTCATGCATTTGCAAGAACAATGATGTTGATTGATTATGGTTTTGAATATTTTCAGAGGATATCTGTATGGCTTTTGAGAACCGGTTCTTCGCCACTGAAATTGAACGATGCGACTCGTGTGAAAATCATCAAATGCAAAGAGTCCTTGTGGAAATTGTTATACTATGCTGGTTGTGAGATTTGTGTTCTTGGATTGGTTTATCTAGAGCCGTGGTTTGGTGATATAAAACTTTACTTTGACGGATGGCCAAAACAGGAACTGAAGTGAGTAATCAAATTAGCATTTTCAGTTGAGGATATGTTTGCCTTTGAGTTCTTGATTTTAGAAATATTTATTTTTTGTTTTTGTAGGTCATCTCTAAGGCTTTACTATATGTGCCAGTGTGGGTTCTATGTATATAGTGTTGCTGCGTTGATTGCTTGGGAGACAAGAAGAAAGGACTTTGCTGTTATGATGTCTCATCACATAATCACCATCATCCTCATTGGCTCCTCTTACTTAGTGGGGTGATTAATATTATGATTTATCGATTTACTTACATATTGTTGAAAAGATTTGTTGAGCTAGTTTAACTAGCAAAGATAATACTTATTAGATCTAATAAATTTGCGTTTCAAGCATTTGCTGTTCAAAAAAAAGAAAGCATTTGCTTTTCTTAACCCATAAGCCTTTGAATGTGAGGTTTTTTTTTAAAAAAATTATCCTTATAGAGAAACTAAATTTTGTTTATATGCAGGTTTTTCCGAATTGGATCAATCATACTCGCCATTCATGACGCGAGTGATGTGTTTATGGAATCTGCTAAAATATTCAAGTATTCGGGAAAGGAGCTTGGAGCAAGTGTGTGTTTTGGATTATTTGCTATTTCTTGGTTCTTGCTGCGGTTGGTGTACTTCCCATTTTGGATCATCAGGGCTACGAGGTACTCACACAGTTTACGAATTCCTAAAAGAAAATATCTCTGGACTCTTGCTCTTTACAGATTTCGTGTATATGAAGTTTTGTATGGATATGCCCTTTTTGCAGCTCGGAACTACTGCGATATTTGGATATGACATTGGTTAAAGACACGTTGATGTACTATGCGTTCAACACAATGTTGCTAATGCTATTAGTTTTCCACATTTATTGGTGGTATCTCATCTGTGCTATGATCATAAGACAGCTTGAAAACAGAGGAAAAGTGGGAGAAGACATAAGATCAGGTATCATCACGCATACGAATCTGGATTACTATTCTTTAAATTAGCTCGGCCTATGTTGCGTAGTGTCTTTGGAAGTTTTGAGTGATTTTTGTTTTGTTACATCAATGGCAGATTCAGAGGATGATGATTAGGGCTCCCACATATCTCAAATGACACTCTTAGCATTAAACCTGGTGTAAAGAAAAGAAGAAGTGATTCTTTTTGAAGTTTTGGGTAAGAAATAACAAAGGAAAGCCTTTCTATGGTAAATACAGATTCGACCCCTTTTGTAATATATATTCATGTATATTCTTTTGATCTTTTCTCGTCACAAAATTGAACATCAGGAGGGAAAATGGATAAACAAACCCTGAGCTATTCCAAAAACATAAAACAAACCCTGAGCTATTTTTGTGGGTTTTTAAACCCTCACCTTGTAAAAAAGGAGAATTCAGCCCCTAAGTTAATATTCTTTTGCTTTCTTAAAGAAGCATCGTCTCTCTCTATTTAAAATGATACAACATGAGCTAGCTGGAATTTCATGTCTAGATCAGAACAAAATGAAATTCATAGATAAAAAAAGAATTATTTGATAAGAGAACGAGAGCAAGTCACAAATGTAAGTAGAAGTATGGAAACTTTTGAAAACTTGTCCCAAAATAAAATGCAGATAAATCTTCATGTTTTGCGCCGTTTAATATTCAACTTGTTTCGTTCGTGCTCTCTGAAAAGTGATGAAGATAGCACAATGTTAGTGCTCATGTCTCGAACACTTCGGCCAACACATATATAGTCGTCTCCTGTTAGTGGACTGTGAAAAACACCATGACTCTCTATAGGAACATTCGGTTGGCTATGAAATGCGGGTGTCGGCTGGTTATGAAATGTGGGTGTTGGCTGGCTTTGAAGTGTAGGTGTTGTCTCCACCAATGGTTCTTCACTCGGCTGATTTTTCGATGGACGACCTCGAGGCTTCTTTGGGGGAACAATAGCTTTTTCATTTGAGCATGTTCGCTTGGTATGTCCTTTTTTAAGACAGTTGCTACATGTCTAGGAAAAAAAGAAAAAGAAAAACCAGATCAGTGACATGATTAAAACAACAATAAATCATATGAATAAACGATTAAAAAACAACATAAAGAGAAGAACTAAAGCATTGATGATACCATTTGAATTCCATGTTGTGTTTGTTTGCCAGCAGGAGTTTCAAATGCTTCAAGACGTCTTTTTGGTGTCTTCTTTCGGCCAAGTGGATCTTTAAAAGGCGGTGGTAACACTATTACATCTTTATGTCTAGGCCAAAGCTCCATACCATTATTAGGTTTTAGTATGTGTTCATAACACACTTTCCATTTAGGAATTGATAACCATCCGGTAACCATGGATTCGGGGGTACGAATATTTCTATTCTCAGCCAATAAAGCAGAAATCATATGAGAGCATGGGATACCACTGACCTCGAATCGACGACACGTGCAAGAAATTTCATTTCTTACATTAACACTGTATTTTTCCCTACCATGATCAACCTCATACCAACCTCTTCCACCACAAATAGGAGTGCAGTCTTTTACTTTTTTTCTTTGTTTATCAAGTAACTTTTTAACGTGTGGGGTTACCTCTCCTTCGTGTTCTTCTATCATGCGTATCTTTCCTTCATTGCTTGTCATGACATGTATCCTAATATCTTCAAGCAACCCAACCAATGGTTTAAACCGTCCATCATCTATGACATTGTTAAACGATTCACTCATATTGTTCTCAACAGCATCACACTTAGCAAAACCTGTGAAGAAAGCTCTACAAAATAATACAAACGAAAAATGAATAAAATATTAAAATTGAGTTTAATCTTACGTGAGTATTATAACAACGAATGCGTTTTCATACCTGGACCAGTGACATGCAGACCATCGCATAAGACGTTCATAAGCTTCATGATTTAAAAGCTTAAAATCTTCTACTCTTTGCTCAAAAACTCTCATATTATATGCTTTTGCCATCTTCCAGAATGCAATATGTAAGAGACCTGTTTCATCCCCGAACTTCTTGTACAAGTTAGCCCATATGTGCCTAGCACACATTCTATGCTCACAATGAGGAAGAACAGAGTCTCTTGCTGCAATTAGACCCTTCTGTTGATCTGAAACAAGAGTTAGACCATTTCCTGAACCAAGGTCCAAATCCTCTTGCAGTAATGTCATAAACCATTCCCAATTTGGCTTGTTCTCCACAGAAACAATAGCCCATGCAACAGGAAACATTTTATCATTAGCATCTCGGCCAACAGCTGTAAGTACTTCACCTTTTATTTTCCCTTTCATGAATGTTCCATCCAAATGAAGAATACGTCTACACCCATTTTTCCACCCTTCTTTCATTGCAGCAAAGCATGAATAGAATTTGTCAAAAACCTTAGCCTTTGTTCCCAAAATTACCGTAGAGCCAGGATTCGACTCCTTAAGTGCACCTACATAATCATACATTCTTGTAAATTGTTCTTCATATTCATCAGCAATCATTTTAGTACAAATTCTTCGCGTCTCCCGGCATTTATCCTTTGAGACTAATAGTCGATCATTAGTCCGTAACCTATCCCTAATTTCACCAGCTTTTAGACCAGGATTTCTTCTGAATTCATCGATGAACTTATCACAGATCTTCCTCGAAGTTAATAACTGAACTTTACCATTCCATGAGCATGTGTGCTTTCCAACGAAAGTTCTCACAACCATATCTTTACTTGAACTGTTTATAGACGCATATATATTCCAAGGACATCCCTTTTCTGCACAAACAGCGCCTACTTTAGTAGTTTCAGATCTCTTATACCGTATATTTCTCGTCATATCCACAGCATATTTGTCAATCGCCTTTCTGAAACTATCCTTACTACTAAAAGCTTGGCCAACTCGAAATGCAATAATCTCGTTAGATGAATCTTCGATGTCACTATCAGTGTCCTCTTGCATCCTTAAACCAACCAATTCTTCACTTGATTCATTCTCACTCTCAGAATCATTATCTCCGTTGCGTTCTCTATCTTCCGTAACACCATAGTCATGCAAATCATCACTTAACAAGGAATATAATAAGAAAAAAGTCAGATTTTTGTCAAAAGTATCTCGCCAACTCACTCAAAATCAATACAAATTTTTTTTCAAGCGAGAGATCAAATTTATTCTTTTATTCTGAGTAATCAAAATTGGATGAACTCCGTATAATAATCGACTTACCTCATCTCTAACTAGACAAAATCGAGATGTGTGCTCTAGTTTCTCTTCTACCGCAAGTTTCTCTTCTAAGAAATTATAATATTGTGAGTTTGACCTAAATTTAGAAGAAGAAAACGAAGCTCTGGAAAAGAATAATTAAGAAACTTGTTTTATTTATCCGCTTATTAACTTAGGGGCTGAATTCTCCTTTTTTACAAGGTGAGGGTTTAAAAACCCACAAAAATAGCTCAGGGTTTATTTTATGTTTTTGGAATAGCTCAGGGTTTGTTTACCCATTTTCCCACATCAGGACATTGAAGATGTTCAGATGATGTAATACTAAAACTAATTTTCTGTTACCATTAAGTCTCAGCGTAACATCAGAAAAAATAGTTTTAGGTGTTACATAGTTTGTTTGATGGTGTCTTGAAATCGGTGGTTACACATTTTTTGTTAAGTTCCCACATAATCTTGAAAAAAAGTTGATAATTGGTAGTTAATAAAAGAATATGGTAAGATTCAAACTAACGCGCCAGGTAGGGGTCGAACCTACGGCCTTCTGCTTAGGAAACAGACGCTCTATCCACTGAGCTACAGGCGCTGGTTTGATAGTTAGTTATCTCAGTAGAAATATAATTTCACTTTGGGGCATAGTCTTGGTAGTTTAGTCCCCTCGTTAACTTATATATATGGATTGTATCATCCTAATCCTATACATGTAAACATATAAATAATCTTCCACTGTGTATACTATATTTCTACCAATAAATAATAAAACAATATTAATTATATAGAGTAAGTTGGTTACATACAAACAAATCTTTGACTATATGAACACGTTGGGTTTGAATAAGTTAACCATACATGTTGTGTTAAACCATTATATACACAAACCCTAAGCCCAGAATCAAACTAAAATTCAATTTACGGTATATATCAGTTGCAGAAATTAGGAAATGAAGTGAAAAACTCCACATCTCCCAGTTCTCTCAATAGAACAAGGAGGTGTTATTCAATTGGTGTTTTAAAGTATTTTAAGGTAGTTGGATTTTGTTGGGTCTTGATGAATTCTCACAAATTTACGATGAGGATTTTAAAACAGAAGACAAAACTCATATATTTGCTTTACTTATATTTTAGGAGAGAGTATACATTGAAATCCACTAAAATGTTTTCTTAAAACATAATATTGTCATATTTATTATGTTTTACTTAGGATTTGCATATTTTTTGCTTATAATTTACTTATGTTATGCTTATTTTTGTAAAACAAAATTTTGATAAAATGAATGACGTACAATGATGAACGAATGGCTGGCGAATGCAGACTGCTCAATCTTGGTCCTCCATATAGAAAATAACTTCCCCAATCCTTTGTAAAATGGTTGTTTAAGTCGTATAATTTGGGTTTATATATGTACCTTTGTGTCAATATGTTGGATGGACTGTAGACTATTGTTGTGATTGAGGACTTCCATATTTCGGAAATAACTAACTTTCCCAAATCCTTCATCTATGAAGCAACCGGAACCCATTTGAGTTGTTGTGTGTCGTCGAAACGTCTCTGCAATTGTGATCTCATCTCACCATTCCACTCCATCTGCAATCTGCATGATCGACCAACGTCGTAAAAATTTATGGGTAAGTATCCTATCAATGCATTGTCGGCCCCCAAACCTAGCCACCAGTTTGCATATTGGTGGTCCTGGATTAGGTACAAATGTAATCAGTAAATCCAATCCATCAACTGTAGTGGATCAATTTTTTTTTGATAATGATGGATCATTGGATCAAATGGTTCATTTGTGTGGATAAAACTGGATTAAACTAGTCAAATTAAACTACGTTAAATGGCTGAGTCATCAACCCATCATCATAAATCATATATACTCTTTCCGTTTCAAATTACTTATCGTTTTAGGATAATATATCTGCAATCATTTGGATGTATTAAACTCAAAACACATCCAGATACATCCAAATAATTGTACATACATTTTCACAACTAATTTGAAACAGGGGAGTATACATTAAATTATTTTAGAAATATTTCTTCTAACAAATTCTATGATTTCACTATTGTCCCATTAAAATATGATTTTGCGATTAACCCCTCAAAAATTTACTCCTTAAAAGTATATCTTTGATTTTGTCTCCACAAAGAGTTTCACAGATTTTCGTCTAAAAAATTACAAACTCAGTAAAGTATGCTCCATCAAAGTTGTGGTTTTATGATCTTTCACAAAAATGTAATTTTTTTTTATTTTCCGCCAAAAATAAGAGTTTTTTTTTTAAAAAAGCTAGAGATGGATTGTATTAAAATTGTTTTTTTCTTCCCAATGACAAATTTATTTTTTTGTTATTTCATATTTTACCACTAAAATGTATATGTTATAAAAGTAATATCCTATTAATAAACTGTTATGGGAAATGTTATTCTACATAGTGGCGGGTTGGTAACAAACAGACATTTGGCTGTGTATATTATATTTCCATAAGCGTCAACATATACTGTATATATAGATGGATTGTATCATCCTATATATGTAAACATACAAATAATCTTCCACTGTGTATACCATATTTCTACCAATAAATAACAGAAAAATATTAGCTATATAGAGTAAGTTGGTAACAAACAAATCTTTGACTGTACAAAGTGTATACTATATTTCCAATAACTCCCCAAAGAAATTGACTGTATCATGCTATATATATTGCTGAAAAGAATATATCATCAGCAAATATGGAAGATATATTCATGGTCGAAACCAAAGTACAAGATCAGTTGAGATTTCCTCAATAAAATTAACATGAATAGAGCTTTTTGCGAAGAGCCAAAAGAATTGAACATCTTAATCTTCTCACTTGAACTAAAACTAAAGAAAATATAATGAATACTACAAAAAAAATTGTGGCTATTTTTTGGGTAGTAATATTAGCAATTCAATTTTCCGACTACAACGTCTTGGCTGTATCATCAGGTATGATCACAATAATTTGTTATTTTCGATTATTATTGATCATACAGGCAATAATTCAACATTTTTGTTTTCAAAATATATAGATGTGATAATAGCCATTTGTATGTATACATGTTTGGCTTTTAAGAACTGAAATGAAAAAAAGATTATATATATGGATATACAGTATATACATTTAATATTAACATGGGGTTATGTACATGTTCAGTTATCAAGCCAGCGAAACAAGGTCGTCGTTGCATTTTTAAATGTGGTCCAAGGTATCACGATTATGAATGTTTTCATGACTGTCTGGCGGAACGGCTCCATCATGGAAGGTGTGATCCAATAACTCAAATGTGTTGTTGCACAATAGATTGAAATCAACCATCCCCCTAGTAATTTATTATTTGAGCGTTGAGTCATATTCTTTTACTTTCTTCAAATATGGCTCTTCATTGTTACTCTGTAATGAATTGAGCGACGTAAAACATATTTTGTTATAGTACAAGGTAACTATAAGATTATCTGGGTAATGGGAGAATAATATGGAATTAAAGGATGTTTTAACTATATGTTTGGTGATCTATACCTTTTTTTTGTACTTTGGGGGATTAGTCTTTACATGAGCTTAAAATACAAATATACCCCAACTAATTAAAAACTATAAATTTTTATTTAAATATACATTTAATAAACAAAATATATAAAATTTAGGGTTTATTGTATGTGAAAAAGTTTTTACGTTCTTCTTTTTTGTTGATCTTTTTGTTGAGGTGTTAATCAAATAAGCTCAGAGCACCCTTTGCCCTAACTCAAGGTATTTTATTCTACTATTTTGAAGATTTTGCATTCATATTCAAACTTGTTTCATGAAACTGTTATTTTTCCCTTAATGATCGGTTTGAGAATGTTCGTTTCGTCTGATTTTCGCCTAACTCTGGCTCGTACGAACCTGCAAACTGGGACCGGTCGAACACTTCTTCCAGCAGAGAGAATGGAGGTACAGAGATTTCTTCCGAGACACTTCTTCCAGTAGATTCGAGTGAGTTTCGTCTTCTCCCATCAGTAGAAGATCCTAGCGAACAAGACTACCGCAAGTGGATGATGGATGCAGCAAAAAAGAACAACAACATGTTGCACCGGATTTGGGGTGCTCTTAATCGGATCAAGGTGATGAGATCTATGCGTACAGACATCCCAGAAGAGGAAGAGGAAGAGGAAGAGGAAGAGGAAGATGATGAGATGACTGAAGGAGAGGATGATGAGTTAGCGGAGGAGGCTGCACCGAGCGGAGATAGACGCCTGCCTAGGAGGAGACACAGTCCAGGTCAAAGTGGGAGCGTCAGCCCTAAAGAGCCTTAGTGTTTGATTATTTAACAGTTATTGGTTTTAAGTTGTTGCTCTATTATACTGGTGTTATGTTGCTCTATTAGACTGGTGTTATGTTTGTTTTCACTATGCCAAACAGGTTCGGAAAGACACGAATAAGTAACAAACTGACCGTTATATTCTCAATCCCACCGTTGATTATGAACTCCAATGTGTCAAAGTCTCGTATACCAAATATCAGCTCGATCGGACTTCATTTAAGCTTCCAAAAGGTCACTTCAAAACACTGCATCGAAACTGCTTTTTTGGAAATCTCAGCCTTGGATGATTTTGTGCTAATTTGTATTGCAATTTGCGGATGCGTTATAACTCCAAATGATGAAAAGTTATCTTCTGTGAATTCTACGAGATGTTATCTTTCCATAGACATCTCAAACGTGGTCAAACTCATTTTTCTCCGGCTGGAATCGTCTTCCAAAGTAGGCTTCGCACACACTGTTTTCCTGAGAAAATTGCAGGTTTCTCAGCAATTTCTTGGCCAGGAAGCAACGCTTGTAAAATGCACCTCCGGTGGGACTAGGGTTCCGACTTGACTTCTATGAACTCTTGGGTTGATTGAAAATATGACTAAACCGTCTGTGCATCAAATGGACATCTCGTGTGCTGACAGTAAGCTTCCAAAGTCACCTCATCAACACTGCTTTACTTTGTTTGCTCTCTTCTTCTTCTTCACTTATTTACCTCTGTTTTTCTCTGGTCTCTGCTTCTACCTGATCATTTACCTCTTCTCTTTAACGCCATGATCTAGATCTCCCGTGTCATATAATGTTCAATGCTTTAGCTTTTACACGCAAACCGATCGGTTTAGGGGTCAGACCGATCGGTGTAAAGACCGCAGAGAAAAAGTTTTATTAGAACGATCGATTCTTCGAGTAAATCGATCGTTTTTGATACGAGAACGAAAATCATAACCGACCCTGAGACAAAATTGTACGAACCGATCGGTTTCGCAAACAAAGCGATCGGTCTACGTTTTTCAAACGAATAGAGAAAAAATAACAGAAAGTGAGTTCAAACCACCAAAAATAGCAGGGAATAGAAGAGAAGTGCCAATGCACTAGTCTTGATACAAAAGAATAGCAATGACTTCAAATCAACAAAAAGAAAACCAAGTACTAAGATAACCAAACTCGAACTATGCCACATAAACAACATGTAGTTATATGGGTATATCACATGTAGCTCTGTTATGACCTTCATGACCACAACGGCTGCACTTGTGCCTGCGCTTCTGTCTTTTAGATCCTTGAGATCCTTGTGATGATCTAATCTTGTCTTCAAGTGAATCAAATCTTCTCTTCTTTCTTCTGCTAGATCTCCGCTTTGTCTTGGGTGGAAACACTTTTGCATCTTCAACATCTTTTGGGATACGCCATTCATCTTCAGGAACATATATAGGAAACAGTTGCTTACCAGCTGTGAAAAGGGAAGAGAATTTGAGCAGAAAAAAAGAGATGTTCAGTTCAAAAGAAACGTGATGAGAAGGAGGGAATGAGAAAAGAAGGAGATGACGATGGAGGAAATGGGAAAAGAATGGAGATATTTTGACAGATTTTTTGGAGATTTCGTTTCCTAATATTGATTTTCTTTTATTTTTAGAATCTAGTGACATAGAAGGTGCATTCTAGAGTTTTTAGAACATGTGTAATCTCTAGAATTTGCATTCTTAAAATCAAAGAAGACGCATTCTAAAAGTTTTAGAATATGTACAGACTTTAGAACACGGATTCTGAAAATTTTAGAAGGGAGAATACGCATTCTAAAAAGTTTAGAATATGTACAAATTTTAGAACATGCATTCTAAAACTTTTAGAATATGTTCAAACTTTAGAATTCATATTCTAAAACTTTTAGAACGTAGAATGCGCATTCTAAAATATTTAGAATATGTACAAATTTTAGAATATGCATTCTAGAGTATTTAGAATATGTTGAAACATTAGAATTCATTTTCTAAAAAAATTTAGAACGTAGAATGCGGATTCTAAAAAATTTAGAACGATAAGTAAATATTTTTTTTTTCAATTTTTGTTGTTACACTTAAAATTATAAAAATGTTACTATGGTGTTTTCAGTTTTTTATATATTTTTTCACATTTCACTGAATTTTTAAAAAATGATTTGATTATTATAATAATTTAGATAAGGCTAATTTAGTCAAAAAATGAACAAAATACTAAAAGGTGTAGATTACCAAACATAGATATGAAACATCCTTTAAATCCAATTTTCCCGAATAATATAACATTGCGACTCAAACCAAACTAAAAGCAAATGTTTGTTTATGTTACTATTTTCATGTTAAGATTATGTTACGTTGTCAGTAAAAACATTTAAAAACTTTCTAAAATAAAACATACTATGATATACTGCTTTTATAACGTAACTATAAGATTATTTGGGCATAAGCACAAGTTTTTTGTGTGGGAATGTTTGCTTAAGTTATTTGTAACTATACGTGATTAATACTATCATAATATTAGGTAATTTACTATAAATTTAAAAATGGGAGAATCATTTAACCGGAAAACTTAAAAAAAAAAAAATCCACAATGGGTTTAAAACCAAACTATGTGATTACATTTGAGGGAGAATTTATACGTTGTCAGCAAAAACATTTATAAAACATACAAAAAAAATCAATCATACCTGAAATTTTCTATTTCCGTTGATGACCCAACGCTATAATAGTTAAAAATCACTTGTTGCTACCAGAACATTGAGATATAATAGTTAAAAAAATTAAAGGACACGAGCTTTAACATGGTAGCCAAAGTAAAAAAGATGTATATCAGTGGAGCTGAGCAATCCATCGTGGGCAGCAGATGTTTGAACACACCTGCATCAAATCACATTAAATGAGGAAATGAAGTGAAAAACTCCACATCTCCCAATTCTCTGAATTGAACAAGGAGGTGTTATTGAATTGGTCTTTTAAAGTATTTTAAGGTATTGAATTGGTCTTTTAAAGTATTTTAAGGTAGTTGGATTTTATTGGGTCTTGATGAATTCTCACAAATTTACAATGAAGATTTTAAAACAGAAGACAAAACTTATATATTTGTTTTACTTATATCTTAGGAGAGAGTATACATTGAAATCCACTAAAGTAAGTAATCAAATTAAGATTGAATAACATTTGATAATATTGTCATATTTATTATGTTTTACTTATAATTTGCATATATTTTGCTTAAAATTTACTTATGTTATTCTCAATTTTTGTAAAACAAAATTTATTTCGATTACTAAGTCAATTGTTTCAATTATAGTTATTAATTGCTGATTTCCTTATTTATTTGCCAAAATGCAGATTCAAATTCCTCTTCCAAATGCAGACACGTTATATATCTTTGTAAATTGTATTAACAGAGTACAGATGGAGACGAAGTCGATTGCGTCGGCATTATGAAGCAACTAGCATTTGACAATCCACTCTTACACAATCACTGGATACAGGTTTAAAAAAATATATTTTTGTCTGTATAATCATTTTATTTTAAATATCCATACTAATATTTTCTTAAGTTAAATAAGTGATATATTTTTGACAGTTATCACCATCAGAAATTCCTTGATGGTTAGACCGAAAAGCAAACGGCATACTAGACAAGCGAACGTGAGCACTGCAGATTGCCCTGAAGGAACCGTTCCGGTACGGCAGGATTCACCCGCTCAAACTAACACCGATGACTCAGCTGTACACGAGGTACCACAATATGCTAAACCTACTATTACTAAGTACTTTCACATCACTAATTAATTAAAGAAAAATGACATTAAAACTCAAATAGGCATTAGTAACTTTATAGCCTAATTAATTATAAGTGTTTGTTAGTAATAACCAATCAAATGGTTACAAGTCCCTGTTTACTTTAAAAAAAAAAAAAAAAAAAAGGTTAAATGATCCTAAATTTAACCAAAAACCTCAATTGCATACTCACACCATGGCATTGTAGACGAAAATTAAGTTGGTACTTATTTTAAGAACTAAAAGAGCCGGCCTAACTAGGGACCCTAATGAAAAACTAAACCTTAATGTTTTGTGGCATCTCAAGTGAGTTATTATTATTTCTTCCCTAACTCAACTAAAGATCTTTAGTGAATTATTTCCTTTTTAGCTTTTTCCCACTTTCTTTCACTTTCATTGTCCTCATTTGTTGAGTTAGGGAAAGGAGTTTTTGTAACAGTAGCTGATTTTTCCGAGGAGAAAGGAAAGGAGATAATTCACTAAAGATCTTTATTGGTGGTATCTCATTTGTGAATTATTCCCTAACTCAAATTTTCAATGCAGCAGTTAATGCTATTAGTTTTCCACATGTATTGGTGGTATCTCATCTGTGCTATGATCATAAGACAGCTTGAAAGTGGGAGAAGACATAAGATCAGGTATCATCACGCATACGAATCTGGATTACACTATTCTTTTTATTAGCTCGGCCTATCTTGTGTAGTGTCTTTGTAAGTTTTGAGTGATTTTTTTTTTGTTATAACTTACATCAATGGCAGGATGATGATTAGGGATCCCACATATATCTCAAATGACACTCTTACCATTTAACCTGGTGTAAAGAGAACAAGAAGTGATTCTTTTTGCAGTTTTGGGTAAGAAATAACAAAGGGAAGCCTTTCTTTGGTAAATACAGATTCGATCCCTTTTATTAACCATGAATTGACTGACAAAAGTTGATAATTGGCAGTTAATAAAAGAATATGGCAAGATTCAAAATAACGCGCCAGGTAGGGGTCGAACCTACGGCCTTCTGCTTAGGAAACAGACGCTCTATCCACTGAGCTACAGGCGCTAGTTAATGATTCTTTGTTAGTCTCTTGTTCTAATACAAAGTTAAGAAAATAAAGGACTAAAACTTTTACATTACATAAGCTTCCCAAAACAATTTCATTGTGTATGTTATTATGGTTTCATCGAATTTGATTTTTCATCGTATTGTGGTAAGTCTAACCGGGTTTCCGAACCAACTGTCACTAGCTTGCAGACGTGTCACAATAAAACACAGCTGTACATTACAGTGGGGTCACACTCTTGTCCGTTTTTCGACTTTCGAGGCTCTTAACATTTTCAATCCAAATCCAATCATCTTCTACCTCTGCTCCAACATCTCGGAAACAAACCTTAATCAAATCAAGGCTCACTCAAATCAATGGAGATCAAGCCTGGTTTATCCGCTCTCGTCACTGGCGGCGCTTCCGGGATCGGTAAATATTTAATTTCCGATCTTTGTTAGTTTATCTGCTTGTTGCTGATTTCGTGATTTCGTCCTCTTTTCTGTTTGATGAAATCTTCTGGGTAATTTTTTGCGTTTAGTGAAAGAAATCTAGTAAATGGTCATACTTTCGTGAAGTTGGATCGTTCTGCTTAGATTTTTACTCACGAATCCGTTGTTGGTGACGTGTGAACGATTTTTTCCTAGTTTTCTTCACACAATTTGGATGGTGAAAGCTATTTACTTTGTTTGATTATATAAAAAGAAAAAAAAAAACTTTTTTGATGTTATTATATCATCTAAAAAGAGTAACACTAAGTATACAATACGGTCTTTTGGTGATGAGATGTTCAAATTTCTGTGTAGGTCGAGCTCTCTGCTTAGCTCTTGCAGAGAAAGGTGTGTTTGTAACAGTGGCTGATTTTTCCGAGGAGAAAGGGAAAGAGACGACTTTGCTTGTTCAAAAGGCCAATGCCAAATTTCATCCCGGTTTAAACTTTCCTTCTGCTATCTTTGTGAAATGCGATGTGACAAAGAGAGGTGAGTGTGTTGTTTTTAAGCTAAAAGTTATGAATTTTCTCTCTGTATTAATCCTCTAGAATATGAGCAGGAGATCTCGTCGCTGCTTTCGACAAGCACTTAGCTTCGTTTGGAACACTGGACATCTGCATTAACAACGCTGGGATTAGCAATCCTGTACGGTTTGATAAAGATGACTCTGATGGATCTAAATCGTGGAAACACACCATTAATGTGGATCTCACTGCAGTTGTTGAAGGCACACAACTTGCTGTAAGTGTTCAGTCAATAGATATATATGAGTTTTACTTTTCTGTTTCCTTGGCTTGTTAAGTTTCGATTTTTGTATGAAACTTCTGCGTAGATCAAAGCAATGAAAGGCAAACAAAAGCCTGGAGTTATCATCAACATGGGCTCAGCTGCTGGTCTTTATCCAATGTCCTTTGATCCTGTCTACGCTGGTGCTAAAGGTTTCGTTTTTTTTTCACTCGTCTGTTATTATTTTCTTTACAAATGTTCTTTGTTGTATAATTTTTGTTGTTGTTTGTCCCCAATATGTTACATTTTCTACAGCTGGTGTCGTCTTATTCACTAGATCATTAGCACACTTGAAGCGTCAAGGCATCCGCATCAATGTCCTTTGCCCTGAAGTAAGATTATTCTCTAATATCTCCCAAAATGTTTTAGTTATAAATTGAGTGTTGCCTAAAGTTTGGTTTCTGCACTTTTGTTGTGCAGTTTATCCAAACGGACTTAGCAGAAAAGCTTGATCCTTCCTTCCTAAAGGTGGTAGGCGGTTACATGTCTATGGACTTGTTGGTTAAAGGTGTGTACACATTATCTGCCATATATAACGACTGTATGAGATCAATCTATTAATGAAGTTCATGGTTTGTCATATATCTTTGGTCTAGGTGCTTTGGAGCTTATAAGCGATGAGACTAAAGCCGGTGCATGTCTATGGATTACTAGCCGCAGGGGTCTTGAGTATTGGCCTACTCCAGCGGAACAGGAAAAGTACTTGGTCGGTCCAAGTTCCAGAAAGAAACCTACCTTTAAAGTAACTTCAAAGATTGAACTTCCTCAAAGCTTTGAGAAATTGTAAGTTAACTACATGAGACCAGAACATAGTCCACATCTACTCTTATACTACACGTACTTGATGGATTACTTTTATCCTTCAGAATTGTACACGCCTTGTCTCATAATTTCCGCAATGCAACACGCATAGCCCGCACAACACTACAACTACCCATTGGACCCCACCAAGTTCTCCTGAAAGTCATCTATGCTGGTGTTAACGCAAGCGATGTAAGATCACCAGAACTTATCGGTCTATCTCTGTTAATTAGCTACTTACCTTTTTAGGTGGAATTCAAATGAAACATTATTGGTCGTTGTTGTGAACCATTACAGGTAAACTTCAGCTCAGGTCGTTACTTTAGTGGCGGTTCGCCGAAACTTCCCTTTGATGCTGGATTTGAGGTACACTATTGTCCATTTCAACTTCCCTTTATAGCAGTTTTACAACAAAATTCTAAATTGCTTCAGTTTTACAGGGAGTTGGACTAATTGCAGCAGTGGGAGAATCTGTAAAGAATCTGGAAGTTGGGACTCCAGCTGCTGTTATGACATTTGGAACATATTCTGAGTACATGATTGTATGAAAAGCTCTAAAAGTCTTAAACCAATGTTGAGATTTTTTTCAAGGCTTCATTCATCAGTGAGAATGTAATCTTTGTCTTTTTTTGGTGGATTTAGGTTTCTTCAAAGCATGTGCTCCCTGTTCCAAGACCAGATCCAGAAGTTGTTGCCATGCTTACCTCAGGACTAACTGCTTTAACCGCCCTTGAAAAGGTCAGTTAATGATCTCTCTGATATTCTACAGCTGCTATTTTTTCATTACGTCTGAAACTTTCAAATTGTCTTATGGGATTCACACAGGCAGGACAAATGAAATCGGGTGAAACAGTTCTTGTGACTGCTGCTGCAGGAGGCACTGGACAATTCGCAGTCCAGGTATAAAAATCGAAAGTATTAAGTATATGATCATGTTCTTTCATCTGAGAGAGATTATGTATGCAGCTTGCAAAGTTAGCAGGAAATAAGGTGATTGCTACATGTGGGGGATCAGAGAAGGCCAGGCTTCTGAAAGATTTGGGTGTTGATCGAGTCATTGATTATAAAACTGAGGATATCAAGACGGTAGGTCGTCTCAAGCAGAAACTCTGGTTTTGCTTCTAGGCAGATTATTCATTTATGAAATCTAATCTTACACAGGTCTTGAAAAAAGAGTTTCCAAAGGGTGTGGATATCATTTATGAATCTGTTGGTGGTCAAATGTTTGATATGTGCTTGAATGCTCTCGCTGTTTATGGACGACTCATTGTGATTGGAATGATCTCTCAGGTTCCTTATCATAATATCACTAGCTCTATGTACATCATTTCATGTCTACACAACAGAATCTGCTCTATTTGGAATTAACATGTATTTGTCTCTCAGTACCAAGGTGAGAAGGGATGGCAACCAGCAAACTATCCAGGGCTCTGCGAGAAAATTCTTGCCAAAAGCCAGACCGTGGTAATGTTTATCTACTCTGTTTTAGGTTTTCACCGGAATAGTTTAGTGTAACTTGAGAATGTTGATTAGTTTCAATTTCAATGGTTTCAGGCGGGGTTCTTTCTTGTACAATACAGTCAACTGTGGAAACAAAATCTTGAAAAGTTATTCCATCTTTACTCTCTTGGAAAGCTTAAGGTAATTATAAGCTTTAATCGTATTACCTTAAACCACACGTTTCTTTTTGTTTTTAGTTTTGATCACCAAATTTAACTATTCCCAAAACCACTTCTTCTTTTTTCTGTTCTTGCTGTTTTGTAGGTTGGGATTGATCAGAAAAAGTTTATAGGTCTAAACGCTGTTTCAGATGCCGTTGAGTATCTCCACTCTGGTAAAAGCACCGGAAAGGTACGTAATGTATATATATATTCTCTCCTTAACAATGATGATTCATAAAAGCTAGTTACGTTGGAGGTTTTCTTACATTCTCAATCATGCCATATGTGTTTAGATTTACTAATCTTCAATATTTACGCATGCAGGTCATAGTTTGCATTGATCCTACATTTGAGCAAAGAACGTCGAGGCTGTGAACAAATAGTCAAAAACATATCCACAAAGTAGAAATTCGTTTAGCTCTTTTACATTTAAATGAAATAAATTGTGTGGATTAGTACTTGTTTGCTCTCATGTAGACTATAAGTCACATTTGCACCCCAAAAAAGAAGAAGAAGTTAATAAGCTTTTTTGACGATGTTGTTTACTTGTTTTGATTGACATCATGTAGACAAAAAAAAGCTCAATGTACAGTATCTTTATCAATCCAAAAGTGGCGTCTCTTACTTTTCCAATTTTGTATTTCTAAATTAATATCCTTTTCCAAGTTAATATCCTTTTCCATATTCTATAATAATATTGAAACCCTTGACAGGTTGCCTATAAAACCATAGACCATAAGAGCCTATGCCCTCTAGTATTTATCCAAGCTTGGAACCACCAACAAACACACCATCTTCGAAGTTCCAAACTCAACATGATTAGAGGAGGAGAAGATTCAGATTCAGATTCCATCTGGAATGATCCTGAAAGACGAAAGATAATTATGGAGATCCTCTCGAGATTACCAGCCAAGTCAGTCGTGAGGTTCCGTTGCGTGTCGAAGCTATGGCAGTCCATGATTGGCAGTCCATATTTCACCGACATGTACCTGAGCAGACCCCGGCCTTGCCCGCGTCTCTTCTCCCCTCTTCAGAACATATGGCCACCAGAATAGAAGCGTAAACCCACGAGCACATCAACATCGTCTAAAGCTCATAACTCATACGTTTTAGAGCACTAACAAATTTGATTCTCTTCTCGTCTTTTAGATGATCATGAAGTTTTTTCCTTATTTCTTCCCTAAGTCAGCTTGAAGCTCTTTTTAGATACAATTTACCAGAATACTTATAACACAGAGACTAGCAATTTGGCTCACACATAATTTTATTTATTTTACGACAATTCGTCTCATATACAGTTTTCGTGTAATTAAGCTTTATCTCTCTATTGGGCTTAGTATTATTATTTTTCTTTCTGGTTATCATGTTCATCTCCTAATTGCGTTACACAATTGTTTTATATACCACACTAATGTTCCACAAGCATTGAAATCTCCATCACTCCGTGAAATACTATTTCGATTACTGTATTACAAGTTTCTAAAAATATCCATCACATGTGAATAAAATATATGTGATTAATTTTCTGAAAAGCGTACAAGTTGCCGCCGTAGCTTGCAAGTTTTCTTTCCAAAGGCAATATTAATCACATTGGTTAAATTTCCCGCAATAAAATAATCGATGCGTTTCACGTTGAGACCTGAAGAGGATTAGAATAATGTCCCAACTGTTGTTAGTTGGCACAAACGTCAAAGATGCGCCAATACTGCCATTGTAGTTGGCTTTTAGACTTTCCAAGCTTCCATTTTAATCTTCTTCCTGGAAGAAACCTTAACTAAATGGAGATCAAGTCTGGTTTATCTGCTCTCGTCACTGGCGGCGGATCCGGGATCGGTAATCCCCGATAGTGTTTTTAGATTGTGGACTTTTCTGTGTTGGTAGGCTCTGAGTATATTTCGTCTGAGTCCATTGTTGTTGCGCTGTGTGTGTTTGTTCTTTAAGTGATTCTTAGTTTAAGTAGAAAAGGAATAGTTTAATTAGAAAAAAAAAATAAGTTTACCAAAGAAAAAAAAAGTTTAATTAGAAAAGGAATAATAAGAAAACGTGACTCTAAGTTAATAAGCTTTTTTTTACGATGTTCTTTTCTTTGTTTAAGTTAATGCAAACGTGGCGTCTCTTCCTTTTCTAATTAAACAAAGAAAAAAAGGTACAGTATTTGGCAAACTGGAAAGCTCTTTTTTTTTTTTTTCCTTTTTGATGTTTTACGAATATCGTAAGTATTACATCTACATATATGTATTATTAACTTATTTAATTCAGATCGTTTCCATATTCTAGAATAATATTGAAATCCTAGACAGATGGCCTATAAAACCCCTAGACCAGAAGAGCCTTTGCCCTATAGTATTTATCCAAGCTTGGAACCACCAACAAACACACGATCTTCGAAGTTCCAAACTCAACATGATTAGAAGAGGAGAAGATTCGGATTCCATCTGGAATGATCCTGAAAGACGAAAGATAATTATGGAGATCCTCTCGAGAGTACCAGCAAAGTCAATCGTGAGGTTCAGTTGCGTGTCGAAGCTATGGGCGTCCATAACTCTCAGTCCAGATCTCAGGAAGTTGTACATGAGCAGATTCCGCCTTCCAGAACATATGGCCACCAGAACAGAAGCGTAAACCCACGAGCACATCAACATCGTCTAAAGCTTAGGTGGAACAAGATCGTCATAACTCATACGTTTGAGAGAACTAATAAATTTGATTATCTCTTCGTCTTTTAGATGATAATGAATTTTTTCCTTATTGCTTCCCTAAGTCAGCTTGAAAGCTCTCTTTAGATACAATTTACCAGAATACTTATAACACAGAGACTAGCAATTTGGCTTACACATAATTTTATTTATTTTACGACACTTCTCATATACAGGTTTTGTGTAAACTTTATCTTTCTGTTGGCTTATCATGTTGTTCTTTCTGGTTACCAACTTACCATGTTCATCTCCTAATTGTGTTGTGTTACACTAGTTTTTTATATCCCACATTAATTATTTGTCAATTGTCATAAAACTCGTTTTACGTATTGTAATTAAAAATTCTCGGACTTCAAGTAAATAAAAGGTGATGTTCTTACCAAGAGAGTGAGCTTTCTTTGGCCGTGTGACACATCAAGATTCATACTTCTGCGTAGAAAATCTTGACAAGTTGCTACTTGTGGGGATCAGAGAAGGGCCAGAAGGCCAGGCTTTTGAAATATTTCTTTGACAAATTTGAGAGATCTAGAAGAATTTTTGCAAATGTTACATACTTTAAAAGGATAAACAAAGAAAGATTTGCTTCCTTTGAAGAAGGTACTTCCACTATCTGCCCATATTAGTAGCTGTTGGAAAAATAAATGATACACTTCCAAAAAAGTATATATTCATATACTCTACTTTCTTTCTTTTTGTCACTTTCCTTAAATTAAACCCAAAAATAAAGTTACGTGTCCAGTACCAATGCTACGTGTTCGTATGCAAAGAAACATAGGTTTTTTTCTCATTTAAAAAAAAAATATAAAAATAGTTAAAGAGTGAGTAAATAATATCAGAGACCAAAGTCACCAACCACCACTCTTCTTTCATTCTTCCACATTCCGATGGAATCTGAAATCGCCTCAGAGCATCTTCCCTTCCTCCGAATCTACAAAGACGGTCGTATCGAGCGACTCACCGGCACCGAAATCATCCCGGCGTCACTAGACGCAACTAACGACGTCGTTTCCAAAGACGTCGTGTACTCCCCGGAGCATAACCTCTCCGTCCGTCTCTTCCTCCCTCACAAATCCACAGAGCTCGCCGCCGGTGACACCAAAAAGCTTCCGTTACTCATCTACATCCATGGCGGAGCTTGGATCATCGAGTCTCCTTTCTCTCCCGTTTACCACAACTACCTCACGGAGATTGTGAAATCCGCCAACTGCGTGGCGGTTTCGATCCAGTACCGCCGTGCGCCGGAGGATCCGGTTCCGGCGGCGTACGAGGACTCGTGGTCCGCGATTCAGTGGATTTTCTCGCATTCCGGTGGATCTGGTCCCGAGGATTGGATCAACGAGTACGCCGATTTCGGTAGAGTTTTCATCGCCGGAGATAGCGCCGGAGGTAATATATCGCATCACATGGCGATGAGAGCCGGTAAGGAGAAGCTCGAGCCTAGAATCAAAGGGATCGCGGTTGTGCATCCAGCTTTCTGGGGAACAGATCCGGTCGACGAGCACGACGTGCAAGACAGAGATATGAGAAGCGGGATCGCCGACGTTTGGGAGAAGATCGCGAGCCCGAATAGCGTGAATGGCACCGACGATCCG
Source organism: Microthlaspi erraticum (assembly GCA_902728155.2). Classification (NCBI taxonomy): domain Eukaryota; kingdom Viridiplantae; phylum Streptophyta; class Magnoliopsida; order Brassicales; family Brassicaceae; genus Microthlaspi; species Microthlaspi erraticum. The sequence continues at coordinate 1,255,458 of CACVBM020001385.1, read as the reverse complement.
TTGTTTAACGTGCTCGGATCCGAATCGGATTTTTCGGAGATGGGATGCGAGAAGGTTTTGGTGGCGGTGGCCGGGAAAGATGTGTTTGTGCGGCAAGGATTGGGTTACGCGGCGAAGCTGAAGAAGAGTGGGTGGGGAGGAGATGTGGAGGTGGTTGAGGAAGAAGAAGAAGGACATTGCTTTCATCTCTTAACTCCTGATTCTAAAAATGCTCCTAAATTCTTGAAGAAACTTGTGGAGTTTATAATCGGTTGAGGAATATTCTGTAAATGTTTCTTGATGATCAAAGTGTGATATTATGAGCAAATAAAGAGAAAATTGTCTAAGATAACCTGAAAAATTAACCACTATAACTAGGATAACCCATCAAGAATTATATTACCTGGATAACCTGTTTTCCTTCTTGTGTTTTAAAAAATTCTAAAGTTGCCCTTTTTATAAATGTCTATGAAAATGATTATTCCCCTTATTTTTTTTTCATAACTCCTATTATTTGAATTCGAAAATTCATTAATAACCTCAGTCATATTAAATGCTTTCCTAATTTATTTTCTTTTATATTTATTTATACAATACATAAACCCTAAAACGTCGTTTATGTTTTTTTTTATGTGTCGCCGGCACAACACTTAAACGAGTTGGGGTTTTGAAATTGGTTCATCTTCTTCGTCGAAGCCATTGTCGATTGCTCTCAGAAGGACTCGTAAGACTAATATCGTGATTCTCTCTTTCTCTTTCTCTTGTTGATAAAAATCATATTGAGCAAGTTCTCTCTTTATTCGATAGCTCCTCTCTATTCATTTGGTAATTGATAATCTTATGCATTGTAGGATGTCTAGTCAAACTAACGTCGATTTAGGATTTCCTTTGCGGTTGTATTCATTGGGTTGTCAGCCAAAAGCCAAAAGAAGCATCAACCACCACAGTAAAATCGAATTTTTAGAATCTGTTGAAAATGCTGTTGGAGAAGACGTTTGGAACAACATTCGTGGTTCTTCTTTGGGAGTAATTATAGAGTTCGTTGGGAATAATTTCACGTGGTCATCTAAGGTCGTCGAACATCTTCTTGTGAATCAACTTGTTTGCAAGAAAGAGCATGAGATTTGGTGCATGTTCGGTAATACACCAGCTCGTTTTTCTCTGTCTGAGTTTGAAGACATTACGACTTTAAATTGTGCACCTTTTCCCGAGAGCGATGGCGTTGTTGAAACCGAAGCGCTTAGAGGGTTGTGGAAAAAGATGAAAGTAAAGAGGAAGAGCCCTTGCAAGTTAGAGTTAAAAGGGGCATTGGAGGATGTTTTTGCTTGGTCAACTGAAGACAAAATTCGTTTTGCACTTTTGTCTATTTTAGCAACTATCATCATAGGAGATGATGAGAAAAAGGAGCTTCCTCTCGAGCTTGCTTGTATGGTTTTTGATTTGCCAAAGTTTGAGAAATATCCTTGGGGCAGAGAGGCTTTTAAGCGGTTGATTAAATCAGTGAAGCGTGTGAATTTGGAAGCGAATTCATACACAATAGATGGGTTTGTGCAAGTGCTTCAAGTGTGGGCTTACAAAGTTGTTCCTAGTCTTGGAGCAAAGATTGGTCGTCCATCAAATATTGACGGTCCTGCTATTCTGAAATTTAGAGGTTTAAAAGGAACAAGTAACACAAATATTCCTGACGTCTCAAATGCTGATGAGGTAATGTAGTAAGATTTTTGTCTGACGATGAATATATATATATATTTTTTTTTTCTGATAAATGTTCACTGCTGCACTTTTGCTTTGATTTGTAGAAAAACATCAAGAATATTGTTATCAACAATATGACAGCCGTTGTTTGGGATGGTGATCGTGTCGACGAGAAAATTGATGCTCTCATGCAAGCCATATGCAAAGAAGGAGGTTTAGGAGCTGTAACATGGGTGGCACATGGTTTAAACGACTATCAAAAGGAAGAGACCATGGAAGTAGTTTTGAGTGGGCATTCTCAAGAGGAGAAAGAGGACAGTGGTGGCAATATGACATCACGAAAACGCAGTTCGGAAGTGATGACTGCAGGAAAGAAGAAATTTAAGGAAATAGACATAAGTGCCACTTCTTCTACCAACTCTGCTGAATTACTGCACTTGAAAACTGAACTTGGACTGCAAACACAAAAGTTAGAGATGGTGGAGGCTAAAATAGAAGATATGGGAAAACAGATAAAGAGCTTTGAAGCTATGCATTCAAAGTACGAACTTTTGGAAAAGGAGGTGTTGATTCTGAGAGAGAAGTCAAAGAACAATGAGGTATTTCAACATACTCTTTAGGAATCTAAAATGGAACTCTATATGTTTTAACACTTGAAGACTTGTAAGCTGTAAATATGTAAGCTGTTCTTTGCAGATTTTGTCATTGGTAACATGTTTGTTCTTGGGTATGCAGAGCTTTGAAGGTATGCGGTCAAAGTTTGAACTTCTGGAAAATGAGGTGACAATGCTAAAAAAGAAGTCTGAGACTAAAAAGGTAGTTTGACTTACTCTTTATAAATCTTTATTTGCAGATTTTGTGTCCATGGATTACCATGTTTGTTACTGGATATATGCAGAGCTTTGAAATACCATACCTAAGAGATGAGGAGATGCCATTAGACGAATTGATGGCTAACATAAAGGACATAAGAGTGAAGGCGGTTGAATCAGATGGAGAGAGCACAATAGATGGAAGATTAGAGATGACCAATTTTCGGATAGAAAAGCCTCAGAAATCTTCGCCATTGAAAATAATTCAGCCAACTGCTTCTATTGTAGAAAAGTTTACGCAGAAAAAAGTTAATAAGACATTAAAGATCATGGGGGGAGATCACCATACTCAAACTGCCCGAGAGAAGAGTACAAGAGTGACCAAACCAGGGCCGGCTTTGCAAACACCGTTTCGGAATCCCGCGTTGCTTGTAGGTAATACAAAACAAGTTACCCATCCTTATGCGATGGCCAGACGTGGATACGATCCTTTCGCACCCGTGGATAGGCAGAAAGTTAAGAGTTTGGACGACTGGTCAAAGTTTGATGAGTAAGATAATCATTTCCTACTTTATATGGTGCTAATGATTACGTCTTGAGTTAGTCAATAAGCGTTATGCTTTCATGCAGGGAATATCCAATTGGTTCTCCAAACAATGGTGTAGGTTTTTATAAAGTTATTCGAACCCCTCAAGACTGGCTAAGTGAAGAGGTTGGTCTCGTATTTGATTTGTACTTTAACGTTATATCATTCTAACTTTAACGTTAATTAACCAGTCTAATGTAGCTTTTTGCTTTTGTTTTTTTAACAGCATATTAATAGAGCAATGGACTTGTTGCGTCTGAGGTTTATGAAGAATCCAAAAGAATTCAGAAGTGAGAGAATCACTTTTACGGATTCTTTTTTCCCTACAATGTGGACCAGTGGGTATGAGGAGTTCCTTGGATCGAAAGCCTTGCCTATTTTTCCTAATGGAGCGGAAGACTATTATTATGGTAAACAACCAACATTTGCAGCAACTGGGAAGAAGTGGAGGGCCGACGTAGATGATATCTATGGTGTTCTCCACCTCAACGGAAACCATTGGGTAGCGATTGCCATTTCTATTCCTACTGGCATGATTCATGTCTTTGATTCTGGGTTGAAATATACTACGAACGATCAGATCGTCAAAGCATTGAAGCCAATAGCTCATATGCTACCACATTTACTTCAAGCGGCAGCTCCACCATTGGAACGAGCGAAAATGAAACTAGAACAATTCAAAATTCGAAGGCCACGAAAAGGGATTCCTCAACAGCTCAAAGCAGGTGATTGCGGAATATATGCAATAAAATTTGTTGAATGTCATGCATTAGGCGTAGATTTCAACACGCCTATATCTGATGCAAATATAAAGATGGTTAGAGAGAAGCTAGCAGCTGAGTTATTTGACGAGACAGAGGAAAGAAGATGATCAGTTTCTAACCAATCCCGTTTGGAGCAAAGGATTACGAGCTATTAGATCCCCATTGAGTTCAGTTTCATTTACTTACTTATTAGTTGTGTTTTTTCAAGCAAGTGATATGGTAAACCCAAATTGTGCATGGGTACGAATCTGCTTTATTTCTTTAGAAGATTGGTTTTTTTTTCAAATAAAGTATTGCACAACTATCATATGCATATTTTTTTCTTGCGTTATTCTGATGTTGCACCAGCTAAAGAAAACACTCGACTTAGCTTGGACATCAATCAATCTCTAGTCGACTATAATATCGGGTGAGATGTGGTTACATGGTTCGTCATATAATAAGCACACCTCTTTCACTCCCCTAACACCTATAATGACAAGTGTCATTCCAGTTATCTACTTTCTTAACTAACAAGTAACGATTGTTGCTTGATCAAGAAAAAGTATTTAAAGTAAAAACCTCTCTACTCTTTTATAAATCTAAGTCTTTGGAACGTTATAAATTACCAAAAAACATATAGATCGATATCAAACACCTCTGCAGGTGGCACGATTATGTCCTGGTACCTTACATTGTGAACATGTGTATTGCTTACGCAATTTTGGGATCGTCTGTTCAGTAGACACATGTTCTGTTTTCATCTTTTTTAGTGGTGGCTGTTTCCTCATAGCCTTTTCGAGTGCAGAAAGATATCTTGACTTCTTTGGCCTACCAGCGCCACGTCTTTCCTTCGGGGGAAGACACTTTTTATTTGCTACATCCGCATTTGGTACCCACTCGACATCTTGTGGATCAACAGACTCAGCATATGCATTGTACGCATTACTCTTTGTGGTGTAAGGATGTACTAGAGGTTCCAATCTCATATTTCGTCTCTTCCCAGCAGCAGCAAGAGCATGCGCACAAGGTATCTTGTCTATATCGTAAACGCGACATGTACAAGTCATCTGCATGGAGTTAAAGACAAATGAATCAAATTAGTAATATAAAATAATACGATGAGAGAACATGCTAATATCACGTAATAATACGTAAAGGAGAATTTATATTCATACCTTTTGTAAATCGACAACACAAGGAAATGTACCGCCAGTGACATGGCTTCGATGAGCGTCAATGTGTTGTACAGTAAGAGTGTCGCCAATCGTGGATCTCTTTGTCAATATACGTTCCACTTTTGGTGTGAAAAAAGTTTGTAGCGATAAAGCTTGTTCCCGTCGATTCATAAACCACCGGGTGACCAGCTTCCGCAATTCCTCTAATAAATAAGCAACTGGGTACCCGCGAGCAATTTTAAGAACACTATTGACAGATTCAGCAATGTTGCTTGTCATTATGTCGTACCTATCTCCTTGAAAATTTGCGCGAGACCACAAACAGACATTAGCTTTTTCCAGATATCTTGCAATAGCAAGGTTTTGTCCTCGAATATCGTTAAATATCGCAACAAACTCTGAAATCCGGTAAACCCTATAAGCTTCTTTGACCAACTTTAAGGTATCACTCTCTTTGAACCTCTTGACGAGATTCTGATGAAGATGGTAGGTGCACATACCTGGATGAGCTAATGGGAACACTTTCCTTATAGATTTTCTTAAAGCTTTGTGTCTATCAGAAATGATCACCAACTCTTGTTGGTTACCACATATTAAACGCAACTGAGTTAAGAACCATTCCCAAGCAGGAAAATCTTCCACATCTACAACCCCAAATGCTAGAGGAAAAATCTCACCGTTTCCGTCTTGAGAAGCGGCTACTAGCAAAACACCTTCATATTTTCCTTTCAAATGAGTCCCATCAACCACAACCACATTTCTTATATACTGAAAACCACTAATACATGCACCAAATGCAATGAACAAGTATTTAAATCTGTCTTGCTCATCACACTCAAGTTTTGTAATTGTACCTGGATTTGCTGCCTTAATCTTATGGAGATACATTGGCAAATCCGCATACCCACTCTCCCATGTACCTTTTTCTAACGCACTTGCATGCACTAATGCTTTGTATGCTTTCCAGTAATCAATATCAACACCGTACATACCTTTCATGGCATCCATGATGTGCATAGGTCTAATCCCGACACCAACTTTCCCAAATTTCCCCAAATACAACTCTCCAATACATTTTGACGTAGCTTGTCGATGACGAGAACGCCTATCCAAAACAGAACAAGTATGAAAGTCTATGTACTTTCGCACCTTAAACTCCGAGGATGATTTAATCGCTGATGCACGAATCTTCCATGAACATCCAGCGACAAAACATTTAAGTACCAGCAGAGTTTTCGTTGACTTGTAAGTTGTATAATCAAAATTCTGAAAGATTGTGATCACACGCAGCTTACGTTGTAACTCTGCTTTGGAACCATATATTTGCCCGACGCTAACACGCTCTAAAAGCTGCAAAATATTTGTGGTGCCTTCTATTTCTCCAATTACTTTCTCCTCGGTCTCCTCATGGAAAGACATATCTGAAAGTGATTCGAAACCACTATCATCAGAAGTAGAACTCTTTTCATCTTCATCGGTTTCATCAAAAGTACCACTTTGGACCTCATCTTCACGATATAGATAGGGTGTACCACTTTGTCCCTCGTTTTCACTAAATCCATCAAGAGTCCCACTTTTTTCCTCATCTTCACCATCCCCATCAAGAGTACCACTTTTTTCTTCATCTTCACCATCTCCATCAAGAGTTCCACTTTTTTCTTCATCTTCAGTTGTTCCATCAATGGTGCCACTAGTTTCCTCAACTTCATCAAATTCCTGAAAAAAATGAGATAACAAAAATGAATCAAAGATAACATTGTACGTAGAACATACACACTTCAATCCTATCATGCATATATAATATATAGGAGACTATATTTTGTTTGCTTTCATTTGGGAGACTTACAAAACATCTCCGAATTTTTCGCAGATTTGAGTTACGTCTACTAGTTTCCGCATACATGAATGATGTCTATGAATTTTCACAGACTAGAGTTACGTCTACGAGTTTTCGCAGACTTGAGTTACGTCTACGAGTTTTCGCAGACATGAGTTACGTCTACGAATCTTCACAGACTAGAGTTACGTCTACATGTTTTCGCAGATTTGAGTTACGTCTACAAGTAAACTTAGAGTTATCTCTACAAGTTTTCACACACTAGAGTTACATCTACAGGCTTTTGCAGACTTTAGTTTTACGGAGACTTACTTTATGGTTATGTCTACAGTTTTTCAGAGACTTGTGTAATGTCTACTAGTTTTTTACAGATTCACGTAATATCTACAATTGTTTGCAGACTTGCATGATGTCTACAGATTCACGTAGACTTACATAATGTCTACGATTATTTTTTTGCAGAGTTGTGTAAAGTATTCGTGTTTTCGTAGACTCGTGTTATGTGTACGTAGTTTTTTGTGGACTCACAAAATGTCTACTAGTTTTTCGCAGATTTACGTAATATCTACAATCTTTTGTAGACTTGTGCATTGTATCGATTAGTTTTGTACCAGACTTGTGTTATGTCTACGGATTTTTCATGAGTTTCAGAAATGTCTACTAGTTATACGTAGACTTACGTAATGTCTACGATTTTTTTTGCAGAGTTATGTAATGTCGTCGTGTTTTTCGTAGACTCGTGTTATGTCTGCAAGGCTATTTGCAGACTCACAAAAATGTCTACTAGTTTTTCGCAGATTTCTGTAATATCTACGATCTTTTGCAGACTTGTGTTATGGGTAGGTAGTTTTGTTGCAGACATGCATTATGTCTACGGATTTTTCATGAGTTCTAGAAATGTCTACTAGTTATATGTAGACTTACTTAATGTCTACGAATTGTTTTGCAGAGTTGTGTAATGTTTTCGTGTTTTTGTAGACTCGTGATATGTCTACGGAGTTTTTGGTAGACTCACAAAATGTCTACTAATATTTTGCAAATTTACGTAATGTCTACAATCTTTTGCAGATTTGTGTATTGTCTCTAGTTTATAGCAGTTGGATTACGCAAGTCTACTAAGTATTCACAGACTAAATACAAGTATCTCTTTAATAAAACTCGTAGATTTGTGGTAGACTCTCACTTCGTTTTCTTAAAAGCAAAAAATTGAATACCTGGATATCAATGAACGTTGGATCCTGAAAACTGAAGGTGTGATTTTCTTTTTGTTTTTCCATGGCTTTTAAGTTGTAAAGCAAATAGATCTACAGAACAAAAACAATATTAGGAAGAGAACACAGAAAACTTAATTTATCTAACTGTCATACTCAAGCTTTTCATAAAAAAACAAAAAGAAAAAAGAAGATATATTACCTATTTCTGAACTATGACAAGAAAAATATAGAGAACTATGCATGATGGGTTTGAACAAAATTCAAGATCATTTCGTTTTGAATATTATAGAGTTGAAAAAAGCAGTGGATCGTGGAGAAAGAAGATGAATGATGTCTCAATGGTTTTTTCAAATAAAGATTTCCTTTTTTTAAAACAAACGGTTTCCTTTTCCAAAATACCAAACGATGTGTATTTAATTTTGGTTTCATTACACTTGATTTTATTTCCTTTTTTAAAAAATATGTATTCAATTTTTTTTAAAATAATTGTGTCCACATTAAAATGGCAAATAGATTATTTTCGAAAGGATAACTTTGGAAAAAAGACTTCAGAAAATCTGAGAGAATCTTAGTAGGTTATGTTGGCTATTTAAATTTTTTAGTGGGTTATTTTGGCAAATTCCCCGCAAATAAAATTTGAAATTTGATTTGATTTATGTAATACATGTGTTTAAGAATCCCAATAAACTATTCCTACTTGGATTTTGTCGAGACTCGTGCTAGTAAGGATTGATCGGTCCAACGACATTAGTAACGTAACGTTTTGCTCGAAACTTTCAAAAGAATTTTTCTCTAATGTTTTTTTGTTTGTTTCGTTTTTCACAAACCAATCTTCGTATCTCTAATCAGAATACCACTTTGAAATGAATCAAAGGACCAAAATATTTAGAACATAACGTATCAAACACCTCTCTACTCACCTCTCTAATGTTTTTTTGTTTTGTTTTTCACAAGCCATTCTTCTCTACTCTAGTACAACTTTATCAATTTCAGGAATCAAAATACCCTAAACTGAAATTGCCAAATGGAAAAAGTTAAAATTAAATAGGAAGCATGACATTGCTTTCATCTCTTAACTCCAGATTCTGAGAATGCTCCTAAATTCTTGAAGAAAGTTGTGGAGTTTATAATCGGTTGAGGAATATTCTGTAAATGTTCTTGATGATAAAAGTGTGATATTATGAGAAAATAAAATTTGAAATTTGATTTGGTTTATGTGATACATGGATTTGCTTGAGGCTCGAGCTAGTATTGATTGACAAACCGTCTGTATAAGAAAATTAATTTGATCGATCCAACGACGTTAGTAACGTAACGTTTGCTCGAAACTCTAATAAGAATCATTCTCTAATATTTTTGTTTTGTAACTTTTGTTTGTTTTGTTTTTCACAAATCAATGTCCGTACCTCTAAATCTCTAATCAAACTACTACTTTATCAATTTCGAGCATTAAAAAATATTAGAAATGAATCAAAGGACCTAAAGAATTAGAACTTGACACACCAAACACATCTCTACTCAACCTGTTGAAGAATCCCAAAGGTGGGAAGAGACCACAATTAAGCACTGATTCTCTTAAATAAACACATCGCACACATTCACTACTCAGGTTAATTTTATTGAAAAACAAATTTTCAATAGTAGCATTTACATTATGATCTGTTTGACATTCTACTTTAATTATCACTATAGATTTATAAAGAAACACTATCCCTTATGGCTATTTGAAGATATTTTCCTTATAGATGAGATTTTAATCCGTACAGTTTTTTTCATCCTTCTTTAGAGATAATAAGTATATTGATATTTTACCAATTAAACTTTATACATGTGTTTACTATAAATTGTGATGTCTTCACACTAGATTTTACAAGTGACTTACAATACCATCAACTCCTTTTTTCTTTCGTATCCATCTCGTTTCATTAGTTACCAACAAAAAACATGAAGAGTTCTATCCATTCAATCTCTTCATTTTTCTTATTAATCATACTACTTGCTGCACCAGGTATGCAAATATTTGTTTTCACAATATTAAATAGTTATGAACAAATATATATTTAAATACATGTTATATGCTTTTTCTCTTTTTCAATTTTAATAGGTTGTCTTTTATGCATCTATAAATTATTTTAATTTTGGATGATATTGTAAGAAAATGCATGTGTTGTAATGACAAAAAATATGTCTTTAATAAATTTCTTTGCTCATTGTTATATTATAAGATATGAAGATGATTGAAGGACAAGAAATGTGCCAAACGCCAAGTACAAACTTCAGATGGATGTGTTTGAAATGGAGAAATTGCAAGTATGTATGTATGAGCGAGGGTTTTCCTGACGGTCAATGTGAAGGATTCATCTTCCGAAAATGTATTTGTATAAAACCTTGTTTTCTTTCTGTTTAATTTTTTTTATGTCTCTACACATTGATATTAAATTTAAAATAATAAAAAAGTTCATTAGAGATACACACAATTTTTTTTTGAATTAGTCATGTTTATGCAATGAATTATGTTTTAATAAATAAAATTTTTTATGTATGGATTGCTTGAGCTAGTTTATTGACTAACAAAATGTCTGACTATATGGAGTTATATATATGATCCAACGACATTAGCAATGTAACGTGTGCAAGAATCTCTATCGTGTATCTCTAATGTTTTGTTGTTTCTTTTTTCACAAGCCAATTTTTTCTACTTTAAGTACAACTTTATCAATTTCATGAATCAAAATACCCTAACCTGGAATTGCAAAATGGAAAAAAAAAAATTAAATAGGAAGCAAAAAAAAAAAATGAATAACGCACCAAACACCTCTCTTCGAGAGTTCTGGTTCAATTTTTCTTTGGATAAGGTACTCTCGAGTCTCGAAAATCGGTAAAAAAAAATTGGAATCGGAATATATTGAAATAAAATACATATTTTGCAACATTTTCGACATTTCCAATAATCGCCGGGAAATATATTCCGGTAGCCATGCTCCGAAGAATCACGTTTTCCTCTTCACTTCGTTCACCTTCTCTCTTCTTCCGCTTCTTTCGCCATCTCCCTCGCTCTAACTTTTCACTGTCATCGTCCCCGACCACCGTCGGCATCTCCGGCAGCAACCTTCGCCGACTTTCTACTCCGATCACACTTCGCTGTATATGTTCACACTCTTCATCTGAAATCGCCTCCGAGCATCCACCGTTCGTCCGAATCTACAAGGACGGTCGTGTCGAGCGTCTTTCCGGCACCGAAATCATCCCGGCGTCTCTAACCCCACAAAACGGCGTCATTTCCAAAGACGTTGTATACTCGCCGGAGCATAACCTCTCTGTTCGTCTCTTCCTCCCTCAAAAAGCCACAGAACTCCCCGCCGGTAGCAAAATCCCGCTACTTGTCTATATCCACGGCGGAGCTTGGATCATCGGATCCCCATTCGAATCGATCTACCACAGTTTCCTCACGGAGGTCGTGAAATCCGCGAATTGCTTGGCGGTGTCGATTCAGTACCGCCGCGCGCCTGAGGATCCGATTCCGGCGGCGTATGAGGATTCGTGGTCCGCAATTCAGTGGATTTTCTCACATTCCGATGGATCTGGATCCGTAGACTGGATTAACAAATACGCCGATTTCGACAGAGTTTTTCTCGCCGGAGACAGCGCCGGAGCCAATATGTCGCATCACATGGCCATTAGAGCTGGAAAGGAGAAGCTCAAACCTAGAATCAAAGGCACTGCAATTGTTCATCCAGCTTTCTGGGGAAAAGATCCGGTCGACGAGCTCGATTTGCAAGATAAGGAGAAGAGGAGCCGAATTGCAGAAGTTTGGGAAAAACTCGCGAGCCCGAATAGCGTCGATGGGACGGATGATCCGTGGTTTAATGTAGTCGGATCCGGGTCGGATTTTTCGGAAATGGGATGTGAAAAGGTTTTAGTTGCGGTGGCCGGAAAAGATGTGTTTGTGCGGCAAGGATTGGGTTACGCGGAGAAGCTGAAGAAGAGTGGATGGGAAGGAGAAGTGGAGGTGGTTGAGGACGAAGATGAAGATCATTGCTTTCATCTCTTGAATTCTGATTCTGAAAATGCTCCTAAATTCATGAAGAAATTTGTGGACTTTATCTCCGGTTGAAAGATGATCTTAAATTGTTTTTCTTTTTTAGGTTCAAGACTTCAGAGTATGTGATAGCGAATAAATTTGTATGTCTTCTCTTTCTTCTTAGCTACATTGGTGTTTCACTAATCAAGTGTTATTCGTTTTAGAACATTACGCACCAAAACACCTCTCTACTCAAACTATTGAAGAATCCCAAAAGGCGGGAAGAGATGACCACAATTAAGCTCTGATTCTTCTAAAACAAACACATTGAATTCACTAGTAATAAAGGACGTATAAACATTCATCAGCTCTTAAATCCTTGAGAAACACAAAGGTGGGAAGATATATAATTGAATGCTAGACAAATTTATTAATTTTGATTTCTTTCACTTGTACTACTACAGTACTACTGTACTATGGATTTATGAAGAAACACAACCCCCATATAATTTTTGTAGATATTTTCCTTAAACATACGATTTTAATCATACATTTTTATTGTTCTTTATAGATAGTAATAAGTACACTGATATTTTACCAATTAAGCTTTATATATGTGTTTGCTATAAAATGTGATATTCTAACACTAATTTTTACAAGCGACTTGCAATATCACCAACTCTTTTTTTTCTCTCTTTAAATATTTGTTAGCCACCAACAAACAAAAAGAAACATGAAGAATTTGACGCAGTTAATCTCTATATTTTTCTTGTTAATCATACTACTCGCTGCACCAGGTATGCAAACATTTGTTTTCACAATATTACATAGTAATGATTATATTAAAATACATGTTTTATGGTTTTTCTATTTTTCAATTTTAATAGGTTGGCTTTTATGCATCTATAAATTATTTTAGTTTTGGATGATATTGTAAGAAAATGCATTTGTTATAGTGACAAAAAAATATGTTTTTATTAACTTTCTTTGCTCGTTGTTATATTATAAGATATGAAGATGGTTGAAGGACAAGAGATGTGCGAAACGCCAAGCACAAATTTTAGATGGATGTGTTTGAAATGGAGAAATTGCAAGTATGTATATATGAGCAAGGGTTTTTCCGACGGTCAGTGTGCAGGATTCATCTTCCGAAAATGTATTTGTATAAAGCCTTGTTTTCTTTCTGTTTAATTTTTTTTTATGTCTTTACACATTGATATTAAATTTAAAATAATAAAACAATTCATTAAAGATACACACAAATTGTTGGAAATGGTTCTGTTTATGCAATGTATTATGTTTAAAGAAATAAATTTATGTATGCATGGCATGGATTGCTTGAGCTAGTATTGATTGACAAACTGTCTGCCTATATGGAGTTATATGATCCAACGACATTAGGAATGTAACGTGTGCTAGGAACTCTAATAAGAATCTCTATCGTCTTTCTCTAATGTTTTAATGTTTTGTTTTTTCACAAACCAATCTTCTCTACTCTAAGTACAACTTTATCAATTTCAGGAATCAAAATGAAGTTATAAAAAAAAACAATACCTAACCTGGAATTGCAAAATGGAAAATAAAATAAAATTAATTACGATGGCAATACTTCCCTTTCTCTTTATTCACTCATAAATAAATAACGCACCAAACACTTCTCTTTCGACAGGTTCAAATTCAAACACCAAACCAAACTTTTTGTCGGCATCTCCTGCCGCAACCTTCGCCGTCTATCTACTCCGACTATGTCTTCACACTCTTCCTCTGAAATCGCCTCCGAGCATCCTCCGTACGCCCGAATCTACAAAGACGGTCGTGTCGAGCGTATGTTCCGCACCGACATAATCCCCGCGTCTTTAACTCCCCAAAACGGTGTCGTTTCTAAAGACGTTGTATACTCGCCGGAGCACAACCTCTCTGTTCGTCTCTTCCTCCCTCAAAATGCCACAGAAATCCCCGCCGGTAAGAAAATCCCGCTACTTGTCTATATCCACGGCGGAGCTTGGATCATGGGATCCCCTTTCGCTCCCATCTACCACAATCTCCTCTCCGAAGTCGTCAAGTCCGCGAATTGCTTGGCGGTGTCGATTCAGTACCGCCGTGCCCCTGAGGATCCGATTCCGGCGGCGTATGAGGATTCATGGTCCGCGATTCAGTGGATTTTCTCCCATTCCGATGGATCTGGCGGTCCTGTAGATTGGATTAACAAATACGCCGATTTCGACAGAGTTTTTCTCGCCGGAGACAGCGCCGGCGCAAATATGTCGCATCACATGGCGATGAGAGCTGGAAAGGAGAAGCTCGAGCCTAGGATCAAAGGGATCGCGATGGTTCATCCAGCTTTCTGGGGAAAAGATCCGATCGACGAGCTCGATTTGCAAGATAAGGAGAAGAGGAGACAAATTACAGAACTTTGGGAAAAACTCGCGAGCCCGAATAGCGTCGATGGAACGGATGATCCGTTGTTTAATGTAGTCGGATCCGGGTCGGATTTTTCTGAGATGGGATGCGAGAAGGTTTTAGTTGCGGTTGCCGGAAAAGATGTGTTTGTGCGGCAAGGTTTGGGTTACGCGGAGAAGCTGAAAAAGAGTGGATGGAAAGGAGAAGTGGAAGTGGTTGAGGACGAAGATGAAGATCATTGCTTTCATCTCTGGACTCCTGATTCTGAAAATGCTCCTAAATTGATGAAGAAATTTGTGGACTTTATCTCCGGTTGAAAGATTATCCTAAATTGTTGTTTTTTTTTATGTTCAAGAGTTCAGAGTATCTGATAAAGTGTGATAATTTTGTGGACTTTTATGTTTAATAAGTTTGTATGTCTTCTGTTTCTTCTTAGCTACATTGTTGTTTAAATAATCAAGTGTGATTTGTTTTAGACCAAATTAATTAGAACATAACGCACCAAACACCTCTCTATTCAAACTGTCTGACTATATGGAGTTTTATGATCCAACAACATTAGCAATGTGCCAATGTAACGTGTGCTAGGAACTCAGATAAGAATCTCCATCGCCTTTCTCTAATGTTTTTTTTTGTTTTGTTTTTCACAAGCCCATCTTCTCTACTCTAGTACAACTTTATCAATTTCAGGAATCAAAATACCCTAAACTGGAATATGTCTTTATTAACTTTTTTAGATGGATGTGCTTGATACGGAGTCATTGCAACCAAGTATGTAGAACCTAAGGTTTTTTCGATGGTCGATGCCAAGGATTTTTTAACCGAAGATGTATTTGTAGGAAGCCTTATATTCTTTCTGTTTAAGTTAATATGTCTCTATACATCGATTTTTAATTTAAAATAATAAAACAATTCATTAAGATTAAGATCATTGCTTCCATCCTTAAATCCTAATTCTGAAAATGCTCCCAAATTCGTAAAGAAATTGGTGGACTTTATCACGGTTGAAAGATTATCTCAAATTGTTTTTTTCATGTTCAAGATTATAACGAATAGATTTGTATGTTTTCATTTTTTTTTAAGACCCAACAAGTTTACTGTTCAATCGTCAGACTCCATCTTTAACCTACTAGCTGCAAACTATTTTTCCAGGAATCGTTCATGTTTTGTTGGTGAATATGAACATTTCGATTTGGTAGCATTTGCAACACTACATCCTTCACGTTTCTGTTGAGACAATTAGACATTTGCGGAAAGCTATCGATCCAATTTAAGAGTACTTCATTTTGCGTCTTACAAATGTACCAAGTCAATGAGTCATCCACGGAAAAGACATGAACCTTATCTTCTTGTTCCGAATTTGAATTCGTTATAACTTATAAGCAACAAAATGTGAGTTTCAGTTACTATTGATAAATTTTATAAAATTATAAGCATATCAAATTGTGTTTCTTACCAGTTTTTTTTTTTTTTTCTTTTTCTTTCAATTAACATGGCATCAAGTGCAAATAAAATGGCAAGCGCACATATATGGTAAAATATATCGTAACATCACAATTCACAAATGGCATGTTTTCTTAATTTGTTTCTTATAACCAATTCAAAGCTATCAATCCAATTTAATAGTACTTTCATTTTGCATATTACAAATGTACCGAGTCATCCACGGAAAAGACAAGAACCTTCTCTTCTTGTTCCGAATTTGAATTGGTTATAAGAAACAAAATATGAGTTTGCCTTGGGTTACTATCGGTAAAGTGCATAAAATAATATGCATATCAAATTGTGTCTTACCAGTTCTTGTTTTTCACTAAATAGTAAATACCATGGCATCCAGTAAAAATAAAATAGCTAGTGCAAGTCAGTAAATAAATATACCAAATACGCGATAAGTATATCGTAACGTCACAAATGGCATGTTTTCTTAATTTGCATGAAACTCGAGTGGAATAGTTTTATACCTAATCATACCCTGATCATACCAAAATCATATACCTAATTATAAACAGAGTCATATATCTAATCAATGAGAACCGTAGTATTGTTTGAATTAGTCAGTGCATATACCCTATATTGAATAATTCTGACAAAATGAGACTTGTGGTCAGAATTTTGATTCACCAGTCACATAATTTCTTTACAAATACGTTCGGTTCATATACGTATGTTACCTAACATAACAGAGAATATATACCACAAAAGCAAAATAGTCACTGAAAAATAATAATTATGTTTATCCGTAATAGTCTAATATAGATGGATAGTTTTATTGTGCTACCTCCTATCGTGTACGTGAAACATGTCCAGATGAGTTGAACATTGTTATACATCATGTCACCATCCAATTTGCCATAATGCTCATATTTTTATCACAATGGTCGATCTTCCGATGACAAGTATCTTGTCCGCTATTTGTAAAATATGACACTTGCGTTAGTTGCTTGCTGCGGACGTAGCCCTGCTTTTCCCACGTATTACATGTTAGATTGAACGTGTAAAGTCAATCAACAATATCCAGATATGGAAAAAATACTTCTTTATAAGATATGCCATTTCATTTTTTTTTAAACTGATAATTTTTTAGCATAAATATGAACATATAAATAAAACCAAAGCCAATCCTCTATATATTAGATTGTAAATCTGACAGTAATTATTATTTTTCAAGTGAAGGATATTTATATACGTCAATATATGTATAAATTAACTTTCTTTTAAATGTGTAAGCTTTAAATAATTGGAGATCTTTTAAATTCAAACTAATCCCAAAAATGCTGGTTATTTATTACCGTATCTTCACAATGTCAAATGTAATTAGTCACCATTAATATATATATATATATATATATATATATATATATATGGACCATTTTTTTCCAATTGGATGAAACAGTATTTATGTATCCTGATTGGCTATTAACTTGTTTTTATTTTGTTTTTTTTGTAGTAAAAATCTCACACAAACCACTCTTCAATTTGTTTCTTCAAAGAAAAAAACAAACATGGAATCAGATCTTACCATAGAGCCTCTCCCATTCATCGGAACTCTCAAGAACGGCAGTACTGTGGAAAGCCTTAGGAGCAACGAAGTCGTCCCGGCTTCACTAGACCTAAGAAACAACGTCGTTTCAAAAGACGTCGTGTACTCACCGGAGCTTAACCTCTCCGTTCGTCTCTTTCTCCCTCATAAGAAATCCACAGAACTCGCCGCCGGTGAAAAGCTACCACTACTTATCTACTTCCATGGCGGAGCTTACATCATGGGGTCCCCTTTCTCTCCTGTTTCCCACAACTACCTCACGGAGGTTGTCAAAGCCTCCAACTGCCTCGCCGTGTCTGTTCAGTACCGCCTTGCGCCGGAGCATCCGATCCCGGCGGCGTATGAGGATTCATGGTCCGCGATCCAATGGATATTTACACATTCCGATGGTTTTGGTGAAGATGCTTGGATTAACGAACACGCCGACTTCGACAGAGCTTTTCTCGCCGGAGATAGCGCCGGCGCTAACATATGTCATCACATGGCGATTAGAGCCGGTGAGGAGAAACTAAACCCTAGATTCAAAGGAGTTGCTATGGTGCATCCAGGTTTCTGGGGGAAAGATCCGATCGACGAGAAAGATGTGCAAGACGATGGAATCCGAAGCGGAATCGCAGAGGTTTGGGAGACACTCGCAAGTCCCAATAGCGTCGATGGAGTGAATGATCCGTGGCTTAACGTAGTCGGTTCCGGGTCGGATATATCCGGTTTGGGATGCGAGACGGTTTTGCTTGCGGTGGCTGGGAAAGATGTGTTTGGTCGGCAAGGATTGGCTTATGCGGAGAAGCTGGAGAAGAATGGGTGGAGAGGAGATTTGAAAGTGGTAGAGGAAGAAGATGAAGGACATTGCTTCCATCTCCGTAACCCTAATTCTGAAAATGCTTCGAAACTGATGAAGGCATTTGTGGAGTTTATCATCCACCGTTGAAAAGTATGTTGTGTTTTCTTGTTGCTCAAGTTATGGAAATCAGGTGAAATATATATGTAACTCTGTTGCCATGTTAAACCTGCCAAGCTAATGCAATTATAAGTTTTAAGTAACTTCACCTCCACGTTATCAGGTGTTGTAAATTTTTTTTTGCCTGAAAAAAACCAGGCGTTGTTTATCATTCCAAAAGATTGTATCGACAATGTTCCCAATGAAACCTGATCAAATTCCCAACATGTCTCCACTCGGATCACAAGCCAACGTTACTTAGGATTGACGTACAATAAATGTGAACTAAACATATATATACATTAGGAAACATCCAGTTTCTATCGATGTGGGACCTTTTGTTGCTATATAAGTATATTTATCTCACTAAAAATATCAATTTCCGTTTATTTATCTAATTTCTCTATCAATTCCTAGTCTTCGGGTTCTAATCAGTCTTCACCATAGAAGATATTCCGGTAGCCAACGATCACTCAAGATCAGGTCCCGTTTTATTGGTCCTCAAGAAATAGAGTACAAGTTGTAACTTTTTTGCCTCATGTTTTCTTAGCAAGTTGTTGCTAAATTTCTAGTTATATACGTCTTTGTGTTCAGAATATTATCTGTTTAGTTTTGACTGTCATGCTCTCCAACACTGAGCTCACTTTAGCACAGGTACTCATCAAAAAGCAACGATTTCGAGGTTTATGGACAAAACTGATTTCAGGAGGCAAAAGCGATCAAAAAGCAACGATTTCAATGTGAAGTTATTCCAATTTTTCCATTGAAATCGAATCAATATCCCTACACGATATTATTGTAGAATATAAAGTTCAACAATTAGTTAAAGTTGTTTACTCTTTCAGGTGGAATTGCCACCACCAGCTAGCTTAACTTGTATCTCTCCAAATTAACTACATAATAGTCGCTGTAAGTGGTGGAAATTGGATTAGTAATAATTGATGCAGGAAGGCTTCCACTACAAGGCAGACGTCAAACAATTTTCTACCAAAAGTAATCATCTAACATTCTAACCGCTTAAACCTCAGAGATATGTACTTGTATCTCAAGATAACCACGAAGATGTATTTTATATCGGAAGACAATGTAAAAGAACATTAAAACCTAGAAAAGAAGTCCATGTCGTTACTTGGATGAAAAGTTAAGTAAATACAAAGTTACAAACCTAGAATTAGAGAGAATAAAGAGATCAGTTAAGATTTGACAAAAAAAAAAAAAAAAAAGAGATCAGTTAAGATATTTAAAATGATAGCTAGCAGATTCAGGCTTTTAGTATTATTGGTTAGTTAGGTCAAGTGAATTTATTAACAGTAATATTATTATAAAAAGATGATGGTCCAGTTGAATTCGGCTGTATTGGACCATAGGGGGCTCTGAAGGAATGTACAGCTTTGTATTCCTTCCATGTCAAGAGCGGGAGAGTAAGCACCTCTGCTGCCCCCTGGGCAGGTCAATAGACCCACCAGAGCCCTTCAAAGAAGCAACTCCCGACTTGCTAGGCCATGACCCAATGAAGACGATCCAACTTTCCATCATCCCTAGGGAACACCCTATAGTCTCCACTTGGATCACAAACCCACGTTACTGAGCCCGACGTACAATAAAGGTGAACTGAATATATATATACAACAAGAAACATATTGTTTCTTCCAATGTGGGACTTTTTTGGTGACTATGAATTAAAGCCCTAGTAGTCTGGGTCATCGTCAACGACCGCCCTCAGTATCTAATCCCGCAGCTGCTGGAAGAGTAGACAGCTCCGCCGCGGCTTAAGGTTTCAGTGGGCAGTTCTCTCGTTAGTGACGGTTGTGTTTAGTTATGTTACTGTATTCCACGTATGTTCTCTTACAGAGAATTTTCCAATTGAAGTAAAACCTAATCTGCGTTCGTTACATGTGGCTAAGAACAATTTCGTGTGTGCATTTGTGTAAATTGTGAAGACTGAAGACAGGGTCTCCAATTTAGGATATATGTGAACCATTTCTCCTCATACGTTCCTTGTATATATATTTTGGTCAAACATTAGTGTCATTTGTACGCATTTCTGATGAGTGGTTTTATCTGTTGTGAGAGTAAAAAATGTAGGTCAAGATGAGGCTGAGAAGGATTTTGAAGAATTCATCACAAGCGTGTAAATCGAAGGCTGTTCTCTTCAAACATAGCAAAAAACGGTTGCTTTTAGTCATGTCAAGCCCTTTCTAATTTCAGTGTGAAATTATTCCAATCTCCAATGAAATCACTTGTCCAGTTACCACTTTCCACTCAAAGTCTCATGTCTCCGCTTGGATCAGAAGTTCACGTTAAAGCATGGGTTGCTTTAGGACCTGAGATGAGAGAAACGGAGAATAGAAATGAAGGTTTGAACAAATGTAGTGCCCTAGCAAAAAATGAGTGATTAAAAAAACTGTTCGACACGGACGTTTTAATAAAGCGATCGCCAGCAAAAATAAAGCTTTAACGAGTCCTAATTATATAGGTACGTTTTAAAATTGATCGAAGGATTTTTTCGATTTCACAATTCCAATGAAACCGATGACGTATTACATGTCTCCACTAGGATAACAAGCTCACGTTACTGAGCTCGACGTACAATATGTGTAAACTAAACATATATATACAACAGGGTCAACATGCTTTCTTTCGATGTGGGACTTTTTCTGGCTATATGTATCAACTATCAAGTTGCTGGCGTTGTTCTCCGTAAGTGTAAGTAAGTAAACACGAATTTTTCAAACGAGCTTGTTAATAGCCTAAAACTGTAACTCTCCAATATTATAATGATAGATTAATAGCCGCTGTAAATAGTTTAGATAATAGCTTTGTTCGAAAGTGGTTTATCACGGATCACAAAGGATTATTTATGCTTCTGAATTCGGATATTAAGTCATATCAACCCCATATTCTGTGATTGATTTTGTATTCATTGTACAGTTAACTCTGGTTGGGTAAGTTTAGGAAGTTAGATATTCTCCTTCTGCTATACAACTCTGTAAAGCAATGATGTTAATATCAATCAGAAATCTTCTTAATTGACAGTCAACCATTACTAAAGATTTGCCTAAGTTGGGATAGTTAATGTAGAGTTTTCTAGGTGATAGATCAGCTCCCGTTTTTCTTGGTCCTCAAGAAATAGAGTACAAGTTTTAACTTTTTGAAAACTGGTGCTATATTCTAGTAGATACATCTAGTGTCTCCTGATTCCTTTTGCTTCACCAAAAAGCAAAAATGTGATCTCATAAATGTGTGCATGTGTCTTTGTAATATCTCTTTTGTCTCCTTTATTTTTTTTGGTAAAATTGTCTCCTTTCTTTTTCTCTCTTTAAGCAGAAACTCTCACGTATGTGTTACTTCTCACCGTTTGTGAGGCATCTTGATTATCAAAACCTTGCTATATGAGTTTTGACGTGCTAAAAGACCTTTTTAACCTAGTATGGCTTTACGTCTTTAACCTGGTACTGAAAGTATACTACAATAACGAAAGCATGATCTCTTATAAGTAATTTAGAACTATTTGGCTATTAATGATGTACGATATTTTGATGTTCAAGCGGAGAGATACTACCAGTCTTTTGCGATTAAAGCCTACCGATAGACTAACTCATATCCAGACTATAACTAAAAACTAAACAATGCCCAAACAAGCCTATAAAACAAACTAAAGACTGAGCCAAATTACTCGAAGACGCAAGAAAAAAACTAAAAACTAAACAAGAGGTACCTAACATATTCAAGTTAGTATTATTGGTTAGTCACCCGAAAATTATATACAAAAACATAAAAAGATGATGGTCCAGTTGAATGTACGGGAGAGTAAGCCATCGGGTGGCAACTCCACCGGATCAGGATGGCAATCCCACCAGAGTGCAACTCCCGTCTTGTTATAGGCTTATGGCCCACCGAGGACGATCCAACTTTCCATCATCCCTAGGGATGACCCTATAGTCTCCACTCGGATCACAAGCCCACGTTACTAAGCTCGACGTACAATAGAGGTTAACGAAACTTATATATACAACAAGGAAACATATCGTTTCTTCCAATGTGGGACGTTTTGGTGACTATGAGTTAATTAATGAAATCGTCGGGTTTTTTATTAAACCATTCTCAGCTCTTACTATTCTTGGTCATCGTCAACGATCCGGCCGCCACATTCGCTGGTATCTACTCCGCCGCAAGCTGTGGTCTTAATGGACAGTTCTCTCGTTAGTGACCGTTGTGTTTAGTTGATGTTACTGTATTCCACGTAGATTCTCTTACAGAGAAATTTCCAGGGCTTTTGGTTGAAGTGACACCTAATCTGCGTTCGTAAAATGCTCCGGGATCAAATTTCATCACTATCTATGCTAGGATTCTACAATCTTGTTGATGTATACTTGGACGCTGTGTTCTTCCCCAAGTGTGTGGATGACATTCACACTTTTCAGCAGGAAGGTTGGCACTTGGTTTAACTTTCTGCCTCATGTTTTCTTTAAAAGCTGGTGCCATATTCTAGTAGATACATCTAGTGTCTCCTGATTCCTTTGGCTTCACCAAAAAGCAAAAATGTGATCTCATAAATGTGTACATATGTCTTTGTAATATCTCTATTGTCTCCTGATTTTCCCCTCTTTAAGTAGAAACTCTCACGTATATATATATATATATATATGTTACTTCTTACCGTTTGTGAAGCATCTTGATTTGATTCAAACCTTGCTATATGAGTTTTGACGTGCTAAAGACCTTTGTAACCTGGTATGGCTTTACATCTTTAACCTGGTACAGTGGTACTGAAACCAGCGCGTCTAGTATATTATAACGAAAGTATGATCTCTTATAGGTAAATTAAAAATATTTGGCTATTAATGATGTACAATAGTTTGATGTTTAAGCGGAGAGATGCTACCAGGTCTATTGCGATTAAAGCCTACCTATAGACTAACTCATATCCAGACTAAACAATGCCCGAACAAGCCTACAAAACAAACTAAAGACTGAGCTAGAGGTGGAAAACACTCGAAGACGCAAGAAAAAATATTAAAAACTAGACAAGAGGTACCTAACAAATTCAATTTAGTATTATTGGTTACTCACGTCACCCGAATTTATATACAAAAATATAAAAAGATGATGTCCAGTTGAAGTCGGCTTCATTGTATCATAGTGGGCTCTGAAGGAAGGCACCAGCGCTTTGTGGACATGGCACTGCTCTGTATTCCTACAAGTATCAAGACCGGGAGAGTAAGCCAATCGGTGGCAACTCCCGTCTTGTTAGAGCCTACGACTCAATGATGACGATCCAACTTTCCATCATCCCTAGTCTCCACTTGGATCACAAGCCCACGTTACTGAGCTCGACGTACAATAAAGGTAAACTGAATATATATATACAACAAGAAATATATTGTTTTCTTCCAATGTGGGACTTTTTGGTGACTATGAGTTAATTAATTAAACCCCTTAGTCGTCGGGCTTTTATTAATCCAATCTTCACGCTTCAGCTCTTACTATTCTCTCGGTCATCGTCAACGATCCGGCCGCCACATTCGCTGGTATCTTCTCCACCGCAAGTGGCGGTCTCAATGGACAGTTCTCTAGTTAGTGACCGTTGTGTTTAGTTAATGTTACTGTATTCCTCGTATATTCTCTTGCAGGGAAATTTCCAGGGCTTTTGATTGAAGTGACACCTAATCTGCGTTCGTTAAATGCTCCGGGATCAAATTTCATCACTATCTATAACCTAGAAATAGATCAGCTCCCGTTTTCTTGATCCTCAAGAAACAGAGTATTACAAGTTTGAACTTTTTGCCTCGTGTTCTCTTAACAAGTTGTTGCTATATTCTTGTAGATACATCTAGTGTCTCCTAATTCCTTCGCTTTACCGGACAATGGGCTTCAATATGAGGCACTAGCACAAGAAGACTCACTCATTGAAGACGAGACGGAAACATGAAACCAAAATTTTGTTGCGTGATGTTATCAGTTTTGAACACGTATCTTTTCTTGGATCATGACCAACGTACGCCAAACAAGTGTCTGAAACACCATGGCTTCACCAACCACGGCCAAAACATCTGCCGCCATCAGATGCTGAGATCCGAGGAGAGGGAAACTGAAGATACAAAAAAATAGAAAAGCCGACATCATACCGATTTCAATGTGAAATTATTCCAATTTCTCCAATGAAACCGGATCAAATTTAACACAAGCCACTCCACATGTCTCTACTTAGATCACAAGTCCACGTTACTGAACTCGACGTATGAAAATGAAAGCTAAACATATATATACAACAGGGAAACACCTGCTTGGTCTCGATGTGGGACTTTTCGTGGCTATACATGTAAATACTCGTTTGATGTTTCTTCTAATTTCACTGGTAAGATAATTGATATTGCCCATTCAACATGTTACTCGGATGCTTCACTTAGCCTTTAGTCACTAAATTAAAAAAATGCAACAAATGTTTTAGAAATCCTTTAGAAACAAAAAAAATTCTTTTAATTAACATATTTAAGAAAAACATTTAGTTTTTAGAAAGAGATTAAAGATTCAGGAAGAGGATTCCGACGTTGTCTTGAACCTGTACAGAACTCTCTTCTCCTACTTGCTGGATACATTCTCAACGGTAAGAACAATCTTACCAGACTCTTTGTTCTTGAAACTGTTCCTCATCGGTCCTTCATTTGATGCGATTGTCTTCTCCTTTTTAACTATTATCGTGTAAGCTCTTTCATCTGTTGGCTCAAACTCTTCCTTGTAATTCACGTCCCATCCCAAAACCGCAATATCCCAAACCAATCTTCCTTGAGCCTCAGGAGCAAGGATTTCGATGGTTTCAGTTGATCCAGGCGCAACGACAAGTTCAGAAACAGCTTCTAGGGAGAATTCTGTATCATCCTCTCTTCTGAATCCACCGTACTTAAAAGGGATCTGCTCCGCTGTAATATACTTGAGAAGGGTTTCTGTGACATCAGCTGGGCGAGCAACAACAATCTTGCTCTTGGTTCGTTGCACTAAGAATGGCGAGATGAGTGACATTAAGGTACAAAACAAGAACGGAGCGTTTATGAAAACATGTCTTGATACGAATCCGGGGTAATTTTCCTGCAAAGCTATGACTGCGTTTATAAGGTCCTCTGTTGAAAATCCACAAGCGTGCTTAAGGTCGTGGATCTGGAGAAGGGTGGTAACACCTCCTGGTTTCAGCTCAAGCTTCTTGATTCCCTTCTCCAGCAGCTGACACCTCCATCTCAGTAACTTCTCTTTGCTCTCCTCCGATCCATATGTCTTCTTGTAAAGCTCCTTGTTCTCAAAAAATTCGTGAACATTGTAACAAACTGGGCGGTGTTCACGGTCCACGCCGTCTTTGTAAGCGGCAGAGGCAAGATCCTTACCAAAATCTTCTCCAAGGACCGAATCAACCATGTGGTGTTTTCTCCACTTGAGGGTTTTCTTCAGCATCTCTAAAGCTTCGTTGACTTTGAACTCTCTTGTTCTCAAGAACTTCAAGAGGATTACGTCTGTGCCTTCAGCTCCTTTGCTTGGAAGCAATGGCACTCCCCATAGCTCGATATCCTCATGGAACTCTCTCGAATTCTTGAAGACAATATCTCCAAGAATGGCTTCCTCAAGCTTCGTTTTTAGATTGCTCCATATGACTTTGAAGTCTCTTGCTCCCAAGAGGCATACATCCGTGCCTTGAGCTCCTTTGCTTGGAAGCAACGGCACTCTTAATGTCTCGATGTAATTTTCCGCCGTGTCCTTAGTTTTCTTCTCCTTCTCCCCCTTCACAGGGATCTCTCGCTCTCTCTTTTTCTCGAAGCTAGTGTTTTCAACAATGGCTTCCTCAAGCTTCCTCTTCAGATCTCTCAGAGCGTTTCTCTGGTATTCTTTCAAATCAACCTTAACTTCAGCAGTCATATTTGTCTTTCAACTAAATAAGTTGAGGCGACTTTATCTGATTCTTCACAATCTCTCTATAAGCCTTTGACAAATCGTGAATATGAGAATTGTTCAAGTTATATATACATGCCAAACCTAATACAATTCCTAAAAGGAAACAGTAATGTATTGTATATATGTATCTAACTAAGTAAAAATTATCAATTTTTATTTATATATTTAAATGTGTGCATGTGTCTAAAATATCGCTTTTATAGACACATGATCTTCCCCATGCTCTGCTCTTCAAATATATGTTTTTTAGGGCTTGAACAGTTCGAAGGGAAATTGAAACCTTTAGTCAGGCATCAAGAATCACTAGGTTGCTTTTTGAGAAAATTAGTCGTTAAAGTCTTAAAGATACTTTTTGATTTAAACATCAACTCATAAGATATGCTTTTATGTCTACAATTAGTCCATAACAGATATTTGTATCGGTGAACCTTTTTTTATCTCTTCTTATACCAGTCTATGTTTGAATATTCTGATTACATCATTATGGTAATCATCTATAATTTTGGTTCCGATAAGTAACATAGTGAAATAGCAGCATATGGATAAAACTATTTTCTGGAGAAAACATTCCGTTCTTCAAGAACAAAAAAACCTTTAAGTTTAAATAGTTGAATTCAACGTAAAATCCTTTTTTCCAAATATTTATTTTGTGCAGTCGTGTTTTTAATTTATATAGTCGCGACTTTATGTGATTGTTAGTAAATTATTAACTCGCTAACGCAATTCCATGCATGAGTTAATATAATGTACAGTACGCTACAATATCATCGCACCCTACGCTACAAAACATACTACTACCAACTCAAACATTTTGTTACAACTTCAGATCTATATAATTCGATAGCTTCTCTAAAACTTCCTATGTATAATCGACATTTAACCAAAAAAAAAAAATGCTCTTTTTTCTCCTTTTTTTTTTTTTTTTTCTTTCACCCGAAGTAAAGCTTCTTGCCAGAGAAACATTGTGTAACGGTCAATTATTACTCATTTATTTTTCACTACCAAATTTATCCAAAATGGTCCCATTTTATAAGAAGGGAAAAAAAAACACACACACGACATTTATGTGTAAATTCTTAACCCATTTTGGACATATGTATAGATTCCCTATGAGAGCTAGATATTCCATATGGTTTTTGTTGTCATTTAAATAACTACTGTTTTGGATAATTACATTTATGAGTTCTGTCTCCAAGTGGCACTCGTAAGAAAGTGAATGCTTTAGGGTCACCTGATGGCTAAATTTAGGCTCTAGTCTATCTATCTAATTGGTGATTAGGCTCCTAATCAAAGATAAAGATAAGATTTTTAGAAAAAAAACATCTTCTCAGTTCAAGTTTCATTACATGTATAACTATTAAGAGAATTGCTCTCCAAGGCAATATGTCCTTTTCAACTTTGTACTATCTTAAATCATTATCGTCTAATAATAGTTACCCAAAAGTACCTTTTTTTCCTTTTTTTCACTCCATAGTGAAAATGTAAAAAGAATGTTGTAATATTTCCACAGCTTACAAGACGGCGTTTACCGTTGCTTTGAAAGGAAGCTAAAAACGGCAAAAAGGACGCGCCGTTTCGGATCCCGACGGCGTCTGCGTAGGAAAGCGATGCTCCGTAACGGCGCCGTTACCTGCTTCCCCGTGAACGGAACTGAGAGAGGAGTGAGGGGACCCCACTCAACGGGCCCATCCGCTAGCCAAGGCAATAATAAAATCTCAGCCGTTGAAATAATCAACGGCTCTTGATCCGTCTTCTTCCTCCTCCAAATACCCAAAACCCTTCCCGGCTTCCCCTGTTTTCTTATTAACCAGAAAAACCTCATTTTTTTCACAACTCTCCAGAGAGAACAATGAACGAGATCAGCGAGAGAGATACGAAACTTTACAAGAGAAATCCGGGAGAGACGGAGCTCGTGGGATCAAGCATTAAGAGGATGAAACTCGACGACGATGATGATGATTTAGCTGATTCTGAGGTCTTTCGCTCACTGGAGAGAACGGTTTCCTCTTCTCTAGCTTACTCCGCTTCAGATTCCGGAGGTTTCTCCGCCGCCTTATCTGAAGGAGACGATCATCAGAGCTCATCCGTCAGCTCCGACTGTTCTAGCAGCGAAACCAACGAAACCGCTACTCATTCTCGTCTGCCATTTTTAGATCTGGAGGTGAAATTTAAAACTCGAAACTCCAGATTTTTGAAAAATTCCTCTGTTACGCAATAAATGCTCTGAAGTTTTTCTTCCTGTTTCTGTAACGATGAAGATCTTATTACGTTTTTTTTTTTGCTTTTAAGAACAATCAATTTAGTTTCTTAAACGGCTAATTTTCGATTGATTGTTTCCGTTTCAAGGCTCATCAAATCTCCGAAACCGAAATCTCGACGTTAATCAACAACAATTTCAGGTTACATTTCGAGAAGCGTTTAAAAGTTTTTCAATTTCTCAATCGTTTTCAGCTATAAATTCATCCTCTCACGTTCTTAATTTCTGGGCGTTTCACAGAGAACAAGCAAGTCCGTTGAGCGAGAATCTGGGAGAAACAGCTGAAATGGAGGACTCGGCGACGAGGGAGAGGAGAGATCAGCGGAAAAAAGAGAAGACTGAGAAATCTCCGACGCAGGCTGAGCTCGACGACTTTTTCTCGGCGGCGGAGAGTTACGAACAGAAACGATTCACGGAGAAGTGAGTTTTTGCTTTCTGACGAAATGCGCATGATATCGAGATATAAACCCACGCGTATTTTAGCAAAAAGTAATCTTAATGTTGTACTTTGAACCTGTACAGGTACAACTACGATATCGTTAAAGATACGCCGCTTGAAGGTCGGTACCAGTGGGTTAGTCTGAAGCCATGAAAAGGCAAAAAGGAAGAAGAGAGAAGAAGGAGACAATGCTAAAGTTACACGTCGTAGTACTGTGAGTTTGTCACAGACAGAGAGAATCATAGGAGGAGTTTTTATTCCGTTGTACAGTTTTTCTCTAATTTTTAGTTTCCTTTTTCAAAAACTCAATCTTGATTATGTTCTTCGTACCAAGAGAACTTTTTTTGGTTAACTTATCGAAAATTTTCAAGTTTAATTCTCGTTCGAATTGTTGAATTTTGCAATGAATTGAAGAAAGTGGGGTTATAAATTGGGAATTATTGTGTCAGTAAAGTTCCACTCTTTTTTTTTGTCAGTTTTTGTAGTGTTTGGTGTTGTGCACATTATTAGCATTTCATGAATTTGGGAGCTTTATACATATGTGTATGAATTTGGAAAGCTATTTATTGTTTTGATTCTCTAAACTTTGGATGTTTTTACAGAAAAAAAATTGTGTTCTTTCTTTTGTAACGTTTTTGTTTTTCCTTGTTTGGACAATTATTTAGTGAAATAAAAATTAGCAGCACAAAGAAAAAAAGTTGAACACAAAAGGGTAAAATTGAGAAGGTACAAAGGGTAAAATACAGTTGATATGTACTTTAATTATGGTTATAATGAATATTCGACTGTTTTTCTAAAAAAAATGCTTTGTGAATCAAATTGAATAACTTCCAATGGGTCCACTACGATGATTAACGTCTTTTCCCCTCAAATTTGTATTTCAAAATAACTCGAAATCAGTTTTTTTTGGCTAAACATATTAGAATTAAATATTTTGAAATATAGAAAATAAAAGGATTCAAAATAAAATTCAAAAAAGGATGAGAGAGAGAGAGAGAAGGGAATTGTGAAGAGTGATGGTAAAAGAGTATCTCATCATTACCTGATTCCGTTGGGATTATATTCCCTTTATTTTTGCTTTTTACACTTATTTTTATTTTCTTACAGCAGACAATGGCTCGTGGCTGCACGTGCTTTCTGTTATTTTAGTTTTTTCGATTTTATTCTCTTTTTTCCTCTTACATGTATTTTTATTTTCTGGCAACTGCCTGTAACATTTTACTTAAAACGCGAATATAAACTTGAAAGGATGAAAAATAGGGAAGAAAAAGTAAACACTGCACGTCAATATCAGATAACTTCTTCCAACAAGCCACATGAGGTTTGGTGCTGCAAAATAATGAAATATGTTGTGAAGTTTGTAAGTTGTAACTGTTCCTATCTTGCCAGATCACTTTTTTTTTTTCTTTCAGTTTTCGTATCCTAAAGAAAGAGGAATAACCAACTTCTTGTGAATAGAGAAAATAATGTAATATGTATAGTCTTTGGTCGGCAACAAAATAATGGATATAGGAGAAAAAGACGAGTAAAAATAAATTGAGTGTCTTAAAATTGTGTAAAAGAAGTGGTAGATGATTCTGTTGAAGAATGCTTCTCTATTTGTGATTATCTCGGTGACATACCATATGAATTGGGTTGTTGTCTTGTATTTTTATATTAAAAATTACAAAAATGCTTTTCAAAAAAACAGAATTCATTAGACTGAAGTTCAAATTCCAACGAAGGTAAGGAAATGTTGAGGTTCTACATCAATCAAATTAATTAATAAAAATGGACTATATTTATGTTTGGCACATGTTTTTGTATTTGTCTCGATGCACATCAATTCAGTTGTTATTTTTAGTTATGATTCAAATTTTGTAAATTAAAGTGAACTTGAAAGATCACTACTAGCAGTTAAAAAAAGTTACTATCGATAATTATGAGAAGCAAGTGTGTGTTTTAACTTACAACTTACAAGGGGAGAGCGCATACACATGGCTTGGATCTTGTGAAACTTTTATTTTACATCAGATCCAATGCTCCTAAATTTTAACCAAACGTGAACCTCTCTCCTCACACAAGTTACCGCTATCCACACGTGTGCCCTTTTACCAATTATCGACACTCCCACTCTTATTGTAAACTTTTCTATTAAAAAAGTTCACATTGGCAAAATATATAACTCGTCAAACGAAAATCGGTTCTTAATTTCTTATCGATCGATTTGACTATATGACGATCTCTTTTCGTTGTTTTTTTCCTTTTAACTCTTTCTCAAAGAATAATTTATGATGATTTTTTTTTTTCCTTTCAACAACTTTGACATGTTTTAGTCTGCGGAATATGCACACTTTCGGCCTTCGGGAGTTCATATCCGGAAGTGGTCACATCTACCTTAACTTTGCTGAGATCCAACACAGGCCAACGATACTAGGATTTTAGACATTTTGAGGTATACTGATATTATTAAACGTGGTTATAGTCCACTGGAGTCGAAGGTAGATACTCTAATTAACTTTCACCACCCTATCTAAATGTCTAATATGCTCCTTGATTAAATCAATCTAGTAAAATCAATCTAGTAAACTTGCCGCATTTTATGTTTCACTAATAAAAAAAATTGCTTGTCATTTTTTCATATATTTAAGCTTGTCACATACAATTCTTGTTGATTTCAGGAGAATGTACTACATCCTATTTAAGTTGGGAAAATAGACTAAAAGTTGCTGCGGAGACGGCACAAGGTCCGTTTTTAGTATATTTTCCTAAGGATCGGAGTAGTTACAAAGTTCTTTCCAATAATCCAGTAGTGAGTTCTTTTGTATATAACTGGAGTATTTCACATATAGGTTGCAAATCACCAATGATCCACAGAGATGTGAAAATTGCGAATATAATTCTTGACGAGCACTTTCAAGCCAAACTTGGCAATCTTGGTGAAACTCATGTGTCAACAAATGTTGCTGTCTCTCCTGGTTATCTTGACCCTGAGTAAGTGTCGGTTCAAAAAGAACATGTTAGCTTGACCATGCTCGTCCCCTTCTTTCAATAGTTCTTCCTCGCTTGACAGATGATTCAGAACAAATTGGTTGACTGAAAAGAGCGGTGTCTAAAGCTTTGGGAATTGTATTATTGGAAATCATCACAAGTCAGTCAGTGTTCGATCAAACCCGTGAAAAAGCCTCACATAGGAGAATGGGTGGGATTTCGACACGTAGGAGAGATATTTCTTTTATCGTGGATCCAAGTCTCATCAGAGAGTATGACTCTAGTTCCTTGTGAAAGGATCTTGAGCTAGCTATGTCATGTGTGAATTCTTCTTCGTTGGGAAGACCAAACATGTCTCAGGTTGCTAATTAATGAACCAAAAGATCTCAAGGAAAAGAGGGACGCTCGACTTGGATTCCAAGAGTTCCATCAACTAAGCAAGAGTTTTGGCCCTGAACTTTCAATGATCGATGCACGCTAGCTCATGTCAAGGAACTCAAGCTTTGTTTTATTCAAGAAATAATACAAATTGTTGAATTTCTTCATTACATGCATTGGATCTTGTAATTTTTCCATGATCAAAACTTTAGACGATCTAACTTGGTAAAAAATTACATCATCTCCAGAATTTGAGTTTGTGTAGTCATTACTATTGTTTCAAACTTGTATTCATTCATTTCGATCCCATTCCTGCATTTAACTAGGTTCGACACGAAACACATCAAGACTCGTCTAATTCTGTCGAGCACAAGACATTCATCACCACCCGGCCGGAAAACCCCGGTGATAATAATCAACAATATGATTAATTTTATTAAAAAACAAGACAACTTAGACAAGATCTATGCTCATTCTCACAAAATAATTGTTTGTTGTGTATGTTAAGTTAGGTTACTTGATGTTTTTTTATCTCCATTGTTTATGTAAATTTCACTTTGGGTTTCAGATGGAGATGAATCTCTCATACAAATTTATACACAGAAAATTGTGAAAAAAAAATTGGAGAAAAGAGATTGATCATTGTATAGGTAAAATGGGTAAGTTAGATTAGGGCTGACCATAATATCCATTTAATTCGATTTTATCTGTTATCCATTTTGATTGGATTCGGAAAATAAGGATATTTGTTACTGATGAAGTAAGACAAATACTAACAATCAATATCCATCAAAACAAAATAAATCACAAAATTACAATTTTTTTTTTAATTAAGAGGAGAGTTTGTAGTGAAATATTACCATTTAAAAAAAAAAATATATTTCCTTTTAAATTTTAATTTTTTTTTAACAAAGCAATTTAAATTTTTCTTTAAATATGGAAGTTTCAACATGTATTTGAACACTGGATATATACATAGCATATATGGATCGAAAAAGAACGAATTGCGTTAATTTTGTAAGTTAGATGGTAAGTTCAACGCGAAATTAGAAAAAGAAAAAAAAATAGTTCAGAAAAATGTGTGCTGGTAGCTGGTACTAGAGTCTGTGATTAGTTAATTTTGAAGAGATCCAATTATTATCCCTCCCAATAACATTCAAAGATTTCAAATAGTATACATTTATCTCAATAATTGTTTTTCTCATTTCATTTCTTTTTTTTTACCCGATATGGCACTATGATCCATCAACTGTCATCACTCATCAGTTTATGTCAACCCTAAAACTACGGTCGAATCAGAACCGTTGGATCTGAAAAAAAACTAAAAAATGGCTTCGAGGACGTAACTGGGCCCCACGTTCCCACCACTTCCCTCACAGACCTAAGACAAAAGCCTTAAACCCTCCGAATCTACACAAAACTCACTCCTCTCTTCTCTTCTCTCTCTCTCTCTCCGCCTCCATTATCTTCGAAACACCAAATCTAATCCTCTCTCTCTCCATTTCCTCCATCTCCACCAGAGCTTCTTCTTCCTCCTCAGTCACATCGAGAGAGAGAGAGAAAAGATTTTGAATTCCAAAGTCTAAAAACAGAGAGGTCTTGTTTTTTTCCAGATCGGATCGGATAATTCAAAAGATGCAGACGACAAACAACGGCTCTGATTCGGCGATGGCCACATCAGCCGGAACAACTCCACCGTTGCAGCAATCCACACCGCCGCCGCAGCAACAGCAGCAACAGTGGCAGCAACAGCAGCAATGGATGGCGGCGATGCAGTACCCCGCGGCGGCTATGGCGATGATGCAGCAGCAGCAGATGATGATGTATCCTCACCAATACGCTCCGTACAACCAAGCAGCTGCGTATCAGCAGCATCCTCAGTTCCAGTACGCTGCTTATCAGCAGCAGCATCAGCAGCAGCAGAAGAGCCACCAAAATCAGAATCAGCATCAGCGTGTTGGATCTGGTGGTGGAGATGATGTCAAGACTCTCTGGGTTGGTGATCTTCTTCATTGGATGGATGAGACTTATCTCCACACCTGTTTCTCTCACACCAATGAGGTATTATTAGCAATCTTCATCTTCTTCTTGTTCTTACTTGTAATTTGGTTCTCTGTTGTTTGTAATTATGTTCGATTTGGTTTTTGAAATTGAGATCGGTTTTGATTGTTGGAATCTTTATTTTTTTCTGACATGGAAAGTGATAGATGTAACATCCGTTTACAGATCCGAGGCTCTGTTTTTTTTTGGTAATGGAAAGATTCGTTATTGTGAATTTAATGTTGAAATTTGGCAAGTTTTTCTCACTTTTTTGTACGGTCTTGATTTGGGTTTTTAGATCTAACTATCTAAGTGACCATTGTGAATTTTTGATTGCGTAGAAGCCATTAAAGTTTGACATTTTGGGTAATGAAGAGATACGTTGACCTGAAAACAGAACAACTTTAAACTTCATTCTCACAAGGCAATAAAGTTTCTTTGCCACGTTTATAGTATACTTTTCTGATTATGGAAACATAAAAAAAAAATTGTCTTTAACATATATTCAATCATAAATTTGTGTTTTTTTCTTTTTCTTTTAGCGTATTCAATGTTGTTTCATACTCTCTCTGTTTTCTTGTTTTGTGAAAAGTTTAAAACTTTGATGATTTCTCAAACACTCTGTTTTTTTACTTCTTGTTTTCATTTTGTTGTTTCTTTGTTCCATGTAAGCTTATTCGGCTGTGGTTTCATACTCTTTGTGGTGTGTAGGTTTCTTCTGTGAAAGTGATACGAAACAAGCAAACATGTCAATCAGAAGGGTATGGCTTCGTGGAGTTTCTTTCACGTTCAGCAGCTGAGGAAGTTCTTCAGAGCTATAGCGGTGTAACAATGCCGAACGCAGAGCAGCCTTTCCGTTTAAACTGGGCGTCTTTCAGCACCGGAGAGAAGAGAGCATCTGAAAACGGTCCTGATCTATCCATATTCGTAGGAGATTTGGCTCCAGACGTGACTGACACTGTACTGCTCGAGACTTTCGCTAGATACCCGTCTGTCAAGAACGCGAAGGTTGTGATCGATTCCAACACCGGGCGTTCCAAAGGTTACGGCTTTGTCAGGTTTAGCGATGAGAACGAGCGGTCGAGAGCTATCACGGAAATGCACGGTGCTTTCTGTTCAAGCAGGCAGATGCGTGTTGGTGTTGCAACCCCTAAAAGAGCTGCTGCTTATGGCCAACAAAATGGTTCTCAAGGTATAAGTGGATGATATAATATTTGTTTAGCATGTTTCTCTCTGTTTTTATATAGTTGTCTTGATGTTTTCAAGTTTCAACATAGCATTTGAAGTGAATTTTTGTAATGTTTTGTCATTGGATTTAGCTCTGACACTGGCTGGTGGACATGGAGGGAATGGTTCAATGGGTCATGGTTCACTTTCTGATGGTGAATCAAATAATTCAACAGTGAGTTTCTCCTATGTATATCATCATCTGCTTAACTAATATATACAGTACTTCACTTTGCTCATTGTCTTTTTATTGTATTGCAGATTTTTGTTGGTGGTCTTGATGCTGATGTTACTGAGGAGGACCTTATGCAACCTTTCTCTCAGTTTGGGGAGGTTGTTTCGGTGAAGATCCCAGTGGGCAAAGGATGTGGCTTTGTCCAACTTGGTAACAGGTACTAACCTTCTCTGTGCTTTGTCAGCTTTGGTAACAGGACTTGTTCAATCGTGTTGAGCAATCCATTTGGTTTTGACAGGCAGAGTGCTGATGACGCCATCCAGAACTTGAACGGGACAGTCATCGGGAAGAACACTGTCCGTCTTTCGTGGGGACGAAGCCCAAACAAACAGGTAACAAAGAAAGCTTGAGTTGGATTAGAGTGTTCTAAATGTTTCTATTAGTATAGTTTAGGTCAAACTTAGTTTTAGCGCTCTTTTGTGTCTTCTTTATTGTGTCTCTATGGGGTGGATAAAAAGTGATGCAAATCCTTAAAAAGCTAAAGTCAAGTGGTTGACAATGGATAGTAGGTGTGTATTGCGGGCCATAAAACCTAGTGGAACTTAGCACCTTCTTACGGTTTTTGTTGACTATTTTGATTGGCTAATCTAGTACATGTCTCCTTGTCCCACTTGTCTTCTCCCTGAACATTATTCAAACTCTGAAACAGTTGTGATAGTTCTGTCTTTCTTAGGATTGAATCTTTCTACAGCTATCAAGTTCAGTGAGCTAGTTGAAACCTTTACCAGTCTCTCATCTTTTATCTTTAGAGCTTATGTCTTAGTTTCATGCTTCTCTTGAAGTCTCTGTTAGTTGTTGTAATGAATGGACTACCATCGATGTTCTGTTGAATGTTTGTATTATTCCATTTACTTATATATTGAATCTAAAAAATTACAGTGGAGAGGAGACTCCGGCAACCAATGGAACGGAGGATACGCAAGAGGACAAGGTTACAACAACGGATATGCGAACCAAGACTCAAACATGTATGCTACTGCAGCAGCAGCTGTCCCTGGAGCTTCTTGAGAGTGTTTGGTATGTCTCTATCATCGAAAAACACAAGCCATAATCGGATGATCAAAGTGATCCGATGATAGTTGTTGGTTCAGAGGTTAGCTCGCAACAACGAAAACTATAAACCTCTCTTTAAGTCCAAAGAGGGTTTTGTAATCCTGGATTTGAATTTTACTTATCTTGCTGTCTCAGTCTCTGTCAAAATTTTGGGGTCGTCTTAAAACTTGAATTTTATATTTTCAGTTTTTTTTTCTTAAGTTTAATTGTCTTGTTTGCTGAGACTTCCTCAAAGTCAAGAGTTTGGTCCTTAATAAGTAAATTCCAAATCGTTTTGGATCAGTTACTTCTAGTTTGCAGTGCTTTGATAGTTTTTACGTCAACTGTACAACAAATTTAAGCAAAAAAAAGTCAACGGCACAAGATTATTACTGCAAAACAAGGTTCGCATATAAGAGAATTTGTTATGTTACATTGATGCGAGAGGGAATCGAGTTGTTAGAAGAGTGTATAGAGCTTGAGGTTGTTGTAGAGAGAACCAATAACCACACGAGATTCTAGTTGACTTTTGGAGGATTCTCCAGCCAAGTACATGGATTCTGGTTTGGATCCCA
Source organism: Microthlaspi erraticum (assembly GCA_902728155.2). Classification (NCBI taxonomy): domain Eukaryota; kingdom Viridiplantae; phylum Streptophyta; class Magnoliopsida; order Brassicales; family Brassicaceae; genus Microthlaspi; species Microthlaspi erraticum. The sequence continues at coordinate 1,217,925 of CACVBM020001385.1, read as the reverse complement.
AACTCTTTAAATCTTTCGTTCTTTAGTTACTTTCAAACTCATTTTACTTCAATTTCATTAAGCATCTCGAGTGATCATCATCCGAATTCAAGTGTGTGTGACTTGTGAGCGGCATTGACAACTAAATCCTTACACAAAGCAATATACTTGTTGAGTAAAATTCCTGTGGCAATATCTCACAACAGTATTGGACATATTATATTGTTTGACCAAGCAAATACAAAGTCAATAATAGTTCTCAGGATAAAAAGCACAAAGGCGGGTACAAAATATTAATCCTTGACACTGGAAAACTAGTTTGTGTGGACAACGCCTTTTACAAAAATAACATAAAGGTCGAGACATGCGACTGTTGGGCAGAACACCCATCTCTCCATTGTTGTTGACCCATGATGAACCGGGCTTTGTGTATAAGTCTTTCCCAATCAAGCACTCAATGTGTAATGTGACACAACATAACTCTTCACATGTATAGAACCGTTTCTTAGGATTTACCTTTCCTTCGCAAACTTCACACCAATGCGTTGCGGTACTTGTCTCCTTCCCATAAGAAAGAGTTAGCATATGTTTATCATGCTTATACATCGCCCTTTGAGGTAAAGTAGCACATCTGAAACACAGAGCAAAGTCACACACAATGCAATTGAATGTTTCACTTGTATAAGCAGTTGTTGAATATCTGCAAACACAACACTGTCTATACTCGTCTGGTTTGGAGGTCAGGAATAAAGGATGTTCATGACTTTCATGGACTAATGGCTCAGAAATTGTGGTGCACTGCACGTGGAGCTGGAATTTACATCCTTTGTCAAAACAATTATAGAAGAAACCAGATGTGCAGAACCAAGGACAAGCAGAACATGAAATCTTTTTCACCATTGCGCTCTCATGACCGCTCATCAGTGTGAGCACATGTGGATGTATCGGGTGATGTATTTTGCGAGAGAGATTTGCGCATTCTTCGTGGAGAATGAAATCACATTTCATACAAGAGTAGAAGCTACCGAAATAGATTGGCGTGATGCAGGCTTGACATTGCTTATTATCGTCGTAATCTCCACATGTGTTATCATCAAGTCTCAAATGATGATTTGCATGAAGAAAATGTTGAATGACTCCATCACTTATCCTTAGAAACGGCTCAACTACTTCTTCTTCTATCTCTTCTGGCACGTCCTCAAGTTCTACGCCATCCCACACATTGCTCTGCGTGGCACATTTGGAATGAGCTGCATACGAGCAACCGTTCTTGATGCAAGAATAACCCCCATATTCATTATCAATGCTTCTTTGACAAACACGACAAGACCAATCTCCTTGGTCAAAAGATGGGGTGAAGGAGATACGATGGGAATGGCGAGATATCCTTATGACACGTGGTAAGCTGATGCATGTTTGATGGAGCACAAAATCACAAGGAGGGCACATATAGATAGGACAGCTCAAGTGGACCAAAGCACATAGGTTGCAATTTAAGGAGGTCCATCTTGGAAACAAAGCAAGTGGATGCTCATGCCACTTCGGGTGGTCTATAGCTAGGAGTGGTGGTTTCTCCACACAAGCTACATTCATAGCATAATCGCAAGTTAAGCAATAATAAAATACTGTTTCAAGATCTTCATCACAGCAGTAACATTTTCTCCCGTAAATTTCTTCAACCATGACGAGCTGAAGATTATGTTTTTTGTGGAGATGGTGTTTGATTTCTAGTGGAGCCTTGACAAATTCTTCATGGTCCTCTCCGTTGCAAATTCGGCATCGAAAATGGGTAGTCCCAAAATAGTCACAATTGCCAGCGTTACATTCCTTAAAAAAGGTGTCACCACGTTGGACTTTTCCTTTTACACTGAATTTTCCAGAAGTTTGATATACTTCTACTTGAGGGCACAAGGAAGTATACTGCTGCTCCGAATCTTTAGAGCTGCCGATATACATTATTTAAGTAGTGAGTCGAATGAGAGATTTTGAATATAAATACTGTTACGATCATACTAAACTTTAGTCCATAACACTGTCTGTTCTCACACATTTTTCTACTTATTATTTCTGTATTACCCGCCTCCTAATTAAGCTTGCAGAAATATTATTTGAAAATATGTTTTATGGAAGTAATATATGTAAGCAATGTTTTTGTAAGATATATATTGTTACTCTATATGTCTATATACATATTCAATTTTATATTTCAAAAATATACATTACCATTACATAATCAATTTTATATTTTTAAAAATGTACATTAACATTATTTATGATAATTAACGATATATCTTATTTCGAAGAAAACTGTCTAGTTGACACATTATATAACTTCACTGGATATCTCTCCTTAAAGGGCTATTGTTGGATGGGTTCATTGATAAAAAAAAAAAAGTTATATAGATAAATGAAGTCTCTTGTTAATGAAACAACTCATGGTTTGCTTAATAAAAGAATTGATTAGATGTTAATTTTCATCTGTAGGAGTATATATTTAATACTCCCTCCGTTTCAAATTAGTTGTCGTTTTGACAAAATGTATCTGCAAATATTTGGATGTATCTGGACATGTTTTGCATTGCAGATACGTCCAAATATTTGCAGATACATTTTGCCAAAACAACAACTAATTTGAAACGGAGGGAGTAGTAATCAATTTCTGTCAACTTGTTTTTTAAACAAACATTACTCGGTTTTCATGCAAACCTGTTTTCATCGCTGTCCAGATGGATGGAGACAGATTTCCTACGGAAAGTCAAAGCAGGCCTCATAGAACCAGTCCGATGATCAACTCCAGAACAACCTTTAAAGTTCAAATATAAGTAACATATATCAAAGTATAACTCTTGTAAAGTCAACCATAAGTAAAGTAACATATATCAAAGCATAATTCTGGTGATAGATTTCAAAACAACTTAGGAATAAGAAAAAACAATTATCGATATACTCACATTTATCGGCTACCCGGAAAACTCTTCCTCTGTGAATCCCCACCTACCAACTGAAACAAAGAAGAAAACACATGCATGTTATTACAAATAAAAAAGAACATTAGAAAACATAGGCTTCGTATCAAAACCAATTGGTAGTAAATACAAAGACTCATATACTTTATATACTAGATTTATCTACATTTTTAGTGTGAGATATTTTAACAATCCCCTATCTAAAACAAAGAACATAAACCCATTTGATCAAGAGACTAGATCCTATATATCCCAAAAAGCCACATGAAAAGTAGTGGACTGGAAATGGATTCGGACAAGGACACATACGCTGGATTATCGAGTAAGCGGCGTGAGATAGAATCAGGACGCCAAAAGCTCCAACCTTAAACTATTCATGTCTCTTGTTTTTTTGTTTAGAAGTTTTTTTTTTTTTCTTGTCCGAGATGGTTCCGGATCTAGGTTTTATCTTTTATGCACAGCACGAAAGTTATTATTTGGAAGACGCGTTTTTGGACATGTTAGTATCAAACAATAAACTAATGCCATTATTCTGTATCTGTATGTATCCATTATTATTAAATGACTTGTACCGATGCGGCTAATTAATCGCATAGTAAATGACTGAAGACCTATTCTCTACATTAAAAATAACAGAATCTGAAGCTTACAGCGCTGGCCTAAATACAAAGTCAACGATCGTTTCAGACACTACTAGAGATGAAAATAAGTAGTATAAATTTGTATACTATATAGGGGGGAATACGTAAAACGGCTAGATTTATAATTTTAATGTGGTAAATGATAATTTGTTAGTAACAGATGACAAAAATGATACCGAAGTACCGAACAAAGCTGGAGATGAACGCATGTAGATATCAGTCCACATCATTTGGATCAGTTACTAGTTTACATTGCTTTGATAGTTTTTACTTTTAGAGTCTGTCTTTGGTTTCGACTTATTTCCCATCTTGGAAAAATACATATTCTAAGAAACTGATTTATGAAACCAAAAATAACTTTCAAAGAATAATCCAAAATACCCATACAGAGAGTTGATTTTCAGTAAGCTAAGCCGTATAAAAAAATTGAAGAATACTTCATATATTTTTTTATCTTCTTAGAAAAACCCAACTTTAGAAATTGGCTTAGTTGAAACTTGAAACAACAGTTGACCAATTCTCCAAGAACGACTAACATGTAATAACCGAAATAACCGCCACAATGTGACAAATCATCACTCTCCTCTGTTTAGCCTCCCTCCTTGTTACAGAATACAGAGCATCAAGGCAATGATTTCCATCAAAACGGTCTATTGTAAAGACCAAGCAACGATTTTTCCTTATCTTCAACTCGTTTCCTAGCAGCTTCTCTCGCCTTCAACGCAGTTCTCTCTTCCGCGGACACTTTCTTTGGCTTCTCATCTACTCGCTTCCTCTTGTTGTTGCCAACATCAACAGACGAAGCAGCTCCTTTCACAGCCCTTTTCGAACCTTAGTGTGTGTGTTATATATTATTGGAACCTTATATGCATTTCTATTAGTATAGTCCAGGTCAAACTTGGTTTTTACGTTCTTTTGTGTCTTCTTTATTGTTTCCATGGGGTGGATAAAAAGTTATACTAATCCTTAAAGCTTAAGTCAGTGGTTGACAATGGATAGTAGGTCATACTGCGGGCCATAAAACCAAGTTGAATTTAGCCAATACATGTCAAACTTAGTTTTAGCATTTTGGTCTTCTTACGGTTTTTGTTGACTATTTTGATTGGCAAATCAAATATATGTCTCCTTTGCCCCACGTCATCTCCCTGAACAATATTCAAACTCTGAAAAATTTTTGAAGGTTCTTTGTTTCTTAGGATTTATTTTTTTTGCAGCTATCAAGTTCAATGAGCTAGTTGAAACCTTTACCAATGTCATCTTTTATCTTTAGAGGTTATGTCTTAGTTTCATGTTTCTCTTAAAGTCTCTGTTAGTTGTTTTAACGAATGGACAACCATCGATGTTCTGTTGAATGTAGTTTATATTATTCCATTTACTCCATACATTTGTTCATCATTTGAATCTGAAAAATTGACAGTGGAGAGGAGACTCGAGCCACCAATGGAACGGAGGATACGCAAGAGGACAAGGTTACAACAATAATGGATATGCGAATCAAGACTCAAACGTGTATGCTACTGCAGCTGCTGCTGTCCCTGGAGCTTCTTGAGAGTGTTTGGTATGTCTCTATCATCAAAAAACAGAAGCCATAATCGGATGATCAAAGTGATCCGATGATAGTTGTTGGTTCAGAGGTTAGCTCACAACAACGAAAACTATAAATCTCTCTTTAAGTCCAAAGAGGGTTTTGTAATCCTGGATTTGAATTTTACTTATCTTGCTGTCTAAGTCTCTGTCAAAATTTTGGGGTTGTCTTAAAACTTGAATTTTATATTTTCAGTTTTTTTTTTCTTAAGTTTATTATATGTCTTGTTTGCTGAGACTTCCTCAAAGTCAGGG